>VDFB02000003.1:361213890-361514647 GCA_007258455.2 Sequoia sempervirens | reverse complement strand
AAACATCAATCCCTAGTCCTAATCAAGATCAAATCACTTTCATCCAACCTATCCATAATCTATATATTTTATACGATCAAGATTATATCCATAATGATGAAGAGCCTATCCATGAGCAACTTGATCCTATACCCATCCATGAGCAAGATATCCCAAATAAACCTCCACCTAGTCCTATCCATGATGCACAAACATCCACTTCCCTTGATGAGACATGTGCCTCCCAAGCCAACATAGAAGATCAAACCAATAATGTGGATCTATATGAACATACTCAAGATCCTTTAAACCCTCCATCATCCACTATCAAATCCATCATATCCACTTGCTCTTTCCACCCTCATTCATGAATGTTCCTCCTTAGAACGACAACCACCATTATCCACTTCACCTTCTCCATCCAATAATAGACTTGTGTCTAGTGTTCCACCTACACCTAGTCCCATTGTCCATCACACACTCCAAAACATGAACTACCAAGGTAAAGGTTTAGGCCTTCATGAACAAGGTATTTTGGAGCCCATCCATGTCAAAGTCCCTCCACGCTCATTTGGCCTTGTATACTCACCCCAAGGAAAACAAGCTAAATATGTTGGTACTTCCTCCATCCATCCTAAGTCCTCTTTCCACCATAAATCCTATCATACACCTAAAACATATGTTTCTATTTCACCTACATCATCCTACAAATGTCAAAAGCATGTGACCGTACGTGCCTTCCACCAACTTTTCCACCATTGCTTCCAACTCCTAATAACCCTCCATCTATTCCACCTCCACTAATCCCAACACCTAATATATCCATTATACAATCCCCTTATCCATCCATCCATAAATCTTCTAAAAATCCTAATCATGACCAACAAATTCACAAATTGTCTAAACATGAAGCTTCCACTCATTCCACCATACCTAAGGGATTCCAAAATAAAAAATTGGATGCCTCTACACATAAAGTAAAAAATCCTAAAGTTCCTAATGCCTTAGCATACAATTACAAAAATTTAAAGTCGAGTACATCTAAAAAGCAATATAAGCCCATAGCTTCAAAAGAAAAGTCTAAAAACAAAATGGTTTGGGTACCTAAGCAAAAATAAATCAAGTCAAATGAGGCATCCACATCACAAAAATCCCAACCATCCACTTCCACCTCACATTCCCACTCTATTCAAGAATCTCATATTCCATCCCACAAGCAAAATAAAAGTCATAAAAATACTAAGTCTATGTGGGTACCTAAAGCACTTCATCACCCATCTCCTAAGCTAACATCTCCATTGCTTCCTACACCCCCTCCACATCAAAAGCTTCAATGTTTATCATAGTGTGTACAACCATTGGTCATGGTTCCCTTCCATTTCACAACAATTCTCCCTACCTCCATATCCTCATCCTTCACTCATTATCCTACATATCTCCCCCATCACCTTCCTATGGTCCATGCTTTTGGCTAAGACTCCCATTCATCTCCCCTACATAATCCACATCATAATCCACAACATAATCCACTATTTCACTCTATAATCCACATCATAATCCATCATCTACCTACTCTATCTCCCTTTCATGTCATCCCTTACCAACGTCTATGAGCATAATGGCATTTGACATGGTCCATGCGATGACATCCATCTCTAGTGGGACTATCACCTTTCATGGAACTATACACTTGAGCCATCCTATCCATATTCCCCTTCTATCCAAAAATTAAAAAAAGTCAATTTTTTTTTTTTAAAGTAAAAAAAAGTAAAGAGAAATCCCTTCGTCCAACAGTGAAAACCTACTAAATAGGCGCCCTAGATAAGTACCATGATGAAAACCTGGAAAAAAGGCACCATGTGTAGGTTGATCTTCTATGCCACTTACACTTGGGGGAACTTTGTCTCATCCACACTATCTATCCTATCATGTCACTTCTTATCATATCATTTTCATCCTACCTACCATCTTTGGCCATCATACATACCTATCATATTGAGTTCATTCATCCTCTCTTCCTCCTTTTGATCTTGATAAAAATAGGGGGAAAAATGTTGAAATATGCTTTGGATATCTTTTGATATACCCTGTCCTTCCAAACAAGCATATCATTATCCTATTTTCATATGCTTTGTAAAGAAAAATCCTAAGTATTATACCTAGAATGGGGTATGTTATTCCTATGCGAGATAGTCTTTGGAGATCACATCCTTGCTCTCTTATGATGCATACATCCATTCCATTCACTATGACCTATCATTTTTATCCATCCATCTATCATGAACCTTTTATCCCTTATCATATCACCCACCCTTTCATCTATCCATCCCATCCCCATCCTTGCACCTACACTTGGTTTTCCCTTGTCATTGGTATCTAGCAAAAAGGCTACCCAAATTTTCATCCATTGACATCTGAAAACATTTCAAAAAATTCTTGAAAAAAATACAAAAAAATTGAAAAAAGGTCCTTAAAAAATCCAAAAAAATCAAATAGCCAACAAAAATCCAAGCATTAAAATCAAACAAAATCACTTCTTCCAATCAATTCAACTCCTTCAAATCAATCTTCAATCAATCAATCTTCTAATAAATCAATTCCTCATTTCAATTCATCAAATCAATCCAAATCATCCAATCAATCAAAATCATTCCAAGCAATGAATCCAAATGCAAATCAATCCTTAAAACCATACCAACCAAGCTAATCAATCTTTCCAAATTATCCAATCACATCTTTTGGTCTTGATCCTAATCTTGTTGTAAACCCAATCAATCAATCAATCATCCTTGTGTTGATCTAGGGATATATCATTCCCTGCAATGATAACACTATCATCATCATCATCATCAATCAATCAATTAATCATTGGTTTACAACTTGACAGGGGCAATACCTTGTTTGTTTTTGTATCATTTGTGCATGCTTGCTTGCTTGCTGGTGTGTGTTATCATTTTTATCTTGCATTTGCATCAAATCTGAATCACTCCCAGCTAATATTCATATGTTGTATCTAGAAAATGTTGTATTACACTGGGGCACGAGACACATTGTCACCTTGTTCTTTATACCTTGGTGCATAACATCTAGTGCTATATCAAACATATAATTGCTCTTTATTGTAGCATAACATGTCGTTCTTCTCTTTCATTCACTTCCTATCTTGTATCATTCATCTTATCCCTCCTTTATTGTTTCATTCATTTTGAGAGCATATTCGTGTTTGTCCAACCCGCCTATCCTCTCGAGGGGGCATCATCATCATTATCATATCCTATGTCATCATCCCATTTCTTCGTATCTTTTACATCATCATATTCTTCTATCATCACTTTTCTTCATTCATCTTACTCCTCACTTCCTCAAGTGGTTGGGGCGTCATCTTTTTTTTTAGCTTCTTTGAAATGATGTTACTTGACATAAATCTCATCATCTCAAACATCATCTCAAAGAGGGGAAAAATGTAGACGCAAAAAAAATTCCATGTCAAAACATTACCTATTCAATACATGACCTTGTAAGACATCTTGTAATATTTTACCCTAGGTCATTACATTATCCCATTTATCCCACTTAATCACCTTTCCAATTAATTAAATAAATCTCATTTATTTAATTAATTCCTCTTCACATGTCTCAAAATAAGTCAAATTAAATATTTGAATTAAATCCCTCATCCCTCACTTTTACCACATTGCAACATGTGTCACATGACTACAACTGTTCACATGCACAAATAATTTAAATAATTTTATTATTTGAATTATGAGATTCCCACTCACATCCTATTTTTAGCCCCATTCATTGTGTGTCATAGGCATCTTTTCTCTCCAAATAAATAAAAAAATCCCACATCCTAATTTTAACCTCATGTCATAACCCACTTAATGTGCGTCATAGGCACTAAAATCAACTTTTAATCCTAGCCATACACATCATACAATGGAATTTTAATCTTAGCCATCAAATCATATCAGCTCTTGCCTTTAAATCTAGCCTCCCACAAGCCATTTGCATCAAATCTTCTTCTAGCATCCTGACTCTGCCAAAATTTATTTCAGTATTCTCATTTATCTATCTATTTTTCCTCTATCATCTCCATCTTATCATTATGCCGTGAAAATCAGCAATCAACATATCAAGTCATTCAATCCTTCAAAATATTGCATTCTCATGCAGGTGGAGAAGAGCAATGGAGATAAATCAAATCTAGCTTGGAGATCGATTTGCTTTACTTTCTTATTTTGATTTTCATGATAGTTTGTGCTCTATTGTGCTTGTTAGGGTTTCATTATAATTTTTTTATGCATTTTCCCTAACATTTTTACCCTAACTACATTTCCAACCTGGTACCAGTCTCAAAACCCATTGGGGGCATCAAAATATGCACTAATTTCAGAGATCTGAACAAGGCATGTACGAAGGATGATTTCCCTCTTCCTAACATCGATCTCATTGTGGACTTAACAATTGGGAATGAAATGTTGTCACTCATGCATGGTTTTTCAGGCTATAATCAAATCATAATTTCCAAGGAGGATCAACACAAAACTGCATTCACTTGTCCATGGGGAACCTATTGCTGGAATGTGATGTCATGCAGGTTAAAGAATGTAGGTGCAACCTATCAAAGAGAAATGACCCTCATCTTTCATGACATGATCCACAAAATAGTTGAAGATTATGTGGATGATATTTTGGAAAAATCAAAGAAGAGAAGTGAGCACATACAAGTCTTAAGACCTATCTTTGATAGGCTTGAAGAATACAATGTACGCTTGAATCCAAAAAAGTGTGTTTTTTGGGTCACATCAAGGAAACTTTTGGGCTTTATTGTTTCACAAAGAGGGATAGAAATTGATCTAGCAAAGGTAAAAGCCATCCTAGATATGGAACCACCACAAACATTAAAGCAGATGAGAGGATTACAAGGAAAACCACAATCCATCAGAAGATTCATAGCCTAATTATCAGATAAAATTCACCCCTTTTTGCATCTTCTCCATAAAGGGATAACCTACAAGTGGGATGACAAGTGTGACAAAGCTTTCCAATAGATCAAAGAGTATCTATTAACACCTCCAGTGCTCATGCTTCTGATACCGAACAAGCCATTGATCATGTACATCTCAGTAACACCAGCAGCATTAGGAGCTCTTTTAGCATAGCATGATGAAAATGGAAAGGAAAGAGCCATCTAATACATCAGCATAACCTTGGTGGGCTATGAGATGAATTATTCACCCATTGAGAATGCATATCTAGCAGTAGTTTTTCTTCACAAAATTTTAGGCACTATATGTTGGCACATCAAATTAAGCTCATTGCAAAAATTGATCAATTAAAATAACTGTTATCCAAGGCAACCCTCATAGGACGAATGGCTAAATGGGTGATGATCTTGAATTTTTTTGACATAGAGTATGTGAAGCACAAAGCAATCAAAGGACAAGTGATCGTAGACCAACTAGCAGAACCACCTATCTATGTTGAGAACCCTTTGATATTTGAGTTTCCTGATGAATCAATGTTCCTTATCAATCTCACAACTTAGTCGAAGATGTACTTTGATGGATGATTCACCCAACATGGATCAAAAGCAGGCGTTCTTTTCATCACCCCAAGGTGATTGTATCCCAAAATCATATAGGTTGTCATTTCTCTATACTAACAGCATTGTTGAGTACTGCAGACATCCAAATCTGACCACTCTTGTATGGTCAAATTCATAACCTTTATTCATCTATTTCATATTCCCCATCGATATTAATTAAATGATTTATTTAATTAATATTTCCCCTTTTCCTAAATTTCCTAAGATATTTAATTTAATGATTAAATACTTTACCTTTCATCCCTTCCTCTCTAAATTAAATAAATATATCAATTTATTTAATTTAGTCATTTGGCCTTTTGAATTTAAATTAATTTTAAATTCTCTATTTTCTCTCTCCTTGTCACATCCTCCCTAATCCCCCTTTAATCTAGATTAGTTTAATTAATCCTTGATTAAGATGTGCACACCTTTAATCAGGGTTAATGCCACATCCTCTATATCTTGCAACTTGCTTCTAATCCTTCATTAGCTTCCCTAATCACCTGTTTGCACAACCTTAATCTAATCCTCATGCCATTTATGGCATGCCTCCAAGTCAACCATCATAAATTATTTCTTCATTTAGCCAAGACAATCTCTTCCCCATGTGAATTAAAAATTCACATTTATTGCTCCAAGGCTCTCCTCTTCCCCATGTAGGTTGTTGAGAAATTCTAAAATTCCTCATCTGTCACATCTCCCACATGGGGACAAGGACCTCCTTTATGAGGAGACCTTGTCATATCCCCAAGGTGCTTCCAAGTACTTTCTCATCATGTGAATTAAAAATTCACATTATTGCTCCAAGGTTTCTCTCTTTCCCATAAGGATTATTGAGGAATTCTAAAATTCCTCATGTATCACATCCTTCCCACATGGGGACAAGAACTTATTTTTTGAGAAAATATTCTCCCAATACCTAAGTACTTTCAAGTACCTCCACATCACATGCCCCCTTTACAACTCATAGCCACATAGCCAGATGTGAGGGCTTGTGAGTCCTCAACTCACCATAGCCCTTCATCTTGTCCATGGTGGTTAAATCCTAGCCCTTCATTTCTCTAGAGACTTTTTCTCTAAAATAGAGGATTTTGGTCTCATTTTCATTCATTCACACACAATTCATTCAATAATTCACTTGAGCATTCATTCAAGCATTCAAACTCTTGCATCCACCATTTTTTCAATCTTCAAGCTCACCTTGCATCCATTTTCATACACTTATCCAATACCCAATTCCATCATTGCATCCTTCATTGCACATAGATCATTTTGCATATAGTTTTAGGTGATTTTCCATCAAAGGAGCACACAAGCAATCAAATCCAAAGGGCCAACCAACCAATCGACTTGGGCAAGGTAAAATATTTGTTTCATCTAGACTTTGGTAAGGGTGGAATCAGGTGTGGATGATGGAGTGGATGAAGTGGTGGCTAGTGCAGTGGTAGATGAACATGATGATGATGTCTAAGGTGGTCCCATTTCTACTCTAGGGCAGTAATGAGAATGGGGAAAAGAAGCTTCTAATGTGTGGAAATATTTGAATGGTTAAGGGTCCGCATATATGGTAACTTCCATCCCATTAAATGGGAATTTTAGACATTGGAGGTACGTGGATGGAACGACTTGCATGGCGTGGATCTAGGGACGACCAAGGAGGAGATTGTAGGGAAGTTCCAGATCAAGGATGTGATAGGTAGTGTATTGCACAACGGGCCCAACCTAGATTGGAAGACAAATTGTCCCCTTGGAATCATGCTTTGAATTATCATACGCTTTGATAGTTATAACTTGATTATTTAAGTCAGCGTGGGTGTATCCCACCTATTTTACAAACTTTAACGTGCAAGGATTCAGGGTATGGCCATTATCTACAGGACCCTTTTCACTTTATTATGAGCTACTAGGACTTTGATGTGGAGGGGACGATTATGGTTCGATTCAATGCAGGGCATGTCATTTTGGCTAAAACCTAGTTGATAGGTTGCCAAGAGATGTCCTACCAACGCTTGAAATTGCGTAGGGTCTATTTCATTGGGAACTTGGGTGTCCTGTAAGGCCTTAGTTAGGATTTCTTGGTGTACGGGAGAAGACTTAAACAAATCCAGAATGGATATCTGAGTTGGGGTTTTTCCTAGATGATCAAGAATGTTATATTGAGAAATTACATGCGGTAGTTGGGTGGATGTGAGCGCTCGAGGAACTATGATATGAGTACTTTGGGTTGTAACAGCACACTGTGGGTCCTTACCTTTTACGTGTATCATAGATACACATGGTTATGCTTGTTCAATGTGCATGATGAGACCCTCATAATTAAATGGCACATTTTTGTAATTGATGTTGTTGGTGTTGTTACCTTGATTATTATTGTTACTAGGCCCTAGGTTTGAGTTTGACATACGAGGACCTTGGTTATGCTTAGGGAAAGTTTTTTGATATATTTTTAATTGAGCATTGGATGAGGGTGTCGTGTTGGCATCCATATGTATATCACCCTGATCTATGAGGTCTTGGATATATGTTTTTAAACCTCAACATTTGTTTAATGTATGCCCTTTAATCTTATGGAACTCACAATACTTATTTTCTTTGTACTAGGTTGGTTTGGGCTTGGATTCGTCAAGGAGCTTGGTCACAGGATATGTAATCGAGTAATTAGCTTAAAGGAGCCTATTAAACACGACACTTAAGGGATCTCCTAGTTGAGTAAATTGACATTTTCTACCCCCTTGATTATTTTGATTGGATTGTTGGGGTGGACGAGGTGCCCCTTGTGGTACTAATATAGTGTTAGGAACTAACTGCTAAGGAGGGGGATATTGCGGCTTCTAGGAAGCATTAGCTACTTGGAAGTGTTTGGTGTTAGTGACACCATCATTGATAGCATTTTTGTTCTTGTTCCAATAGCAGGATTTATCCCTGGACGACTTTTCTTTATCAGAGTTAAAAATTTTGACTAACCCTTTAGCAATAAGCGCTCTCTCAAGGATAGGACCTTTCTCCACTATTTGAGTGAAGGTTGTGATACAGTGAAGTCTGAAATTGTGAGCCATATTTGGATGAGATTTTTTGATAAACAAGGTGACCATGTATTTTTCCCTTAGTGGGGATTTCATCTGACTGGCTAAAGCTCACCATCTTTGAAGATAGCTTGCAAAAATTTCTCCCTCGTGCTGCTATTCTTTCAGGAGATCCAACGTATCAATATCTTTCTCCAAATTAAAGGAGAAATCGAAGACAAACTATTCTAAAAGTTTTTAAAAAGACTTGACATATCCCTTCTCGAGACCCATAAACCAGTCAAGAGCTATCTCTTGTAAACTCCTAGGAAATAATCGCATGAGGTAATTGTCGAAGATTTTGAGATTTCTGGATTTTGATTGTGTTTAAGTTTTTTCATCAACGTTTTGGATCACACTCAGTGATCCATCATCAGGATGATAAAGAGCTAAGAAGATGAGAAAAGGTAAGATGCAGACCTAATTTGCTTAAAAGGAAGAGAGGTGAGAAGTTAGGGAGAGAGAAGGGTACAAAGACCGAGACAAGAGAGATAAAATAAGACCAGAAATTGAAAGAAATAAAAAATCAGAAAAAAAATATATAAGAATGAAGTTTTTTTAAAAACAATTATAATGCAAAATAGTAAAGAATATTGTATTTGAAATTATTAATGTTATCTTTGATATTGAAAATACTAACTATTAAACCAATAATGTAAATAGGAAAGAAAATTAAATTTGAAACTATTAATGTTTTATTTCTTATTGAAAATAATATTTAAGGAAACACAAACATATAATAAATAATATTATATTATTTATTATATTATATTATATTATATAATATAATAAATTATATAATATTTGAAAGAAAATTAAATTTGAAATAAAATTATATATTTGAAAGAATAATATATTAATTTAATAAAATGAAGCAAATAAAAAATTCCTTTTTTCAACCTCAATTCTAATGTAAAATAGTGAAGAATAATATATTTGAAACTATTAATGTTATCTTTAATATTGAAAGAACTATCTATTAAAACAAAAACGTAAAATAAGAAAGAAAATTAAATTTGAAACTATTAATGTTATATTTATTATTGAAAATAATATTTAAGGAAACACTAACATAAAGAAAAGAAAGGATATTAAATTTAATATTAAAAAAAATATCTATTTAAGAAGGACTATTAATGTGCTATTTGATATTGGAAAATAATATCTGCTAAAAAATGACAAAACAATGACAAAAAAAAAGAAGAAAAAAGAATTTAAATTTGAAATTATTAATGTTATAGATAATATTGAAAATAATATTCATTAAAACACTAACGTAGAAAAGACTATTAATATTATAATAAAAATAAAATCTATTTAAGAGAGAAAATAATGTTATATTTAATGACGAAAGAATCAAGTATTTGAAACTAAGAAAATTAATGAAAAAAGTAAGAAAAATCATGAAGAAGGTATAATTGAAAGAAAAATATATTGAAAGAAAATTAATGTAAGAAAGAATAATATATTTGAAAGAATAATATATTGGAAACAATCAAAGTTAAAATTAATATTGAAAATCAAATCTATTTAAACACAAATGTGAAATTAGAAGGAATCATAAACTAGAAATGAAATAAAAGAATGCTAGAATTTAAAATGAAATTAAAGAATGCTAAGAAAATTCACGAAGGAAGGTATATTATCATTATGAATGACTTCTTGACAATGGGCGTAAAACTCTTGATGATGAGCCTTGGGGTATTTTGTTCCTTTATACTTATCAAATTTTGACATTTTGAAATGCTTTGGGAAAGGAACTAATGAAATTGAAGGATCAAATGGATAGGGACAAATTTCCTCAAACTTAAACAATTGTTTGCTAGTCCCTTCTTGCAAGTCCTTTAACATAGCTTTGACTTCTTCCAAATATTTATTAATAGGCGCTAGGGGAGTCAAATTAGATGGATTGGGTTGATTGTAGTGAGGATATTGTTTATATGATGAGGATGGGGTAGAAGTGGTTTGATCATAAGTTGGTGGCGATGCATATGAAGGAATTTTCTGGTATTGATTAGCGTATGTAGATTGTGGTTGGGAATTTACATAAGGTGGATAGGAGGATGAAAATTTTTGATAGTAAGAGGTGGAGGTTGTTTTTTGATAGGGTGGTTGTTGTTGATAATATGAAGTGGATTGAGCACCCTATTGATATTGTGTAGGAGCTTGGTAGTATGATGATGTGGAAGCACCTTGTTGGTATGACAGCGGTTGCTGATAATAGGAGGTAGATGGAGTACCTTGTTGATAGAGTGGTTGTTACTAAGTGTAGTGATTGGATTGGTAATTGTACCAAATGTTGGGATGTTGTGTGGTATATGGAGGTGGTTGTAGATTAGACATCTGATGGTAAGGATTCGAGTGTGATTGTGTAGGATTGGTGTAAAGTGGCAATTGAGTCCACAGTGGATTTTGAGGGACTAGATGGAGATTTGGATTGGGATTGGATGGAGAAGCATAGGAATTATATGTGCTTGACGAATGGTAAAGATATTAGGTGAGGGGATTACATTGTATTTGTGGGAACATGTGTGTTCTGGGGTGGTTGTTGTTGTGGTGGTGGCTGCCTATAAGGAGGATGAGATGGGATGTGTTGTTGTTGTGGGATTGTCGTGGAGGCCCCATGGGGCGGTTGTTGAGGTTGTGATGTAGCCTATGTCACTTGATGTGGGGGTTGTGTAGGAACAACAGTATGTTGCTAGGAGACTGGAACGTTTTGCTGTGGAATGATTTGTTGCGATATTGGGACATTTTTTTGCATAGGTGGTTGAGACGAGATAGTACTGGTAGCAGTATGTTATGGTGGCACTTGCGAGGAGATAGCAGTGTGTTGCAGTAGTGCTTGTGATGTAGTGGATTGTTGAGGATTAACAGGAGGCTGTTGGAATGCATGGATGTTGTCTTTAGGTGGCAGTAGTAAATTTCCCGTGGGTGTAGGTCCTAGAGGTGACATCAATGTAAGAACAGGATTGCCCCCAATGTTGATAGGTGGTTGACCAGGTTGATGAGGTGGGAGTGATGGAGCAGATGGGATATTCTATGGCATACCATAAGAAAAGGGTTCATTTGGATTAGACTGTGCCCCCGAGGCCAAGGTTGGAATGTGAGGGTAGCTTGCAAATTGATACATCATGACATTTCTAAACCCAGGTGATACCAATTTTCTATGGGTGGACCCTCAGGGATATACAAATTTCCTGGAATGTTTTGAAGTTTGTGGGTCTTGAGGTGCTAGAAGAGTCTGGGTGTCGATATTTTGCGACATGTCAAAGTCGGGTGGCAGTTTGATTCCTTTCATGATTAAGGTGGCGAGAATCTTATCCCCATGCTCGTTAAGGAGGCGATCTGTTATCTGAACATTGGCGGGGTTACTAAGGTATTCATCAACCGTGACTTTAGGTTGGACTACCATGTTCTCATCACCAGGTGGTGAAGTGTTTTGAACGTCGATGTTGGACTGTGACGAGGCTCCATTGTTGCGATCCTGAGGGATATTTGGCTGGGAGACTTGGGCTTGTTGTTCTGCCATTTGCTTCTTTGCTTGCGATCGGGTTTGAATGGGCATGAAAGTGTGAAACTACTAGGTGAACTAATGATGAGGTTAAACTCTAAGATGCAATGAAGAGATGACCTAAGTGATGATTGAAGGATTGATTAAATTAGGTGAGGGATCAATAGATTGGATGATTGGATAGGGATGTGACTGGATTAGATTGGATAAGATTGATTGATGAAATGATTGATAAGATTAGATGATGGATGAGATAGGATGATGAAAGGGATTCTAAACCAAGTTCATAAATCACCCATGTGACTTAAGGTGTTGATTGATTGGATTAAAGGACAAATAGATGATTACAACACTGAATCCACCTCGAGATGGAAGTGGATTGATTGGGTTAAAGATGATGACTAACTTAGGATGGATGACGATCCTAACAGATGTGTGGGATAACAATCAAATTCAGACACCTAGGCCAATTTGGATAATAACCTCTAAAACGAAGTTCAAGGGATTTGGATTCAAAAAATGATGATGGTTATAAACTTGATGGTTATATCATTATTCAACAATAGGATTGATAAAATGTATATTATGATTATGTTATTTTGATTAAGAATCTATTCCTACTCATGGATTTCAAGAGGATATATGTTTCGGCAACCCAAAGCCATATTGAGAAGAGGAATTGAAGGTGCAGAAGCACAAACCTTTCTCATGTTAAATTCCTTTAGATTATATTCAAATATAGTGAACATAGTAAACATGAGAATATTCTAGGTATATGGAAAGAGAGGTTTTGTGATTTTTTTATGATCACTTTATCTTTACATCACTTTTGATTGAAACCCTAGGTTGAGAATAACCTATTTAGTTGGGTTGTTTATTTGATCATTGATTGAAGCAAATAGGTTGGGATTAATCTATATGAACAGATTGACCATTTTATAGTTGTTTATATCTTTGATTGAGGTCATTTATTATTATTTTTGATTGAAGTCATTTATTGAAGAGATTATACTTTTCATGGGATTCATTTATTGTTGATATACTCTTGAATAGCGACATTTATTGTTGAGATTATACTTTTTGAAAGAGTCATTTGATGTTGTGACATTATGAATACCGTATGGATTATTAGGTTATTCTTGGGTTGGGATGATCCATGGGAAAGGGGGTAACCTATATATAGAGTATGAATGGTCATTAAACCAAATCGAGCTAGGAAGGTGGGTGAATGTGTGACATCCACTTGAAGTATTGGGTGATGAATACTTTGGCCAAAACAGTATAAGTAGCCACTATTTACACTGTTGATTTCATTGTGATTTAGGTTTACATACTAGACATGAATATTTGTACATGTAGGTTGTAGCCATTGTATGTCATTTCCAAATATGTAGGACACAACACCATTCTCATAAAAGGCTAGTATTATGAGGTTACCAAACCAATCTCTTCACCAAAGGGTAGGGAAATATTACTAGTTAGGTAGATATGCAGGGGACCGCAGTAAGCCCGTGGTTGGAAAAAAAATGCTTGAGTGCTTCTCCTCATCAGTTGGCAGCCAAGATTTGATGGGTACTGCCTGGGCCATTTGTACTTTATATAGTCTGTAATCTTGTTTAAGCTATGTATGTAAACTTGTATCCATCTCTATGGGAATTGTAAATATGAAATGTCATATGGAAATTATGTATCATAAATGCTTATATTAATGAAAGGAATTCTTTTGTATGTAGTGGTAAATTTTGAAATATGTTTCAAATGTGCATTTATTATTCAAAGGAAAAGAAAAAAATTATTGCTAAAGGGTTGGCTTCATAAATTATTCACTTTTGGGTAAAACATGGTTAATTTTTGGGTAGAACAATGGGCATGTTACACATTCTCAGTAGAAGGAATATGCATGAACGAGACCATGTTCACATACTCATATGGGACTAGATTAGAAGATATAGAAGATTGTGTGACTAGATTTGCAAAGTGATATGGAAATGGATCAGTATAAATTTATAACTCACTATTAGGCTTGGCTACAGATTTTTGGAGTTTTATTTCCTTCCATTGAGATGGATAGTCCCATCGTCGATGTGATCTTGAATCTCATGATGCAAGTGTACACATTGCTCAGTGTCATGTTTGTGCACTCAATGGAATTGATAAAATTGTTGTGTGTCGTACCACTCAAGATACTTCTTAGAAAGAGGTTGCTCTTCTAGCAATATTAAAAAATTATGTTTTAGCAACTTTTTCAAGAAAGTAGTATAAGATTCAAATTGTTCTATAAAATGCCTATTGTGCCTTGTACCTTTTTCTTTAGATGTAGAGACCACATTTGTAATAGCCTTAATATTTCCAGAAACTGACACTACTGACCATTTATTGAGACAAGAGCACAAGGATGAACCCTTGAACTGAGAAACCATTTGTTGGTATTTGTGCAACACTACACATAGATGTGCAAAGGAAGGATACTTCATCAAGGTAAAATTTTCTTGCCACTCCTTTTGTAAGTTCCTAATGAAGACCTTTTGGACATCAGAGTCAAGTAGAAGGTAAGATATTTGAGAAAACAATGCTTGATAATGAGTAATGAAGTCAATAATCTTTTCATTTTCCACCTACTTGCATCAGATAAGATCAAAGAAATCCATCTTCAACCTGATGTTAGTTTGGAGTTGTCTCAAGAAATGATTCACCAATTGATCAAACGAAAAGACATAATTGTTTGGAAAGGAGCAATACCATTCTAGAGCAACGTCCTTAAGGGAATGTGGAAAAATATTTGCCATCAAAGCATTATGGTGGAAGAAGTCAATGCACAGGGCATTAAATGTCAACACGTGCATTTAAGGGTCTCCACAACCACTATACTTTTTGGACTTTGGAATCTCCATCCCTTGAGGGATAGGAGTATTCAAGATGGCAATGGAAAAATGACTACAATGAGAGAAAGGTTGAAACATAAGTTGAGAAGAAGAGGTAGATAGGTTCGCCAATTAGTTCTACATTTGTCCCATATTTTGTAATAAAGCATTCAAGATAGGATCAAAGGATGAAATAGGACCAATGGAACCACCAATAAAACCGCTAGACCCCACCACCATGACCAATAGAAATTCCAGAATTTCCAATAGCAACGGAAGTAGTAGGAGTGGCAGAACTGAAACCTAAAGGTAACTTATTCACCTTAAAAGTGGGGGTCTTGTTAGGCTAGCATGCAGTTTTAAGAGAAGGATTAGTCTTAGCTATACATATTAAAACTGTAGGAATCGATACTTCCAACTATCTCTCAGCGGTCTCAGAGCCAAGATCTCAAGTGGTGCCTGAGTTAGAATTGTATGCTAGGACATGAGCATCCATAATATTTGCAAGACCTCAGAGAAGTTCTACACCTCTCCAATCTTTATCCAACATGGTTCTTAATCTATTAACAACAATAGCTACCTGAGTAAGAGTATTATCCTTTTCCAAATACCACTCAAATTCTCCAAGCCTTCTATCTAGGGAAAGAAGTTGCTCTAGAGGGACCTCCACACCATCCTCTTTCTCCATAGAAGAGGCAGATGGAGAAGTAGGAGGTATGGGAATGTTAGGGAATGTGAGGGATAGCTTCCCCAAATGGATTGGAAAACCTAGTAGACATTCCTGACACCAATTCCTCAAAATAATGACCACTCTGACTAGATGTGACCTTCCTAGATTCCATTTTTATGTCATAGAATTCTTCTAACAACGTATTTGGAGGTTGTAGATTAGGTTGTAAATCTCATAAAGCTTCATGACACATGAATTTGTAATGCACTGAAGACATGAGAGAACAAATTTTTGACACACATAAATGAAAAGGACATTCATGTCAGGTTCACCAAAATGTAGAAAAGGGGGATTCACTACCCCTGAGACTCTCAGGTCATGGAATAGCCTAATGGAATGAACTACCCTAAACTACCATAGACTACCTAATAAATTAGAAAGAAGAGGACAATATGAAAAGGAAGGGCAAACAAAATTGTGTTTCCCTTATGCTTATGACATGTTTTTTGGAATCAGGTGAGTCGATCATAGAGGTTTCAGACTGCAAACTAGATGACTCTCTAATAGAGGGCAACAATGTGGGATTCAGACTTCAGTGCGTCACATTGGATCCTCAGAGATGTGTTGACATCCTATATGAACAAAGGGTCGAGTAGCATCCAGAAACACATAGGGTCTACTAACAACTTGAATGCTTTGGTTTTACAATTTGATAAAAACATACGAGAATGCAAAGTACAACAAGAAGAATACAATGAAAGCTAATCTAATAGAAAAATGATAAAGAAAGAAGAAGAATGTCAAATTACTCAAGGTCCAGTTCTCTAGCTAGCTTCAAGTAATAAATAACGCCTGCACATACATTAACAATAAATTTTTTGGGGTTGTATTTTGGAACTTGCCTTATTCAAGTCCCCATTTCAATGTTCCCACCTCCACAAACAACCAATAGACAATGAGATATAGAAAAGTGATAAATAAGTAGATAGAAAAGACACAATATAGTAGAGAGAAATGACAACTTGGATGCTACTCTACAAGAATGATAATGAAAATAATCAAATAGACACAATATCACCTTCCCTTCTACAAGCACTCAAGGCCTAGAGGAAGAAGAAGAACAATATCACCATGCCAAGGAGGTAGAGCTACGTGAACCTATAATAGCAATGGAATTAAAGAAAAGAGAGATTATAGAAGCAAAGTATGGAGCTAGTAGTAGTAAGAGAGAGCAAGAATGAAGTAAGAAGAAGTGTCAAAGAGTGATAGAATTGAGAGGGAGAGTTTGAGAGAATGAAAGAATTGAGTTCAAAAAGAAAAATTGGAGGTAAATAGTCATTCCTGGTGGTTAAGATTCAACAGGGGAACGTTACATTTGTAGGTGGCCAGGAAACATAACATTTCTACAAATTTTTGATGTATGAATCTTATCAAGATGCTAGCGCAATGCGCACATGTCCTTGAAAAAAATTCCCTTTATTGACACTAGATGACAGGGACATGTGGGAAAGATTGAGTAAAAGCGATGAGTTTTTACATTATCAGACTTGTAAGGCTAAAATGAGGGTAAATTAATGGGAAATTGCATGAGGTACAAATTTATGCTATTACATATATCATATTAGAGATCGTAAGATATGCACAAACTTATATATATTTATATAGTTAGTCTTTTAGTACATTGTATTCTTTATTTATATCTTTTTATATATATTTGATATCATATCATTTTACTTTCCATACATATGTCCCTACCTCAGTTACATTCTTTTCTTATATTATACATGTATTATCATGTTGAGACATGTCTCTTACAAAATGTGTCCCTTCCTTAAGAACTACCATGTTGGCCTCAAGCTTTGCATCCATTCTATAGTGGTTTGTGGTAGGGTATGTTGCATTGTATCTTTGTTTTATCCCTTGCTTTATTTATTATCCTACCAACATCACCCCCTTTAAAATTGTGTCTAGTCCTTAGAACATGTGAGTTGGGCTACGTTGTTGGGATAATGTTTTTGTAGAGTTCTTTCAGTTATGCAAAAGTATTATCCCACTAGAGTTATGCTTGTTGAAGGAGATGATTCAGTGAACTGGTTTGCATCATCATCTTTTCTTCTTCCAGCAATATGGTAAGGATTTATATTTGTTGGGCTAGTTTTTTAGCATCCTGGATGAGGCCAGTAACCTATATCAAACATATAGTCACTACCTCCCATAGTTGTTTAAATCAGTTCTTCAGATGCTCTCATTGTTCATGCACTTTTTGCAATTGGACATGGAGTGCTTCCATTTAGGCCCTTGTCTTTCCATCTATGTACTTCCTAGCATCATAGGAAGCCCCTACCTAAATAATTTGGTGTTCAATTTGATCCATCTGGCCTTTGAGATTTCTAGTTAGATTAGTCCATCATAAACAAAATTTATACAAGGTGTTAATATCACTCTTGGTATTCTTGAGTGTGCTTATGTTGGATTCTAATGTTGTATGAGTTTTTTTGTACTTCTTCCTTTCTTCATCCATTTTTTCATTAGTGAGTTCCACAATAATTGTTTGGTATAGGTTCAATGTTTGTTGTTGCATGTCTTGAATCAAGCCATCTACAAATTTTTTGATCTATAGCCCTAATGGTTGAGATGAATGCCCTCAAACATGTGGAAATTCATTCTAAATGTCACTTGACCTCATAATTTTCATAATGAGGGGCAAGTGTACGGAAAGTGAGAGTAAGAATATTTCCTTTGAGAATTTATAATCCTTGGCAATGCTGAGTGCATTGAATGTTGTAGTCGTTCCTTATCTTCCTAATGTTTTCTAGTTGTTGGCTTTTCTCATGACTCTTTTTTTTGGCAGGTAATGTTTATAAAATATAGTGTACATTATTGTTACAAGTACAATACAACATACAAGGTTTTGATGGTTATTTTGAGGTTTGATGGTAGTGCTTTATCCTTACCCCATTGACATAACATTGTAATTCCATATTATTAAGTCTTGTTAGTTTTAATCCCCCAAAGTGTAGTATCTCATTAATGTAGTATGGGCCTAACCATCTCACTTTTATTTTTCCTTGATTTTTTAATTTAATGTCATGTAGGAGAATCATGTCATCATTTTTTAATCTATTACGTCTAATGTTCCTATCATGCCATGCTTTTTGTATTTTTCTTTCCATGAGTTGATGGTATACCACAAGTTGTCTATTCTCATCTATCTTTTCTAGGTTTTCAACTCTTTCCATTAAGGACTTATCATCAATGATCTTGAGAGTTAATACAGTGTAGTGATTGGGTACTATAAATTTTAATGGTAAGCTTGCAACATCCATTTCATATAATAATTCAAAGGGGGTAAATTTTGTGGAACACTTGTAGGCAGTCTTACATGACCATAATATTGTCAGTATTTTGATATCCTAATCTATTCTATTGATATTACACATTTTGGTTAAGGTTGTTCTTATAATTTTATTTAGGGCCTCACTTGCCCCATTGGCTTGAGGGTGGCAGGTAGTACTTTTATTATGTGTTATCATGAAGCTCTTCAAAAGCTTTGGAATCACTTTATTTACAAACCACTTTCCCTTATCACTAGTGATGTTAAGTGGACACTCAAAACTAGTAACTATGTTCTCATATAAGAACTTTACAAAAAAAATTGGTGTGCAATCCCTACTTGGTTCTAATTATACCCACTTGGTGAGATATTCCACATATGTTATAACGAATCTAGCTTTGGATAGTTTGGTTGGTGGGTTAATTAGCTCAATGAAGTCTGTAGCCCATTTTTCAAATGGTACCTAAGATAAGATAGGGCATAGAGGAATTTCATCCCTTGTGGTAGGTCTTCTTTTTTATTGACAAATATCACATTATTTAGCATATTGTTGTGCATCCTTATATAGAGTTGGTCACCATAATCTTGTCAATTTTATCTTTTTTGTAGTGGCATCTTCTGAATTATGTCCTCCAAATATTTCTTCATGTGTTTCTCTTCACATTTCTCCTCTTTCATGTTCATATACTGCTCTCCAAATGATGTCATCTCTTCCAATTTTACTTACTTCTCCTTTGGTTAGTGTAAAAGGTAGAGAATTTCATAGTAGTTTTTTATCTGTCGGTGACATATCTTGTGGATATTGGTTTGTAGCTAATAACAAGGCCACATTATGGATTTTTTTGGTACTACAATTATTTTGAATAGATTTGCATCAAATATAGCTTCCTCTTATGCATTTGGGTCTTCTCTTGTGTCAAATCTTGATAATTAATCCAAGTCCTAGTTATTTCTTTTAGGTTTTACCATGATATTAAAATTGAACACTTGGAATAGTAACAACCATCTACGTATTCTCCTTTAAATCACTAGCATGTTCATAAGTATTGTAATGGTTTATGATGAATGTAAAATGTAAATGGTGCAAATAAGAGATAATGTCAGAAACTATGTAGTGCATGCACCATCTCCAACGCATCTTGCTTAGTGGTAGTGTAATTCTTTTTTGCCTAAGATAGTTTCCTACTTGTGAATGTAATAGGTTGTTCCTTGCTTCATCTAGGTTATGCTAGGACTACTCTAATGTCTATATTGGAGGTATCTACATGGATGTGAAAGGGAGTTGTCTAATGTGGTTATATAAGGATTGGTGCTTCAATAATCCTTTTTTTAAGTGATTCAAAAGATTACTAAAATTGTTATATCCAATTGATGCTTTCGTTGGTTCTCTTATTCAATAGCTCTTCTAATGGTGTTGTTATTGTTGCATAGCTTCTAATGAACTTGATATGATATCTTGTGTAACCTAGGAATGCCTTTAATTTTGGTGTTGTCTTAGGTGATGATAAGATCATGATGAGGGCCACTTTCATAAGGTATACCATTAAGCCATCCTTACAAATGATATGTCTCAAAAGTGTACCAAATGGTACCACAAATATGCATTTCTTTATTTTCATGGATATTTGTAGGATTTTGCATCTTTATAGCATAGTCTAGAGTGTTTGTATGTGGTCTTTTACTAGTTTGTATACTATCCAATCATCCAAGTATACTTCTAAAAAATTATGTATGAAGTCTTTAAAAAACATTTATGATTATGCAACTAAAGATAATAGGAGAATTATTTAATTTCAAGGGCATGAAAATGTACATGAATGATCCCCATTCAATGGAAAAATTAATCTTAGATTGGTCTTCCTCTTTAATTTTCACCTAATGGTAGCCAGAAAACCCATCGATGAATGAGAATATCTCTCTTCCTACTACTAATTTCAGTATTTATTGTATGAATGGGGTTGAGAATGGTTCATGAATACATTATTTTTAATTCATGTAAGTCCACACATATCCTTATTTCTCCAATTTTCTTATTTTTTATACCATGGGATTAATCCATTATATGTCCTCTACTAGCTTGATTATACCTACAGCTAACATTTGTCTAGTTTTGTTTTGACCTTCTTTTTTATATTAGGGTTGAACCTATAGGGTCATTTCTTTTGATGTTTGGCTCCTTAAGTTGGATTTTCATCACTCTTGCTTCGCCTTTAATACCCTTCAAGTCATTGAATGTCTGAGGAAATAGGTCTTCATGCTTGGACAAGATCTTAGTTACTTGTGCTACAACTTGCTCATCCCAATAATCCTAAATTTTTTCTATCTTGGGATTTTCTATGGATGCTATATTTACTTCCCTGATCTTCAAAGGGTTGATTGTAGTATTTATTCGTAGAATCGTCATTCATTTGTATTTTTATTTCTCCTTCTGCTACTTGGATATCTAATTTTGTTTTTTTATCTTCCTCTTCTCGGTGGGTTGTGTAGTGTTTCTTCCCTGGAAGCTATGTTGCTTTTTCCATCAATTATGTTAGCTTCCAAACTCCTATTTTGGGGGATGGTGGAGTGTGTTGGTATATTGTGATATTATTCTCCTCAAGATTGGTTTAAAAATATTTTATTTTATCCACAAGAGGTATGAATCTTTTCATTCTCATCATAAAATGAGAAGGTGCGAATGTAGTCTTGTTGGAGTTCCCCCCAGTTCTTTGTTTATGTCCTTTCTTGGTTAATATACTAGGTTTGTACTACCAAAGTGGGGGTCCAGTAGAATAGTTATATGTATAACCTAGTGTTATATTCTCTTCTTCCTTTCCATGTTGTTATACATGTCTCTAAATGATCCTCAAGTGGAACTGATCCTTGGAACTTTGGTATTTCTATATTCTCCTTCTTCTTGTATGTACCTTGTTTTGATCAATATTTTAAAATATTTCTATGGGGGAATATTATCCTAATGGTTTTTTCACCAACACATGATATTGCATATTAATGTATCTTGTAATGTGGTAATCCAAAATTCATCCTTATTAAAAAAAATCCATTTCCTCTAAGTACCCATTTAAACCTCCAAATCCTAAGAAATGAGGTACTTAATGTGAGAAATTCCTATAGAAATGTGATTGAGGTGTTCTCTATTATAAGGACTAGGGTCTGCATTGTCCTTTGATTCTACTTTTGATATTTATGATGTGTTTTTGTCATCTACAATAAATTGCACCATATTTTTTGAATTCTTTTGTATCATGTGAACACCTTAAAACCATTTACCTTTTGGGATATATTTTTTTATTCTTCTTGAAGCCAATCATTCAATATTTGCTCATTTTTTGTGCTTCCATCCTCACTTTCCAAGTCAATTTCAGCTTTAGTATTTGGTTC
The DNA here is from genome assembly GCA_007258455.2 of Sequoia sempervirens. Taxonomy (NCBI): domain Eukaryota; kingdom Viridiplantae; phylum Streptophyta; class Pinopsida; order Cupressales; family Cupressaceae; genus Sequoia; species Sequoia sempervirens. The sequence goes on along the minus strand of VDFB02000003.1, from coordinate 361,492,253 downwards.
TAATAATTTTGTTCTAGGTAACTTGGCTATTGAGTAAATTAGTCTTGTGTTCTCTTCTTATTCTTGTGTTCACAATGGCCACCAAGGAAGTTGTACCCACTACAATAAAGTCTATATAATGTCATAAGATTGTGCAACGTGGGAAACCCTAACCACAACATCCACCAACACACATTAACCAAGTGTCCACTACAAAATGATATGCGATGAGCTTAGATAATAGCTAGTTTTCTTTCATTAATTTCATGACTTTAGTATTTCAACCCGCCAAGTACATAGATAATCCTAAATAATTATACATCCTTTGTATCTTTTGTGCATCTTAAGCCAAAATTTAGTATGTGGAAATATAATTATGATATGATGGTATTTGTATGTGTGGATGTATGAATGTTCATGAAATTTAGTATGATTTTATGCTTTATTCATGATTGTTAATGATGTGTATGCTTTAGGATGAAACTAACCTCTTTGTAGCTAAGGAGAAATGTAACCCACAACAACTGGATTTACAACCCGCAACATAAGGACCACAACTAGTTGTAGGGGATAAGCTAGAATGCTTGAAACAAAAAAAATATAGGAAAGAATGAAGATGACCATTGAATGATCATTTGTGAGTCAACACCAGCACCAAATAAGATGACATGAAGAAGGAGTCTACTCTAAGTAGGGAAGTATAATGACGTGACATTTTATATGGAGCACGTCTCTATCATACCATTAGGCCCTAGAGTTACAATTTTATTTCTCTTCTTTTGTCTTTTTCAATTATGGTTAAAACAGTTACAAAGACTATTTCTCTCCCTATTCTTGAGGGAGAGTGTATGTATGCATTTATGTTCTATTTTTAGTCCTTGTATGAATAAAAATCCTCTTGAGCCTATATATTTGGATCAATGGTTGAGGAAAAAATCTATTTTTTGATTGATTTACAAGATAGTACTTAGTTGCTATTAAATTTCTTGTTATCCAGTTGCAATAATCATGTACTGATGAATAAGAAATATTTAGAGATTCTTTTCAGATTGTAAGAATTCTAGTTCTTATGCAATAAAGGAGTTTTAGTTTATTATCATGATTTGTTGATCAAAAGTGCATAGTTGATATCTCCTATAGGTGCAACAACTCGAGCAAGGGATACTCGAGGTACTACCAACCCATCTTATTTTTTGTACTAAATTAGATGTTACATTTGTGTATCCATTTATCTAAATTCTCACTTGTATGTATGTGAATTCCATGAATGATTTTTTGTAGCGTGAATTGCATTCTATAACATTATGTTGAGTTAGTCTTTGAAGAAGGTAGAATTTAGTAACTTGTTAGTTAGTTGCAAGTTCAAATTTAATAGTTAGCAGTTATAGTATTAAGCAGAAGGTATTTGTAGCATAAGCAACATATTTATGTTATTTCCCCTATTTTGCAATTTGATAGTTTATTTTCCTTTCTAGCCTTTGTATTTTTCATTACATGTGTGACCACCTATGTTTCATCAATATAAGGCGTAGTTAGGATCCTTGAATGCACATATAATTCTACCACTGTCAAAATCTTATAAGCCCTGGTTGATAATTTAATGAAGCCTTTGTGAGGGTTTGGTGAACTATTTAGTTTGGAACCTGTCCTCTGAATTGTGTGTCTACTCATAAACACCAATTTTATTGAACATTAGAAATGCCTTACAATATGATATATAGGAAATGAGAAAGAACATTCCTCTAACCTATTCCATATATTTTCTTTGATGATTAATGGGTTTGAGCGTAAGAAACAAGATAAATCACCCACAAAATCTATTGAAGTTGTGTCCCAGAGTTGTTGTGTGACATAAAAGTTTTTACAAATAATAAGTGATATGTGGGATCCAATTTTCTTCCTTGAATTATCACCATACATCATTTAAAATACCTTACAAGGTACCATAGATCAAGAACAAGTAGTTGCAATAATGATTGTAACATTAATGGCAGTAGTAGAGAGCCAATCTTTTTATTTCTACCTCTTGCAAAAATTTGACCCCCTATGGGATGCACGACATTGACCAAGATCTAATGTAGCATGAGAATTGGGCCCATACAGGAAATTCTATCAATATTGAGTAGAAAAATTAGCCTAATATAGCTCTGACAGAAGTTTGGGCCCTTGGTGTATATATCCAAATGTCATTGTTATCCGCACAAGGTTTTGTAGAACTTCAGGTTCCCATAAAACTCCATATGTAGGATATTGACTTCCATTGATCCACGTGCTAAGTCAACACCTTACTACCATTTCTTCATCATGTCTTGGAATTTAACTTAGTTGAGTTTCGAAAGTGCACTAGGAAATAATGAAACATCTATGATAATCTAACATAGGACCAATTTAATAGCTGATTCCCACAAAGCGATGTTCGATTTGAGTAAATTTTCTAAAATTCAGCTTTGAAAAAAACCTACTTGTTAGTGAACATCGCCAAGTGACACCTTAAAAATGACTATTTCACTTAGCCTTCCTTGCATAGTCTTCTTCTTTCTCTTGTTGGTATTTGTGAGACTTCAACCTACTATTGGATATATCAAAAAGTTGGTAAACAAGTGAACATTTCGAGAAGTTTGTCATCATCAGGTTCTTTGTGGAAGATCAACCTCCAATAGGTTCGCACAGGTTTGGAATCCCCATCAGGATCAAGCAGATCAAGGACTTGCTACTGAACTGCATCTATTGAAAAGATGTTTGGTTCACATGAAAAAACCTACAAACCCTTTTTCTTCAATTTTTTGGGTCCATGCGGGGAATGAAGCTCCATCAAGCTCATGTGGAAAATTGATTCCAATCCATCCCTATGGTAAATTTACTTCCTAATGAACTTGTGGGGATTTTTCTTCCAACTGAACTTCACCTTTTGCCTTTTATGTGGGGATTGAGGGGCCAAATTAATTATGCAAAAAATCTAATGGGAATGGACATGTGGGAATTTCACCGACAACTAGAATAAAAATGGTTCACATGGAAATGACTACAAAAAATTTTGGGAATATTTTTTTCATGGCCACAAAAGAATCCAAATGAACTGAATAAAAGTGGGTCAAAGGGGAGGTTCACTTGAGTAACAAATTTTTGCAAGACCGAAACTTAGCCAATTTTCACGTTTTTACCTTTTGTGGGAAAACCTAATTGATTTGCATTTGCATAAAAAGTGTCAAAACTACACTTGGGCCACTAGGAAGGAGAAAACTTGCAAGACATAAATTTCACCCATTACCAAATTTCACAAAATTACAAAAAGGACTAGGTCTAATTTTCCATGCTCTACCCAATTATACTAAGAATTTTGGAAAAAGACCATCCATTACAAATCTCATATCAATTATTAACATATGTCTAATATATGGATAAATAACAAAATGAAATACAATTTTTTTAGGTGCCAACACCACCTACTTATGTTTATTCTTTTTTATAAATAGCTAAATTAATCACTTTCAACTAAATTTGTGTTTACAAAGTATACTTTCATATTTATTTTAATTTACTTGAGGATTTAATAAAAAATTTAATGATCATGTGACTTGATTCCAACCCTTATGCTCTAAGATACATCACCTCCCTAATTATGTGTTACTGAGTATCTTTATATAATTTATAGATTAATTATTTGGGGGATTCTATTGGGGATCCCACCCATGAAAGATAAACAACATTTTAAAATATTTAAAATAAAGTGTAAATAAAACCAAGGTCAAGAATATCCAAAAAAGATAGAAGAATAGATCTAACACCCCAAAAAGAGTCACGAGCGAAAAACCATAGATAACTTTCCTCCACTTTCAATAATCAATCAATTTCAATAGGTACCCTAATATCACATGAGATATAAATCTTTGCACCTCCCCAACTAGTGGTTTCATTCATGCCTTTAACAAATTTGAACATTGGGAAACCTTATCTTCACTTCAAGTAACATGATCTAGAGACAAAATGCAAATGTCAAGAATCATCTCTGCCATCCTCATTGATATATGCAACTTATCACCAAAAAACTCCTAGAATAGTGTGTTTGATGGTGAATTCCAAATAGCCTTTACCATGGGTAACCATAAGAAGCAACATAACTTTACCCTTATCTAAACAGTAAACCATAGGAACTTACACCTCCATCCTCATAAATTATAATTGAACATACCCATCCCCAACACTAGTAGATACTTCCATATTTGGTTGTCACGTCTTTATTATGCTTGCATAAACTTTATTTGATAATAAATGGAACTAGATGAGACCATTGGACAATATGTGTTTGAAGCATAGATTAATGTGTTTTTATGGATGATAAATTAGATGTTATCTTTAAAATGCATGTTATTGTGATTAACATAATGATGAATTATTATGATGCAAATATTTTGATTATTGATTATGGTTTTATGAGCTAACCTATTGATTAGATATTGAGTGCAAATGAGTGGAGGAATAAGTTGAAGGGAAGAACATGGCTGAGGTAGAGATGGCCTAGCCTCTTAACAATATTCGACATGATGGAAATCCTACGCACACACTCATGTAGTTGCATTCACCTTGCATTGTGAATGATTATGTTATGCATTGTGTTATCATGAATACGTCATTTCCTATTGTGCGTTATGGTTTAAATAATGACTGTCTTATGGTTGTTTTGTTTGCGAAAATTAATTTAATTGGGAAAATAAAAGATTATATTTTCAAATCTTTGATAATGACAAATCTTTTAATATATATGTATGTATGTAAGTGTATAAATATACAAGCTTTATATTCATAATTATTATATTTATATATATAATAAGGATATCATTATTTATATATGTGAATATATGAATAGCTTACTATTAAAAATAAAATAAAATAAGTTTTAAATTTAAACGATCTACATGATAAATCATATGATCATGGAATGAGGAAAAGTTTAATTCTAAAAATAAAGAGATACTCCAACTGGAGTTGAACACTTGCATAAAAATATGAAAACCATTAAAGAGAAATCAACAAAGAGGAAGAAATGACTATTTTTTTTATCATTACTGATAACGACTAAGGAGCAGAGGCATCGTAGTATCTGAGCAAAGTTGAGGATTTAGCATGTAGAACAGGAGACCGGGTATTACCCTATTATTGTTGTTTGTAACATGACTTAGAATGCATGATAAAGGCTCAAGTAGAACCAATCTGCAAGTTTAAATGATGAATGATATTGTTATTGTGTCATGGGATTTGAAGGAAATTACTAGATTTATATCGTAGCATGTATTCAGTTCTTTATATTAGTGAATATATGTATTGTTATGCATGTGCATACATAGCAAAACCTATGTGTCGACCTTAATGCCTTAGTATATGGTATTGATTTTCTTGTAACTTTTTTGTCGCAATTGAAGATATGTTTATGTACCTCTATTATGTATGGACTTGCATATTGAATTGATTAAGATGTTTAGTTTCCATTTATATGTGTAAATACCATCCTATCAATTCATCTGTGGCACTTGAAACCATAGAAACGATCATGTTTTTAGAAATATATGTGGATTCTATAATAACTTGTGCATTAATTATTATGTATAATGTATAAATAATAGTTATGCATATCAATTTTAATATATATATATAGTACATTTTCCATGATGTTAATGTTGGTAAACATTTTATTTTTGTTGTGATGATTTTGCAATAAAACTGTAAAATTGAATATATGAAACTATCATTTAATTGTTATGGGTCTGATTCTTTTATTTCCAATTAGCATACAATGGAATAATTATAGTTATATATATACACATGTATATACATACTCATATATATGTGTGTGTGTGTGTGTGTGTGTGCACATATAACTATATAAATATAATGGTGCAAATATGCATCATATGTTATGAATTGGCTTATGGATTTAACCTGCATGACATCAAATATTAGTTAGCATTGCATATACATTAAATTTTGCTTGAAATTGAGAAATATCATTAGTTATAGATCAAATTGCTTGTCAATAATCAAATTTCATGTCAATTACGCATTTAACCATCATTATGCATGAAAGGATTGAAATAACAAAATACCTTCATTAATCATTTTCCATGAAAAGAAAAGGGTTATTTATTTTTATGATCATTGGATATATGTATGTTATATCATATTCATGAGGAAAGTATTTTTCTTCTATATGTGATTTGGCTTTACCTTTCGAGACAAGTGTTGAATAGGGACTAACAGAGGGGAGTAGATTTTCTTTTCTAGCTACCTACTATTTGTACGGTTTAATTGCTTTAGCCAAAGCTATGTGTACCATTGAAACAGATGGATGTTATTTTATTCTCTCTTCCATATTCTAATAGCAGGGCATAACATGTTCATATGTGAAATACATTTAGATATATCAGGTTGTGTAGACACCTAAAATTGTCCTAAATATATCACACATCTTGATTTCACTACTAACATCATTTTCTTCATAATTCACTTGATTCCTCCATTTAATTAAACAACGTCCAATTATTTAGTTAAATTCACTTTATTCTCTTGTTAATTGAATAATTAACATTATTTGATTAATTCATCATTTTCATACTAATTTCCCCCTTTGATTAAATAATTCCAATTATTTAATTAAAAATATTAATTCCTCTTATCCTCACAATTAAATAATTTTCATAACTATTTAATTGGCTAATTTTCCTCCAATCCTCCAACTTGCACTTGAAGAATATTCATTTTCTAAAAAAGGGAATATTCTCAATCCAAATTCAAATTCTTCCCTCCAACTCAAAATATCTTCAATCTCCTTTCCATGAAAGAATGGATATTTTGGGCTCTCATGGATTATCAAACATTAATCCTTCTTGATACATACTCACCTCCTTGATTTTCTCTCATCCCTTGATTATCATTTTCAATCCTGACCATTGATCAAAATTTCAAAAATCTATAAAATAAGCCCTTTTGAACATGAATTTCATTCACAATCTTCATAACACCCTTACTCTCTGAAATTAGAACCCTTACTCTTTGAAATTCTTGAGTCATTTATTAAGAATTTTAGCCATATTTTGTGAATCACACCTTTCGTAATAGCTTTTGCAACATGGATTAGGTCCAAATTGAGCAATCCACATACACTTGGAGCATAATCCCCCAATGGGATTGAAGGTTTACACTCTCTTGTGATTTAACTGCTTTGATTTGAGTTCATTTCTATATTAAATCATTTATATCTTGTGCAAGTTGATTTCATTGAGTATGGCCTTGTTCGATCATTATCTTGTAAGATATTGATTTTTTTAGGATATAATTGCTTTAATTCTATTCTTATTTGATCATTCAAGCTAACCATACAATAGGTTGCATCAAATTCCATCTTTCCAATCATTTCCAAGTTGCTAGGCTTCTTGTGCAGGGATCGGGTATTCTTCATGTTAGGAAAAATTATGGGGAAGCGTAAGCTTCTTGGTTGGGTAGAAAAGTTCCTAATCCATGTTCTCGTCTCTTGGTTTGCAGATGACTATTGGGGTTAGTGGTGGCTAGAGACTTCAGTGATTATGTTTCTTTTATATCTTTACTTGTATTGTTATGACCAGATGGGCAATGAGAGTTTGATTCATATCCTTGCATAAATTATATCTTATACTCTATAATACTTGAATAGATAGTACTTCATGTGATGATGTACCTTATTTTTAGTACTTAATATTCTATATTAGACACTTTTACATGTGAGATGTAATATGTCATTTGTATATGTTGAAGATGTTTCATTTCATTTCTATATTTATGTAAAAATGAGTTACTATTTATTTCTATGAGATAGTCTAGGGTTTTGAACCTTAGATGGGCCCTTCTCCCACCTTTTCCCCTTTATTGTCCAATTTTTCATTGAAGGATGAAGCAACATTCCTTCTAATTGATCAATAAATAACAACTAGAGAAATAAAACCCTCTAGGCTACATCTTGGTTGCAATGAGATAATTTAGAGACAAAAACTTGCCTTATAATTGCTTTAGACCTAAGTAGCCCCTATAAATTCATCCCTTCCTCATCAATAATGTACTTGAAAAACCCTCGTGCAATAGGTAATTTGAAACAAAATGGAAGCTATATAATTATAAAAAATATCACCCTTCCTAAAAGATGCTCTCCTCTTTGATTTTTTTTTTGCATGTCATACTACCACTTATCTTGCAAAAAACTCAAGGCTTCATGCACTAAGTAAGCTAACCAACTACCTAACCATGTTGTGGGTATGTATATGCAAAAAACATAACAACCACTTCCAAAAAGGAATGAAACTGCTATAATACCACTTCATCCAAAAATAAGGAGGATATTCCGTATACATTTATTTGTCCACAATAGAGAGAGAAAATCTATGTATGTTTAATAAACCAACTTTAGGTAAAAAAATATAGCCAAAAGGTGAGTAAACATTCACTTGTGCATGTCAAGTTTGTAATATAAGAGGTGACAATAATTAGGCTTGTAACATAGAGCTTATACACAATTGAAATAAGCTCTAACAAGTTTTAAAAAATTCCTAATTTTCTTTATTTTTATTTTCTCTTTAATGTAGTCTAAAATCCATAAAAATTACTATGCAAATCTCCAACTACAACCATAAAGATTACATATAAGTCACTACAAATGATCCAAACACATACCATAAGGACTATAGAAGGGCTATAGTGCATTTGGGAGTGAATGAGACTAAGAAAATATAATAAGAAGACGATAAGATTAGAATTGGAATGAAATTTGATGTAAATAGTCAAGAGTGACAAACTTGTCACGTCCAACAAAGAGGTAATTTCATTTTTGCCATGATATTAGATGAAATCGCCAAATAGAGACAAATTTGTGACAATAGTTATATATTTTCCACGTGATTCAGTTAATTATTTCATCATTAAGATAAAAATAGTTAGTTTCTAATCTTCTCTTAGCTACCATATCCCAAATTTGTTTGTTTCATATATTTTCTAGTATTTTAGAGAGCATCCTTGTTTTGAAAAAATGTCATGAAATGCAAAAATAAAGTTCTTTATGGATCACATTAAAGCCCATTTAGCTACCAAATTTACAATAAAAATCATCTTGTGTCATGCCTTGTGAACCATTAATTAACCCAACTCATTCATTTTCATATAAGAGGGTTTTCACAATTTGTATTTGTGATCAGGGGAAAACGTGGTCCCAGAAATGAGCAACAACACAAAACATGCAAGAAACCACCTAAACACCTAACACCTCAAGATTGGGAAAATGATTAGCTTAACAAAACAAAATGGAACATTTTACCTTGTTGAGTTGTCCTTTGGTTGGCCCTTGATTGTTGACGTGATATATGCTCCTCTTGATGGAAAAATATGTATGATTGAGATGCAATATGGATGGAAAGTATGTGAGAATGGATGCAAGTGCAAATATTTGGCTAAGTATGGCTCAAATAAAAAATTTGCAAGAATTTGGTTAGCACAAGGATCTCCTCCTAAAATGAGAGAAAAGAGTGGGTATTTATAGAGAATTTTGAATTCTCTAGAGAAATGGACAGTTGAGATTAAACCAACATGGTCAAGATGTAGGGCTATGGTGAGTTGAGAACTCACAAGCCCTCACATCTTAACATGTGGCATGTGAAGTGGCTTGAGAAAGATGATGTGGACATGACATGGAGGTACTATATAGTACCTTGGGATTTGGACAAGATCTCCTCATAAAGGAGGTCCTTGTCCCCATGTGGGTGAGAGGACATATGAGGAATTAAAAATTCCTCAAATATCCACATGAGAATGAGAGAAAGAATTTAAAATTCTTTGAAATGCATTGTGGGATTAAATGTGAATTAAAAATTCACATGGGGAAAAGGGTGTCTTCTCTAAAAGGAGAAAGTCTTTAATAAGGTTGACTTAGGACACATTCCATAAATGACATGGAGATTAGGTTGACCTAATTAAGTGATCAAGGTTGTGCAAGTACCTAATTAGACAAATTAATGACATATTAGAGGCAAGTGGGAGATTATGGAGGATGTAACCCTAATGATGATTAGGGGTGTGCACACCCTAACCATAAATTAATTATGATTAGAAGAGGGTTAGATGGTTAAGAGAGATTAGAGGCCAACTTGCAAAAGTTGAAGGATGTGACAATGAGAGAGAAAGTGAGGAATTAAAAATTAATTTAAATTCCAAGAGGTTATATGACTAAATTAAATAAAGTGGTATATTTATTTAATTTAGAGAGGAAAGAGGGTAAAAGTATTTACTAAATTAAATACTTTAGGAACCTTATGTAGGACATGAAATATTAATTAGATGCATGATTTAATTAATACCGACAAAGAAGATGAAGTAGATGAGTAAAGGGATGAATAAGGAGACGTCTTTCACCATATGGAAGTGGTCAAATTTGGATGTCTACATTTTTCCCCTCTTCGAAACACTATTAGGATAATAGGGTTTTGAAGAAAATAAAATGCAGATGACTCTATAGAAGAAGCGACCAGAAAAGAGATGCCCCAGCATGGGAGAAATTGTATGAGCTGCCCAAACAGAGGGAAATTAAAAGAGATGCATCAGTCTTGCAAGAGAAGGCTTATGACAGAAGATTGTGAGAGAATGGTAGGGTATGCCCCCTCGAGAAGGCGGACGGGGAAGGAAAAGGGGTCCCAGACAACTTCTCAAAAGTATGGAGTGGTATATGTCATTGGAAAGAGCACGAAAAATTGAGAAGATTGGCATTTGAACGAAGTCAAATAGCTATATAGTGTGGAAATGGCGGCCCCAAGAAGATAGAGGGTGAATGGATTAGTTGGAGGAAAATTTGATTAAATAAAGGGAAAAAAATTCCCTTCATTTAAAAAAGATAAAAAAGGAGGGAAAAAGGTTATAAAGCGTAATTCTAAGAATTACCCCTCCTCATTTGGACAGCTGTCAATTGAGGAAGAGAGGGAGAAGAAAAGAGGGAGAGGGTTAGAGTGCACAATGCTGGAGTATGATAACGACATTATCCACTGAGGGGATGAGAGACGGCGGTTCTTCAGCAAGTGTGTCATGCCACGCCAGGTTAGCCCCAAACCCAACTTTGTGATTTGGTCATTTAGTTTAAGTTTTTAAAAAAATTGAAAATATGGGTTTTGTTGGGGGGGGAGGAATGAAAAATGGGTAGAAGGAAAAATCAAGATTTTTGGGTTTCAATCAGGGAGAAAAAAGTTAGTTTGGCAGGTGAAAGAGGGGGATTGGTCGCTGGGTCTCGTGGAGGAGTGGATCCACCTAAGCCTGGGCAGGTCCGCCCATGCACAGGGGTGGGTCTGCCCATGCCTGGGCAGGTCCACCCATGTATGGGGGCGGGTTTGCCCACGTCTAGGGGCGAGTCCGCTCTAGCCCAAGCGGATCCACCCGCACAGCTCGGGGACTAGCCCGGGAGCCCGAGCAGAATCGCCCAAGCTCGAGCGGGTCTGCCCGCACCTCGGACAGGTCCGCCCACGAGTTGAGGCTGGTCCGCCCGGGCTGGGGCGAGTCTAGGCGAGTCTGCCCAAGGGTTCAGGCGGGGTCGTCCGCACCCGAGAGCGGGCCCGCCTGAGGTGTCGGATGGGTCCACCCACGACCAGGGGTTGAGCCGGGATCTAGGCGGGACTAAAAAGGGGGAAAGAGGAAAAAGAGAGGGAAAAAAGAGGAAAAAGAAAGGACAAGCAAGGGAATCCCGGGACCAAGGAAAAGGGAAGAAAAACGACATAGAAAGAAAGGAGAAAATGACATAGTGGTCATGTCATGGATGCAGGATTTTGAGAGTTTGTGGACGCAGGAGAGATGGTTTGAGGTACTGAGTAGATGTATAGCGGCGATGATAGGCATGGAGCATTAAGTGTTAGCAGAGGCAGGACTATTCCACATGCTATCTTATCCGACGATTAAGGCCCACAAGGCCATGCTGACAACATTGATAGAGAATTGGGACTTGGCGATGTCGACGTTTCATTTGCCGACAGGGGAGATGGTGTTGACTCTAGAGGACTTATGGAGGATTTTGAAGCTCCCCATAGCATGGATCTCGATTAGCAAGTGTCAGGTAGAGGTTGAGGCACTGGACGAGTCTGTGCAAGTTGTGTTTGGCGATGACGAGCTACTGATTCAATGACAATAGCTAGACGTGGACAAATGTTTGTCCTGCAAGGTACTAGCATTGTCATTATACATAGCGGGGCTAATTAGCGGGATATTGTTGCCAGACCAGAGTGGTTGATTCCTGCACCTCAGGTTTGTCGAGGTGATCCGTCACATCATCGAGGGTCAAGAGGGTCATTTTGTGTGGGGGACCTCTATGTTAGCGCAGTTGTATAGTAATATGCACATGATAAGCTATCGAGAGGTGTTGAGTGTGACACACGTCACACTGCTACAGGTGTGGGCCTGGGAGCATATCAGGGTGACCAGGTCGGTCGTGTTGAGAGCTAGAGAGTAGGATGACAAAGTAGCAATGGCGTGGGGATGGGGGACAAAGGTGGGAGTGATACTGCGATATCAGGATGTCAGAGATGTGGATGTGTGGAGGAGACGATTTGATGATGTGCAGACTAAGATGATAGTATGGCGTTGTAAATGTTGCGGCAATTCAGGGACTGAAGGGACAATGAGGAGAGACACAGGGGTTACTTCTTCACTCAATGTTATATCATTGGGAGAGGTCCACGTGTAGTGGAGTTGCACATGCCAGATCAGGTGACGAGGCAAGATATTCCCGCAGGGCGAGTGTCATTCTGACGATTGACACAAGAGTGGCCATGGGGGGATGAGTTGGATTTGGAGGCAGTGTGGGAGGAGTTGGAGGCACTACATTTTGTGCCATACCCAAGTAGGAGGGAGGGGTAAAGAGATGCAGGGATGACATATCAATAGGGTCAGTGGTTTAGGTGACATTTGCCTCCATGGATTACACTAGTGGTGTTAATCGAGGGGGAACTAGGTTTTGGGTTAGAGGATGAGAGATGACTGAGGGCGGAGAGAGAGGGACAAGGTCCACAAGAATAGCGGAGAGGAGGTCAGGAGAGAGGAGGACGATGGAGAGGAGGATAGGAGGTGGTCAGAGCAGCCAAGGAGCTGGTGAGGGTAGGCAGGAGGAGGAGACGATGACGTAGAGCCTGAGGATGAGATGGAACAGAGGAGGGAGAGGATGAGGCTAGGGTTGCGACGCAGTAGGATAGGGGACTAGAGGCCTAGAGAGAGAGGAGACAGGAGACAGGAGGCACGCGCAATCCCCAAGAGTTTGGCAGCAGGAGAGACAGGAGGAGGCCGAGGCCAGTGGAGAGCAGGAGAGACAGGAGGCAGATGTGGCCACAGGAGGGTAGCAGCGATAGAGACAGGAGGAGGTTGAGGCTAGTGGAGAGAAGGAGAGGATGACAGGGGGAGGGGGAGCCCCCATGGCGATTGATGTGGATGAGATGGAGGTGTCGACAGAGAGTGAGGGGTACAAGCTATAGGAGATGGACATTGATGCAGAGGTACATGACATCCCACCACTATTGACAGCACCACCTAAAGGAGAGGATCCAACAGTGGTATTGAGACGGACCCTAGAGAGACTACAACTTAGTGAGCAGCGATTACAACAGATAGAGGCAGAGATGAGTGAGCTATAGACATGATTCGCCTGGAGCAAGATGGAATACTCAGACCTAGCCACGATGGTGATAGATGTGGAGAGGAGATTGTTGAGAGAGAGGGATGAGGCACGAGATGAAGTGGTTGACCTATAGGAAGAGGTAGAGAGGTTGTGAGCAGAGGTGGCTAGGGAGCATGAGGAGGGGGATGCAGTGAGATGGAAGAGAGACCGTTTGGTGGTTGAGGAGGTGATATGACAAGTTGTTGGAGCAGGGACAGGGCAAGAGCCAACAGAGATTAACGTAGGGACCGCAGGAGATATAGAGGGTTTGTAGAGACAACTAGAGTGGTTATGGGGAGAGAGAGTAGATCTGCACCGGGAGCAGGATGAGCTCAGAGACAGAGTGTATTGTTTAGAGTAAATGGTTGGAGATATGAGATTGATGCAACGGAGAGAGGAGGAGATGAGGGTGTAGATACATATGTTGCAGACAGAGAGAGATGTGGCACAGGCACAGGTATAGGTATAGGCCATAAAGACAAAGAGGGATGTGGTACAGGCACGTGCTTAGGTGTTACAGAGTGAGAGACAGGTGGCAGAGGCACAAGTTCAGTCTCTTCAAAGAAAGAGGGATGCAACGATGTCATAGGTATCAGTTCTTTAGAGAGAGTGAGATGTAGCCAAGTTGAGACTTTAGGCACTTTAGAGGGATAGGGATGCAATGGTGGGTAGGGCATAGGCCGCGCATAGGGAGAGAGATGTTGCAGAGGTGTGGATGCAAATGTTGCAGAGTGAGCAGGACATAACACAGGTTCAGCTACAGGCAACACAAGTTGAGAGGGGTTATCTAGGGGCAAAGGTATAGGGGTTACAAACATAGTTATAGGTTGCAGAGGCTGAGAGAGATAGGTCCACAGAGCAGGTACAGTAGCTGATATTGGCACAGGAGGCATGGGGACAAGAGCAAAGAGCCATTAGTGCAAATCGAGACAAGTATAGGCATGATTGGAATGTCGTCAAACATCAAGCTAGGTAGAGAGATGATTATATGCAGGCGGTGAGTTACTAGAGGTGTGCATATGAGCATGTCGTTCCAGATCTGACGCAGTGCACATCGCATTACATCAAATAGGTACCTCAGATGTCAGTACCATCCCAATCATTAGGGACACATACCAAAGGGTATAACGACTATAGGCAGACCCCTTCTCCTTATGGTGGGTACCATGGGACTCCTACCCGTGATTGCCAGGGGACCCCTACAAATAGAGGGCCAGTGCCTGACTCTCCTCAGAGATCAGATGTGGGCAGCTCACAGTAGAGTAGTCAGAGAGCAGATGACAATATATTGGTTTTTTGACAGGTACAGGATGGAGGTTTAGTACATGTCGACAGAGATCAGAGGTGATCTACATCTCTAGATTTTGTACCTTATTGGATGATATGTGATGGATTTGTAGTGGATTATGCTTGAGACATTATGATGAGATGTACATTGTATTATTTTGATTATGATATGCGATAGCTCTTATTGACATTATGTGTTATGTTTTATGTAATGGATGATTATGTTTATGTATGCACATGTATGGGATACTTTATGTTTATGTGGATGGATGATTATGTTTATGTATGCACATGTATGGGATACTTTATGTTTATGTATGCACATGTATATGATATTTTATGTATTAATGTTTATAATGTAGGATGATATGAATATTTAGTATAAAATGTAATTAGGATGAATCTAACAATATGGTAATGCATGTATCATGTAAATTTTAATATGGACATGTATGCGCTAAATGAAACTAGGATACTTAATCTAATCAGTCTATAAAAATAAAATATGTTGTATCTACAATGTGACCTTCAATATGAATGAAACATGAGTGCACATAATACAAACCTATATGTCAATAAGAACTTGTATGGGAATGTGGGTAGACAATAGGTGTAACATGGGTGTGATACTGTACCTGTCAAGAACCATTAGTACCCTGAGAGGAAAACCAAGGGAAAAAGAATCAAAGTTTGAGCAAACTAAATCACAAGTCATGGGTTATGAACAAGACTGAATGAAGGGTGCATGTAATGAAATGAAATGCAGTCAAGAACACAGTTTTCCATCTTCAGAGCATTGATTTTTGCTATAACATAAGATACCAAATACCCTGATATATAAGACCAAGTCGAGTTGGCATCTAATGCATGAAACAAACATAGAAAACAAGGTTATCCCAACACCCCAAAGTCGCGAGGACCTTGGTCGAGCAAGGTATTGGAATAACCACAAGCACAAAGGGATGTTCCCAATGTAACATAGGACCCTAGGGGTCCTGGTGGGTACTACATGGGAACGACCCATCATACATCAACAAAAGAAATGATCAAGAGATGCCCCTTCGTTAACTCATCAAAAAACACCATAATATGATGGATCATGATAGTTTTGATAAATGAGGACAGGGAGCTTAAACAATAAACAAAAGCCAAAAGTATGAAAATAAATCATAATCAAAGACAAATGTCCTTTGTCATAGGATCATGAAGATGGATGGGTTGGTGTGGTTTGTTAGGAAGGATGCATCCTGTTGAGACCGATGATGGATACTAAACTAAAATGACCTAGTTGTTGCAAGATATTTGTCATTAATCAGACTCTCCATCACTAAAGGATCTTGTTTGTGAAGAACCAGCTAGGTAAGGGTACTCTTGACAACACGATGCAAAGACTAGACAAAGGACCGACACACCCTACAGACCTAGGGGCTCGAGGGCTGATCAAAGATTAGCCTTGCCTACGTGAAAGCACAAAGCCCCCATAGTTCAAGAAAAGACCATGGATAAAGCAGAAAGAGGAATAATGAGGACAAATGATGGAGGACCATCATAGGATGACCTGAATGCCCCAGGGGTAGATCAAATGATCAACCTTGCCTACATGACAGCATAGGGGCAACGTAGTTCGAAAAAGACAAATGACAACCGACCACAGATAAAAGCGAAAAGTGGACAATGAAGACAAATGATGGATGACCATCACGGGATGGTCAAAATGCCCCGGGGGTAGATCAAATGATTAGCCTTGCCTACGTGACAGTGCAGGGGCAACATAGTTCGACAAAGGGCGAGAAGACTGATGTGACATGATGAGATCTAGATGGAGACCAACACGATGGATGATCCTATGCGATGACACAAATCGACCGATGATTAGACAAATGACACAAGCTCAGAGTGGGATAACAAAAAGCTCAGTATGAGGGATAACCAAGGTAGATCGTCCAATACTCAATCAAAATATACCAAGCGGCCAATGATAGGATGGGAGGGGATGTAAGTATAGAATAAATGAAGTCATAAAGTAACTAGGACGCAAGGTAGATAATGATTAAGCCCTTTATAGATGATGCTTGTTACTAGGTTTTCATCACCCATACTTATCCAAGGCACCACCAAAAGTGGTTTTCACCATAGGATGAATTTATTTCTCTTTCCTTTTTATTTTTTTTATTTTTTTTAAATTTTTGTGGGTGGGGTTACCAAGCAGACTTAGGTGTAGAACCTCTTTAGATGCATGATATTGATATGTTCTCGATGGGCTCTCCTTCAAGGGTAGCAAGTTTGTATGCCCTAGATCCATATTTAGCAGCTATGATATAAGGACCCAACCAGTTTGCTTCAAATTTTCTTTTTTTATCTCGATCCTGTTGGGTACGTTGGTTCTCTTTAAGGACAAGATCACCAACCTAGAACTGTCGAGGATGAACCTTCTTGTTGTAGTTATGCTTGAGGTAGTTCTGGTATGCTTGCAGATGATCGTAGGCTTTGATTCCTCTTTCATCAAGTAACTCTAGTTGTGCAAGTCATGCAACACGAGCATCCTCCTCACTGATAAGATTCTTTAGATAAATCCTCAGTGATGGGATCTCAACCTTGATTGGAAAGATGGATTTGGCACCATACACTAAAGAATAGGGGGTGGCACCTTTAGGGGTGCGGATGGAGGTACGATATGCCCAGAGAGAGGGATGAATATGGAGGTGCCAATCTCGACCAGTGTTATTGACAACCTTCTTGAGGATGTGGATAAGGGTCTTGTTGGTTGCTTTTTCCTGACCATTACCTTGGGGGTAATAAGGCATTGACCAATGATGCTGGATATGAAAGGTGTCACAGAGGTCTTTCATGGTTTGTTTTTTAAAATATTTTCCATTATCAGATAAGATGGTGGATGGAATACCATATCTATAAAGAATATGGTAAAGGATGAATTTTGAAATCTAGGTACCGATGATTTGCAAGAGTGGCATTGCTTCCACCCATTTGGTGAAGTATTCAGTGGCAATAATTATGAATGTATGGCCATTGAAAGATGGTGGGTAAATCTTTCCAATCGAGTCAAAACCCCATTGAGAGAAGGGCCACGGTGCTAGGAGGGGCTGAAGGTCCTGTGTTGGAGCATGAATCAAATTGGCATGTTGCTGGTAGGGAAGACATATCTTCATGAATTCACAAGCATCATGCTCTAATGTAGGCCAATAATATCCATCTCAGAGAATCCTTTTGGCCAAAGCCATACCTTTGAATGGGCCCCACAAACACCACTATGTACCTTCATTAGTGCAGTATGGGCTTTGGTCTCACTCAGACATCTAAGGAGGATTCCATCATACCCGCGACGATAAAGTGTATCATCGATGATAATGTATCAGGTTGAACGTTGAATAAAGGATTTTCGTTGGTTTCATGTGAGGTTTGGGGGTAGAATATTATCATGCAGATAAGCATATATATCTTAGTATCATGAGGAAGTGGGACCCATAAGGTTGCACACCATCTCAGTCTCAAGGATATCATATGTTGGGATTAAAAGTTGTTCTACAAGGAACTCGCATTCTATTCGATCTTTAGGAATGTCAATCAAGGAGCCAATAGTAGCCATTGCATCAGCTGCTTTGTTCTGTACTCTGGGAATTTGGTCAAATTGTATGAAGGTGAAATATTTCTTGAAATCATCCACCATGCATTTATAGGGTAATAGCTTATCACCTTTTGTTAGGAATTCATCATTAACCTGCTTAATGACCAACAATGAATCACCAAAGACCCTCAAGTGAGTTATGTGCCATTGCTTTATAATTTAGAGGCCCGTGAGGAGGGCCTCGTACTCAACTATGTTATTGGTACATAGAAATGCTATCTTGAATGATTTTGGAATGTAATCACCTTAAGGGGTAACCAATAGAATTCCCGCGCTTGATCCATTATGAGTATATGAACCATCAAAATACAATGTCCAAGCAGGTGCTTCTAAAACTTTGAAAACTTCTTCATCTAGAAATTTTGTGACTAGAGGGTAAGCATCCACTAGGGGTGCCTCAGCCAACTGATTAGCTATGACTTGTCATTTTATGGCTTTGCGATCCACGTACTCTATGTCAAATTCACTTAGGAGCATGACCTATTTAGCCATGTGACTAGTTAAAGTGGTTATGGATAACAAATACTTTAGCGGGTCAATTTTTGCTATTAATTTGACCGGATGGCTAAGCATGTAATGTCAGAGTTTTTGTGTACTAAAGACCACTGCCAGACAAGCTTTCTCCATGGGTGAATAGTTTAATTCATAGCCGACCAGTGTTCAACTGATGTAGTAGATTTCTCTTTCTTTTGATGATTCATCATGTTACGCCAATAATACCCCCAGTGCGACTGAAGTGGCAGAGATGTGAAGCAGGAGGGGTTTCCCTAGAATGGGTGGCATCAAGATCGGTGGATGAGCCAAGTATTCCTTGATCTTATCGAAACCTTTCTGACACTATTGGTTCCATTTGAAGGTGGAGTCTTTTTTTAGAAGATGGGTGAATGACTGACACTTATCTACAAGTTGGGCTATGAACCGACGGATGGATTGCAACATCCCTTGGAGACTTCTTAATTGTTTTAGATTGTGCGGGGGTGGCATATCCAGAATAGCTTAAACCTTGGCAGGATCAACCTCAATACCCCTTCGGGAGACTATGAAACCCAACAATTTTCCTGATGTAACACCAAAGACACACTTTTTTGGATTTAGTCGTAACTTGTAATGTTCTAAACGCTCAAAAATCATTTTTAGGATGATAGGATGCTCTGCTCGAGTTCTATATTTTCCTAGAAATTCATCAACATAATCCTCCATGATAATATGGATGAGGTCATGGAAGATGACAGTCATTTCCCTCTGATATGTTGCCCCTGCATTCTTGAGACCAAAGGGCATAATATTGTAACAAAAATTACCCCAAGGTGTCGTAAAAGTGGTCTTGTGTTGGTCTTCAGGTGCAATTCGGATATGATTGTAACCAGAGAAACCATCCATAAGGGATAACATCTCATGTCCTATAGTCAGGTCGACCAACATGTCAATATTAGGCAACAAGAAGTCATCTTTTGGACATACTTTGTTAAGGTCCTAGAAGTTTGTGCAAATCCAAATGTCTTTGTTTGGTTTGGAAATAGGTACTATGTTGGAGATCCAATCAGAGTAGTCAATTGGCCTGATAAAACCGACATCCAGTAATTTCCCCAAATCCTTCTTGACTAATAATGTTACCTGTGGATGCATTTTTCGGAGCTTCTATTTGATAGGCTTGGAATCTGGGCAAACATCCAAATGATGAACTACCAAAGCAGGGTCTAAGCTTGGCATGTCTGAGTATGACAAGGAAAATTTAATGATACCATCATGGAGTAGCTGAAGAAAGAATGAATATTCTTGCTCTGTTAGAGATTTGGCCACATAGGTGATCTTAGGGTTTTGTGCAGTACCCAGATTAACTTCTTGAGTCTCTTTGATTAGGATGGATGATCGCATGGATAACTGAGTTCCCACAAGGGGAAAATGAATGTCTCCATCCTCCAGTGCCTCTTCGAGGTTTTCGCTATTCGATGCGTCATTTATTTTTACTTTTTCTAGGTCAGAAAGTGCCCCGAGGAGGTTTTCACTAGATGATCGCTTTCTATTTTCCTTGTTTTTATTTTCACGACTAGAGCGTTCATCTTCCTCCAATCCCATGAGGTTGACATATGTATCCAGGGAGACATTGGCAGGTGTGCTATCACGTAGGTCCCAATCAATGAGTTCGGGATGGCAAAGAGAAAGGCTGATGGTAAAGACAAATAAGCAATCAAACATGGATGAGAGATTTGTGTGATCGACATCATCGTACGCACGTATGATGGATTCTTCCTCGGGTATGTCTTCCAAGGGATCATTTTCCACAGTAAAACTATTGGAAGTATTAAATGACATTGTAGGGCCTTTCTACTTTTTGTCATATCTGAGGCCTATATTCCTTGGCAGCTTTGATACATCAATAGGTTGCAACCGTCCCTGTTCTTCCTTACCTAGGCCTCCACCTTGATAGTTATTCTTTTCTGTGAACTTAGTTGACCAAGGGTATACTTCTTGAAAGTATTCCTTTAGAGGAGGATCTGGTTGGGGTTCTTCATGGTATACCCATTGACTGATATCCTCTTCTGGTGCATCAATCTTTATACTAGGAGATCGAAAAGTGGTAGTGGGAATGTTTTTGCGCTGAAGGTGATAGTCTTGTCTTCCTTTGGAGTAGTCTGTGAAGGTTTTCCATACATGTGTGGTGACGGTGGCATGGTTGCCACATTTAGAGCTATATGCATTTCATATTCACCACACCCCTTGTTAATGATCTGGACTTTGGTGACTGTAGGATTGGTGGCGGAAGATGGAGTGATCGTCGTGGTGGATGATGGATTGGAGGATGATGACTGATATGTCCCCATTTCAACTCTAGGACAATAATGTAAATGGGGAAATGATGCTTCTAAAGTGCGACAATATTCAAATGGTTGAGGGTCAACATAAATGGTGATCTCTTGTCCATTAACTGAGAATTTTAGGCATTGATGGTACGTGGAGGGAATAGATTGCATAGCATGGAGCCATGGGCGACTGAGGAGGAGATTATATGGTAAGTCCAGATCAAGGACATGAAAGGTAGTGTACTGAACTACAGGTCCAACCTGGATAGGAAGACTGATAATTCCTTTAGAATTTCTTTCTGCATTATCATAAGCCTTGATCGTGATGATTTGATTACTCAAATCCGCTTGAGTATACCCCACCTGTTTTATGAATTTCAAAGTACATAGATTAAGGGTAGAGCCATTATCTTCTAGGACCCTTTTTATTTTATGACGGGCAACCAGGACTTCGATGTGCAAGGGACGATTGTGATTAGCATTAATATTTGGCATGTCATTATGGCTGAAGTGTAACTGGTAAGATAAAGCTAGGTGTCCTACTAAAGCTTGGAATGTGTGGGATCGATGTCATTGGGTACATGAGTTTCCTATAAAGCTCTATTGAGAATTTCTTGATGTACAGGAGAAGACTTAAGCAGGTCTAAGATTGAGATATGAGCATGGGTCTTTCCTAAGTTATCAAGAATGTTGTAATGAGAGTTTATAGGATTTGATTGGGTGGATGTGGAGGTTGTAGGGATAGTAATGTGGGACCGTCGGGTAGCAACAACACATTGGGGATCTTTAGCCTTAACATGTATCATAGACACACAAGGTTCTACCTATTCAATGTAATGGACAATGCCATCATAATTGAGGGGTACATTTTTATAGCTTATGTTATTTGTGTTATTGTCTTGGGAATTGTTGTTGGAGGTGCTTGTGCCTTGACTATGGTTAGGGAAGGCGTTTTGGTATATCTACAATTGAGCATTAGATGACGAAGCTTGACTAGTGTCGACTTTGATATCTCCTCGATTGATAAGATCTTGGACATAGTTTTTGAGACCTTGACACTTATTCAAAGTGTGCCCTTTAATTTTATGGAATTCACAATATTCATTCTCCCTAAACTAGGCAGGTTTGGGCTTGGATTCATCAAGTGGTTTGGTGATAGGGTACATGATTGGGCAGTTGACCTGTAACAACTTATTGAAGGTGACACTCAAGGGTTCTCCTAATTGAGCATATTGTGTTTGTTGTTCCCTTGACTGTTCTAGTTTGACTATTGAGGAGGACAAGACACCCCCTGTGGCACATATATGGCATTAGGTACAAATGGTTGTTGTCTCTGGGATGTATTGGCCACCTGAACATGTTTAGTGTCAGTAACATCATCATTCACTACATTTTTTTTCTTGTTCTAGAAGCATGAATTATCACCGGATGGCCTTTCTTTGTCATGGTTGTGTATCTTGATGTGCCCTTTGGCAATAAGGGAATGTTCAAGGATGGGTCCCTTTTCCACTATCTTAGCGAAAGTGGTGACACAATGTAACCTAAAATTATGAGCCATGTCAAGATGAGAGTTCTCCACAAAGAGTGTGACCATGTCTTTCTCTTTGAGAGGGGTTTTCATTTGGCTTGCTAGTGCACGCCACCTTTGAAGGTAGCTAGCAAAGGTTTCACCTTCACATTGCTTCTCTTTGAGGAGATCCAAGGTATCAGTGTCCTCCATATTGAAGGAGAAGTAAGTGTAGACACCTAAATTTAATCACTCCCATATGATTAAATTTGCTCCCTTTTCGTCTATCATATTAAATATTAATTTATTAAATTAATATTACACCTTTTATCTCATTTCTATAAAGTATTTAATTTAATAATTAAATGCTTTATCTTTCACCTTCTTCCTCTCTAAATTAAATAAATACACTAATTTATTTAATTTAGTCATTTTTTCCCCTTTTAAATTAAAATCAATTTAAAATTCTTCATTTTCTCTCTCCTTGTCACATCCTCCATAATCTTGCCCTAATCTGAATTAATTTAATTAATTCATGATTATGATGTGCATCCTCTTAATCAAAGATTAATGTCACATCCTCCTACATTTGCCACTTGCCTCTAATTTTCCATTAATTAGTCTAATCCAATATTTGCACAACCTTAACCAAGGTCATTAGCCATATTTAACACCACTTTTTAGCCAACCTTTGCATTTACCTTCTTTTGGCATTGACCCCCTTTCCCATGTGAATTTTTAATTCACATTTATTTATCCTAGGACCGAAGGCTTCTAGAACCTTGGACTTGTCACATCTTCCACATGTGACCAAGTCCCACCTTTTTGGAGCTCACCTTTTACCCTTTAGTTTCTCCTAAGAATGTGAATTTTTAATTCACATTTATATTTTCAACCACCTCTCCTTTTCCCATGTATATTTTTGAGGAATTCCAAAATTCCTCAAATGTCCCTTTCACTCCCACCTTGGGGACAAAGAATCCCTTTTTGAGGAAATCTTCTCACTCCCCAAGGTGCTTGGAAGGTACTTGTCCTTCCTCCACCTCATGTACCTTTTTGACACCTCATTTACACCTCATCTTCTCTTGGCCACTTCACCATCCATATGTCAAGATGTGAGGGCTTGTGGGTTCTCAACCCACCATAGCCCTTCATCTTGACCTTGTTGGATGCATCTCCATCGTTGAATTCTCTAGAGAATTCAAATTCTCTAGAGAATTCAAATTCTCCTATAAATGCCCCCTCCTCAAGGGCATTTTCAACACTTTTGGATTTGAGCAACCTTATGCTGCCAATTTTCACTCTCAATCATTTACTACCATCTAGCTATCCATTTTAATCATTTTGCATTAGTTGATCTTGCATTTAGCCATTCAAGAAGCCATCTAAGGAGCACACAAAATCTTCTCAATCAAGGACCAACCAAGGAGTCTTCAACAGCAAGGAAGGTATAATCATTTGCATCTCGTGTCATCTATTTTCCTTCTTGTTTTATCACTCTTTAGGCTAATCTTGAAGTGTCCTTAGTCTTTTATTATTTGCATTTTTAGTTATTTTGCACATTAGAGTAGGGTAAAATTCCAAGGTACACAGTAAGAAACAATTTTTTTTGAAAGATTTGCAAAGGATTTTATGGACCCTCGTTCTAGACTCATGAACCATTCTAGGGCATTGCCTGTCAGGCTCCATGGAAATAGGCACAAGAGATAGTTGTCATTGTGCATAACTTCCTGACACTGGGAGTAAAACTCTTGCAAGTGGACCTTAGGATCTTTGTTCCCCTTGTATCTGTCGAATTTTTGGTATTTCAAAGTGTTTAGGGAAGGGGATCAACGAGATGGAGGGATTGAATGGATAGGGACATATGTCTTCAAATTTGAACGATTGTTTTCCAGTCCTAGCTTGAAGATCTTTCAGAGCAGCTTTGATTTCTAACAGATTTGAGTTGACTGGTGGCATGAGAGCCAAAGATGGGTTGGATGGATATGGGTAGTAGGATGATGAAGGATCCTGCTGAGAGAGTGTTTGAAGGTTGAGGTATGGATTTTGATAGTGAGATGATGACATCCCTTGCTGGTATGTCGAGGTATTTTGTTGGTACTGGGGTTGTTGTTGCGAGGTATAGTATGGATTTGTTTGATAAAAATGTGCGGTAGGATGCTGAGGAGCTTGAATGTGATGTTGTGGATTGGCCTGCTGGTACTGAAGGTACTGTTGTGACTATTGGGAGGCCACATAAGGTGGTTTTTGCTGAGACTTTTGTTGGTTATGGTAATAATAATGTTGGGGAGGTTGTTGATGTGATGTCAGGTGTTGCACGGGCCGAGATGGGATGTTGTATTGTGATTGAACTTGCGAACGTATAATGGATGCGAGGAACAGGGATATGGTCTAGGCGGGAGGTCAGGACGAATTGCCTTGCGATTGGTGTGGTGGTTGTTGTGAAGAGATTAATGGGTTATGTGGGGGTTGTTGCTGACGAGGCGACTGAGATAATGTAGAGGCGTTCTGCAAAGGAGATTGTTGGGTACCAAAGGGAACATTCGGTTGGGATGTACCTTGCAACGGTAATGGAGGTGGTATGTTAGATTAGGGATGCTGTTGAGATGTGTACAAAGGCAATGGTAGGTTTTTGGCTCCCGAGGGTGGAGGCAATGTGGTAAAAGGGTTGCCCCCAGTGTTGACGAGAGGTTGATTTGAAAGGGGTGGTGCTATCAACATTAATGGCGGAGGTTGTGGAGAATTTTGTGGCATGTCGTAGGAAAAAGGATTGTTGGGATCAGTTACTTGAGGAGCCCCCATGACTGAGATTGTAGCGTGTGGGGGATTATTAACGTGATAGAGAATGGTGCTGCCAAATTTAGGTTGGTGCCAACCCTCGATTGGAAGAACATTGGGGATGTACGAACTACCTGGTGTGTTTTGTGAACCTTGGGTTATGTTAGATGTGGAACTACCATACTTGGATAGGTCGATACCTAATGGAGGTTTGACACCTCTTTCAATTAAGTGGGCCAAGATTTCTTTCCCATGTTTTTCGAGAAGGCGATTTGTTATTTACACATTGGTAGGGTTACTAAAGTGTTCCTCAAGTGTAAGTTCAGGTTGATTGACCATGTTCTCATCTCCGGGTGGTGATGTGTTTTGACCATCAATATTAGACTGCAATGATGTACCATTTTGAGGATCTTGAGGGATATTTTTACCGTTATTGGGATCTTGTGAGACATTAGACATGTTGTTGGGATATTGAGGGATGTTTGGTTGGGAATTTTGGGCTTGTTGCTCGGCCATTTTCCTTGTCTATGACCGGGTCTGAATAGGCATGCAAGATGATAGAACAGACTAGGATGTTATAATGATCTAGATGATGATGAAAGAATTGACCCAATGGATTAGCCGACAAGGATGTGGCTCAATAGGATTGGTTTGGATGATTGATTTGAATAAAGCGGATTTGTTTGATGAGATGAGATTGGGTTAATTGGTAAACAATTGGTCAAATTGGATTGGATTGACTAGATCCACTGGGTGATTGATGATATAAGGATTGGATTAGATTGATGACTGATTAATAAGATTGGACGGTAGGATGAATGATGATGACCAAAATCCAAAACTGAGTTCAAGAGTGATCCTTGGTAACGCTAGGTGTTGATTAATCGACTAAAGGATGGATATATGATAACGACACTAAATCCAACTTGAGATATAAGTGGATTGATTGGGCCGACAAGGATGACCGACTTAAGATAGATGACAACCATAAGTTAGTTTTGATAGATGACGATTAGAGATGAACACCTAGGTCAATTTGGATAACTACTTTAACAAAGTTTTAATGGAATAATGGTGATCCGAAACGGGGAGAACAGTTGAGTGAATGTGGGTTCAAAATGGATAAATGAGGACTCTGAATGGGTGAATGGATGCTCGATGGTGGAGGTTGACTTTTAGAATGAGGAAATGAATGTTCAGAATGGATGAATGATTACTCGGAACATGAAAATGACAATCTCGAATGAAGGAATGACTCCCATAATGGCTAGATAAAGGACTAGAAAAGTTGTTTGAAGGTCAGGTCCGCACCTGGAAAGGGTTAGGTCCACCCCTCGAGGTCAGGTCTACCCCTGGATGGGTCAGGTCCGCCCCTGGAACTGAAAATGGCTAGAAACATCTATTCGAACTGAAAACGGGTAGAAAATAGTTGTTCGAGATGCATAAATAGGCACACCAAATAGGGCGATGAATGCTCAAACTGAGGGTATGAACATTTAGGATGGTGAATGGACTCTCGAAATAGGTGTATGAACGTTCAGAATAGGGAAATGAGTGATCAGAATGGCGAAATGAGCATGCGAAACAGTGAAACGGGTGTCTAGAATGATGAAATGGATGATAAAACTGACTGGTCAAAGGTCAAGTCCGCCCTTGGAGGTCAGGTTTGTCTATTTGGAGGTCAGGTCCACCTATCTGTCAGGTCAGGTCCGCCTGTCCAGAGGTCAGGTCCACTTGTCTGACAAAAGTTGGTCAAAATTGGGTAAAACAGGCTGAAAAGGGGTTGGTTCAGAGGTCAGGTCCGCCCCTAGAATAGGTCAAGTCTGCCCCTAGACAGGTTTAAATTTGAGTTTTGAAAAAAATACTAAGGCAAAGGACCCAAAACACAACAAACATCAATCAAAAGAATACGATTGAGTCAACATAACAGAAAATTACTGGTTTTGCACAAAGAAGACAATTTAGATAGCATAATCCTAAGACTAGTAAAAGGGGTATGTATGGAAAAGTCTTCTATTCTAGGATGAACATGGTTGCTAAGGAGTCCTCGATATACACCCAGTACGTGAGGCCCAAATTGTGAACACCAACCTGTTACAAGTGTGAGTCGGGAACCTTAGCGAGATACTAGAGGCTCAGACCAACTCTTCACATCATCCCGATGCTTTGCCAATTACAACGTGGTTGGATTAGGGTACAGCTTTGGCTCTCCCCCTTTATATACCTCACTGGTACACATGATTGGGATCGTCCCTCGGGGTGATGAAATCCCCAAGCAGATCCCGTAATAAATAAATAAAAAAAGGGAGACACAAAAACTTTGTAAGCTACGATTTCTCGTCACCTAGGATCGCCAGAAGGTGCAAGGGGATTGGATATGTCAAATAGCTAACCAACAAGCACGACAAACAAGATTAATTGACACCCCTAATTAAACTATGTGGCTAAATTATGCAAAACAACAAGTAGCATTTGATAAATAATTAACCCTGCAAGGAAACTTGTTAGTGATTCTTGTCCTTGTTTCTTTCCAAACGTTGATCAAATGCTTGCACAGACTCAAATAGGACACGTTAGGAGGTCATAAACACTTAAAACAACCAAAAAAAGTGCTAAAAATTGAAATTTCACCTTATGAAAAAAAGTTGTCCAGGTCAGGTCCGCCTGTCTGTCAAGTCAAGTCTACCCCTCTAAAAAATCTGCAAAAACTTAGTTTCTGGAGTCTGTGGAGGGCAGGTCCGCCCCTAGGAAAAGTTGGGTCCGCCTCTAGAGGTCAGGTCTACCTGTCTGTCAGGTCCACCTGCCTATCAAGTCAGGTCTACCCCTCGAGGTTAGGTCCGCCCCTCTGTAGGTCGGGTCCGCCTCTTTGCAACCTGCACCTGCAAAAAGTGAAAAAAATAGCAAACGTGAAACATACAGACCCGTTTTTGGGTCCCACCGGGCGTGCCAGAAATGTGATCAGGGGAAAACATGGTCCCAAAAATGAGCAACAACACAAAACATGCAAGAAACCACCTAAACACCTAACACCTCAAGATTGGGCAAATGATTAGCTTAACAAAACAAAATGGAACATTTTACCTTATTGAGTTGTCCTTTGGTTGACCCTTGATTGTTGACATGATATATGCTCCTCTTGATGGCAAAATATGTATGATTGAGATGCAATATGGATGGAAAGTATGTGAGAATGGATGCAAGTGCAAATATTTGGCTAAGTATGGATCAAATGAAAAATTTGCAAGAGTTTGGTTAGCACAAGGATCTCCTCCTAAAATGAGAGAAAAGAGTGGGTATTTATAGAGAATTTTGAATTCTCTAGAGAAATGGACAGTTGAGATTAAACCAACATGGCCAAGATGTAGGGCTATGGTGAGTTGAGAACTCACAAGCCCTCACATCTTGACATGTGGCATGTGAAGTGGCTTGAAAAAAATGATGTCGACATGACATGGAGGTACTACATAGTACCTTGGGATTTGGACAAGATCTCCTCATAAAGGAGGTCCTTGTCCCCATGTGGATGAGAGGACATGTGAGGAATTAAAAATTCCTCAAATATCCACATGGGAATGAGAGAAAGAATTTAAAATTCTTTGAAATGCATTACAGGATTAAATGTAAATTAAAAATTCACATGGGAAAAGGGGTGCCTTCTCCAAAAGGAGAAAGTATTTAATAAGGTTGACTTAGGACACATTCCATAAATGAAATGGAGATTAGGTTGACCTAAATAA
Source organism: Sequoia sempervirens (assembly GCA_007258455.2). NCBI lineage: Eukaryota > Viridiplantae > Streptophyta > Pinopsida > Cupressales > Cupressaceae > Sequoia > Sequoia sempervirens. The sequence continues at coordinate 361,462,834 of VDFB02000003.1, read as the reverse complement.
GTGATCAAGGTTGTGCAAGTACTTAATTAGGAAAATTAATGATATATTAGAGGCAAGTGGGAGATTATGGAGGATGTAACCCTAATGATGATTAGGGGTGTGCACACCCTAACCATAAATTAATTATGATTAGAAGAGGGTTAGATGGTTAAGAGAGATTAGAGGCCAACTTGCAAAATTTGGAGGATGTGACAATGAGAGAAAGTGAAGAATTAAAAATAAATTTAAATTCCAAGAGGTTATATGACTAAATTAAATAAAGTGGTATATTTATTTAATTTAGAGAGGAAAGAGGGTAAAAGTATTTACTAAATTAAATACTTTAGGAACCTTATGTAGGACATGAAATATTAATTAGATACATGATTTAATTAATACCGATAAAGAGGATGAAGTAGATGAGTAAAGGGATGAATAAGGAGACATCTTTCACCATATGGAAGTGGTCAAATTTGGATGTCTACAGTATTAAATTATGTGATGGTTTATTAAGATTCAATTGACAATTTGGATTTAACTTGTATCAAGCCTTATTTCATGAGTATATTTCATAAGAATGTATATTTAATGAGAATGAATGGTGCACTAATTGTTGGAAAATGTTCCTCAATAGATCGCAGGCTGAAACCTCTGAGAAAGCATGGTCGTTGTGACATTCATGGTGTCTGGCTGACTGACAGTTCAGTAATCTTATGTTTTGCTCATGTCGCTGTGACTTTGTTTAAGTCTTGCCAAATGGACCTATCGATGTGACTTGGTGCATTCATTGTAACCCTTTGCAGAGTGGAAATGTCTTGGCGATAAAAGGGTTTGTTATCGGGTGCCTAGCGTATGTCAGTGTGACCTATGGTGACTAGATCATTGGGGTAACTCATATGTGTCAGAATGATGTCTCGGCGACAATAGGAAGTCTTGTCGATATCGGCATGACCTTTGGTTTGTCTGGCCGATGTGGAAATCAGGATGACTTGATCCTATCGGCATGTAGTCTTGGTGACCGGAAGATGTCTCGGCGAATGGAGTCATCGGTATGACTTGAAGGCTTCACTATGAAGTCTTGGCGACAGGCGTTTGTCTCACCGACGGTGTGGGATGCGTTCGACATGACTCCTGGTGAACAATGGTTTCGGGATAACTTGGAAGCTTCGGTAAGAAGTCTTGCCGAAGGATGATTCTCTCGCCAACAGTGTGAGATGTGTTTGGCATGACTCATGGCGAAAGCTGGGCTCGGGGTAACCTGGAGACTTCGGTGTGAAGTCTTGGCGACAATGGTATGTCTGGCTGACAAAGCAACATGTGATCAGGTGTTTTCAGTGAGACTCCTAGTGAATGGAGTCATTAGAGAAACACAAGGACTTCGGTATGAAGTCTTAGCGAATGTGGAATGTCTGGCCGATGGTTGGACTCTTCGATATAACATGAAGGCATTGGTATGGTGTCTTGGCGAAGAGTGTTTGTCTTGCTGATAGGGATCCTGATGTCGGTATGTCCTCACCTAAGTCTTACCGACTGGATGTTTCGATATAACATGAAGAGCTCGATGTGATGTCTTGGCGAAAGACGATTGTCTCACCGAATGGAATTCTCATGTTGGCATGACTTGAAGACTTTGGTATGAGGTCTTGGCGATCTACGATAGTCTTGTTGATGGAAATATTGAGATCAATGACTTGAAGACATTAGTGTGATGTCTTGGTGAACTCGATTGTCTTTTCAATGGGAATCCTAATGTCAGTATGATTCTTGGCGATTGTTCGGTGTTCGATATGTCTTGAAGGATCGATGTGATCTCCTGGCGATAGCGATTGTCTCACCAATGTAAGCTCGGTGGAACCTCTTGCTGATGGAGATGACTCTTGGTGACAATGTGTAAACAGGTCTTGTAGCATCGGGGAGACACTTCTTGTGTCTCACCGACATGTGACACAAGTTGATCGCAGTTGACTGAGTGAAGTTTGTCCTACGTGGTATGACTTGGACCAATCAGAGGAAGTGAAATTCAAATGGTTGGCGGTTGGATTTTTGTAGTAGTTGGAACTGAATGGTCTGCAAGGAAAATCTACACATGAGTGGAAACATCTACGATGATAAGGATGTTGAGTTGGAGATTGTTGTTGTGTGATCTTGAACCGATTCACAGAGAGCCTGTTGAGAATGAATGCATATATGTATGCATTGGACGTTCTGTAAAGCGAGTGAGAAGTGAGAAGAAGCTGACAGGCTGATAAGTCGAGAAGCTAAAGAGCCGAGAGCCAGAGAGAGATCGATAGAGAAAGGCCAAGTGGTTGGCTAAAAGGCCGAAGCCATGAGGCCGAGGCAGAGAGTGAGAGAGGTAGAGTTATGCTGTTGGAATCTCTCCTGAACATGAATGCCATGATTGATCTCTCTGGGGGTGTTTGCTACCAGTTATATCCAGATGAACAAGATGTAATCTCTGAAAAGGCAAAGAGCCTGAAATTGTATTGTAACCGTTTGTTGCTGAATAATACAATGGCTCGATCTTTGGAGTGGGGTTTTTTATCCAAGAGGATTTTCCCCACGTAAAATCTTTGTGTTCTATTTTCTGTAATATCTTTCATTTGTGTTGTTGATTGCTGTTGAATTCACATATGTTTCTCTCAGAAGGATTAATGTGGAAATAATTGTGTTTGTTTCCGCTTTAGGACATAGTTGTACGTGTCTTTGAGGTAACCTAATCGAAATGAAAGTTACCGAAGGCACCACTGTCATGGAGTTTTCACTAGATACGCTCCTAGATTTCCTTACACTAATTACTCTTTGCATCAAGATAATGATAGTAGGGTGATGCTCACAAGAACTTCTCAAGGGTTAGTCATCCTAGTATAATTCCAAATCAAGCACACTTATTGGAGTTTTCAGTGATCAATCACTTAACTTACCATGGTAAAAATCCATATGACCCTTACATGCTAAACATGGTATCTTACATAACTCTCACACAATCCCACTTATTTAGGCATACCATACAATCCCTAAAAATTAAGGGATGCTATTAGAATTTTTCCATAATTGACCAAAAAATAATCCCACTATCGATGGGCCCCACATCTCTTATGAGTGCATAAACAAATAATGACATTGACTAATTAAACATATAGGATTTACAAGGTGAATGACACCTCAATACTAACATCAAGTATTATGATCCTCCCCAAGAATTATTATGTGAGAGGTTCTCAACAATGGTTTTCAAGTTTGAATGTCTTATGTTTGCAATAAGTTAAAATTATTAGTTTTTTGATTTCTACTACTTGTCATGTTGTTTGGTCAACTAGTATATTTTTGTGTAGAAATCAATGATGTAGGTTGTGGATTTTTAACTTTTTCCTCTCTTAGGTGGCAACCACATTTAGTTTATCATGGAGGTGACCCCACTAATAACATGTTATAAGCATTTTTCAATATTGACAATCATTCCTTTGGAATTATTAATATTTATACCTTAATGATTCTATTAAAAGATCTTCCCTTTAACACAAGATCATTTATTCAATGCATGTTGTCACTTGGGTTATATGTAGAGACTTTGATATGGTGGAGATGATATATGATATGTGATAAATACAATACTCTCCCCATGTGTTGGACATATAGCAAAAAGGAAGCTTCATATTTCATGCATACTAAATTAGTATTTTTAATGTCAACATGGCTCATCACCATAATGACTGCCATCAATATATGTGGATAAAATTTTGGGCTAGGTATAATAGAGTGTACAAATGGCTTGATCATGATATTATTTTAGCATAATATTTTTTCCATTTTCCAACTATTTTTTCCTTTTGGTGGAGCCTTTGTTGGAATTTTTCCTTTTTATCATTCTCCCGTTCAATAATATATTAAATGGAAACTTGCTAAACCCAAGGACAATAAGATCTAATATTTTATCAATACATCCTTGTTGATTCACTAACCAGTATTGGGTCACATTTGATGTTTATGGAACCTTGACCCTTTAACACTTAATAAATAGGTTGGATAGTGATAGAATAATGAAATCAAGCACATCCTTTGTTTCCTTTGAATTTATAGAACTACTAGTTGGCATGGTTTCATTGTCACCCATATGAGGCCATCATCTCACAGCTTTTCCAAGCCACTATTATGCTAGAAGCTCATCCCTTTGCTCCTACTTTGCAATGGTAGGTGGTTGAGATTCCTCAACACGAGTAAATTGTTGATAATAATACTATAGGTGCTTAGAGTAAAGCTCACTTTCATTGGCTCAAAGTTGAAGATCAAGCCTCTAAAGGATTTTTCTAGACTCTTCATGCTCACCACATTTCTCAAGCCATTAAAAAAGATGACCATAAGCTCCTAACTAAACTTTTTGATATCCTTCACGCTTTTGTTCATCACATTTAGCAAGTGTTAAATCTTAAGAGCATTCTTTTGAATGTGGTCATGCTTTGCAATAATGCCTCATGGTTGTCACTTGCAGGCTCTCTCTTTCTTAACGTCTTTTGTGATCAATTTCTCACTCTTGTTGACATTTGTGAGGCTATCTTTACAATGGACAATGATAAAGCTCCATGATGTGATGGATTTACTTGTGAATTATACAAGAATCTTTAGGAATTGGTTGGAGAGGATCTTCATAAAATTTACCTTAAATCCTTTGACTCTAGTTCCCTGGGAGAATTTATAAGTAAAGGAAATATTAAGCTCATATTCAAGTGCAAAGATCTAGAGGATATCCACAATTGGAGACAAATTACTTTGCTCAATGTCTCCTATAATATCATTAGCAAGGCTCTTAATTTGAAGTTGTGCCATCTCCTTTTATAGATTGTGCATCTAAAAAAATTTGGTTTTATCAAGTTGTAGTTATATTTTGGATAATATTATTGCACTTTTGAGAAGACATGGAATGGGCTCAAAGTTCAAACAACAATAAGTTGTGTTCATAAATATTGGCTTTGCCAAAGCCTATGATCACATTGAGTGGCCTTTTATCCTTGCCACGATTCAAGCTTTAAGAATTGGTCCTCGCTATCAATGGCCATAAATCCAATGCCTTTGGGATATTTTAGGTCCATCCATCAAGATGTCTTTTAGTCCCTACTCTTTAATTGCTTGATACTAAGGGTTTCAAATTTATTTTAGGCAATTTTATTTCCTAGAATTTGTTCAAGGGAATTTCTTTTCCCAAATCCTCAAATTGATTAGTAAATGAGCATTTTGTTGATGACTATTTTCTTATTCTTATGAAATATGTAGATAATATCAAACAAGCCATGCATTGTCTAGACATTTTATGTAAATTGTCAAGTTCCAAAATTCAATGATAGAAAATTCAATGTTATAGACAAATATTTCTCACCTAAGCTTTCTTGGTGATGAGTCCAATTAATGGCTCAATTTTGATAAGGTTTATTATATATTTGTTGTTGTTACCATAGACTTTGGCACTTGGTTGTTAACATTTTCCATGCGATTTCCTTAAAACCATAAACCTTGGGTATAAGTTTATCCTTGTGACTTTCAATGACATTAACATGCTATGCGAATTATCTATGTTAATTTTACATGTGGTTGAATGGATGTTACTTTAAGGTAATTATAGCTATGCAATTGTTTGTGCGTGCTAATGTCATTATGTAGGTTTACACTAAGATGCTAATGTCAATGAAGCTTGCAAAGTGGAAGAAACTCCTGTCAGCTGGTCGATTGCCAAGAGAGTCAAAAAGATGATCATTAAGAGGTCAAAGGAGGGAAAACTCTTAAGGATGGAAATTGCTAGTTCAAATGAAAGATTGTAACTACCTTTTAATGGTCATGTTTGTTTGTTGAGCAATTATAGGGAGTGTGTTGTGATAGATTCTCATTGGGGCAAGTCTACTTTGACCAAATTTGGCACATGCATAACTCCCTCCCTCTTTTTCTATGCTTTCAATAAGTTGCATCCTCCTATTTTGATGGAGTCGATTGCCTAGGTAGTTAGGGTTGATTATAAGTTTTTCTCTCTATAAATAACGGTCAGATGCCCCTTTTCATAAGGTTGGATGTTATGAGATTGTACTTCCATTTTCTTGTTTTAGTAATACAGTCATATTGCTGAAATGTTGTAATCATGTTTTCAAGAAATAATATGATATTCTAATTTGCTGCAACTAAGTTAGCTTAAGGAAGAATCACTCAAGGGGGCCCACTTGGTGAGAATTCCACCCATTTAGTTTAATAGTTATTTTTTGTTCAGTAATTAGTTTCAGTTTCAGCAGTTGTCTGTTCTTGGAGCCATTGGAATTCTGTTTTGTGACTGTTCCTACAGCCAAGGCAGACATAGTAGTTTCCTATCTATTTGCTGAAATTTAGATTTATATCTTTCATTTCCAATCCAATTGTTAATGCTTAGTGTAGTTGTTCATTTATGCTCAGTGCTCAAGTTGATTTCTTTCCAGCATGTTATTTCTAGTACTATTTATTTTCTAGTTTATGGATGACTACAATGGAGTCCTAGTGCACATGTATAGTGCTGACCCATTTCAAGTTTACATCCTTGGGTTGACAATGAAATGCACCTTCATGATGAGTAAGATAGCTACTTAGTGCAGATGTCCAATCTCTAAGTCACGGCTCTAAGGGCTTAGTTATTAAACCATTAGAGGAGGCCAACACTTGGCTTGACTCTTTTGGGTGGAGATGGATTGAGCACAAGGGAAAAAATTTAATTCTTTCACATTCCTTTTTCCTTTCAAGCTTCCCCATCCTCTTTATGGTAGAATCTTATCTCTAGAATTGAAAAGAAGTTGGCTTATTAGATTACCAAGCCTCTTTCTTTGACAAGGAGATTTCAAGTGTGATCAAAGATCTTGAAAACTACTCATCTTTACTACTCCTACTAGGTTCCTTCTAAGACTTTCCATTAGAAGCTTGAAAAATATCTCAGGGAATTTCTTTGGGCCTCCTATTAATATCATAGATATTTCCATTGCGTGGCTTGGGAGTTTTATTGTCTTCCTCATGACTTTGGACCTGGTTGGATTTGATTTCCACTCAATGATAAGAATTATCCATGTGTTCCAAATGGATTATCTAATCTCTTGAAAGAAACAAGGCCTAAAAAATCTTAGTGCAGTGTTGCATCTCTATAGGTGTTCCATGCAGGAGACAAGATTGGAAGGGGATTGGCCTTCACACCCTTCTAATGATGGAGTTTTCCTAGATTAAGGGTACTTTTATGATGCCACTTTTCTCTAAGAATTATTTAAGTGATAGCAACAAGTTTAATGTAATAAATATTAGAGTCAAGATAATTTTAAAATATGCAAATTATCAAAATAGATAGAAATAACTAATGTAAACTACCACATGTGATAATTTGACAATAATAATAAATTAAATAATTAACATAGTAAATTGAATAACACATCTACATAATTTAATCAAATCAACACCAAAATCATATATACAATATTACCAATATCTTTTAATGTCAATGGTTTTCAATAGTCATATGAATAAAAGTACTTGGAAAGGCCACTCTCAGCGTAGAAAGATTTCAACTAGTCTTGGCCTTCATAACTATGGCACACTTTAGGAGGACCTAGTTCATATTAAAGACCAACACATATACTTCCCCAAGCAATAGCCTTGTCCAGGACAATCTCATCATACACTATACCCCAAGTTGGACACAGACTATGGCCCCTTCTCTTGAGCCTATAGCATACCAAACCACCTTATTTTTCCTTTAGTGATCTTCATGCCCCCTTTCCAAGTATCACACAAATGGTTAATATAATATTTTAAGGGGTGGTTTCCAAACCATCACACCCTTTCACAATAATTACCTTTTAATAATTATTCCCCCTCTTTTAAAAGAGTTTATATAGATAGTAATGTATATTTTAATCAAAGGATCATAATATCTATTATTTTTCTACCTCACTTTTAATTTTAAAGGGTTGTTCCATAACTTTCTCTTCGCCTGGGGAAAATTCACATAAAAATTTTTGTGATGAAAAACATTTGAAGAGCCTAATAAGTCATTAAATATTGGTTGGTTTGAAATGGAAATTACTTTCACATAGGGTTTTCTATTAATCAAAAATTTATGTGGCACACTCATGTGATATCTCTTGACAAGATCATCCTCTAGTTAGGACTCCAAAAGGGGTTCAAGACCCTTCCAATTTTTTTTTATAAGACTACATTTTTTTTACTTGGCCTAAAGCTAGAGATAAGTTTCAGTTGTCCAACTAGGACCTTAAAACCTTTTAGGTCATCATTGACTATGTGCCATCAAGTATAATTCACAAAATTTGGGTTTGTAGTTTCAAGCTTTAGTGGAAAGATTGGAAACAATATCCTAACACACCATTTTTCAAAACAAACCTTGTAGGGGCTACTCTTAGCTCTTTTCACATTTCCAATTATGCATATTTTAAACTAAAAATGTTTGTTGAAATCCTCTTAGAGAGCTTGGTAGAGTAGGTCTCAAATTGTTTGGTAAACCATTCTAGAGCCGAAGCTTTCTCATTGTACCTAGTGTATTATTTTCTAGGGCCTTTCAATTGGTTCTAGATTAAATACTATTGGGATTAATGATCCTTGATGTCCATTTTTTGGTCATCAAGAAAATTTCAAGCACCTTTCTTTGGTTTTGTCATAGAGGTTAGGTTGCATGGGCTTGGATTCATGATTTTTTCAAACCCTATTTGTCAAAGTCATTCGTGCGTCATATGATTGTTTAGGGAATTGACCTAGAAGACCCTTCTATATATACCCATATTTGACATGCTTTTAAGGTAAAAATTCTTTTCAATGTACAAAAAGACGAGAATTCTACTTTATTTTTTGGATATCCAATTAATACTAATTTCTTGCTTTACACTAGGCCAATTATTTGATCTAATGTGCTTACGCAAATCCAAGTACAAGCCAATAAGGTTGTACTTGAGATGAAAAATCTTTAGGTGCTCTTGGTTAATTGAAACAATGACTCACACATTAATGCTAAATTTCCTCCAACTTTTTCCTTTAGCTAAGGATATTCTTTATCTTGTGGGTGTTGTTGGGGATGTAGCCAATCTACTTGGTGCGAACAACACACATATTCTCATGCTTCTCAACCTCCAGCAAGAAGTACAAGGGACTTATCTTAGAGAGGATGGTCTTAGCCCACTTGCCACCGCTCTACTTCTCCCTAGACTCTTGGTCATGGATTTGATGGTTGGCTAAATTTTGACAAATTTCCTTGTCTTGCTCTTATCATATTGTTTGTTCATGACACTCAATCTCTTGATGACAACACAAAAGATGGTGATGGAAATGATGGTTAGAAGCCTCCCTTGAATACTTTAGACCTCATTGATGTATGAAGTAGATCAAATAATTAGAACCCCTCCTCCTACTAATACTTTAACTTTTCACATATAACAACCTATTATTATATTTTGTTTCAAATTATATCTTGATTTAAAATTTGAAATAACTTCTTCATCCACTATTTTTCTAAATAAGTGTAATATTATTCTATAAATAATACATATAATTATTCATCATTTTTTATTTAAAAAAAAACAAACTTTTGCTAGACGAAGGCAACATCACACCACCGGCTCTACTTAATTGGTTGTACTAAATTTGCTTTGGGAAAACTACTCAACAACTCTACATAATCAAACTTCCTACACATAATCAAACTTTTGAAAGCTCCTTGTATCCCTACTACTTTTGAATATATGACAATTCTCAATACCATGTTCTAACTATGGTCACACCTTGTGAACTCTCCTATCAATTTTTGTCATCCTTTCAAAAGATATTTAGCACTTATGATTCTAGAAACAAGCATGAGTCTCAGTGAAGCTTCAATTGTCATACATCAACATGCAGATGTACTATATTTAACTCACTAACATCCTTATCACTCAACATCAGTTGGTGACTCATTTATGAGTCGTTTCCCCTTGAATTGTTAATTGTTGACTATGAGATTGTGGAGCTTCTATCTACTATCTTGCAATCCTTTAACATACATAGAATGTTATTCTTTGCACAAGTCTACTACCATCACATATTTTCTACCTTTCCTTATTCTTTTGACCTTTAACCTATCAATTCCCATTATGCAATGTGCCATTACTCATTGTTTTCTTGCTCATTTTTTATTGCCATCTACCCTTTATGATCTCTCTGTCATAGCAGTGAGATGTGGCTGTGATTGTGACCTCCTAAACCTTCTTTGCTAGTGCCAAGCACTGTATCAAAACTCTTCAAGTTGTATCCTCTACAACTCCACCTTGACCATGCTATCACTGTGTGTACAAGAAAGACCTCTATTATGACAGCATTGTGATTGTTTTCAAGATAAAAAGTTGTCATTCAATGTACTTGTTGTCCTTACATGTTTTTTAACTATTCCATGCATATTGAAACTATTTCTTGCTAATATGAATGTCACTTATGCTATCTGTGACTTGTGACAATCAAGGTTATCTCTAGCACTGTCATACTATATCATTGTTTATGTCACTGTACTTGATGAGTTCCATTTTTTTTTATCTTTTATGACACTGTGGTTCCATTGAGCATCAATTTATTATTTAAATTAGTGAATTCATCAACTTCACTACTATGAATGATGATTTCATCCTTGATTTCATCACAATGTCATGTAAGGCTTAACAAGCTTATCCTATCAAAACACAAAATGATAACACGCTAGGCTCAACCCTTGTGGGAGCCACATTTATCCCACATGTTGTAATCAAATGAAACAAAACAGTAACAAGGATTTCACCTATACCTACACAGGAAGCAAACATGTTAGATAAAAAAACAAGCATATGATACATGTGTTTGATTACGCTCTTGTGTTTTCCTGGAAATTTATGGTATGCTTGGATATTTGAATGCACACAAGGATCAAATTGTATGCTTATAGATGTATGCACATATTTTGATTGGTGATCCCTCATTGGTCTAACAACACTTTCATTACATGTGTAGGGAACCTAGGAGCAACAAGGAGAGCAAGCAAGACAAGCGAGAGGGAACAAAGATCGTGCAGAACAAAGCAACCGAGATTTGTCATTCAGGCAATGACAGGTCCTCTTTCTCTTTATGTGCATTCTCGTTCTTTTGTATCTATAAATGTATAATGTTTTCCATTATATGCATCCATACAGTCAATCTCACGGCTTGTGTGGGACATCCTACTTTTATATTATAAATAAAGACTACAATTTTTAAAAAGATTGTGCATTCTCTTCTATGTTATATCCATTTGCATAATGCAATGTAGTATTGTAGTCTTTTGATTTTATTTATGCACATGAATGTGACATAGCATAATTGAAAATGTACCTTCTTTTCATTTGCAAAACATAACAACTCTACCTGTTTGAGCTAGTAGCTAAAATAGGTAACAATAACAATAAGTTGTGTTCATAAACATTTGCTTTGCTAAAGCCTATGAGATATTGAGTGGCCTTTTATCCTTGCCATGCTTCAAGCTTTAAGATTTGGTCCTTGCTATGTGAAATCTATTTTTTTAGATGCCCTTGCTTGTATTGCTATCAATGGTCATCAATCCAATGCCTTTGGGATTTTTTAGGTCCATCCATCAAGATGTCTTTTAGTCCCTAATCTTTAATTGCTTGATACTAAGGGTTTCAAAATTATATTGGCCAATTTTATTTCCTAGAATTTTTTCAAGGGCATTTCTTTGGCCAAATCCTCAAAATGATTAGTAAATGGGAATTTTGTTGATAACTATTTTCTTACTCTTATGAAATATGAAGATAATATTAGACAAGCCATGCATTGTCTAGACATTTTATGTAAATGGTCAAGTTCCAAAATTCAATGAAAGAACTGACCTTCCTATACATAATCAAACTTTTGAAAGCTCCTTGTAGCCCTACTACTTTTGAAGATACGATAGTTCTCAATACCATGTTCTGATTGTAATGACACCTTGTGAACTCTCCTATCAATTTTTGTCATCCTTTCAAAATATCTTTAGCACTTATGATTCTAGAAACAAGCATGAGTTTTAGTGAAGCTTCAACTGTCATACATCAACATGCAGATGTATTGTCTTTAACTCACTAACATCCTTATCACTCAACATCATTTGGTGACTCATTTATGAGTTGTTGCCCCTTGAATTGTTCATTGTTGACTGTGAGATTATGGAGCTTCTATCTACTACCTCGCAATCCTTTGACATACATAGAATGTTCTTCTTTGCACAAGTCTGCTACCATCACATATTTGCTACCTTTCCTTGTTCTTTTGACCTTTAACTTGACACTTCCCATTATGCAATGTGCCATTACTCATTGTTTTCTTGCTCATTTTTTATTACCATCTACCCTTTATGATCTCTCTGTCATAGCAGTGAGATGTGGTTGTGATTGTGACCTCCTACACCTTCTTTGCTAGTGCCAAGCACTGTATCAAAACCCTTCAAGTTGTCTCCTCTGCAACTCCACCTTGACCATGCTATCACTGTGTGTACAAGAAAGACCTCTATTATGACAACATTGTGATTGTTTTCAAGATAAAAAGTTGTCATTCAATGTACTTGTTGTCCTTACATGTTTTTTGACTATTCCATGCATATTGAAACTATTTCCTACTAATGTGAATGTCACTTATGCTATCTGTGACTTGTGACAATCAACGTTATCTCTAGCACTGTCATACTATATCATTGTTTATGTCACCGTACTTGATGAGTTCCATTTTTTTATCTTTTATGACACTGTGGTTCCATTGAGCATCAATTTATTATTTAAATTAGTGAATTCATCAACTTCACTACTATGAATTATGAGTTCATCCTTGATTGTATCACAATGTCATGTAAGGCTTAACAAGCTTATCCTATCAAAACAAAAAATGATAGCACGCTGAGCTCAACCCTTGTGGGAGCCACATTTATCCCACATGCTGTAATAAAATGAAACAAAACAGTAACAATTATTTGACCTATACCTGCATAGGAAGCAAACGTGTTAGATAAAAAAACAAGCATATGATACATGTGTTTGATTATGCTCTTGTGTTTTCTTGGGAGTTTGCGGTATGCTTGGATATTTGAATGCACATAAGGACTAGATTATATGCTTATAGATGTATGCACATATTTTGATTGGTGATCTCTCATTGCTCTAACAACACTTTCATTATAGGTGCAGGGAACCTAGGAGCAGCAACGAGAGCAAGTAGGACAAGCGAGAGGGAACGAAGATGGTGCAGAACAAAGCAACCGAGATTCATCATTCAAGAAATGGCATGTCCTCTTTCTCTTTATGTGCATTCTTGTTCTTTTGTATCTATAAATGTATAATGTTTTCCATTACATGCATCCATACAGTCAGTCTCATGGCTTGTGTGGGACATCCTACTTTTATATTATAAATAAAGACTACAATTTTTAAAAATATTGTGCATTCTCTTCTATGTTATATGAATTTGCATAATGCAATGTAGTATTGTAGTCTTCTGATTTTATTTATGCACATGAATGTGACATAGAATAATTAAAAATGTACCTTATTTTCATTTGCAAAACATAACAACTCTACCTGTTTGAGCTAGTAGCTAAAATAGGTAATAATAACAATAAGTTGTGTTCATAAACATTGGCTTTGCTAAAGCCTATGAGATATTGAGTGGAATTTTATCCTTTCCATGCTTCAAGCTTTAAGATTTGGTCCTTGCTATGTGAAATCTATTTTTGTAGATGCCCTTGCTTGTCTTGCTATCAATGGTCATCAATCCAATGCCTTTGGGATTTTTTAGGTCCATCCATCAAGATGTATTTTAGTCTCTACTCTTTAATTGCTTGATACTAAGGGTTTCAAAATTATTTTGGCCAATTTTATTTCCTAGAATTTGTTCAAGGGCATTTCTTTGCCCAAATCCTCAAATTGATTAGTAAATGGGCATTTTGTTGATAACTATTTTCTTACTCTTATGAAATATGAAGATAATATTAGACAAGCCATGCATTGTCTAGACATTTTATGTAAATGGTCAAGTTCCAAAATTCAATGAAAGAATTGACCTTCCTATACATAATCAAACTTTTGAAAACTCCTTGTAGCCCTACTACTTTTGAAGATATGACAGTTCTCAATACCATGTTCTAATCGCGGTGACACCTCGTGAACTCTCCTATCAATTTTTGTCATCCTTTCAAAAGATCTTTAGCACTTATGATTTTAGAAACAAGCATGAGTCTTAGTGAAGCTTCGATTGTCATACATCAACATGTGGATGTACTATCTTTAACTCACTAACATCCTTATCACTCAATATCAGTTGGTGACTCATTTATGAGTTGCTGCCCCTTGAATTGTTCATTATTGACTGTGAGATTGTGGAGCTTCTATCTACTACCTTGCAATCCTTTGACATACATAGAATGTTCTTTTTTGCACAAGTTTGCTACCATCACAAATTTTCTACCTTTCCTTGTTCTTTTGACCTTTAACTTGTCACTTCCCATTATGTAATGTGCCATTACTCATTATTTTCTTGCTCATTTTTTATTACCATCTACCCTTTATGATCTCTCTATCACAACAGTGAGATGTGGCTGTGATTGTGACCTCCTACACCTTCTTTGCTAGTGTTAAGCACTATATCAAAACCCTTCAATCTGCCTCCTCTACAACTCCACCTTGACCATGCTATCACTATGTGTACAAGAAAGACCTCTATTATGATAGCATTGGGATTTTTTTCAAGATAAAAAGTTGGCATTCAATGTACTTACTATCATTACATGTTTTTTGACTATTCCATGCATATAGAAACTATTGCTTGCTAATATGAATGTCACTTATGCTCTATGGTATGACTTATGCTATTTGTGACTTGTGACAATCAAGGTTATCTCTAGCACTGTCATACTATATCATTGTTTATGTCACTATACTTGATGAGATCCATTGTTTTGTATTTTAAGACACCGTGGTTCCATTGAGCATCAATTTATTATTTATATTAGTGAATTCATCAACTTCACTGATTTGAATGATGAGTTCATCCTTGATTGCATCACAATGTCTTGTCAAGCTTAACAAGCTTATTCTATCAAAACACAAAATGATGGAACACTGGGCTCAACCCTTGTGGGAGCCACATTTATCCCATGCGCTATAATCAAATGAAACAAAACAGTAACAAGGATTTCACCTATACCTGCACAGGAAGCAAACATGTTAGATAAAAAAACAAGCATATGATATATGTGTTTGATTATGCTCTTGTGTTTTCCTGGACATTTATGGTATGCTTGGATATTTGAATGCACATAAGGATCAAATTATATGCTTATAGATGTATGCACATATTTTGATTGGTGATCCCTCATTGCTCTAACAACACTTTCATTACAGGTGCAAGGAACCTAGGAGCAGCAAGGAGAGCAAGCAGGACATAATCAAACTTTTGAAAGCTCCTTGTAGCCCTACTAATTTTGAAGATATGATAGTTCTCAATACCATGTTCTGACTGTGGTGACACCTTGTGAACTCTCCTATCAATTTTTGTCATCCTTTCAAAAAATATTTAGCACTTATGATTCTAGAAACAAGCATGAGTCTCAATGAAGCTTCAACTGTCATACATCAACATGCGGATGTACTATCTTTAACTCACTAACATTCTTATCACTCAACATCATTTAGTGACACATTTATGAGTTGTTTCCCCTTGAATTTTTCATTGTTGATTGTGAGATTATGGAGCTTCTATCTACTACCTTGCAATCCTTTGACATACATAAAATGTTCTTCTTTGCACAAGTTTGCTACCATCACAGATTTGCTACCTTTCCTTGCTCTTTTGACCTTTAACCCGTCACTTCCCATTATGTAATGTGCCATTACTCATTATTTTCTTGCTCATTTTTTATTACCATCTACCCTTTATGATCTCTCTATCATAGCAGTGAGATATGGTTGTGATCGTGACCTCCTACACCTTCTTTGCTAGTGCAAAGTGTTGGTTTTTTTTTCTTCTGTAAACCAGGTTGGTCTCCTATTCTACCTATGGAGTAGCCAACTCCAATCAAGGGCAGCTCAGAGGACCTAGACCAACTGACAAGATTCAGTCAAAGACTGAGATCTTCTGCACTTTAGGCTCTGCAAAACCAGGGTGGGTATACCCACACAATGCCCTAAGAAGATCAAACATTGCTTTTTATAGCAGATGACTCTTGATGCCAAGTATTGAGAACCTCAAATATGGCTTGATTCTCAGTAACACAATACTTGCAGCAACCAGGAGGTAGGGCAAGACATCAAACAAGATTGATTAAATAAAATGAATGTTCTTAAGCAAGATAACTGAAACCCTAAAGACAAATAACATATATCAAATCAGTGCCACATCCATTGGGCTAGGAGTCAAGACAATCTGCAAATAGAAGGAATGGTTACTTGGACAAATAAAGCCTATGTGAAACTAACCTTATTAATCCCATAGCTAATGATCAGTTCTTAAAGACTACTTATCAAATCCTTCAATCATACATATAAATTTCTGAGATGATGAAAGCAATTTAACCTGTTCCTTGAACATGAGCTATTATCAAAACAGACAATGCAAGAAAGTATTACAAAGGCTAATGGAATGATCCTTGATCAGTTTCATTGACAATTCAAATGTACAATCCAAAGGAGAGACTCAAGGACCTAAAAAAATACATTCGGGTTCTGGTATGCATCCAAGAACCTTACAATTTACAGACTATAACCCTAGACCTCAAAATCTGGTAAAAACCTGACTCTGTGACTTAGTGCTCTTTTAGTTCTGATTTAAGTATCTGGCCGAAGACCTTTACAAATGATTCAAAAATTCCTTTTAAACAGTCCAGGGATCACCATCCAGCTTAGAGCCACATCAACATGCCATGTCAGACCCCAACTGCATCGTGACCAATCAAAACCCACACTATGACCTTCAACAACTTCTCTGGTCTCATAAATGCCTCTGGTTGGATCTCTGTCAGGAGGGACATTCCCACACAAACAAATATCCATCAACTTGCACCAAATCCACTGCCAAATCCGCGTGCCCATACCATCCTTGTCCCAGAGTCGCGTCACCATGAATGCTAGCTCGGCAGAGCCAGCGACCAACTCTTTATCGCCATGAATGCTCTAGGCTTCTGGTCTTCATGCGCAATGCAGAATTGAAAACCCTAGTCACACGCAAGCTTAAATGTTGGTCGTCAATCAACTGAGATCGAACGACCGTCTTCAAATTCTGCACCTGACCGTTGAGAAGCTCATCGCTCACCTCGCAAGACTGTATTGATTGATCATTTTGTATCGGCGAGCCGAACGAGAGCCCTTGATCTCTATCATCGGCCACCACGGGCCATTGATCTATGTGGTCCTTTGCATGACATACCTGACATTTGGCCATTGATAACCATCAAGCACCTGTATCGTTCTGATTAAAACATCACCGTTTCACATTTGGCATGTGCACATTTGCGACCTTTAAGTTGCTCGGGGGGCGAGGGCGGAGAAGTTGTGGAGAGATGGTTGAGTCGGCCAGAGATCTTGGTGAAGTCACCGTGGCCGGAGGGAAGTCATACCGAAGTCACCAAGCACATCGGCTAGACAGAAGGAACTCGGGGAGACGTCAGGCTGAAGATGGATGCTACACCAAACACTCATCATAATCGGTGAGAGATCGCGGAGTCGGGCAGACATCAGGGTGATGGCGAGCAAAGGGCATGAAGTCACATTGAGGGGCTCATCGTATCGGCAAGACATCATCAAGTAGGGGAGACATCTCATAGAACATTCTATATCTTGCCGAAACATCTTGAGCTCACAATAGATCACCAAGACATTAATGATCTCACACCGACTGAAACCTTTTTCTTTTTGTGCATCGCTATAATATTAAGATATCAGGAAAACCTCCTGTAGAGCACACCATGTCTTCCCGAAAGTCTTCATTCACTTGTGTGTCACTGAGATAACTCAAAGCCTATGCCAACGAAGACCCTTTTATGTTCCATCAGCAAGACCGAAGGTCACTCACTGAGACCTCTCGAATTTGGCAAGACGTTATATCGATAGCCACAACTCACGCCGAGAGACATCCATATGCCCTTGTCGATGAGACCAAGAGGAGTTTGCTGAGATGTTACACCAAATGCGTTACACTTTGTTGAAATACTAATTCAAGTCAGTCAGTGTGACATTTCAATTTCGATAAGACCTTATCTCGACCGTATACCATAAGTCGATAGAGAAAACTTTCCGTTGCCGAAATACAACAGAAGCCTTGCCAACTGTAGCCTGAATGATAAATTCAATCGCCAAGACATCTGAAATGTCTTGCCGATAGGCAACTCAGACATTTCAAATTGGATCGGGAAGACTGGGCGTACTCGACAAGACATCACAGCGAAGTCACCGCAGGGCCGGTGAAAACGGTAACAAGGGGCTGGTTAATGACAAGACAAAGGGGCTCGGGGGGAACTTAAGTTGCAAGTGTACCGGCCAGGCAGGTCAATGAATCAAAAATCCAGCAGAATTGGAACCAAACAAGGTCGGAGCCGGAACCAAGAAAGAGACGGAGTCAAAGTCAGAGCCGGAGCGAGGAAAGAAACAAAAACCAAAATGACCACCCGAGACCAAAACCCAACCCAGATCTGCCTCCGCAAAAGACAAAGGGAGGGAGACAAGAGTGGAACAAAACCTAAAACTGGAACCCCTAAAAAGGTTCCAAAACCTATTCTCATTCCGATCCCGCGCCCGCCAAAGGAAAAAAAGAAAAGAAAAAAAGGGAAGAACGCGGAGAGGAAAACGACTAGCGACCGGCGCAAGGCAGAAAGGAAGAGAAACTCCAATCATGCAGAATCAGAACCGGGATGGATGCGTGAATAGGAACTAAAACTTTAGAATTTGGAAAAGTTCTAGTTCCGTTCAAGCATCCATTCCGCCTTTGATAAAACAAAAGAAAAGCCAAGACAAGCAAAAGAGAAAGGGGAACCGAACTAAAAGCCCAAAAACGGGGAAAAGAAAAACCAAGAAAAACCCTAACACAGGCTGCCCCACCGGAGAGATGAAAACTAGCACGCCAGGCTCAACCCTTGTGGGAGCCCATTTAACCCACGTGCTAAAATGAAAGATAAAACTCACAAGCCAAGGATTTGCAATGAAAAACAAGGGCACACAACCAGAACTTGAAAGACAACCAAAAATGCTCTAACATAGGCTCTAGTTGGGGATGTATGCCCCCCGTGGGCATAGCAAGAATTCAGATCACTGAGAGAGCAGACCAGAACAAAAGGAAACCCAAAACAACGAGGAGCTAACCGGACAAGGTTAGCAGACACAGCAAAACAAAACCGACCAGAAAAGCAAAAACCTAACCTAATGTTCATGGAAAAAGAAATGCTTCAAATGAAGCACCACTTCAAGAATTGTCCATGAACTGGCAATTCAAGAGTCACATTATTAATTCTTTATTTCATTTGATGACACTAGGCCACCAAATGAAAATTGAGAGCTAGCTTTTACCCCTGTCAAATACTATTCTGCAGAATGAGCTGGTCTCTCCTAACTCATGCTTTCCTCTACCAAACACAAGTACCTGATTTCCTCTGTACAAGTGAAAACTTACTCTCTGTTTAGTTTTATCTTCAACTAGAAACCAGATCCAATAAACTTTATCATTGCCACACTCTTCATCGTCTGATTGTGTGTCATGTGGCAATACTTGTGAATACTGATCAATATCATATGAAAACATAGTCTGATCACAAATAGCTACCTGATAAAACATATTAGTACCTCTAAACAGGCTGTCATATTCACTATTTACATTAACCTGAAGTTGAAAAAAACTAGCTCCAGTGCTCTACATATTGTCACATTCAGTGAAAACTTCATCAAGTGTATACAAAGGGATACACTCACCATTCAACACATCTTGCAACTGCTCTATATCATTTTCAGTAGGAAGAGGCACATCATTAGTGCAATGATGGTTTAAACTACTACTCCCACTTCCTCTTTTCACTTGGCTTTGTTCTTCATCATGCTAGCAATGAGAGTCACCAAAGGACTCTAACTCATCCTCATGGGCTGTCCAACTGTCATCATCATCCCAATCTTGCTCATCATTGAGCAACTCTGGTTCAGAAGCACAATCTAATTTCAGACTGAAATCAGTGTCATCATGATCTGCAAGATCACCATTAGAAGGGGCATCAGAATCACTTGCATCATACCTTGCATCCTGCAGGTCCTCACTGTCAAGATCGATATGAGTTGCCCACAACAACCTAGAATTGTTGTGTGCAAACCTTTGATATTCTGTGGTTAGCAAATCCGATATTTGTTTACAACTTAGTAGGTTACTATTTTGACCTATCCTCTCAACCACTTCTTCCTCTTCTTGCCCTTCACACAGACTGGATGCAACACCAAGCAGCAAACCAGGATATCCCAAGGTATCTTCAAAAAGATTACCTTCATGAGGGTGAATTTCCACACCTCCTCTGTCAAATCTGATATCCTCAAGGGCACTCCCTGAATCAACAACTTCATTTGTCTCCGCATGAAGACTTGTGTCAAGACTGCACCCATTTGTGCACTTTAACTACTTAACTGTCTCATCACATTGCTAATTATACCTCCCTTCTTCAAAGAGCCAGTCCAACTGATATTCCTCTTCGGGTTCTTAGCTTGGGAGACTCAACCTCTGATCTTCTACTTGGGGCATCACTTCTGCAAGTTGTTCAAATACAACTTCCTCATCATCTAATGACACATCATCAAAGGTATCAAGGAACAAAGTCCCGAGCTAATACCATGAATCAATGGAGTGCATTGGTAAGCAAGTAAACCAATCATCGGCCACACCTTCTAAAGATCTGACAAACAACTTCATGACCACATCCTCTTTTTCAACCTGATATTCTCCAATGAAATCAATAAAAAACTGCATATGTCTTGATGTTGATTCCTTAACACCACCTTTAAACTTGGGTAAATATTTATTGATTCCCCTAGGGGCAACATGTGGGTAACCCTGGATTTTATCAAAATCCAAAGGGTTGTATCTTTCACTATCATATGCCCTCTTATGAAGACAAGACTGTGCCTTAAGCATGGTATCATAGCTTGTAGAGGGAGAATCAGGACAACAATGCATCTTGCAAATGAAACTTATCCCTCTACAGCTATCCAATTGCAATATTCAAATATCCCCTGATGACAGTGCTTGATCTCACCAAATAAAGGGGAATAAAGTTTTTTTTTAATGTTCAAAAAGCATGAAGAATACCTGGAAATGTTGCAGCTCTGGAACATTCTTCAAATCTTCAATGGGTTTACCTTGACAGAGTCGCCACCTCTTTGCAGAGGACAAAACTTCAAATGATATAAATTTCACTTACATATAAGTCCTTCTCTGAGCTCGTTCCACCAACAAAGCACCATAAATATTTCAGGCTGACTGCAACAAAACTTTCTCCAGGCCTGAGATTCTTCAAACTTTGAACAACACCAACATAGCATACAAAGATATGACTCTATTGCACACAATATGACTCATAAGGCCAGATTCAGTTCGCTCCCCAGTAGAGTCGCCAATCTGTTGGTGACTCAGATGGGCAAATGAGAACTCACACTAGCCAACTTCTTATTACATACTATATTACAACTTGTTTCTCCCCAATAGAGTCGCCAATCTGTTGGTTGTTTTTTTCTGTAAACCAGGTTGGTCTCCTATTCTACCTATGGAGTAGCCAACTCCAATCAAGGGTAGCTTGGAGGACCTGGACCAACTAACAAGATTCAGTCAAAGACTGAGATCTTCTGCACTTTAGGCTCTACAGAACCAGGGCGGGTATACCCACACAATGCCCTAAGAAGATCAAACATTGCTTTTTATAGCAGATGACTCCTGATGCCAAGTATTGAGAACCTCAAATATGGCTTGATTCTCAGTAACACAATACTTTCAGCAACTAGGAGGTAGGGTAAGACATTAAACAAGATTGATTAAATAAAATGAATGTTCTTAAGCAAGATAACTGAAACCCTAAAGACAAATAACATATATCAGATCAGTGCCACATCCATTGGGCTAGGAGTCAAGACAATCTGCAAATAGAAGGAATGGTTACTTGGACAAATAAAGCCTATGTGAAACTAACCTTATTAATCCCACAGCTAATGATCAGTTCTTAAAGACTACTTATCAAATCCTTCAATCATACATATAAATTTTTGAGATGATGAAAGCAATTTAACCTGTTCCTTGAACATGAGCTATTATCAAAACAGACAATGCAAGAAAGTATTACAAAGGCTAATGGAATGATCCTTGATCAATTTCATTAACAATTCAAATGTACAATCCAAAGGAGATACTCAAAGACCTAAACAAATACATTCAGGTTCTGGTATGCATCCAAGAACCTTACAATTTACAGACTGTAACCCTAGACCTCAAAATTTGGTAAAAACCTGACTCTATGACTTAGTGCTCTTTTAGTTCTGATTTCAGTATCTGGTCAAAGACCTTTACAAATGATTCAGAAATTCCTTTTAAACAGTCCAAGGATCACCATCCAGCTCAGAGCCACATCAACATGCCATGTCAGACCCCAACTGCATCGTGACCAATCAAAACCCACGATGTGACCTTCAACAACTTCTCTGGTCTCATAAATGCCTCTGGTCGGATCTCTGTCAGGAGGGACATTCCCACACGAACAAATATCCATCAACTTGCACCAAATCCACTGCCAAATCCATGCGCCCATACCGTCCTTGTCCCAGAGTCACGTCGCCATGAATGCTAGCTCGGCGGAGCCAGTGACCAACTCTCTTTCGCCATGAATGCTCCAGGCTTCTGGTCTTCGCGTGCAACGCAAAATTGAAAACCCTAGTCATGCGTAAGCTTAAACATTGGCCGTCGATCAATTGAGATTGGACGACCGTCTTCGAATTCTGCACCTAACCGTTGAGAAGCTCATCGCTCACCTCGCAAGACTGTATTGATCGATCATTTTGTATCGGTGAGCCGAACGAGAGCCCTTGATCTCTATCATCGGCCACTGCGGGCCATTGATCTATGCGGTCCTTTGCATGACATACCTGACATTAGGCCATTGATAACCATCAAGCACCTGTATCGTTCTGATTAAAACATCACTGTTCACATTTGGCACGTGCACATTTATGGCCTTTAAGTTGCTCGGGGGGTGAGGGCGGAGAAGTCACGGAGAGATGGCTGAGTCGGCTAGAGATCTTGGCGAAGTCACCGCGCCTGGAGGGAAGTCATACCGAAGTCACCAAGCACATCGGCCAGACAGAAGGAACTCGGGGAGATGTCAGGCCGAAGGATGGATGCTACACCGAACACTCATCATAATCAGTGAGAGATTGCGGAGTCGGGCAGACATTAGGGTGACGACGAGCAAAGGGCACGAAGTCATGTCGAGGGGCTCATCGTATCGGCAAGACATCATCAAGTAGGGGAGACATCTCATAGAACATTTTGTATCTTGCCGAAACATCCCGAGCTCACAATAGATCGCCAAGACATTAATGATCTCACACCGACTGGAACCTTTTTCTTTTTGTGCATCGCTATAATATTAAGATATCGGGAAGACCTCCTGTAGAGCACACCATGTCTTCCCAAAAGTCTTCATTCACTTGTGTGTCACTGAGACAACTCAAAGCCTATGCCGATGAAGACCCTTTTATGTTCCATCAGCAAGACCGAAGGTCACTCGCCAAGACCTCTCAAATTCGGCAAGACGTTATATCGATAGCCACAACTCATGCTGAGAGACATCCATATGCCCTTGTCGATGAGACCAAGAGGAGTTCGCTGAGATGTTACACCAAATGTGTTACACTTTGCCGAAATGCTCATTCAAGTCAGTCGGTGTGACATTTCAATTTTGATAAGACCTTATCATGACCGTATACCATAAGCCGATAGAGAAAACTTTCCATTGCCGAAATACAACAGAAGCCTTGCCGATTGCGGCCTGAATGATAAATTCAATCGCCAAGACATCTGAAATGTCTTGCCAATAGGCAACTCAGACATTTCAAATTGGATTGGGAAGACTGGGCGTACTCGGCAAGACGTCACAGCAAAGTCACCGCGGGGCCGGTGAAAATGGTAACAAAGGGTCGGTTAACGACGAGACAAAGGGGCTCGGGGGGAACTTAAGTTGTAGGTGTACCGGCCAAGCAGGTCAATGAATCAAAAAGCCAGCGGAATGGGAACCAAACAAGGTCGGAGCCAGAACTAGGAAAGAGATGGAGTCAGAGCCGAAGTGGGGAAAGAAACGAAAACCAAAATGACCACCTGAGACCAAAACCCAACCCGGATCCGCCTCCGCAAAAGACAAAGGGAGGGAGATGGGAGCATAACAGAACCCGAAACTGGAACCCCTAAAAAGGTTCCAAATCTTGTTCTCATTCTGATCCCGCGCCCGCCAAAGGAAACAAAACAAAAAACAAAGGGAAGAACGCAGAGAGGAAAATGACCAGCGACTGGCACAGGGCAGAAAGGAAAAGAAACTCCAATCACGTGGAATCGGAATCGGGACAGATGCGTGAACATGAACTAGAACTTCAGAATTTGGAAAGTTCTAGTTCCATTCAAGCATCCATTCCGCCTCCGATAAAACAAAAGAAAAGCCAAGGAAAGCAAAAGAGAAAGGGGAACTGAACTAAAAGCCCAAAAACGGGGAAAAGAAAAACCAGGAAAAACCCTAACACAGGCCGCCCCACTAGAGAGATGAAAACTAGCACACTGGGCTCAACCCTTGTGGGAGCCCATTTAACCCACGTGCTAAAATGAAAGATAAAAATCACAAGCCAAGGATTTGCAATGAAAAACAAGGGCACACAACCAGAACCTGAAAGACAACCAAAAAGGCTCTAACACCAAGCACTGTATCAAAACTCTAAATTTGTCATGAAAGAACTAACCTTCCTATACATAATCAAAAGATCTTTAGCACTTATGATTCTAGAAACAATTTATGAAATATGAAATATGAAGATAATATCAGACAAGCCATGCACTGTCTAGACATTTTATGTAAATGGTCAAGTTCCAAAATTCAATGAAAGAACTAACCTTCCTATACATAATCAAACTTTTGAAAGCTCCTTGTATCCCTACTACTTTTGAAGATATGACAGTTCCCAAAACCACGTTCTGGCTGTGGTGACACCTTGTGAACTCTCTTATCAATTTTTGTCTTCTTTTCAAAAGATTTTTAGCACTTATGATTCTAGAAACAAGCATGAATCTCAGTGAAGCTTCAACTGTCATACATCAACATGCATATGTTCTTGTGATTGTGACCTCCTACACCTTCTTTGCTAGTGCCAAGCACTGAATCAAAACTCTAAATTTGTCATGAAAGAATTGACCTTCCTATACATAATCAAAAGATCTTTAGCACTTATGATTCCAAAAACAATTTATGAAATATGAAATATAAAGATAATATCAGACAAGCCATGCATTGCCTAGACATTTTATGTAAATGGTCAAGTTCCAAAATTCAATTGTAGAAAATTCATGTTATAGACAAATGTTTCTCACCTAAGCTTCCTTGGCTTGACTCTTTTGGGTGGATATGGATTAAGCACAAGGGAAAATTTTAAATTCTTTAGTATTCCTTTTTCCTTTCAAGCTTCTCCATCCTCTTTATGGTAGAATCTTATCTCTAGAATTGAAAAGAAGTTGGCTTATTAGATTACCAAGCCTATTTCTTTGGCAAGGAGATTTCAAGTGTGATCAAAGATCTTGATACTCATCTTTACTACTCCTACTAGGTTCCTTCTAAAACTTTCCATTAGAAGCTTGAAAAATATCTTAGGGAATTTCTTTGGGCCTCCTCTTGATATCATAGATATATCCATTGTGTGGCTTGGGAGTTTTATTGT
Organism: Sequoia sempervirens; assembly: GCA_007258455.2. Taxonomy (NCBI): domain Eukaryota; kingdom Viridiplantae; phylum Streptophyta; class Pinopsida; order Cupressales; family Cupressaceae; genus Sequoia; species Sequoia sempervirens. The sequence goes on along the minus strand of VDFB02000003.1, from coordinate 361,436,873 downwards.
CTTCCTCATGACTTTGGACTTGGTTGGATTTGATTTCCACTCAATGACTAGAATTATCCATGTGTGCCAAATGGATTATCTAATTTCTTGAAAGCAACAAGTCCTAAAAAATCTTAGTGCATTGTTGCATCTCTATAGGCATTCCACACGGGAGACCAGATTGGAAGGGGATTGGCCTTTACATCCTTCTAATGATGGAGTTTTCCTAGATTAAGGGTACTTTATAATGCCACTTTTCTCTAAGAATTCTTTAAGTGATAGCAACAAGTTTAATGTAATAAATATTAGAGTCAAGATAATTTTAAAATATGCAATATTATCAAAATAGATAGAAATAACTAATGTAAACTACCACATGTGATAAGTTGACAATAATTATAAATTAAATAATTAACATAGTAAATTGAATAACACATCTACATAATTTAATCAAATCAACACCAAAATCATTATATAATATTACCAATATCTTTTAATGTCAATGGTTTTCAATAGTCATATGAATCAAAGTACTTGGAAAGGCTACTCTCAACCTAGAAAGATTTCGAGTAGTCTTGGCACTCATAACTATGGCACACTTTAGGATGACCTAGTTTGTATTAAAGACCAACACATATACTTCCCCAAGCAATAGCCCTGTCCAAAACAATCTCGTGGTACACTATACCCCGAGTTGGACACACACTATGGCCCCTTCTCTCGTGCATATAGCCTACCAAACCACCTTATTCTTCCTTTGGTGATCTTCATGCCCCCTTTCCTTGTATCACATGAATGCTTAATATAGCCTTTTAAGGGGTGGTTTCTAAACCATCATACCCTTTCACAAAAAAAACCTTTTAATAATTATTCCCCCCCTTTTAAAGAGTTTAAATAGATAGTAATGTTTATTTTAATCAAAGGATCATAATATCCTTTATTTTTCTATCTCACTTTTAATTTTAAAGGGTTGTTCCATAACTTTCTCTTCTCTTCCAAGGAAAAGTCACATAACAAATTATGTGATGAAAATCATTTGAAGAGCCTAATAAGTCATTAAATATTGGTTGGTTTGAAATGGAAATTACTCTCACATAGGGATTTCTATTAATCAACAATTTATGTGGCACACTTGTGTGATATCTCTTGACAAGATCACCTTCTAGTTAGGACTCCATAGGTTCATTCTTTCAAGTTTTTCAAGAAGGGAATCAAGACCCTTCCAAATATTTTTTTATAAAAGGACTACAATTTTTTTACTCGGCCTAAAGCCAAAGATAAGTTTTAGTTGTCCAACTAGGACCTTAAAACCTTTTAGATCATTATTGACTATGTGCCATCAAATATAATTCACAAGATTGGGGTTTGTAGTTTCAAGCTCTGGTGGAAAGGTTGGAAACAATATCCTAACACACCATTTTGCAAAACAAGCCTTGCAGGGGCTACTCTTAGCTCTTTTCACATTTTCTAATGATGCATATTTTAAACTAAAAATGTTTGCTGCAATCCTCTTAGAGAGCTTGGTAGAGTAGGTTTCAAATTGTTTGGTCAACCATTCTAGAGCCGAAGCTTTCCCATTGTACCTAGTGTATTATTTTCCAGGGCCTTTCAATTGGTTCTAGATTAACTCCTTTAGGGATCAAGGATCCTTGATGCCTATTTTGTGGTCATCAAGAAACTTTCAAGTACCTTTTTTTGGTTTTGTCATAGAGGTTAGGTTGTATGGGCTTGGATTCATGATTTTTTCAAACCCTATTTGTCTGAGCCATTCTCACGTCACATGTTTTTTTAGGGAATTGGCCTAGAAGCCCCTCCACATACACCCATCTTGTCATGCTTTGAAGGTAAAAAATTATTTTCAACATACAAAAAGACAAGTATTCCATATTTTTTGGATATCCAATTAATACTAATTTGTTGCTTTACACTAGGTTGATGATTTGATCTAATGTGCTTATGCAAATCCAAGTGACCAATATGGTTGTACTTGAGTTGGCACATCTTTAGGTGCTCTTGGATAATATGTGCACTATTGCTAAAGTCCCTCCAAATTTTGCCTTTAGCTAAGACCATTCTTTATCGTGTGGATGTTGTTGGGGATACAACCAATTTGCTTGTTGTTAACAATGCACATATTCTCATGCTTCTCAACCTCCAATAAAAAGTACTAGAGACAGATCTTAGAGAGGATGGTCTTAGCCTACTTACCACCACTCTACTTCTCCCTAGATTTTCGGTCATGGATTTAATGGTTGCTAGATTTTGACAAATTTCTTTATCTTGCTCTTATTATATTATTTGTTCGTGACATTCAATCTCTTGATGATGATACAAAAGATGGTGATGACAATGATGGCTAGAAGCCTCCCTTGAATACTTATACCTCATTGACATATGAAGTAAATCAAATGATTAGGACCCCCTCCTCCTCCTACTAATACTTTGCCTTTTTCCATATAGCAACCTAATATTATATTTTCTTTCGAATTTTATCCTCATTTAAACTTTGAAATGACTTTCTCCATCCAGAATTTTTCTAGATAAGTGTAATATCATTCTATAAATAATACACATAACTATTCATTCATTTTTATTAAAAAAAAAAAAACTTTCGCTAGACGAAGGCAACATCAAACCACCGGCTCTACGTAATTGGATGTACTAAATTTGCTTTGCGCAAATTCCTCAACAACTCTAAATCTTGTCCACGTGGGGGACCGCATCCTTCCACAGGACATAGAACCACCCGCAGGTTGCTATTGACCGTCCAGATCAAAGGTCAATCTGACGATCGAAATCAAAAGTATCGTTCAATCCGTGCCGAAAGGCATTGGCCAATAGGAAAGCCGCAAAGTGTTCCTATATCTACACAACACGGCGACATTTACATTCCGTATCAGCTAATCTTCATTCGGTGCTCAATTTCTGTTTTCTTTGCAGGTCAGTGTTAAGTTATTTGCAGCATCAATGGCGCCCAAGGCAGAGAAGAAGCCTATTGCAGAGAAAAAGCCTGTGGCAGAGAAAGCTCCTGTTGCAGAAAAGAAGACGGCCTCCAAGGCCGAGAAGAAGGTTCCAAAGGAGAGCGGAGATAAGAAGGGCAAGAAGAGGCATAAGAAGAGCGTTGAAACATACAAGATTTACATTTTCAAGGTTCTGAAGCAGGTGCACCCTGATATTGGGGTTTCCAGCAAGGCCATGGGGATCATGAACAGTTTCATCAATGATATCTTTGAAAAGCTCGCCAACGAAGCCTCCAGATTGGCGCGCTACAACAAAAAGCCTACCATCACATCGCGGGAGATTCAGACAGCCGTTCGGCTTGTTCTGCCCGGGGAGCTCGCCAAGCATGCCGTTTCCGAGGGTACCAAGGCCGTCACAAAGTTTACCAGCGGTTAATTGGCGGGAATTTATACTATCGGTGTCTTTTGACACCACCTGTGCGACGGATTTTGTTTCAAATTCCTCTTCAAAGCTAAAATTTTCAGGAATTTGAGCTTTTTTCATCAGATCTGTATGCTTTTGCTTTCATTTTCTTTACTAGCTAGGGTTTCAGTATTTGGCCTAGCGGTCTTTCATTTATCTAAGTTCCTTAATTTGGTGTTATTTGTATGTGATTTAGGTAGAGAAAATCTGGATCCAATTGTATATGAGACATTTTTACGTTTTGAAATGATAAATTGTGACTTTCGGTCATTCTGTGTCAAGAATCCATGGCTATTCTTCTCTGAGTTTTTAGGATTTTCATGGTCAGCAAATGGCCACCTGTCTATTTCGATGGAAAATAGAGATGTGTACGACTGCTTTTGTTTGACCGATATATATTCGTGCTGTATTTGAATTCAAACCGAGGGTGCTAATTTTGTTTCTTTTGTGTAATAAATGAGTTTTTAACGACTAAACTGGATGCGTTTTATAGAGATAAAATGCCTCCACATTAAATATATGGTTTAATGGTAGAATATTTTTTATTTAAAAAAATTAAAATGGTTTAATGGATGTATATAGAATAATTGTTTTATTTATCTTATACAAGGTTATGTAAGATTTATTGCATTTATATTATAGGTTATTTTGGATTTATATTCCCTTAAAATAATTTTTGTTTGATTAATTATTAATATTTAAAAGTTCATATTTTCATTTGATTTGTGTCTTTCACATCCTAATTAGATTAACAAATAAAAATATATTTCACATTGATTAATTATTATTTTTAATTATTTTTTAAAATGTTGATTAATGTTTAAATTTAAACCTAAAAATATACTTGATTTAGTGATGTATGCATTTTTGTTTTGAATGTTATATTTATTTGGGGAAATATTATACTTATGTATGGAGATAATTTATAGGTAGGGAGTGAAATGTGAATGTGGTAAAAAATGTTAAATAATTAAATACTTAGACATGAAATTACAATATGGTGATGTTGCAAAGTTTTTGCCAAATATATTAATAGGAATTTTTTTTTTAAACTTTTTTTTTTTTTAATTGTTTTTATTTGTTTTTTTATTTAATTGGTGACTTGTAAACAAATTGAAAACATTGGTTCAATCAAATTTGTATAAGGAGTATAGAATCATTAGTTATTAGGATTATTGAATCAATTAGTTTTTATTTGTTTTTTTATTTAACTGGTGACTTGTAAACAAATTGAAAACATTGGTTCAATCAAATTTGTATAAGGAGTATAGAATCATTAGTTATTAGGATTATTGAATCAATTAGTTTTGATGAGTAGTTTGTATAAGGAGTATAGAATCATTAGTTATTAGGATTATTGAATCAATTAGTTTTGATGAGTAGTTTTATATGAAATAGGATTATTGAATCAATTAGTTTTGATGAGTAGTTTTATATGAAATATGTGTAGAGTATAGAATCATTAGTTATTAGGATTATTGAATCAATTAGTTTTTATTTGTTTTTTTATTTAACTTGTGACTTGTAAACAAATTGAAAACATTGGTTCAATCAAATTTGTATAAGGAGTATAGAATCATTAGTTATTAGGATTATTGAATCAATTAGTTTTGATGAGTAGTTGTATATGAAATATGTGTAGTTTTTAAGAAAATAACATTTGTATTTTATGTAAAGGAAAATTAATAAAAAGAACAAAGTACTTGCATGTTATGTATGAGGTTTTTAACAATAACAAAATATTGATTGTGGTGAGAACTATTCCTCATTGCAAATGTAAAATTGTGTTATAACAAATGGCAAATGTTATGATCTTTATTAGAATTGAATGTGAAGCATATAATTATTAAAGTTCATGACTACATCTTGTATAGTAATAGTGTAATTTTTTTGATTGATTTGTTGAAAATTGACATTTTGCTCTTTTTATATTTTACCTTGTATGTTTTGATTTTTTTTGTTTGAAATTGTTTTGTTTAGTTTGAAGTTAAGGTGAAAGTGAGGATTGTTTGCAACAAATTTGAACAAGTTAGTAGAGTGAATGATCAAAAATTTTAGTAATGAGGTTAGAGAAATTTTGAGCATACTTAACAAATATGCAATTCTTAATGAAAACATTAACAATTATATAACTTACCAACTTGTTCTTTGATGGCTTGGTATGTTAGAAATGCAACTTTTTTTAGCTTCTTAGTTTTTGCAATGTCACCAATGTAGGAATTTTTCCCAATTTGCATTGTTGAAGTAAAATTTGCAAAGTGTTCACAAGTCCTTTTTTTGTAAAAGAAAATGTAGAACTCATACCCATCTTTTTAAGAAGTTCTTGAAGGAGTCTTTTGGCAATTTTCTCTTGTTTTTTTTGGAACATTTGAAGGAGTGATTTAGCATGGTTTTGTATAGGAGATGTGTTTGAGATCTACAATAAGAATATTGTTTTGAGTATTATTGATAGAGAAATTACTAAGAAAGGTTGGCTCAAATTTGTTGTTAGAGTGTTTATTGGTCAAATTGTGTATGGTTGTTTGAGGAGTAAATTGTTTTGCATTTTATGTTTTGTTTTATGAGCATCGATGGATTTGTATGTTGACCCATCGATAATGACATAACATTTGAAATTTGGTAGATTGTATAAACTTTCATTCACAGTCTCATATATTGGCATTGGCAAATGCAACTTTTGTGTATACTCTTGCAATTTGTTCTTGAAGTTGGTTTGCACACGATCCATAAAGAATTACAAATATATAAATATATTGAATTGGTTAAATATATGAAAAGGTCTTAAATTATTTAATGCTTCATAATTGCAAAAAATGACTAATTAAATTTTGCATAAACTTTTAAATGTTTCATAATGGAAAGTAATAATTGTAGTTAAATAAGTAAACATGCATTGATGTGAAATGTATGTGGTCTGAGCATGTGATCAAAATCATGAAAAAGTAATAAAAATTAGTTAATAGCTTTTTTTTGTAAGATTAAATTCATAAATAGAAAGCTTCATTGAAAATATATTATTAGAAAGTTTGAACATAAAATATTTAAAAATCAATAATTGCATATCACTATCACACGGTGGAACTTCTTTTAGTTTTTCTTCATCGTTAGAGTCCAATAGAACAAATTTAGAGGTAGCATGTAGATGCATGTAATCCTCTTTCACTTATTTTTTTGACAAGTGTATTACATCCACACCCAAATGGCATGTCACACTTTGTTGAAGGTTTTGTAGGTTTGACTAAGGTAGAGACTAATGTGTTAACTCTTTGCTCACTCTCCAACTTGATTCACTCTATAGAAACATTAAATGTTTTTGAATCAGATAGCCATGTGTCTCCTTGGTAGGTCACTTTTTTTTTTTACTTGTTTACTTTTCTTGGACTTTTTACTGTTTTTGTTGATCTTTTACTTGCCCATTTTTGTTTTGATATAATTCAGTATAATAATGGTTAGTGTTTTGAACATAATGTTATATATATTTTTTATAGTTATAGCGAATCAATGCCATAATTACTAGTATGTAAACTATGGATTGAATGTTTAATCTATGAAGAGATAGAAAGCATATGAATGCACATTAGAATCATTGAGACTATTTGCATGGTAAAGAATATTTTTTTCCTAATCTTCAATAAAGGCCATAAGCTCAATTGATAATGAGAGTAGAACTATAGAAATTGATCCTAGTAATCCAACTACTTCCTTATAAGTTATTTAGAAATACCACAATCCTTGTATACAATTTAGTTATTAGAAAACAATGCAATGCAGGTTGCTAAAGTTTGTAGTCTATTAGATTGATCATGTAGATTGTAGATCAATGTCATGTATCCAATCATTCCTGTGGTTCTTGGGTTTCATTTTTAGGGGCTTGCATTTAACATATGATTTTTTTTTTTAATTTTATAAAAGTTGAGAGTGATTTATATTTATTCATCTTTTTATCTCTGTTGTCCATATTGTTTCTATCTTGTGACAATTAATTTTTAATTCTAAGCTTGAATTTAAGTTATGATTAAGAATCAATACCTAATTTTTCAAAGTTATGAACTATCTAAAGAGGATGATTTTTAACACATTGTAGTGTAGGTTGAATTTTTAGATTTGAGATTTGGGTTTACCAACATTCCTATTTATAATAGACTTACCACAAGTTTGAGTTTAGAGAGGATTCCTTGATCTACCATTTATATTTTACATTTCATAAGGCGATGCCATTTTTTAAATTAATAAAATAAAAAGATATTATTATTAAAACAAGATTTACCATTAATTTTTATAAGTGAAAAGTTAGTTTTTTGAATGCTTACTTCTAATGGCCTTTACCTCCTAGTTTTTTGAACTAATCACCCAATAAATTGCCATCATATAAGAGTTTGAAAGAAATTGACGGTAAAAAAGAAAATAATAATTGTTCTATAATTAAAAAGATTATTTTGTTTTCCAATTTTATAGAGAAATTTGCTCATAATGTTTTAGTTCTTAGGGAATACTTCACTTTGTGAATAATGAAGAAGGTTTGGATATGTGAGGAAAGGATAGATCTTCCCTCAATAATTTCAAGTTGATGACCTCCTTTGTCTTTAGCCTTTCTTTTAATTTGTAGAAAATAAAATGTTTATAATTAGCAATTAATATGTAGTTAATTTATTTATTAAAATAAAATAAAATAACGTATAGTACATTACCATTTCCACAAATCTAAATGAGTTATAAAAACTAGATCATTAATTTAGATAATTGAACATAATCTAGTATTAATATAACTGATAATTAATTCTTGATTGAATTTATCTTGTTTGTAAAATTCATATGTTCTAAGGAAATCATGGTTTTGATTTATATCTTAACCTAGTCAAAAGTGGATTGAGCTTAACATTTTATGTGGAATCAATAGATTACTTTCATGTTTATAATTTAAATCTAAGAAATATTCTTGATAGTTCTACTATGATTATAATAAAGATTTTTAATTCATTTTTGTAGAATGTGGAGTTTCAAAGAGGAAAATAACAATTACATTTTTATTTATTTTATTTTTAATCTGAAGCTTTACCTTGTCTATTACATTATATTCAATTGTTAATATCTAGGACAGTTAAATAGACATAAAAATATAAAATATGACAATAAATGTGTATTACTATTTTGTTTTTATCTCAAAATAGAGGTCTACATTTGGAAGACATTGAAAGTGCAAATAAATCTAATCTACCTATGTATAATAGAATAAGGCATTGAAACAATCTTTGGAAACTTAGTTTTAAAGAAAATGCAACAAAATCGAAAAAATTCAATGTGAGAATCGATAAACCTATGGGGGTAGATGATGGGAATAAGCAATTTGAAGGATAATGGATGATAGCGGTGCACTGGATTTTTAATATGTAGACTGTTGCACTATAATAGCAGTAATTGCTATATTTAAGCAAACACTTATTTGACATATGTTATCTATTTCCAAAAAAATGAGGAATGTGATAATGGATTTCTTTAAGTGTTGTATCAATTAGCCTTTATAGCTTGCTACTGCAATTCTGGTCGTATTCTCCCAAAACCACATCCACCCTTAAACAAATTTGGTCATGTCAAGTTGTCACCATTTTGATTGGTTTCTAAAAGTAAGTCAGGCGCCAATCAAGTTTCCACAACTTCTTTTTTGCCCGACATCCCAAAGTTTAACTTAAGTTTTATTTTGAAGCGACTCTTTATGGAGTTTTGGAAAAGGTGTCGAGATCCGAAGTGGTCTTATAACCTCAGCATACATTGACTAAAGGAAGAAGCTAAACATAAATCAATTTTACTTTGGAACCTTTGTAAAGTTTTGAAACCTTTGTTAGTTCCCGACAGGGTTTCAAAAACCTATCTTATTTTAGGCGACATGGTTCTTTTAAAAAAATATCTAGGTGTTTTACTATTTCTTGATGCTATTTCCTATGGCTCTTTTCATAAAAGACCCTAAAATAATTTGAACTTGGTCTTAAGCAGAGTTTGTAAGGCAGATAATGAGGTTGTTTTAGAACTAAGGCAGAATCCGATGGTATTTTAAGAACCTCGCATGAGTTCGACACTTCTTTATTAGTGTTATTTCAAACCACCATTTCATTATTCAAATATACATTTTAAGAAAGGTGACAGTACTAGGGGTAATTTACATTACAAGGATGATATCCAGTCGAAGCATAAACCATTGACATACATTGCAACTATGGAAATAAACAAGTGGATCACAACAAAAATTAAAAATATAGAATTGAAACAAGGAGCCCCAAGATTATTGCTTCACATGAGACAAATTAAATGCCAAAAAGATATATATATATTATAGCAAAGAAAGAGGAACTTCCAATACAAGTTTTTAAACACAGAGCAAAAATGAGAATGCAGATTCCCTCTACCACCTCCTAGAGCAACTCAATTTGCGCAAGCAAGAAAATATTTTCATTAAAATCCACGAAATGGGAAAAGGTCTCCATCATATTTTGTTCCAACTAGCACAAAGTAAAGCAACTGCTTGCTTCACTTGCTTGTTTCTTAGGGCAGTAGCAATGCAAACAACATCCCCACCAGGCCAATGCGCAAATATCAGTAAGACCATTCCCTAGAGAAGCTTCAACTTGAGCTAAATAGGCTGGCTGAACCAGACATTCTGTAGCTTTTTCTCCCCATTCCAACTTCCCAGAAGTGCAGATGACATTATATAAGAAGTGCTCCAACAGTGTAGAGTTGTGCACGTGAACTTGGGACAAGAAGTTTTCTCCTATTATCTTCTCGATCACACCCTCCTCCACATCGTTGTGAATCAGGAAAACCTCTCTAAGCTATTCTGCAACCAACTGCCTAACTACACTACTCTCTACGCCTTCAATTGAAAGGAAATCACTCTTGGAGGTAGCATCACTTGAGGTTCTCAACATGTTTGAAACAAAAAATGTCATTGTGAAGAATAAGAGTGCCTTTGTTTGAATTATAGAAAGGAGGGGTAAGTTGGAAGAGTTCACTCAAGAGAAATTAATGATACATGGACACTCCAAGTTGTCTTGAATTTAAAGAAACTTGATGTTGTATTAGCAAAATGAGCTTCAACGTTAGGTGAAATCTATGTATTTAAACCATCTGCATGGATATAATCCTTAGTTGGCAAGTCATTAAATGATGAACTGGAGAATTTGAGATTAATCACATGAGCAAGTGGCCACGAGGCTTATCTATAAGGAGCGGTGATGTAATCACTTGTCTTAATCAATCAATATTTGCAATGTAATCATTCCTCCCTCAAAATAGCTATAAATGCTTATTTGAGTTAGTTATGTAGAGATCAACTAATCATCTGCGAAACACTTATTTGGTAAATTGGTGGTTATGATTTCCGAAAGTTAGTTTTCAAGAAGTTGGCGACTAAACTATGATGTAAAAATTATAAATATATTTTTGGCGGACTTTTGAGGGGGTCCAAATTTTTGATCCCCATTGCACTTTGATGCAAGAGTGAGAATTGATTGAAAAGAATGATTAAGTTTTGCAGTTTATTTATTTTTATGAAGAATTTATTTGTTTTTGAGCAATGAATATGAATGCAATATTGAGTATTTATGAATGAGTCTTTGAGCTCTAATAAGTGCTAGAATTCTACTTCTCTTTGTGGATGTTGTGTTCTTGGATATTTCATTCATTGTTCTTCAGTTAAATGATGGAATTGTAGTGTGTCGAGTCAGTTATTTTCTATTAGTAATCTAATCTTCGAGTTGCGATATTGGTGGCATATACATCTTTTAAGTTTCAATTAATTTTCTAAGGTTGAATTTAAATTGCATTTACATCATGGCTATGAGCAACTGTTAGTTTTCCTTTCCTTCTTTCTAGTCAAAAGCATACCCATTTTCTTTAAATTCAAAAAATCTAAAAATCAAATATTATGAGGGAGTTATACCTCTTAAAATTTAGAGGAAGATCACCAATGAAATGGTGATCTCTCCAACTGTTGATTGTTGATTAGTCTCTGTTCTGGGCATCATAGAGTCAAATTAAATTAATCTATAAGAAGATAAATCTGTTAACCAACAAATTTTTGGTGACTCTGCTAGGAATCAAAAGGGAAAGTCAAAACAATTGCCTTGTTATGTATATAAATGGTTTTACCTCATGAGATTTTTTTTCTCATGTTATATCCAAACCTAGATTGGGTTAACGTAGAACATGAAGACATTATCACTAAACTAGATACTCTAGCTTGGAGATATAGGAGGAGTGCTACAGAGTATATGCGAGTAAATTTGGTTCTTGAAGAAGAAGGGTTAGCACAATGACTAGTTAGAAGAGTGGTTGAGAGGTTCCCAAGAATAGAGATAGTGTGATATCCTCGTCCTCGACTTGACCCAAACCACAATCAAAATCCTCCTCTAGATTGAAACGCACCACCAAGGAATTGATTCGGGAAGGAGTTTAAAAGTAAGAAAGAAATTACCTCTTCTCAGATGGAGGTTGGCGACTCTGTGTTTTAAGTTTTATGTATATTTCTATAGCAATCTACCAGTGTGTGAGATGGACCTAGTCTCACGACAAGCATGGAGAGCTCATTTCAAACCCAGGCTGGCTTTTTCTCAATACTCAACCTTTCCTGTAGGATCTATAAAACATTTCCCGAAGTTTACTAGAGAAGGTGCACATAATCCAAAGAACCACATTCAAGCTTTAAATGTTCCATGTGGGATTTTTGGTGTTATAGAGGATGATGTATTTATGCAAATTTTTATAGAATCTCTAGTTAATAAAGGAGCAGATCAGTTCCAATGTCTAGTGGTTGGGTGCATCACTAATTGGAGTATAGTGTTGAAGGACAAGTTTTTTGCAAGGTTAAAACCAATAATTGACACCTGGTACTCTACTATCTTACTTCTTCAACATTCAAAAGGGAAAACATGAAAATATGAGGGATTTCATTAACAGATTCACTTGATTCCTAAAATGGATTCCTCGTGCTGATAGGCCCAACCAATCAAACTTATTGACCATCTTTATGGCCACCCTACATCCAAAAATCCAATTCTACTGAAGCAAAAAAAGGTATGTGACTTTGAAGTTTCCAAATTGGAAGCCGTAAAATTGGAAGATGATTTGCTTTTGTCTAGGTATCTCAACCAATGCTGAGTTGGAATGTTGTCAAATAGAAAATTCACTCCATAGGGTTGTCATGAAATATAAAGTGAGAGGAAATTCTTGTCTTATATAGATACATGTTCTAATTTAGTATTACTACATGCCAAGAAGATTACTCAACTAAACCCAATGCTGATCAAAGGAGTGAAATACACATTGAGCATTATGGAGATAGAGAAGAAGGTCATGATAGCTTTGACGAGGAGGACGATTGCTCTTCCTCCAAAACACCACGTTCCACCTTAGTATCCTCTATCCCAAAAATCAAGGAAGTTAAACAATCATCTGGTTCTATAATTCAAGTTACCTCCATGATTCCAAAATTCAAAGTGTTCATTTTTAAAATTGACGAATCAATCATCCAGATTGTGACAATAGTAGAAGATTGTGAACAACTAGGAAAGCTTGGGGATGGCAGTCATGCAAAGTCGTCAGGTAGTTTTAATGCTTTATACATACCAAATAGTTTTGGTGAGGATTTTGAAATCACGGATAGTCCTTTATTTGAATTTCATGAGTCTGAACTAGACAACTTGGAGAATTTTTTCCTTGTTTCTCATGATACTGTGATGGTTGGTAAGGATGGTGAGATGAGTGATGAGGAGTTTGAGAATGATGTTAGACCAGGGGAAGAGGAAGAAATAGAGAAAGAGTGGTGTGTGGATAACACCTTTATTATGAGTAGTCTTTCTTACCCTTTAAATTAGGATTTAAGAACCTTTGTTGAGTAACCGTACAAAAAGATGCATTACCTACCTTTGAGACAAAGAAGATTGGAAATTCATAGGATAGGTCAAGTAAAGAAGGTGAAAGTGTTGAGTGGATATATAAAAACCTCTCTAAAATCATGTCAAAGCACAATGCGCCCATATTGGTTGAGGAAAATAGCAAGGTTTACACTTCATAGTCACACATTGATTTTGATTGAAATTCGTACTAGTTGCATGCATTCTTTACTTCAGTTAGTGAAGCAATGGTTCCTGATGATAGGTTGTTTGAAATGATGGATGAGGACATGGAAGGAAATCTTCCAATATATGAGAAGATATAAGTGTATGATGAGAAGTGGTCTTTTGGTGGCAAAATTACATAGCGAGGACTTGTTTTTCATGTAAGTTTGGTTTGGCATAACTTGTTACCCCTAAGTGTGCAAGTGTTGTGTAGAAATACTTATCTTGTCCGTAGTGGGTCATATTTCCCCTGTCAGTTGATGGTTTCACATGAGTAGCCTTGAACGTCTTTAATGGTAGGTGTCCCCTACCTTGTACATATTTCAATTTTGGTTGTGTGGTTAGTCTAGGTGTCTCATTCCCTTTTTCTTGTCCTGTTTTTGGTTTTTTTTGGTTCTTCCCTTCAATGTTATTGACTTTTTCACCCAATAGATAAGGCACTGGTCTTCTATTGAGATCCCGAGTTCATGTCTTCATCCTTCACAGTCCTTGTCCCTGGTCAAATCCAGTTGTTACTACAATTTTGGTCGTATTCTCCAAAAACCGTATCCACCCTTAAAGAAATTTGGCCATGTCAAGTTGTCGCACTTTTGATTGGTTTTTAAAACTAAGTTGAGCACCACAACTTCCTTTCCACCTGACATCCCAAAGTTTAATTTAAGTTTTTTTTTGAAGTAGCCCTTTGTGGAATTTGGAAAAGGCATCAAGATTTGAAATGGTCTTATAACCTTAGTATACATTGACTAAAGGAAGAAAGTTAAACGAAAATCAATTTTAATTCAAAATATTTGCAAAGTTTCGAAACCTTTGTCAGTTCTTAACAGGGTTTTAGAAATCTATCTTATTTCTGGCGGCATGGTTCTTTTTCAAAAAAAGCTAAGTGTTTTACTGTTTCTTGATTCTATTTCTTATGGCTCTTTTCAGAAAAGGCCCTAAAATACTTTGAACTTAGTCTAAAGTGGAGTTTCTAAGGTAGATAATGAGGTTGTTATAGACCTAAGGTGAAATTTGACGATATTTTAAGAACCCCGCCTGAGTCCAACACTTCTTTATTAGTGTTATTTAAAACTACCATTTCATTATTCAAAGATGCATTTTAAGAAAGGTGATAGTATCAGAAGTAAATTACATTATAGGGATGATATCCAGTCGAAGAATTAACCATTAACATACATTGCAACTATGGAAATAAAAAAGTGCATCACAACAAAAATGAAAAACATAGAATTGAAATAAGGAGCACCAAGATTATTACATCACATGAGATAGATTAAACACCATATATATATCATCTGTATTACAATAAAAGAGGGGAATTTTTAGTACAAGCTACAAGATTTTAAACACAAAGAGTAAAAATGAGAATGCAAATTCCCTCCACTAGCTCTTAGAGCTACTCAATCTACGCAAACAAGAAAAGATTTTCATTAGACTCCACAAAATGGGAAAAGGTCTCCATCATATTCTGCTCCAACCTAGCGCGGAGTAAAGCAACCGCCTACTTAGCTTGCTTATTTCTTAGGGAAATAGCAATGTAAACAACATCCAACACCAGGCTAATGCACAAATACGTAGTGAGGTTCCTCGAAGCAACTTCAACTCGAGCTAAATAGGATAGCTCCGAACCATGCATTTTGCAACTTTTTCTCCCAATTCCCTTCTCGAAAGTGCGGATCAAATTGTATAAGAAGCACTCCAACAATGAAGAGTTGTGCATGTGAACTTGGGCCAAGAATTATTCTCTTATTATCTTCCTGATCACACCCTTCTCCACATCGCTGCAAATTAGGAAAACCTCTCTAAGTTGGTCTGTAACTAGCCGCCTAACTACACTACACTCTACACCTTCAATTGAAATGAAATCACTCTTGGAGGTAACATCACTTGAGGTGCTCGACATGTTTAAAACAAAAATTGTCATTGTGAAGAACGAGAGTGCCTCTGTTTGATTTATAGAAAGGAGAGGTAAGATGGAAGAGTTCACTCAAGAGTAATTAATGATACAAGGACACTCAAAGTTGTCTTGAATTTAAAGAAACTTAGTAGTGATGTGATGTTGTATTAGAAAAATGAGCTTCGAAATTGGGTAAAATATTTGTACTTAAACCATCTGCGCGAATATAATCCTTAGTTGGAAAGTCATTAAATGTCGAGTTGGAGAATTGCAGACTATTTGCATGAGAAGGTGGCTACAAGTCTTATTTATGAGGAGCGGTGATGTACTCCCTTGTCTTAGTCAATCAATATCTACAATGTAATCATAACCTTCCTCAAAATAGATGTAAATGCTTATTTGAGTTGGTTATGCAGAGATCAACTAATCATCCGTGAAACGATCATTTGGTAAATTGATGGTTATAGTTTCTACAAAGTCAGTTTTCAAGAAGTTAGCGACCGTTATGATGTAAAAATTATAAGTATGTTTTGGTGGAATTTTGAGGGGTCAAATTTTTTTATCCTCATTGCACTTTGATTCAAGAGTGAGAATCGATTGAAAATAAGGTCAAGTTTTTTAGTTTTATTTATTTTTCTGAAGTTCTTTGTCTTTGAGCAATGAATATGAATACAATTTTGAGTATTTATGAATGAGTATTTGAGGATGAATGATTTCTCTTTGTGGATGTTGTGTTCTTGGATATTTCATTCATTGTTCTTCAGTTAAATGATGGAATTGTAGTGTGTTAAGTCAGTTATTTGCTATTAAAAATCCAATCTTTGAGTTGTGATATTGGTGGCATATACATCTTTTTAGTTTTAATTAATGTTCTAAGGTTGATCTTAAATCACATTTGCATCATGGCTATGAGCAAGTGGTAGTTTTCCTTTCCTACCTTCTATTCAAAAGCATACCCATTATCTTTGAATTCAAAAAATCTAAAAATAATATTTTACAAGGGAGCTATACCTCTTAAAATTTTGAGGAAGATCACCAATGAAATGGTGATCTCTCCAACTATTGATTTCCGATTAGTCTTTCTTCTCGGAATCATAAAGTTAAATTAAATTAATCTTTAAAAATACAAATTTGTCAACCAACATAGCTAAATTCTATTATTATTGATGCTGAATGATTGTATTCATAAGATTTTTGGCATTAGATCTGATTGCAACTAACTGAGCCTTACCTTGACAGCAATAGTGGACCTACATTCTTTATTAAGTAAAAATCAACAACATGATTTAGGTGAATCAAAGTATAAATTAGCATGTAGTGTTTTAGGCATTACATTACAACAAGCTTATGAGATTGAATTAGATATGTGAGAACATGTAGCAGAGGCAGTACTGGCAATAAGAAGTGTATACACTGATGCAAGTGATGTTGAAACAAAGTATTACTTCAAGATTTTAGATTTTCAGTCAGACACAATATATGATGTTTCTGGATGCATTACACAACACACAAGGAAACAATATATGAGGGATTATGAGAGTAGAGAATTATGTCTAGATTTTGAATAACAAACTCCTGTCGGGAACTCCTCCAAATCAATGCAGGACTCTACATAAAATTCCAAAAGCTCAAGAAATTTAAACATTTCAACCAAACCAAGGACTTCACATTTCCTAACATGTATGTTCTGCAAACTCTCAACTCTAGCGTGCTCAAGTGGAAAAGAAAAGAAAAATATCTAGATCCAGAGTTTTAAGTTGGGGAAATATGGAAGATCAGGAACAATTGCAAACTTTTACAACACAAGCTGTCCATTTAGTACTCCTCACCTGTACCAGTTCAAGATTGGAGTTTAGCATATGCAAGCAACAACTTACAATGCTTATTAAGGGGGAATTCAGGTTGCCATGGAATACGATTTTAAAAATGGATGAAAATTTAAATATACAAAATTTTCATTTTTTTTTTTACTTTTCCAAAGATCTTGCCTTATGAATCTGTTATAAGTTTAATATAAAATTTTAACATATTATTATAAATCATGAAGTGTGATCTAAAAAGATCCAAAATAATTAAATTCATATTTTTTCCACAAAGATGTTGGAAGTGTGGGGAGTCTGAAAAGATGTCCAACCTGGTTCTAAAATCGACAAACAAGACATTAGAGGGATAATGAGCCTGAATAGCCATTTCAAAGTGTTGGAATGAATAAATTAATTATAAGCTTGTCGGCACAGACCTGCCGGTCAAGCCACCTCATGCCATCTCTAGCCGCCCAACATTGTCTTCAATCACCCCACATTGCTCACACATGCTCTCTCACCTATCTGCTATAAATATCATAGCAAACCCTCTGCTACAATGTCTAGCAAATTTATTGTGCATTTATCTATAAATCTAATCAACGAGACTGTATTCAACAGAGCTCAAATTTTGAGTTTTACTTTGTTTTTGTCTCTTCTCCTCTATTTTGTGTTTTCATTCATGGTATCAGAGCCAGATTAGGGAGAATTGAAAATTGCAAAAGGAGAAAATGTCATAGCTAGAAATTTACAATTAATGAAGCGTGCCAAATCTACTTTGTTTGTTTCCTTCTGTGTTTCTCTGTAGTGAAAGAAAAGATTCAAGTAAAGCATCATTCGTGCAAGTGCTTGTTGATAAGGAAAGGCCAAATCAATGTAGACTGTGGTGTCTAAGTTTGAAGGAAGAATTTGTATAAGGTTGTAGTCATTTTTTGTTTGTTCAAGTCTAAGCTAATATTAAGCTACCACCCAACAAAGGAAAAGTCATGGTTGCGATCAAGACCAGATCAAAGGTTTTCAAGATCACAAACATTGAATAAAGATTTAATAAAGTGTAGAATGTAAGTTAGAAGAAGGATATTTTATGCCACCATAGTCAAGAGTTGTCCCCATCATCCATAGTGATAGATCACTAAATAATTAAAGGAGTGTCAACCAAAGAATGGAAATATAGAGAAAAGGGAGTGTCAATTGTAGAAGAAGACTACTCTTTGAACAAAGGAAATTGCAGCTCAGAAAGCTAGTCAATAGGAGGACGTTGGAAAGGATATCACAACAACCAATCTCAAAGGAGCATAGAAATTTATCAAAAAGCCACTACCCATGAATAAAGTTGTCAAAAGAAAGGCCCCTATAGTCACAAAAGGAGATCAGGAATCGATTGGAGGAAGTTGTTTATCAAAAGATAGATTGTAACATCTGGAGGAGCTCTCAGTCGTAACAGTCAAAGAGAAAGATAGGTGAGCACCAACCTACAAGTGGAGTCTTCTAGTTTAATTACAAGCTAAAAATTGCCAGCTGTGTGAGAGTGAGAAGCTGAACTATCTTTGACCTTCTATGATGGCGCTATAAGAATTAATGTTGTATGAGCTGTGAGTTATGAGTTGTGAGTTAAGAGTTGTTTTCTTTTACTCTGCTGGTGGTGGTCGTGCTACCAAAGAAAAGCTTTGTGGCAGATTTGGAAAGAGTTGACTTGCATGGAAAGAGCCTAAGGTTTTTAGAGTGGGCTCGAAAAAATAATTTGGGTTTGAAAACTTGTAGAATGCAAGAGTTCATGGGTGGCTGTTGAAAAGAGGCCATTCCCATGTTTTTTTTAGAGTAATGGAAATTTGTACAAGAAAAGTACGCTGTTGTTTGTGAAGAATTCAAAAAGTCTACCAATCGTCAGTTTGTTTACTTTCTATGCAATTTGAGTGAAAGTCAAAGATTCTCTAAGTTTCAAATTGCAGTGGTAGAGAGGATAATAGTTCAAAAAGGAAACATACAACAAAATTGTGTTGTTGTGGTTGTTAAGGCAACTCCTATGCTTTCTACAATGAGGCCCCACTTGATGATGGAGGCTTTGAAGGCAATGAAGGCTATTTAGTTTTATAAATGGGATTTTGGAGTGGAAGAGGTTGTGAAGTATTTGTAGTGTAAGTGTAAATCAAAGTAGGAGCTCCCTCTTATCCTTCGTGTCTACTTGAAGTTTGGAGCAGAGAGATCATTGGTGTTAAGTGTGAAGTATGTTGTTGAATCATTTAAAATTGGAGGCTATGTTCATCAAGGAGTCCAATTCAAAAGACTTGTCCCACACAAAAGAGAAGGCTGCAAGTCAAAGAAAAATGAAGATCACTAAAAGATAGAGAGACACTAAGCTGATTGCAAGTGGTTGTTCAAAAGGTAGTCCAAGTTTTAAGGGTTTGTAGAAGAGGCATTTGAAGTTGCATAAGCAAGCCTGCACAAATAAAAAAAAAAAGAAAAAGAAAAGGGAGATCCCATGTGTTAAGAAGTTGTTTGAAGACTTGAGAGTTGTTTGCAAAGGATCTCCATTTACCACTTGATTGGAGAATTAAGGCACACACATATAGGAGGGAAATTATGTTTTATAAGAGAATTATTATGTTTCTCTATTTGTGAAAAGAATATGCAACCCATAAGGAAATGAATAGATTCTGCCAAAGTCTAGTAGCCAAAATCATATCTACCACCAAAGGACCCCAAAAGTTGATCAAGACCCCCTATAAGGGACCCATACACCCTTGGGTGACAGTCTCATTCTATAGTGGTTGAAACAAGCTTTTCTGGGTTAATTCATATCACTTTTCACTTTTTGGATCCACCTACAAACTGTAGTTTCAGTTTGTTAGTTATTCGGATCTTGCAATTTACATATTAGAGCACATAGTCTAATTAGGTTAATCAATTCCAATTCATTTCCATCCTCAATCAAATGTAGATCCAAGTCTAATTGGATCACCTTCATGGTTGATAGTCAATCTAATCACCTTGTTGATCTACATATTAATGTAACTTGGAAAAAGGCCCCTTGCATCCTAGGTTCTTAG
Source organism: Sequoia sempervirens (assembly GCA_007258455.2). Classification (NCBI taxonomy): domain Eukaryota; kingdom Viridiplantae; phylum Streptophyta; class Pinopsida; order Cupressales; family Cupressaceae; genus Sequoia; species Sequoia sempervirens. The sequence continues at coordinate 361,416,622 of VDFB02000003.1, read as the reverse complement.
CATTTAGGACCTAGGATCCCTTTTTCTACATTATAGAAACTCATCTCATAAAACAACATTTTTTAAAGCTTGGAAAGCATAATATTTGTGAAAGAATAATTGCTTCAATATACAATTAAAAGGAAACCTAAGATTTTAATTTGCATGATGCATTTAGGTAAATAAAGAATATTTCCGTTGGGGCCATTGTTATATAAAAGGAAAAAATTCACTTATAAATATAATATTATAAATTTTAATATATATGATTGATTAGGCATTAAATATATAGATTTTGAGATAAGTTTCATTTGATACCATACCCTTGAAAAATTGACATCAAAGATTAAATAATTTTCCAAATTCATCACTTGGAAGGTTTTCATGTTGATACTAAAAAACTCACAAATAACAATATACACTCAGTGAGGAAATGTTAATAATTATACAACTACCAAACATCACCATGAACTTGAGAGTTTTTAATTAGTATTTTGACCTTGGACATGGTTGGTGAAAATTGTCTTGCAAATTCACTACATAAAAACTTTGTAATCTAAATATAAATTATATTAAAAACATTAATTCAATATCAAAAATATCAAACTCAATCCAATTTCATGGTGTTAAAGACTTACTTTTTTCCATCTAACATATCATGCGGCGATGAGTTTTTTTCAATTAACAAATTTAGAAGACCACGCCTGGTCCTTGCCTAAAATTATGCATTTTGGGAGCCCATTTGTATCGTTTCCAATAAACTACAAGCATTGAATAAATGCATCCAACTCTTGTTATTCTTGACATGCAGTATCCTAGAAATTTGGGCCAAGAACCATACACCATTGGGCATATGGGTCCCCCTTATTAGCCAGGACTCATTTTTGGACAAGTTGTTGGCAACATTTTAACATTTAGAATTCAAATTTCAAGTGTCGGCTTTTGAGATCTAATTTTTGCGAAATCAAATAAATGCCTATAAATACCTAGTATTTTCACCATTTGAAATTAGAACTACAATTGAGGAGAAAATACTATTGTCAAGAGAAATTCAAGAGCAGTATTTTGGAGTATTATTGCAACAATTCAAGATCCAAGCATTATGTTAAGGTGTATGTGAGTTCATATGTTCATGTTATCATGTTTTTGTGAAGGTTAACCCTTATTGTAGGTCTCCAAAGCATTCAAGCAAGTAAGATCCAAATCATTGAGGTGATTTATATGACTTTAGTCCTTCAAGGAAGCCATTGAAGGGTGGTGAGTTGAAAAATTTTGTTCATTCATCATTCCTCCCTTTAAATTATCATTCTTATCATTAACATTGCCATTGTGGAAGTAGAAACACTTACACAAGGTTTGACTAAGGCAAGCCCCTAAAATGGCCCAACATTTCCTCTCTTTGTGAATATGTAGGTGTGTGCAACATGTTTTCTAACCTAAAATATTGCAAAACTAAAAAAAATTCAAAAGAAGAAGAACACAAAACAACACCTCAAGATAAGTAGAGTTAGACTTGAACAAAACAAAGATGAAAACAATGATTTTACCTTGTCCAAGTTGATTGGTTGGTTGGCCCTTTGGATTCAATCATTTGTGTGCTCCTTTGGTAGAAAATCACATAAAACTATATGCAAAATGATGTAGACGTCATGGAGGATGTAATGATGGAGGTAGGTATTTGATTAAATGCCTAAAATGAATAGAAGATGAGCTTGAAAATTGCAGCAATGGAGTGTCTTGTGAAAGCTTGAAAACTTGATGGCTCAAATGCTAAAGTGTGTATATGTGAATGTGTGTATGAATGCTTGAGTGAATGAATTAAAATGAGGCCAAAATCCTCTATTTTAGGGGAAAAGATTCTAGAGAAATAGAGGGCTAGGATTTAGCCACCATGGACAAGATGAAGGGCTATGGTGAGTTGAGAACTCAGAAGCCCTCACATCTTGCCATGTGGTAGTGAGGTGTAAAGGGGGCATGTGATGTGGAGGTAATTGAAATTACCTTGGGATTGGGAGAAGATTTCCTCAAAAAGGAAGTTCTTGTCCCCATGTGGGAAGGATGTGACACATGAGGAATTTTAGAATTCCTCAATGATCCTCATGGGGAAGAGGAGAGCCTTGGAACAATAAATGTGAATTTTTAATTCACATGATGAGAAGGTACTTGGAAGTACCTTGGGGATATGACAAGGTCTCCTCATAAGGGAGGTCCTTGTCCCCATGTGGGAGATGTGACACATGAGAAATTTTAGAATTCCTCAATAATCCACATGGGGAAGAGGAGAGTCTTGGAGCAATAAATGTGAATTTTTAATTCACATGGGGAAAAGGTTGTCTTGGATAAATGAAGAAATCATTTATGATGGTTGACTTGGAGGTATGCCATAAATGGCATGAGGATTAGATTAAGGTTGTGCAAACAAGTGATTAAGGAGGCTAATGAAAGATTAGAGGCAAGTTGCAAGATATGGAGGATGTGACATTAATCCTGATTAAAGGTGTGCACATCTTAATCATGGATTATTTAAACTATTCCAGATTAAAAGATGATTATGGAGGATGTGTCAAGGAGAGATAAAAGAGGGAATTTAAAATTGATTTAAATTCAAATGGTCAAATGACTAAATTAAATAAATTGATATATTCATTTAATTTAGAGAGGAAGGGATAAAAGATAAAGTATTTAATTATTAAATCAAATACCTTAGGAACCTTAGGAAAAGGGGAAATATTAATTAAATAAATCATTTAATTAATATCAATAGGGAATATGAAATAGATGAATAAAGGGGGTGAATTTGACCATGCGCGAGTGGTCAAATTCGGATGTCTACATTTTGCCCCTCTTTGAAATATTGTTAAAATAACAGTGTTTCAAAAAGAAAAAAAATGCAGATGACTCTATAGAGGAAATGACTAGAAAATGATGCCTCAACATGGGACAAGTTGCGTAAGCTACCCAGATGGTGGGAAATGAAGGGAGATGCCCCGGTCTCACAAGAAAGTGACTATGACAGAGGAATGAAGAAAAATGGTAGGGTATGCCCCCTTGAGAGGGTGGATGGGGAAGAAAAAAGGGCCTTGGGAAATTTCTTGATATGAAGAAACAAAGGGTACCATTGGATAGAGCTTGAAAAACCATGAAGATTGGATTTTGAATGGAGTCAAACGAACACACGGTGTGCAAATGGCAGCCCGCAAAAGTTAGAGGATTAGTTAAATGAAAAAGTGGTTAAATAAAGGGTATAAATACACTAAACTTAAAATAGGTTAAAAAAGTAGGCAAAAACTACATATAGTAATTTTAAGAATTACTATTCCTTATTTGCACACCTGGAAGTTGAGTGTGAGAGAAAGAGGAGAAGAAGAAGGTGACGAGGATGGCCGAGGAGTATGATGATGATATCATCCACCAAGGGGACAAGGTATGATAGTTCTACCATGAGCACGCGGTACCACACTAGGTTAGTCCAGAAACACTCTTTGTGATTTTAAGCAAATTTTGTTTTGTTTTTGAATTTTCATGCATTTTGAAAACATGGGTTTGGAGGTTTGGGTAGGTTAGTAAAATGGGTAGTTGGCAGAATTTTGATTTCGCTCAATTTGTAGGCAAAATCGCCTGTTTATAGGCGATACGAAAGGGGGCTAAATTTGCCTATTTAATGGACAAATTCAACTAAAAAATGAGAAAATTCCTGAAAAGGGGGAGATGGTAGTAGAGAGGGGCGGACTTGCCCATGAATCGGGAAAATCCACCTAGAATGGTCAACGGTGTTAGTAAATGGGTGACCTCGCCCATAAGATGGGTGAATCCACCCATAAGATGGGCGAGTAAGCCCATAAGATGGGCGAATCTGCCCACCTTATGGGTGAGGGTTCCCACGCAGGGATGGTGGTGGGTCCACCTGTCCGTTGGAGAGGCAGGTGGGTCTACTCGCAGGACGGGCAGACTCACCCGCCCACGGAGGCTAGCAAAAGCGCTCGTCAGACGGGTGAGAGCACCCACCTAGGGGAGACAGGCGAGCTCGTCCATCCTCGGGTGAGCTTTCCCATCGAACGAATGCACTCGTCTATCCCAAGGATGACGGGCGGGTTTGCTCGTAAGATGGGAGAACTTTCCCATCCCAAGGCAATGGGCGGGTTCGCCCATCTAATAGGCGGACTCGCTCAAATGGGCAAAAAAGGGTGAATGCGCCCATAAATGAGCGAATTCACCCAAAAGGTGAAGGATAAAGGGGTTAAATAAGCAAATTGGGCAAATTTTTCCAAAGGATGGAAATGTCGAGAAGACAACCTAGGGTGGGGAAGAGAAAGAGAAGGAAAGATGAGGAGATTGTTTAAATGACTAACATATTGTGTGGTGTGATTACGACAGTTTGAGAGCTTGCGGACACGGGAGAGGCATTCAAAGGTTCTGGAGGTGACAATAGTGGCGATGAATAGGGAGGACCACGTAGTGTTGGCATGAGCAAGATTGCTACATATGCTTGGATATACCATCGTCAGAGCGCATCAGGTGCTGCTGACTACATTGATTGAGTGATGGAGCTCAAAGACGTCCACCTTCCACCTCCTAACATGGGAGATGGTAGTCACACTGGAGGATGTGTGTAGGAATTTGCAGCTACCGATAGCTGGTCACCTCGTGAGTTGGATGAGGTCAAAAGAGTAGGAGCTGGATCGGACCCTATGGGTCCTCTTTAGACGAGATGACTTACCGGTTCAGGGGATGGTTTTAGATTTGGACATATGCTTAGGGATGGGAGTACCTCCATTACCATTATACCTCTATGGTCTGATTAGCGTGATCTTGCTGCTAGATAGGAGCAGTCATTTTTGCAGCCTCAAGATGATGGAGGTTGTTAGGCACATTGTGGAGCAGAGGGAGGGGGAGTTCGCATGGGGTCCATGCATATTAGCACAGTTGTGTAGGGACATGCATGTGGTGTGCTATCGGGGGGCACTCAATGTTACACTTGTGATGTTGTTACAGGTATGGGCCTGGGAGCACATTAGTGTGGCCAGATTAGGAGTTGTGATAGGAGGGGAGCAAGATCCTACACTACTAGTGGCATACTGGTACGGGACTGAGTACGACTGGAGATTTCATTATCAAGGCACCGGTGATCTAGATAGATGGAGGAGGAGGCTAGATGATTTATGAGAGGATCAAATAGTGTGGAGGCCATACATGACGTGACGGTTCTCCTAATGGAGGGAGGATGAGGAGAGGCATAGAGGATACTTCTACACCATGTCCTATTTGATCAGGAGAGAACCCTACATAGTAGAGCTACATAGGGTAGAAAGACTGCTGAGATAGTATGGATTTCAATAGGACATCCCTCCAGGACCGCAAAGATTCTGACGATCACTCGAGAGTGACCATGGGAGATTCCGATTATAGCAGAGTTCGCGAGATAGTAGTGGGAGGAGATTCAAGAGGTACTTTACCCTAGCAGGAGAGAAGGGAGAGCAGATGCAAGGATGACAGTGAGGTTCTCCACATGGTGGGTTCATCACCAACCAACATGGGTGACGACGGTGGAACCTATTATAAAGGCACATGGCTTCAGTCCAGAGGATGAGATGAGACTAGTTGGACAGAGGAGGGGGAGGAGGGGAGGAGGACAACAAATGAGAGGACATGAGGAGGTTGAGGTGGAGGAGGAGAGAGACAACTAACAAAGGAGAGTGAGGAGGCGGGGAGGACAATAGAGGAGAGGCCAGGAGGAGGCCGAGGTGGAGGAGGCAAGAGATGATCCACAAGGGGAGGTGATGGAGGTAGACGCTCCCAAAGTTGATCCATTGGTCGTGGTACCTTACGTACCACCACCACTGGAGGACCTAGCCGTATTGCTGAGAGGGGCCCAGCCATATTACCGAGAGGGGCACTAACAAGGTTGCGGATTACCGAGCAAAGACTTAGGGATTCAAAGACTGAGAGGAGTAGGCTGGTGGCTGAGGTGAGCAGGGTGCAGGTAGAGGGAGAGAGGAGTTACATGACCTTGGCATATGAGGTAGCACAACATGTGTATGAGGTAGAGACAAAGAGAGATGGACTGCAGGCCGAGGTGGGCAGGTTACGAGCAGAGGTGACTCGACTGGAGGCAGAGGTGTCCAGACTGGAGGTAGTGGGATAGAGAGAGCATGGGGAGTTGGTTGAGTTGAGGTGGGAGCGAGACAGATTGCAGGTTGAGGTGACCATACTACAAACAACGGGATAGCAGGAGCTTGGAAGATTGGCGGACCAGGTATCTTCACAGCCCCTGGAGGAGGTAGAGAGAGATATAGAGGATTTGAAGAGACAGGTGGCGGGGATGTTGAGGGAGAGGACCGAGATGAGACAAGAGTAGGATGAGCTCCATGATAGAGTAGAGGTAGCTGAGCAAATGGCGAGGGCTGCAAGGTTGGTTCTAGAGAGAGAGGAGGCTATGATGGCACAGATATAGACCTTACAGGGTGAGAGAGATGCAAAAGAGGCACAAGTACAAACTTTGTAGGGAGAGAGGGATGCAACGTATGCATGGATATAGGTAGTGGAGAGAGAGAGGGATGCAGCGTAGGAACAGGCATAGGCCGTGGAGGGCGAGGGGAGCAGGATAGGGGTAGAGGTGTAGACATTATAGAGGGAGAGGGATGTCGCACAGGCACAAGTACATGCTATACAAGAGGAGAGGGACAGAGCGATAGATCAGGTGTTCCAGATGCGAGTAGAGATTGGTCAGTTGTGGTTGGCATAAGCTGTGTGGGTACAAGAGAGGAGATCCATATTCATATTTTGGGACAGGTACAGGGATGAGCGAGATTCAACCAGGTATCAGGTGACAGAGTGAGACGAGTACATGAGGGAGGCTAGCTACTATATGGTGACCTAATACATAGTAGTGCTAGAATCAGGCACGACGTGTACCTCCATACATTCGAGCGGTACTGCAGTTGCCAACACCATCCTATTTAGTAGGGACACACACCCGAGGGTATAGCAGTTATCGAGAGACTCCTCCGCGCAGAGGACTAGTGCTAGACTCACCGCAGAGGTCAGATGTGGGCAACTCATAGTAGAGAGGATAGAGTACAAATGACAAGAGACAGGTTTTTGATAGGTGTAGGGTGGATGGGCAGTACAGGGCGGTAGAGATGTACTTGTATTTTATTTGATGATTACCGATGTATGAATGTGATTCGTTATGACATGCACATGATTATAGTATGCACATGTATCTATGATGATTTATGTTTATGCCTGTGTGTAAAGATCAAAAAACTCACATACCATAAATAGTACTCCATAAGTAAAGCATATACCAAATGCGGAAGGTGAAATAAATATATTAAATAAAATATATTAAGAAATCCTCTAAGGCAAGTTACAATAGTGAATTCCTACCAAGAGGGTGTTACAAAACATTTGTTTCAATGTTCACAACTATAAGTTTACATCAATAATCACATCCATGATGATAAATTTACATTACAAATTGGCCAAACAAGCCATACAAACATAATACAAGAAATATATCCATATGATGAAGAAATCTCGATCCTTAACTGCCATGACTCTGGTGGTCTTCCGCAAGCCGAGGCCAAGAGCAAGGCGCCTTTTCCGCCCAACCACGAAGCACTAAACTTCCCTGGGTTTCTTCCTAGCTTGAAGAAAGCACCAACCCTACACGAGGAGCCTAGCAACCTGGAACAGTGTAAGAAGGAGGGAACTCTCGATGCGTACGTGATGCCTATATGCAATTCCTAAATACTAGAATGTCATATTACTCGCATACATGATGTGATAGAGACATATATCAATAAAGTCTAGGCTTTTAAACCATCTATTTCACTGGTTCATTAGCTTGGCCAAGCAATAAAAGTAAAATGGTAGTTTCAAAAAGGTAAACTACCGTATTTGGGAGCCCACATTTGACATCCTATCTCAGAATTAATCTCAAAGAAAAATACATAAAGCTCTTCATAAATTTGCTTAAGATTCAAGCATCCACAAAATAGAAAATTCTTTCGAAAACACACACATTTAACTTCAACATTTGCTTAACATATTGCATGTCCTTCTATGATATTTATGAGTAAAATATGTTGTCTATGTTTATTTTTGCATCTATTAACTAACCCGATTTTATCAATTTACTAAAATAGCAAATACATACTTATACAAGCACAAGATATCTAATAAGTTATTTGCATAAATAATCCCCCAAATTTAATACAAATTTTTATATGCATCTACATTTTAAGTGATAAATTGCAAATATATGTACTAATATATCCTTCTATTTGCATACAAGATTTCTGCTAACTAATTTCCAATTAAAAAGGTTTATTTCTAAAAAAAATATATAAAGTTATACTTAAACATTTCCATTGTTAATGAAATAATCTAAAGAAATACATATTGTTTAAATTTAATTCAACAAGTTAATTCTAATCAGTTTACTTATAATTTTATGGGCAAGTTAATTACATTCTAAAAATATAGAATTATAATTTTACCAGCAAGATAATTACTTTCTAAAAATATAGAATTATAATTTTACCAGCAAGTTAATTACTTTCTAAAAATATAGAATTATAATTTTACCAACAAATTAAATAATTTCTAAATATCAAATTAAAATATTCTTTTCAGAAATTAGAATTTCAGTATATATATAAATCTCCATTTGTAAAACAAAATAAAATCTCATATTATATGCATATCATTTATATTCATAGTTTTATACAACAAATACAACATTATATGTATATATAAACTTACACATATAATTGTTGCACCCTCTAAAATTATACGCAGGCATCAACTTTACATAGTAGTTTATAGTCTTAAACATAGGCTGGAAAAATATTAGGTCGGAAAAATATAATAAGGGAAAATTAAATTGCTGCCAAGGGGTGCGCTCCTTGTGCTCCACAACAACCTCCTCCAATGGCAATTGTGGCTTTTAAAGCCCTCACAATAATTAAAATAAAACAAACTCCATGTTCAATAAAACAATGAATTTATCCATTCAAAAATAGTTTGAAATTCAAGAATGAAGTGATTTATTCATTCAAATTTCTAAAATATATAAAGCCATAATATTATTTATATTCATATTCATATTGAGGTAAAAATAAACAACAATTCATTAAATTCATTAAAAATGAAATTTGCATTTCTTACAACATATTAAATTGTGCAGTAATAATCAATGTATATATATATACTTAAAAGAATAAGAGAATACTATCTAAAATCATGATATTGAATTTCATACAGAAGTAAAACATCAAAACACCAACACATGTTTACAATTCGAAATACACAAATGATATCTTCACTTCGAAATACACAAATGATATCAGTGAAGAATTAAATCTTTTCACCATATGATGGTATTCACTAAATTGAATTTGAATACATTGGAAAAAGAATTTAAAAACCTGGATCAAACGCTATGATGATTATGCTCTTGTCCTCCTATTCTTCCCCCATTCTACTTCTTTTCCAATTTTTATCTAATTTTACTTTTCTTGTTTTGTATTATTTTTCTTCACTATTTTGGTTCAATTATTGTTTTCAGGAAAAAAAAAATAGAGAAAGAATTGAATCTCCAATTCAGAATGAATTCTCTTGTTGAGAAAATAAGAGTTTTTAGAAACATTTATTACTTTCTTCCTCTTTTTCGATCTTTATTTTGCTTTTTGTTTTGTTTTGTTTTTTATCTTTATTTCTATGCACTTTTAATTTACCACTAATTAATTTAATTAACAACTATAAAGTAAGAACTATATAAATAATTCAACTAAATAAAATCTTAAATGCAACTATATGTTATTAAGTGCGTGTGTACGAGAGAAACCGTTCCATCTTAACCCTGCCAGGTAGCTAATCTCCTCTACCTTAATCACACTCTTGCTCTTCGACAACCTGCAACTCATGTAAATTCAAGCACCCATTAAAAGATTAGTGTCTAAGAAATATAAATCAAAGAAATACAATTTATCATTCTAAGATAACATTCTCTATATTGCATCATTTTTTAATAAATAATAATCATTGCATTTCATTTTTCTAAAATAAAATAAACATTCATTTATTCCATCATTCAAATAACACAACATTTATTCTACCACACATATTTATTCATATTTCAATTCCACATATAGTAAAATCAAGCAACATCAAAGTTTGAGACGTGGTCACATCCTTCCCCACTTGGAAGAGACATCGTCTTGATGTCTTATTACAAAACATCTGCATAACGTAGTCAGAAACATCCAATATATAAAAGTCATAATAAGCCGAAAGAAAAGTTTGCTAAATCAAAGCACACGACATACATGGAACAACTGCCAATACAATTTATATAATCCACACATGGTAAAACAATCATCTAATTGCATTATAGTACACATGGCACTCTTTCTAAAGCTTAAAATAATGATATCATAATATCAAGCATAAGGGAATAATCACACCTTCAATGCACAAATCATCATTCCACCAATGTTACTCCAAGCATGAAACGAGCATCACAAAATTTTGACATAACACTACATATCTTCAAAAAAAATATTACCTTCTAACCATCATTAGGTTGAGGTTACAAGATAACAAATTAAACTCCAAAGGTGCACCAACTAAATCCAAACCAACCGTCATGCATGTCAAATCTTCTGAGAGTAAGACACTCGCTATCCATTCCTTAAATAACATTGGTTTGGACTTTCAATGCACCTTAACTTGTACCTTCTTTGTACTTCTCTCATTTCTATCATTATCTACATCTGTATCTTCATTTATTGAACTATCTATTGTTTATGTTTTATTGTCCCAATTCGAATCATATCTTCATCTTATTTTGAATTATACTTCATTTAATTCATCTTTTCCATCTTACTTTATCATATATTCCCTAACCAATCTATATTCACCCTTCTCTATATTCTAGTTTTACTTCCATTACCAACTATTGGTTTAATCTAGTTAAAACACCTTTCAGTAACTTCCTTATCCATTTTAGCAACACACTTTATCTTTCAAACTTCAATCAACTCTTCCAATCTTATCTTTCCTCTCATTTCCACACAAATATTCTTGTCTTAAGGTTTCCTTCTCACCTTTCGCTTCTGGTATTATTATCTTGTCATTTTAGTCTTCCATTTTTCCATTCTTCTCTATGTTGCTACAACATTCCACAATTAAACTGAACTACCTTGTAACAATCCTGATCTGCCACACATCAATATTTTTCATTCTTCATTCCAACTATTCTAATTCTTTTCCAATTACAATTTTTGCATTACTTTGTATCTTGTTATCTTATCTTCTATCCTTTTCTTTGTCTTATGTTTATCCTTTAGAATTTTCTATACTTATTTCTCTATTTATTCATCTTTAACTGAAATCCGCTACACAACTACTTCACTTTCTCAAATAATATTCTTTCTACTAGTACCTGTTATTTCTTCATATAGAAAAATGAGTTCCTTCATAACTCATGGGCATATACATAATTAGGAGTCAACCTTTAAACAAGTTCTCAAATTCCATTTCACATCCTTTTTACTATCTAGGCATGATGCCCACACAAATAATGATCAGCAAGATATTCAAATCAATTGATCCATAGCAACACCAATGTTTTCAAAACTTTCCCAACATTTCATGCAATAAACTCTTGCATCAAACAACGAATCGAGGAATTTCAATCTATCATAATCCTAGGAACATACACACCAGGAACTAGAGTATTCTTCGTATTCTACTCCCTCATACAATCTATCGGAGGCCCATCGTGGACACGATAGAGAACATAACATGAAACTTGACCAGCAGTTTAAAACATTCAAGCATAGCCATCATTAAGAAGGTAAATCAAAACTAAGGAAAAGAAAAAAATTGATTTCATCAATAAGGCATAAAATGTGCACAATTTCAACAATAATTCGCACATGACGAGAAAGGTCACAAGATAAATAAGTATCAAAAATTTGATGGATATACTTACTCATAAACACAAATAAAAATTCAATGCTGCTAACCCCAATGAACCTACTCCTCTGCCTCTCCATTAGGGTCTTATCCTAAGACTACCATTTCCACCTGGCTTTGTGCCCTCTGAAACCTATATCAGCTATTCGTATTGAGGAAATTGAGCCCCCCACCGTGCCCAACTTGTCCCCGGCCGAATCTAAAGGCCCTGTCAGAAAGAGTCACCCGACCCCTGTTGCAAAAAAACATAAGGGTGCTGATGGTCCTGCCCAGACCAGTACGGCTATTAGCTTATGTGATCTAAAATCTACCCCTACTAAGACCCTTAGTAAGCCTGGTATGAAAAAGAAAGGTAAGAAAGAGAAGGTTCCTCCTAATAAAGGAAAGAATGTTGTGACCAAGGATTCCTTGGGTGATATGGTGGTTGTGGAGACCCTGGTTATTGGTTGCAATGCCATCATTAGGCACTCTAGAAGGCTAGCTAAAAACAAGAAAAAAGTGCAGATTAGGGATTTGGATACTGAAGAAGAGTTGTCTGACAGCAAAGGCAACGATGTGTAAGAGGTTTTGATGGATGAGGATGAGGAGCAAACTAGAGGTCCCTCCTCTATTCCTGATAGTGGTTTACCTTAGGAGGGTTCGACCTCCCATTCGTCAGAGCCACTAGAGATTGAACAGAATGATCATGTCTACACTACGGGCAGCGAGGAGAAGATTGGTATGCTAAGAAATAGATTGGACATCCTAGACAAAAAGCTCCTTGGGTTGACCCGCTTCACTGTCAAGATGATTCATTGTGTCACCAGTAACTTGTCAGCTACCATGAAGGATGAAATGGGGATAAAGAAGACAAAGGACCACCAGGAGTGGGTCTGTGATGATATGGTTTAGCTGTTGTCTAAGAATTGGGAGAAGGCCAACTAGTATGTTGTTGGTCCATGTGTGTTGTCAGTCTTCGTTTGGGTTTAGTTAGGTGTTTTTTGGTTTGGTGTTTTAGATAATATTTTTTTGATTTGGACTTTTTGGCCCTTGTGGCTCTCTGTGTAGGGTACAACACCCTGTAACTGTTGCTTACATTATCAAAAACATAATTTAGTAGATAAATCAAAGTCAATAAAATAGAATAAAATATCAAATGTCACAAGTTACATAACACATGAACAACGTGACTAAATCTAGTCACATGAGAGGGAGTACAATAGTAATCTATACCTAGATTCCCAAAATTTGAGGTAAGTAAGAGAACACATTCAATCATGGAAAACAAAGAGTCATCTAAGACCCAGTCACACAAAACATGAGATCCATTCTACTTAACCATCCAACATCACTGAAGATGCCAAAAACAAAAATTGCATCCCATTCAAGGGGATTTCAATCACCATGCAATGACACACATAGTCATACACTAGCAAACATCCACAACCCAAGGTATCTAAATACTTCATTCTCACAACAAAGAGCAATTACCAATTCCCACTTTACAGGAATACACCACTCATATGGATAACACATTAATGCAACACTCACACAATAATACATGAAGTTCTCATTCGTACAAAGTACGAGAACTATCTCAAGGTGCATCACTTGCATGGATACAATAATTTACTTAAGCATACAACACACATACACGAGATGTGAAAACAATAATTCTTCAAGTGTGTCACTCGCACAAGGTAAGTATACAATCTCTAACACAATATGAAAACAAGCTTGAGTGCATTACCTGCACCAACTATAAAACAATCATAAGTGCCTTACTTGCACCAAATATAAATCAATCAAGAGTGCATTACTTGCACAATATATGCAAAGTTCATAAATCACACGATGCATTACTCACACAAGCGCATATATATTAAAAAAAATCATTTATATAAATTGAGCATATAGGACTCATAAGGTCTCACAATATACAAAAACTCCTACCTTGTCAATAAGGCTAACCATGATAACTTATCTGAGCAACTTTTGTCCTGGGTCCATATTGAAGACTCTTAAGGAAGCTTAACTTGCATTTACTAAAGATCACATGGATCACACTCACACCCTGATTAGGAAATAAAAAGGCATTGCCTAGAAATCAGCTTGCTCATAATCAAATACCTTTACCATTACAGACATCCTTGCCCTTAATACATCCTTCTTGGATTCTCTTCTTCCTTAAAGGATCATCTAAAGTTTAAACCATTATTGGCTGTAGGTGATTGTTTTTTTTTTCCACTTGTCATAACATTATTATTTTACCTGTAGCAATCTTGTAATTTATCCTTTTTATAACATACTCATTCACCCTTTATCTCCTCAGAGAGATTGTCATCATGTCTTAGCCATCTTGGCTCAGGTTTATACATCAAAATATCTCAATATTCTCTTTAAAGATACAATCACTAATCATTTTTTCAACCATGACATTATTCTTACTGGGGATTCTTATGAAAATGCCACTAAAGTGAGGAGTACTCTCAACTAATATAGTCATACAATGTCTATTCTTCTTCTTGGTTCCCAATTGAACCATCCAAGAATCATCGAGATTCCAACCCATCAAAGGAATCTTTGACCCAAAATAGGGTGCTAAATCACTCGATGTACCTAGAAATTTAGGTCATCAAACAAGTTCACATTGCAACCTATAGCGTAGAAGTCTTGAGGCCCGAGTGTTGAACCTGGGGCTCTGATACCAAATGTAAAGATCGAATAACTCAAATACCATAAATAGTACTCCATAAGCAAAGCATATACCAAATGCGGAAGGTGAAATAAATATATTAAATAAAATATATTAAGAAATTCTATAAGGCAAGTTACAATAGTGAATTCCTACCAAGAGTGTGTTACAAAACATTTGTTTCAATGTTTACAACTATAATTTTACATCAATAATCACATCCATGATGATAACTTTACATTACAAATTGGCCAGACAAGCCATACAAACATAATACAAGAAATATATCCATATGATGAAGAAATATTGATCCTCAATCACCATGACTCCATTGGTCTTCCACAAGCTGAGGCCAAGAGCAAGGTTAAGGCACCTTTTATGCCCAACCACGAAGCACTAAACTTCCCCGGGTTTCTTCCTAGCTCAAAGAAAGCACCGACCCTGCACGAGGAGCCTAGCAACCTGGAACGGTGTAGGCAGGAGGGAATTATCAATGCGTTCCTAATGCTTATATGCAATTCCTAAATACTAGAATGTCATATTACTTGCATATTGGATGTGGCAGAGACATATATCAATAAATTCTAGGCTTTTAAACCATCTATTTCACTGGTTCATTAGCTTGGCCAAACAATAAAAGTAAAATGGTAGTTTCAAAAAGGTAAAATACCATCTCTAGGAGCCCACATTCGACATCCTTTTCTAGAAGTAATCTAAAAAAAAATACATAAAACTCTTCATAAATTTGCTTAAGATTCAAGCATCCACAAAATAGAAAGTTCTTTCGAAAACACACATTTAACTTCAATGTTTTCTTAACATATTGCATGTCCTTCTATGATATTTATGAGTAAAATATGTTGTCTATGTTTATTTTTGCATCTATCAACTAACTCAATTTTATCAATTTACTAAAATAGCAAATACATACTTATACAAGCATAAGATAGCTAATAAGTTATTTGCATAAATAATCCCCCAAATTTAATACAGATTTTTATATGCATCTACATTTTAAATGATAACTTGCAAATATATGTACTAATATATCCTTCTATTTGCATACAAGATTTCTACTAACCAATTTCCAATTAAAAAGGTTTATTTCTAAAAAAAAAATATAAAGTTATACTTAAACATTTCCATTATTAATGAAATATCTAAAGAAATATATATTGTTTATATTTAATTCAACAACTTAATTCTAATCAATTTACTTATGTTCCAAAATAGAAAAAGCAATTACATGTGCTTATATTCCTATTCATTTGCATAATAGATTCTATTGCACAATTTTCAATTGAAAATAAAAATACAGAATTATAATTTTACCAGCAAGTTAATTACTTTCTAAAAATATAGAATTATAATTTTACCAGCAAGTTAATTACTTTCTAAAAATATAGAATTATAATTTTACCAGCAAGTTAATTACTTTTTAAAAATACAAAATTATAATTTTACTAGCAAATTAAATACATTCTAAAAATCAAATTAAAATATTCTTTTCAAAAATTCAGTATATATATAAATCTCCATTGTAAAACAGAAATAAAATCTCAGATTATATGCATATCATTTTTATTCACAGTTTTATACACCAAATACAACATTATATGTATATATACACTTACACATATATAATTGTTGCTCCCTCTAAATTATACGCAAGCATCAACTTTACATAGGAGTTTATAGTCTTAAACATAGGTTGGAAAAATATAATAAGGGCAGATTAAATTGCTGCCAAGGGGTGCGCTACCTATGGGGGTAGTGCCCTCTCCACAACAGCCTCCAATGGCAACTGTGGATTTTAAAGCCCTCACAATAATTAAAATAAAACAAACTCCATGTTCAATAAAACAACGAATTCATCCATTCAGAAATAGTTTCAAATTCAAGAATGAAGTGATTTATTCATTTAGATTTCTAAAATATATAAAGTCGTAATATATATATGAATATAACATTATATGTATATATACACTTACACATATATAATTGTTGCACCCTCTAAATTATACGCAAGAATCAACTTTACATAGGAGTTTATAGTCTTAAACACAGGTGCACTACCTGTGGGGGCAGTGCCCTCTCCACAACAACCTCCAATGGCAACTGTGGCTTTTAAAGCCCTCACAATAATTAAAATAAAACAAACTCCATGTTCAATAAAACAATGAATTCATCCATTCGAAAATAGTTTCAAATTCAAGAATGAAGTGATTTATTCATTTAGATTTCTAAAATATATAAAGCCATAATATATATATATAAACACGATAATATTGTTCCCAATTTAGGTAAAAATAAACAACAATTCATTAATTTCATTAAAAATGAAATTTGCATTTCTTACAGCATATTAAATTGTGCAGTAATAATCAATGTATTTATATTTATTTATTTATAAATATACTTAAAAGGAATGAGTGAATAATATCCACAGTAAAACATCAAAACACCGACACATGTTTACAATTCGAAATACATAAATGATATCAATGAAGAATTAAATATTTTCACAATAGTATTCACTCAATTGAATTTGAATACATTGGAAAAAGAATTTAAAAACCTAGATCAAACACTATCCTTGATGATTCTGCTCTTGTCCTCCTATTCTTCCCCCATTATATTTCTTCTTCTTTTCCAATTTTTATCTAATTTTACTGTTCTTGTTTTGTATTATTTTTCTTCACTATTCTAATTCAGTTATTGTTTTAAAAAAAAAGAGAGAAAGAATTGAATTTCCAATTCAGAATGAATTCTCTTGTTGAGAAAATAAGAGTTTTTATAAACATTTATTACTTTCTTCCTCTTTTTCCATCTTAATTTGCTTTGTTTTTTTTGTTTTTTTTTCTTCTAATTTTAGCATCTTTTCTCTTATTTTTTTTTATCTTTTAATGTTTTTTATCTTATCAATTTGTTTTTGATAATCTTTCCATCTGTTTCCAAATTTTATTTCAAGTTTTTCTAATAAAGCTAATTTTTAAAGAAAACAAGATTTATTTTGCATGCAACCTAATTATCCTCAAATAATAATGAAATAACATTTAATTTTCAAAATAAATCATTAATTAAAATAAAATAAAACAAATTCTTTTATTTCTATGCACTTTTAATTTACCACTAATTAATTTAATTAACAACTATAAAGTAAGAACTATATAAATAATTCAACTAAATAAAATCTTAAATGCAACTATATGTTATTAAGTGTGTGTGTGCGAGAGAAACCGTTCCATATTAACCCAACAGGAAGGCTATCCCAACACTCCAAAGTCGTGAAGACTTTGGTCAAGCCAGGCATTGGGATAACACAAGCACAAAAGGATGCCCTAGCGTAACACAAGACAGCGGAGGTCTTGGTGGGTACTACACGAGACAACCAAGCAGACAACAACAAACAAAAAGATCAAGATATGCCCCTATGTTAACAGTCAAAACACACCATGATATGATAGATCATGGCGACCTTCACAAGTTATGATAGGAAGCTCAAATGATAAACAAAAGCCAAAAGTATCAAAAAATCACAATCAATTTAAAATGTCCTTTGCCACAGGATCCAAAGGGTGGATGGGATTGATGAGGTTTGTTAGGAAGGATGCATCCTGTTGGGACCAAAGTTGGATACTAAACTAAAAGATCAATATGACATAGGAGACTCCAAAACTGATTGAATCTCATGATTTGAGTGGATCTCATTTGTGAAGAACTAGCTAGATAAGGACATACTTGACCACAAGACACAAGGCATAAGAGACAAGACATGAGACAAACACACCCTAAGGACCTAGGGGCTCGGGGGCCGATCAAAGATTGGAATTGCCTACATGAAAGCACAGAGCCCTCGTAGTTCAAGAGAAGACCATGGATAAAAGTGGAAAGAGGACAATGGAGACAAATGATGGAGAATGGAAATTGGATGGATGAAAATCCCCAGGGGTGGATCAAATGATCGACCTTGCCTATGTGAAAGCGCAGGGGAAACTTAGTTCAAAAAATACCAACAACAAAAGATGAGACCAAGGGTCTAACATGATAGGATGGGATCCAAATGAAGACCGACACGATGAAGGATTCTAGATGATGACGCAAGACCAACAGATGATATGGAAAAATAAGCTCAAAGTAGGATTAAAAGCTCAGGATTATAGACAGTGGATTTGGATTGTCCAATGCTCAACCAAAATATACCAAGCGACCGATGATGGGGTAATGACAGGATATGATAGGATGTTAGGATCAGATATGCAGATGGGATGAATAGAAGGATAAAGTAACTAGGATGCAAGGTAGATAATGATTAAGCCCTCTACGAATGGTGCTTGTTACTAGGTTTTTACCAAACGTACTTATCCAAGGTGCCACCAAGGGTGGTTTTCACCATAGGATAGATTATTTCTCTTTACTATTTTTAGATTTTTTTGACCTTTTTGATTTTTCATATTTTTGACAATTTTTTTACTTTTTTTTGGTATTTTTGGCAGGATGGGATAACCCAACTCACTTAAGTATAAAACCATTTCAGGTGCATGATGTTAATGGGCTCCTCTAGGAGCTCTCCTTCTGGTGTAGCAAGGCTATATGCCTCAGATCCATACTTAGTTGTGATGGCATAGGGAACCAACTTGTAGACACGTAAAATATACTGATTGACATCGTGCATTTGATCCTGACTTACTAACATCGTTTCTTCCTAAATCATCCCTCGGTCTAACCATTTAATCAAATTCTCCTATCTGATTAAATTCATCAATATTCGTTTCTTAATTAAATAAATCATTTTGTCTAAGTAAGTCACTTTCTCTTGTTAATTAAATCAATCCATCTGATCTAATTATCCTTATTTAATTAAATAATCAATTTATTTGATTAAATCTCTAAAGTCTATCCATTAAATTAAATAAATTAAAACCTTATTTGATTTAATTTAACACCATCCCTTTTAATTAAATAGATCAAAATCCTTATTTAATTAACCTCTTATCATATTCCTCTCTTATTTGATTTAAATAAATCATAAATCTAAGTCAAATAGGTCACATCATCAAATCTCTTGTTAAATTAATTAAACCCTTGATTAATTTAACCTCATCTCATGTCACATCCTCTAGATAATGCAAGTTGCACATGAAAATATATTTAATTCATTTATTAAATCTCTATTTTCCTCACAAGGCATCTTTTGGAAAATTCTCTCAATTTGAATTCAAAAATTCCAAGTCAACATGTACATCCAACAAGGCAATAAATTCATCTTACATGTCCTTTGCTTTGAGCCAAGTGGCATTTATTGCATTTTCCCTTCCCCCTTGCATGTCATTTCAACAAATTTGAATTTCAAATATTGGCATTTATTGGCACAAACCCCAAATCTTGCACATCCATCATCCATTCATAGTTTGACAAGTGGCACCATATCATTGGATGAATGTTAGTCCCACATTGCTCAAATTTGGACATTCATCCATCTTGAAATCCTATAAATGAAGGGCTCCTCTCCTCATTTTATCATCCACAATCCAAGCAAAGTTGTCATGCTCAAATATCTCTTGAATTCCATCCATCATCATTGAGTCATAGCTAGGTTTTGCAGATTTTTGGCTTGGAGTCTCCATTCTTCACCAACAAAGTGGATCAATCTCTTCAACATTCGAAGCTTGCATCATAGGAATTGGGAAAGAGCCAATTTTTA
Organism: Sequoia sempervirens; assembly: GCA_007258455.2. NCBI lineage: Eukaryota > Viridiplantae > Streptophyta > Pinopsida > Cupressales > Cupressaceae > Sequoia > Sequoia sempervirens. Next base: position 361,396,277 of record VDFB02000003.1, on the reverse strand, counting down.
CATCAAATTGGCACCAATTCTCCCATGGGATCATGAGTTTGCACATCTAATTAGGATTTTATCTTGTTTTTGTCATTTGCATTGTGTTCTTCACTATTTTCATTCATAGTTTGAGGTTGTAAATGGATTTCATGGGGAATCCTTGTTTTGGCTTGCAATATCTAACTTGAGGTGTTTGTTCTTCTTGTTTTGCAGGTACCAAGGTTGGGGTTTGCACATTTGAAAAATGTGAACCCTAATCCAAATACTTGCAAAACAAAACAAATGAATACATTAGGAGATCAAATGCAAGCAAGAACAAGGATTCCTCAAGAAATTCATTTGAATGGAAAAAGAGATAAAATATGAAATGAAGAACACAATGAGATTTCAAAACATATCAAATACTATTCTAAATCCAACAAACTCCTAATCTCTTGAGGGAATTGGTGCCAATTTGATGTGAAAATTGGCCCTTTCCCAACTCCAATGATGCAATGTTGATTTGATGAAGAGATTTGATGAGTGATCCACTTTGTTGATGAAGATTGAGTGCTCCAAGCTAAAAACCTACATAACCTAGCTAGGATTCAATGATAATAGATGAGGATTGCTAATGATTTGAGCATGGTAACTTTACTCAAATTGTGGATGATAAAATGAGGATATGAGCTCTTTATTTATAGAATGTCAAGATGGATGAATGTCCAAATTTGAGTAATGTGGGACTAACATTCATCCAATGGCAAGGTGCCACTTGTCAACATTTGATAAGATGAAGGTTGAGCATATTTTAATCAATGGGCAAATTTGAAATTTGAATTTGATGAGATGACATATTTAGGGGGGATGAAAGATGAGTTAAATTCCAAGTGGGAGACATGTAAGAGACAATGTAAGAGCTTTAAATGCTTTGTTGGATGGACAGGTCATTTTTGGGGGGAGATTTCAAATTTGAGGAATATTCCCACTTGAATTTTTGAATGAAAATAGGGAATTATTAAATCAACTAAATGATTTAATTGTGCAAGTTGCAAAATCTAGAGGATTTGAGTGATTAGGATTAAATTAATTAGGATTTGATTAATTTAAGGGGAGATTTAGCTGATTTGACTATTTGATTTAGATTTTAGGATTGAAATAAATCAAAAAGAGATGAAAATGATTAAGACTTAGTTAAATAAATATTTTGATTTATTTAACCAAAAGGGGTGATGTTAGATTAAATTAGATAAATGTTTGATTTATTTAATTTAATTAGATGAACTTTAGAAATTTAATCAAATAATATGGATTATTTAATTAAATAAAGATAGGAAGATGAAATGACCTAGCTAATTACATAGAGATGATGATTTAATTAAATTGAGGGATTTATTTAATTAAAAGGGGAATTATGATGACTTTAATCAAATAAGGCTATTCGATTAAATGGTTAGACAGAGAGATAATTTAGGATGAAGCGATGTTAGTAGATTAGGATCGAGTGTGCGATATCAAGTTGTATATTTTCGATGTCTACACAACCAATTTGCTTCAAATTTCCCTTTCTTATCTTGGTCCTATTGGGTACCCTGATTCTCCTTAAGAACTAGATCACCAATGTTGAATTGGTGAGGAGAAACATTCTTGTTGTAGCTTCTCTTGAGATGATTATGATATGCCTGGAGATGATTTATGCTTTGATTTGTCTTTCATCTAGGAGTTCCAACTGACTGAGTCTTGCAACCTGAGCATCTTCGTCATTGATGAGGTTATTCAAAGATATTCTCAGTGAAGGGTTCTCGACCTCAATTGACAAGATAGCATCGACACCATAAAGAATATGGAGTGGCATTGGTACGAGTGCAGATGGAAGTGCGGTAAGTCCAAAGGGCGGGATGGATATGTAGGTACCAATCACGACCAATGTTATTAACCACTTTTTTAAGGATTTTGATAAAGGTTTTGTTGTTAGCCTTGGTTGACCATTACCTTGGGGGTAGTAGGGCATGGACCAACAATGTTGAATGTGGAAGGTGTCACATATGTGTTTTATAGCCTAGTTTTTGAATGGCTTTCCATTGTCGAAAATGATGGTGGATGGGATTCCATATCTACAGAGAATATGGAAAAGGATGAATTTGGATACCTGAATACCCGTTATTTGAGAGAGTGGCATTGCTTCCACCCACTTGGTGAAGTATTTAGTGGTAGTGATGATGAAAGTGTGGCCATTAGAGGATGGAGGGTATATCTTGCCGACTAAGTCAAAACCCCATTGAGAGAAAGGCCATGGTGCTATGATGGGCTAAATATCTTAAGTAGGAGCATGGATCAAATCCACATGTTGTTGGCAAGGTAAGAACTTCTTCACGAAATCACAAGAGTCATGCTCTAGTGTAGGCCAATAATAACCAGCTCTTAGTATCCTCTTAGCTAAAGCCATGTTGTTTGAATAGGCCCCATGAACACCACTATGTACTTTTGTTAACGCAATGTGGGCCTCGGTCTTATTTAGACACCTAAGAAGGGTTCCATCATACCCATGACGATAAAGAGTATCACCTATGATGATTTAGCGAGAAGTGCGTTGGATGAAGGATTTTTGTTGGTTATGTGAAAGGTTAGGGGGTAAGATGTCATGAAGGTAGGTGTAAATCTCTTGGTACCATGGTGACTTGGGACCTATGATGTCGCACACCATTTCGCTCTTAGGGATGTCATAGTTGGGATTAAGAGTTGTTCGACCAGGAACTCACAGTCTGTTCGATCTTTTGACATGTCAATCAGGAAACCAATTGTCGAACCCTGATGGTTCTCAATACGAAACCCTACTGATATTTTTGTTGTTTTTGCAATTTTTTTGGTTTTTTTGTGTTTTATGAGGTTTTCAGGCAAGAAACTAAAAACTGCGATTTTGCTAATAAATGCTTAGAAAATTCAAAATAAATTCTTGAACTCAAAATAAGCTTAGATCTTGATCAATAAAGGTAGGCGCTTCACTATATTTCATTTCCAGGTGGTTTACAAAGGGCACATACAATATATGAAGGAAGTACGAATTTAATAAATAAAAAAAACCTGGTTATTCTTTAATGGCGGCTGCAGCAGAAAGGAGAAGGTACGGCCAGAAATAAGAATGGTTCTCCAAGCTCACAGAACAATGCAAACTCCTCAGCAATCCAAAGCGCCCTAGATCCAATCACCAGACTATGAAGAAGGAAGGCATTTTCTCCAGAGACAATGAAAAAGTACGGCCCTTTGCTGACTGGTACGGCCTGGTACAGCAAGTAATGATATAGTACGGCTTCTTGGGATTTGTGCCAGAACACTGATGAATGACCTTTGCTTAAGACGCCTTTACTGTCTGATGAATATCACTGTGAATCTCTGTCTGAATAGATGATTAAGCCCAATCTGTGACCTCTGTATGAAATCACCAAGTGCAAGCTTCAGCTGGTATTGCACAGCCTCAGTCTGCCTGATCTCTGAAGAGTTTTGTTCTCCAGAAACGTTCGTCTGCCAGAAACCCTAGGGTTTGCAAACTCCAATGCTCAGAGCAAAAGACAAAAGTCGAATAATAATATCAGAATAGTTCGATTTTGCCTTGAGTGGAAATAATATCCCTTGAAGAAATTCGACCCAATCTCCTTTTTAATTAATCATTTAAATAAATGATTTAATTGCACTTTTAAACTTAGGAGAAATATTAAATAATTAACTGGCGTCTTATTTTAATGAATAATAAATATTCATTAAGTCAAAAATCAATACTTTATTATAAAGTATAATAAATACTTTATAACAGGCCAAATTAATTAAATATTTAAATATTTCAATAAAGTGACTTTAATATAAAGTCAAATTATTAAATATTTAATAATTCATTAAATACTCCTTATTTCTCCTTGATCATCAAACTGCTGAACTGGGTCGATTCTTGAATGGTTGAACCAGGTGCCCCCGAAATAGCAGCTTCTGACCTAACTTTCTAAAAATAGAAAGTTCCTAAGCACTGGAAGATTCTGCGAAGGCCCAACCTGACACAACTGCAAAACTTGAGCTACCAAACACTGAGCAACTGCCCCAAATGATCCTCTACACACTCCTTTGATCACTTTCTGTCACACTCTGACTAGGATGGGGACATGACACCAATTGTAGCCATTGCATCAACTTCTTTATTCTAGACTCTAGGGATTTTCTCAAATTGGATAGAGGTGAAATACTTCTTGAAATCATCCACCATGCGCTTGTAAGGCAAGACCTTATCATATTTTTTCAGAAACTCATCATTAACCTGTTTGATGATCAACTGGGAATCACCAAAAACTTTCAAATGAGTGATATTCCATTGGATTGTGATTCTAAGGTCAGTGAGGAGAGCTTCATATTCAACTATGTTGTTCGTGCATGGAAAAGCCAACTTGAATGACTTCGAGATATAATCCCCTTGTGGGATAAAAAAGAAGATCCCTGCCCCAGCTCCATTGTGAGTGTACGAACCATCAAAGTAGAGTGTCCATGTAGTTGATTCTATTAGTGTGAAGACCTCTTCATCAGGAAATTTTGTTATCAAGGGATAGGCATCTACCAGGGGAGCATCTACTAACTAGTTTGCTATCACTTTCCCTTTAATTGCTTTTCGTCCACATACTCTATATCAAACTCGCTCAACAACATAACCCACTTAGCCATGAGACTAGTCAAAGTTGTTCTGGATAAAAAAAATACTTGAGTGGATCGACCTTTGATATCAACTTCAGAGGATGGATGAGGATATAATGATAGTTTCTATGAATTGAAGACCACAACTAGGCAAGCCTTTTCCATTGGAGAATAGTTGAGCTCATAGCCTACTAGGGTCTGACTGATGTAGTAGATATCATGTTCTTTGGATGACTCATCATGTTGTGCTAACAATGCCCCCAATGCAACTGAAGTAGCTGAAATATATAACAAAAGTGGTTTACTTGGAATGGGAGGCATGAGGATGGCGAATGAGCCAAGTACTCTTTGATTTTGTCAAAAACCAGTTGACACTCTGAATCTCACTTAAAGGATGTATGTTTCTTCAGGAGGTGGGTGAACGACTAGCATTTGTCGGCTAGCTGAGCTATAAATTGTCTAATGGACTGCAATTTTCCTTGAAGGCTCCTTAACTATTTTAGATTGCACGACAGAGGCATTTCCATGATTTCCTTGACTTTAGCAGGATCAACTTTTATGCCTCTTTTGGAGATAATGAAACCCAGTAACTTTCCTGATGTGACCCTAATGACACACTTCTTCAGATTTAGACGTAGCTTATAGTGCTCTAGGTGCTCAAAAATCTTCTTCAGGATCATCGAGTGCTCCTCCCTTGTTCTCGATTTCCTTAACAGATCATCAACATAATCTTCCATTATTATGTGAATAAGGTCATGGAAGATGACTGTCATTGCACGTTGGTAGATTTCCCCCGTGTTCTTGAGGCCGAAGGGCATGACATTGTAACAAAATGTGCCCCAAGGAGTAGTAAAGGTAGTCTTGTGTTGATCCTCAGGTGCTATTCTGATTTGGTTATATCTAGAGAAACCATCTATGAGGGATAGCATCTTGTATCCTATAGTTAAATCAACCAACATGTCGATGTTTGGCAAGGGGAATTCGTCCTTAGGACATGCTTTGTTGAGGTCTCAAAAATTTGTGCAAATCCTGATATTCCCATTTGGTTTAGCAACTAGCACTATGTTGGAGATCCAATCAAAATATTCAATAGGCTTGATGAATCCAGCTTATAATAGCTTTTCCAATTATTTCTTGACCAATAGAGCCACTTGAGGATGCATTCTTTTGAGTTTTTGCTTGATGGGTTTTGCATCAGGATGTATGTCCAAGTGATGTACTACTAGAGCAGGATCAAGAGCCGACATATCTAAATAATCCCACGCAAAGTTGATGATACCTTCTTTGAGAAGCTGGGTGATGGTAGAGTACTCTTCCTCTGATAGTTATTTGGCTACATATATGATTTTTGGATCTTTCTCAGTTACCAAATTTACTTCTTGCGTTTCCTCGATCAGAATGGATGATCATTCAAACAGTTGTGTTCCCACAAGGGGAAGATAAACGTCCCCATCTTCTAGTGCCTTGTCAAGGTTTTCACTATTAGATACGTCCTTTATTTTTACTTTTTCTTAGTCAAGAAGTACCTCAGGGAGCTTTTCACTAGGTGGCCCTTTATTATTTTGATTTTTCTTATTTTTGCGACTAGGGTGTTCATCCTCCCCCAATCCCATAAGATTTACATACACATCCACTGAGAGAAAGGTGTCAATAGGTGCACTACCATGTAGGTCCCAATCGATTAGCTCAGGGTGACGAAGGGAAAGGCTAATGGTGAAAATAGATAGGAAATCAAACATGGAGAAAAGGTCTATGTGGTCCACATCATTGTACACATGTATGATGGATCCTTCTTCTATTATGTCTTCGAGGAGACCGTTGTCCACACTAACATTGTTAGAGGCACTAGTTGATGGCATAGGACCCTTTTGTTTGGTGTCATGGCCTAAAATCAAGTACCTTGGTCATATCAAAGCCTCAATAGGTTGTTTCCTTCCTTGTTCTTCTGCACCAAGAATTCCCCCTCGATAATTGTGTTTCTCTGCAAACTTAGAGGGCCAAGGATAGGTCTCTTGGAAATATTCCTTTAGAGGGGGAGAGAGTTCAGGTTCCTCATGATATACCCATTGGTTGATGTCATCTTTAGGTGTGTCTTGTCTTAACCTAGGGGAGAAAAAGGTGATAGACCCTACATTCTTAGAGCTCAAGGTGATCGTCTTCTCTTCTTCCTTCGTGTAGACTGAGAAGGTTGACCATATGTACGCGGTGAGGGTGGCATGGTTGCCAAATTTAAAGCGATATGCATTACATAATCACCACACCCTTTGTTAACAATCTGGACCTTGGTAATAGTGGAATCAAATGTGGATGATGGAGTGGATGAGGTGGTGGCTAGTGCATTAAAAGATGGCTGGGATGATGATGTCTGAGGTGGTCCCATTTCTACCCCTGGGCAGTAATGGGAATGAGGAAAGGAAGCTTCTAGTGTGCAAAAATATTCAAATGGTTGAGGATCCACGTGTATTGTAACTTTTACCCCATTAAATGGGAATTTCAAGCACTGGTGGTATGTGAATGGAATGAATTGCATGGTGTGAATCAATGGTCGACCAAGGAGAAGGTTGTAGGGGAGTTCCAGATCAAGGATGTGACAAGTAGTGTACTACACAATGATCCCAACCTGAATTGGAAGACATATTGTCCCTTTAGAATCATGCTTTGCATTATCATACACCTTGATAGTGATGACTTGATTATTTAAGTTAGCATGGGTGTATCCCACCTGTTTTATGAATTTTAATGTGCAAATATTCAGGGTAGAGCCATTATCTACCAAGACCCTTTTTACTTTGTGATGGTTTACAAGGACCTTGAGGTGGAGAGGACGGTTATGATTGGAATCGATGCAAGGCATGTCATTCTGACTAAATTCAAGATGATAAGTGGTTGAGAGATGTTCTACCAATGCTTGGAATTGAGTAGGATTGATGTCATTGGGGACGTGGGTATCCTGTAAGGCTTTGGTTAAAATTTCTTGGTGCACAGGAGAAGACTTGAGCGAATCCAGAATGGATATCTGTGTTGGGGTCTTCCCTAGATGGTCAAGAATATTATATTGAGAACTCACAGGAGGTGGTTGGGTTGACCTAGAGGCTCCAAGGATTGTGATACAAGTATGGTGGGTGGTAACAACATATTGTAGGTCCTTCCCTTTCACATGTATCATAGACACACATGGTTCTACTTGCTCAATATGCATGATGATGCCTTGATAATTAAACAACACATTATTATAACTAATTTTGTTTGTATTGTTATCCTGATTATTGTTAATGCTAGACCCGGGGTTTGAGTTTGATGTACTAGGACCTTGGTTATGCTTAGGGAAAGCATTTTGATATATTTGCAGTTGAGCATTGGATGAGGGCACCATTTTGGCATCCACATGTATATCACCTCGATCTATGAGATCCTAGATGTATGTATTTAAGCCTTAACACTTATTTAATGAATGCCCTTTAATCTTATGGAACTCACAATACTCATTTTTTTTATACCATGTTGGTTTGGGTTTTGATTTGTCAAGAGGCTTGGTCATAGAATATGTAATCGAGTAATTAGCTTGAAGGAGCCTATTGAATACGACGCTCAAGGGTTCTCCTAGTTGAGTGAATTGATGTTTGTAATTCCCTTGATTGTTTTGATTGGATTGTTGGGGATAACGAGGTGCCCCTTGTGGCACTGATATGGCATGAGGAATTGAATGATGATGAGGGAGATACTATGGATTTTTGGAAGCATTAGCTACTTGGACATGTTTGGTGTCGGTGACACCATCATTGACAACGTTCTTATTCTTGTTCCAGTAGTGAGGTTTATCCCCAAATGACTTTTCTTTATCATAGTTAAAAAAATTGACTAACCCTTTGGCAATGAGTGCTCTCTCAAGAATAGGACACTTCTTCACTATCTCAACAAAGGTCGTGACATAGTGAAGCCTAAAATTATGCATCATATTTGGATGAGATTTTTTTATGAAAAGGGTGACCATGTCTTTTTCCCTAAGTGGGGATTTCATTCAACTGGCTAAAGCTCACCACCTTTAAAGATAACTTACAAAATTTTCTCCCTCACGCTGCTTCTCTTTCAGGAGATCCAACGTATCGATATCTTTCTCCAAGTTAAAGGAGAAGTGGAAGACAATTTTTTTTGAAAGCTTAGCAAAAGACTTGACATATGCTTTCTCGAGACCCATAAACCAGTCAAGAGCTATCCCTTGTAAAATCCTTGGAAATAATCCCATGAGGTAATTGTCATTGTGCATGACTTCTTGAAAATGGGCATAAAACTCCTAAAGATGAGCCTTGGGGTCTTTTGTTCCTTTGCATTTATCAAAATTTGGCATTTCAAAATGTTTCAGGAAAGGAACCTGTAACATCATGAAAACATGAAAGATTAAAGCAATAATAAATCCAATTAAACTTGAATGTAATCTAAATCTAAAAAACAAAGCACAAAGGAAGCATAAACATACATAAAAAATGATCTCACCTAATATCTACATCCTTCCATGAATGACCTCGATTGTCCTTCTCCATTTCGTCGTGATAGTATTCTTGCCCTCAGATTTTCAGTAAGTGTGCAAGTATAGCCTTGATAGATGTGATTATATCAAAATATCTAAGATTAAACAAGTGCTTCAAAAGTCATACAATTTCAAGAGGAGAGACAATGATGAAAGCCAAGTCAATTTATAGAAAATTGATCATTCAAATGAGAGGTCGAGATTGAAAGATAGACAAATGATTTAGATTAAAAGATTGGACATGCATTAAGATAATTGTTAGTACTGACGTGAGTGATAAAACCTAAGAATAGAGATCAAGATTAAATAATGATTTAATCTCTAGTTGGAAGTATTCAAAAATTAGAAGAATAATGTTTGCATGAAAAAGATAAAGATAGAATAATAGAAATGATCTGTTCAAATGCACACATAGAATAATTAAGTAAATAAAGATATTTAATTAATAAATGTGTACATGCATATGAGTTAGAACTAGATATTACTGATTGTTATGACAAAGAGTTTATTCATGAAAGATAATGAGTCATTAATTCAAGAGATAAGTGACTGATTTAAATAGATCTCGAGTCAAGTGGAAATGAATACTTAGATAACTTAAACATTTATCCAAATATAGAAGAATATGTCAAAAATAGGCTTTTATGAATTAAATGATTATTTAATTTAACATTCGACATTTAAGGATTAAATTAAATAAATAAGATTTATTTAATTGATTGAAGAAAAGGTTAAATGAATAATTAAATAATTAAAGTATTTATTTAATTATAGTGGAAAATATGATAAAGATAAATTAAATAAGAATCCATTTAATTTAAGAAAGAGGATAAATTTAATTAGTGACGTAATTAAATAAAGAACGTTTATTTAATTAATCAGGATAGAATAAAGATAATATGAATTAATTAAATAATTAAGTTTATTTAATTAATAGAAGAATAAATGTTAGAATGAATCAATTAAATAATTAAAATTTATTTAATTAATAGATGAAAAAGGACTTTTAGAAAGTAATTAAATAATTAACATTATTTAATCACGACCATGAAAATACAAATTATGAAGAAATTGAAGTCACAGGCTTAGACCAAATTTCAGTGTCTACATTTTGCCCCTCTTTGATACAATGTCATTTCAGCGTTGTGTCAAAGAAAATCGATCACAAACATGCCCCAGTCGTGCCCCAGTGTAAAATAGGTGAAGGTATGCCCCCTCGGGAAAATTGACAAATTTTCAAAAAAAATTAAAAAATTTGGAAATAGTCCTGATTAGTCAATTTGATAGCTAGAAATGCAATGGAGTTGACAAAAATGAGTTTCAAGGTGTTCAGTACGTGTACGGGTCGATAGAAGTTGGAAGAATATGCAGCCAATAGATAAGGTTGGAGGAAATGCCACCCAAAACCCTAGGTATATATAAAAATTGGGTGAAAATCCAATTCATTTTCACCCTCCAAGTTTAGAAATTTGAGATTTGTGCTCTGGACCTCTTAGCCACCATGTCTCTAGTTCCACACACACAACATTATGGTTATCACATCCCGACCTTCAGATGACCTATAGACGCGGGCCCTTTGGTATGTAGTCGGAAACCGTCTTTTGAAATTTTGTTTTTCACGCTTTTCTAGGCATTTATTACTATTTTTTGTCACACATCACTTTTATGTTGCACCACATATGCATGGATTTTCGACGCATGTGTATTCAGCATAATGCATATGTAAATTAATTTCATAGCATAGCATAGGTATTTGAAAAGTTAAATGCATTTGGTTTTGTTTGCAACGCATGTGTAGTTTACATAACGATTTTGAAACACACTTTTTAAGACCACTTGTATGTTGTATGATCTAATAATTAGGTGTGTTGTACATTTGTAATGCATTTGCATATTAGGATGACACATTTGTCTATGTGTAACACATTTTCAAATTTGAATGATGCATTTGATTTTTTGCAACACATTTGAAAGTGAAATGATGCATTTGACTAGTAGAGAATTTTGAAATTGTGGACTAGGATAGGTTATTGATTCTGACATGAGGCATGCATAATGCCATTGCAGGTTGTACTTGATCCGATATATACCAGAGAGTCGAGACCGTTGACTTTCAACTTCCGTGATCGGTTGCAGAGCGGGGAGAAACGGTTCTTGTGGCACTTGGGTCTGTACCATGTGACATTCATGCCCACTATTTGAGGTCTATTGACTACTTTGTGTGAGCGGTGGCACTCGAAGACATCATCATTTCATCTACCTATTGGTGAGACGATGGTGACATTAAAGGATATATAGGACTGAGGACCAGCCAAAGTAATTTGATACGCATGATGGAGATGTGTTGATTGATGACATTAGACAGTTTTCAGATGGCATTTGATATGGTATTAGTATGTCATTTTGGATTTTTCATGCAGATGCTTGTACATATTGAGAGATGTTGTGTATATATTGCCATGTCAGTTGTGATATTTCCTATAGTCTAGAGTACCAAGTTGGGCTTGATAGCTATGCCTTCCGTTGGATACTCAATATAGGCCATCATGGTTTAGTTTATTTAGATTTACTGTACATGGACGGACATCAGTACAGTACATTGGGCGGACAGTTTCACATGTGCACATCATTAAGAGGCACTTGCTAGACCGAGTATTGAGATAGTTTGGAGAGGTTCAGATGAGCCTCAAGGTCGAGCAGAGTATGCCAGATCTTTGAGAGAGGTGAACTTATGGGGAGCAGAGATTTCAGTTGCCACAAAAAAGGCAGACATTGATGCTTTACAACCAATATAGTGGGGTAGAGAGGCAGAGCAGTGGATCTGGGTACGATTGATGCATATGACACCTAGTGGGATAGTTACAGGCCAATTCCCTTCACAGATCCAAACCAGGAAGCTCCTGTAGAGAGGCGTGGGACAAGATCATGAGGTAGGCATGGGAGAGGTAGAATTCAAAGGGGTGGTGGCAGGGGGAGACGTGGTCACAGGGGATGAGGTCCACATTTGTCACCTATCCATGAGGAGGAGAGGGAGGGAGAGGATGTTCCCATGCTCGGGGATTGGTAGAGGTGGGGAGGAGATTGATGTTGAGGTTGGTGGTGAGGAGCATGCAATAGAGGAGGACATTCCAGAGGAGCATGCAGAGGAGGAGGTGGTGAGGGAGGAGGTGGAGATAGATGCTCTTGGTCTGCTTACCGGCTACCGAGATGACGATGAGGAGGAGGAGGATATAGATGACCAAGATCAGGAGCTACGAGACAAGATTCTAGAGGATTGGGAGGATGATGGGAGAGAGCAACCATGATAGGATGATACAGGTCCTATTGATCAGGAGATAGCAGATTTACGGGCTTAGGTAGCATCTCTAGAGGAGTAGACGAGGGCATTGATGGAAGACCAAGATTTAGTTGTGATGGAGAGAGACATAGCATATCTGGATAGAGATCAGGCCATAGCTTGAAGACAGAAGACTGAACAGAGGTTCACACAGATTACAACTCTTTGCAATGGGTCATCAATAGCTTTTTCATGGGAGTTGGTTATATTTGGTGATAGGGAGAGATATTACATGAACCTATATGAGCAGGAGGTACCTCCTGAGAGATGGGATCCTAGCTATTCATAGGCACATAGGAGCAGATCATGGAGCAAGACACAGAGCAGGATAGTGAGTACAGAGGGGGTCGAGGGACCTTGTAGATCAAGACCATATGATAGGCCTCCTGTGTGAGATCATCAGGATCCTGCCATCAATCGTCTTCACATTCTCCACATGGAAGTAGTGGGAGTTCCAGATAGGGACATGTATTGATATTTATTGAGACATTGTATTATGATCATAGAGTCTGTGGGCTTCATATTTATTAACACATTATGACATTGTGATATGACACTTTTTGAGTGACATATATATGATTTTGGCAGCGATTCTCATGATATGCAGTTCTATGTATGATTATGCAGACTTTTATTTATCCATGTTATGTATATATAATATTCCTATGTTATGGATGATCATATCTACCTTATGATGTGTTTATGAAGCATACATGATATGATTTTTATTGTATATGATGATGTATGCATTGATTTCTTATGGTATCAATGGATGTTATGTATGCAATTTTATGATTATGAGATGCAATGTGATGTTTATATATACAATGCTATCTACATGTGATGCTATATGTTTAATGATGGTGGATGTAATGTGATGCATAATATTTACACTTGTTATGTACATGTAATGCTTTTGTTATGTAATCTATGATGAATGCCTATTATGCCATGATTTCCTAGAAATGATAGATGCCTATGTTTTTGTGTTTTCAAAATGCAAGATATATGTATGATATTTACATGATGTTTCTAACATGAATGCATATGCAGGATTCTTTATATTTTTGTACATTATAGGACTTCGTCATAATGCAAGAAAGAAGAAATGTTAGTGCGAAAAGAAGATGAATAATAAAAGTCATGGTTGTTAGTGTTAGCAATCTTCAATATTTTTCTGAATCACAAAAGGCTTTGCACTTTATCATCATTGGGTGGTAACTAACACAAATGGAGACAAACACCATGATATGACATAGATCAAGGTGTGCAAGGTCATCCACCTGCTAACAACAGAAAGTATGCATACTAAGGGATTGTCTTATGGTATCAATGGATGTTATGTATGCAATTTTATAATTATGAGATGCAATGTGATGTTTATATATACAATGCTATCTACATGTGATGCTATATGTTTAATGATGGTGGATGTAATGTGATGCATAATATTTACACTTGTTATGTACATGTAATGCTTTTGTTATGTAATCTATGATGAATGCCTATTATGCCATGATTTCCTAGAAATGATAGATGCCTATGTTTTTGTGTTTTCAAAATGCAAGATATATGTATGATATTTACATGATGTTTCTAACATGAATGCATATGCAAGATTCTTTATATTTTTGTACATTATAGGACTTCATCATAATGCAAGAAAGAAGAAATGTTAGTGCGAAAAGAAGATGAATAATAAAAGTCATGGTTGTTAGTGTTAGCAATCTTCAATATTTTTTTGAATCACAAAAGGCTTTGCACTTTATCATCATTGGGTGGTAACTAACACAAATGGAGACAAACACCATGATATGACATAGATCAAGGTGTGCAAGGTCATCCACCTGCTAACAACAGAAAGTCACAGACAAGGATTGTCTTAACTCATACTAAGGGAATAATTGCCCTAGTCTTTTTGTCAAGACAAACCACAAACAACAAACAAATAAAAGATAGGTCATGAGACATCATCACTCCTCTAAATCCTTCATGGGACATCTTTGAGGAAACTAGTAACATGATTCACAATCCAAAGTTAAAAGATAGTCAACAAACAACAGTCAAAGAAAACAGAATTATGATACATCGTTGCTTCTCTAAATCCTTCATGGGACATCCTTGAGAAAGCTAGTAATGAGATTCCAAATTAAATCCAAATGAAATGATAAGATAAACAAGCCATAAATAAAAAATCCAATAAAATATTTGCCAAAAATTGATCTATTTGTTTGATTCTTTTGATTGATAAGACCTGGTTTCAGGAAGGACACATACCGTATAAGACATTGAGTCTGGTTTCGAGTTTGTGACTATCTGTATAAGGCATGACAAAAGCCTAGTTTCAAAAAGACACGTATCGTATAAGACATTGAGTCTTATGTTGTTGATGTGATAACCTATGTAAGGTCATGTTGATTATTTGACAATGTCTATATTCGGGAAGGAATCGTCCTGAATAAGACCTAGGTTGATTGTTTTGCTGATATTTGTTTTCAGGAAGGACACATCCTGTAGCAGACATAAGTTGATTTGTTTTGTTTGTTGCTTTGGAAATTGTTTGATTTGACTTGATGAGATTGTTGACTTGTTCATCTTGTTGATGCATGACTTGATATGATGTGCTGACAATTGGCTGTGTGACGACGAACCCTAAAGGACCGACCTAGTGCTGCCTCGGGGGCTCATCGATTGGCCTTAACTACATTATACATGTAGAGACCTCGTAGTTTGACTAGACTTTGACTGACAAGACTAACTATAAAAAGCTTGAGTTGTATGCAAATATTTGATGTGTGTGGTAGTGCATAATGACGAACCCTAATGGACTGACTTAGTGTAGCCTCGGGGGCTCATCGATTGATGGCCTTGTCTATGTTATACACTTAGAGACCTTGTAGTTTGACATGACCAGTGACCTTGTCATATAGACAAATGGATTGAATCATGATTTTATATAGAAAAAACTAAAAATGACTGACTTAATGCCTCGAGGGCACATCATCAGATGGCCTTGCTTACATCCAGTCACAAAGGCAACGTAGTTCAAAAATGACAAAGATTGACTGATGTAACTGACTCTAACTTTGTTTTTGGATTTTTGACCTATTTTGATTTTTTTGCCTTTTTGAAGTTTTCTAATGTTTTTGTATTTTTTCAAGACATTTTGTAATGTTTTTGGATTTTTCGATGGTTTTACATCTTTAGCACAGCCAATGTAAGAACCAATATGATGCAAGTCAAGTGCTTTCCCCCAGTCGAGTATAAGATCAATTGATTATGAATAGGATGGGATGGGGGATAGTAAGTGCACTCAATGTTAATCGTTCCAAGTTATGGAAAAGACAACCATTTATTATTAATGATATGTACAAGCGATGGATGGAAAAGATAGGTGATATGTACAGGGATAGATAATATGTATAGGGATAAGTGATATGTATAGGGAAGTCAGATTAGAATGATAGTAGACAAAGGAGCAAAGTCAACTACACATGGCATCTATTCACCAGGTTTTCACCATGGTACTTATCCAAAGAGCCACAAAAGTTGTTTTCACTATTGGACAGCTTATTTCTCTTTACTATTTTCTTGATTTTTTTGATTTTTTTGATGTTACCAAGACCCTTGTTTGCTAGGTTTTCACCTAGGTAACAATTTCTTTGATTTTTTGATTTTTTTTGTATTTTTGATTATTAAGACAAGGCTCTCAGAGGATATGCATAAAACTTCTTCAGATGAAGACTATTGATAACTCTCCTTCAGGAGTAGAGAGATGAAGACTATTGATAGGTGCTGACAATGGTTCTCCCTTGATATGCTTGGAGATGATCTAATGCCTTTTGTCTTTGTTCATCTAGGAATTATAGCTCATGTAGTCTTGAAACTCGGTACTCTTCATCGTCAATATGCCCTTTCAAGGATACCCTCAGGGAAGGAATCTTGACCTCAATAGGTAAGATGGCCTTAGAGGCAAATACTAAAGAATATGGAGTGGCGCCAGTGGGAGTACATATTCTTGTGTGATAAGCCCACAAGGTTGGATTAAGCTGTAAATACCAATCACGACCAACATCATTGAGAGTCTTTTTGAGGATTCTGATGATTTTTTTATTAGATGCCTCTGCTTGGCCATTACCTTGTAGGTAATATGGGGTGGAAAAATGGTGTTGAATATGGAACTATTTGCAGAGATTACATACTTGATTTTTGAATGGACGACCATTATTTGTGATAATTGATTAAGGAACACCATACTGACATATGATATAGTTCAAGATAAACTAGAGATCTATGTGCTAGTGATGTAGGTCATGGGAATAGTCTCAATCCACTTTGTAAAATACTTAGTGCGGTAATGATGAACTTATGGTTGTTGGATGATGTGGGATGTATCTTACCTATGAGGTCGAGTCCCCATTAGGTAAAGGGCCATGGTGACATTATGGGATAGAGCTCCTATGTTGGTGCATGTATCAAGTCTCTGTGTACCTGACATTAGTGGCATTTCTTGAAAAAGATATATGAGTCATTTTCCATGGTAGGCCAATAGTAACCCAGTCTCATGATCTTCTTAGCTAAGGTAGAACTCCTAGAATGGGATCCACATATACCCTCATGTACCCCACACAAGGTTGATTGTGCTTTGTCAGTATCAAGACATCTCAGTAGGGTATTGTCTAGGGCACGCCTATAAAGGGTGTCTTCGATGATGGTGTACTTGGCTGACTTACGAAGGGATGTCCTACGTTGGTTATTAGAAAGGTTGGGGGTATTATTTTGACATGGAGGTAGTCATTGATATCTTTGTACCATGGGGAATTAGGACCAACAATATCACACACTATCTCTGAATCTGGGATGTCATAGGCAGGGACCAAAAATTGTTCTACCAAAAAATCAAACTTAGGCACGTTGCTTGGTATGCCGAGGAGTTAAGCAATAGTAGCCATGGCGTCTGCTGCCTTGTTTAGAACATGAAGTATTTGATGAAATTCAACCTTGTCAAAGTACTCCTTGAAACTATCTACCATGTGTTTGTAGGGAGCAAGCTTTTCATCCTTAGTTTCATAGTCATCATTTACCTGTCGGATTACCCACTGAGAGTCACCATAAACTTGTAGGTTCTTGATCTTCCATTTGACTGCCATGCGTAATCCTGTCACAAGAGCCTCATATTCTACTATGTTTTTGGTACATGGAAAGGCTATCCTAAATGACTTAGGGATAGAATCACCTTGTGGTGTAATAAATAATATACTAGCCCCTTAGCCATGGTTTGTATGAGACCCATCGAAGTATAGTTTCCATGTCATGCATGTGTCAATGGTGAATATAAACTCATTAGGAAAATCTACAACTAAAGGGTGATCTACTTGTACTGGTGCATCAACCAATTGATCAACAATGACTTGTCCTTTGATAGATTTTCTTTCTACCTACAATATGTCGTACTCACAAAGTATCATTACCCATTTGGCTAGTCACCCTTTTAATGTTTCTTTGCTTAGAAGATATTTTAGAGGATTTATCTTCGTAACCGACATTGTTTGATGGTTTAGCATATAGTGCCTTAGTTTTTGAGTAACAAATACTACTGCAAGACAATCATGTTCAATGGTACTGTAATTAAGCTCATAAACTACCAAAGTCTGACTGATATAGTATACTACCCTTTCATGACCTTCATTGTCATTCTGTGCAAGCAATGCTCTTAGTGATGAATGGGTTGCTGAAATATAGAGAATTAGTGGTTGTCCCTCAACAGGTGGACTTAAGACTGGTGGTGTGAGTAGGTAGTCCTTAATCAATTGAAAAGCTTCCTGAAATTTACATGTCCATACAAAGGGTATTCCCTTTCTAAGTAAATGTTGAAAGGGATGTGTCTTATCTGCTAACTACACTATAAATCTTCTTATGGATTGCAGTCTCCCTTGTAGTGTCCTTAGCTGACTGAGATTAGCTGGAGGATGCGTGTCTATGATTGCTTTTACTTTGGCCGGATCCACTTCAATGCCCCTTCTAGAAATGATATATCCCAAAAGCTTTCCTGATTTCATGCCAAACACACATTTCTTCGTATTTAGTCTCACTTTATACTCTTCTAGCCTTTGAAATATCTTGTCTAAGACCTATAAATGATCATCCCTTGTCAGTGATTTAGCAATAAGGTCATTGGCATATTCCTCCATAAGAGTGTGTATGAGGTCATGAAAAATAGTGGTCATGGCACACTGATAGGTTGCTCCAGCATTTTTGAGTCCAAAGGGCATGACATTCCAGCAATACGTTCCCCATGGACATGTGAAAGTTGTTTTAGGTTGGTCTTCAGTTGCAATTATGATATGATTATATCTTGAAAATCCATCCATAAGGGATAAAATCTCATAACCTGCGGTCATGTCTACTATCATGTCAATGTTCGACAAAGGAAAGTCATCCTTAGGACAAGCTTTATTTATATCTCTAAAATTTGTGCACATGTGGATGCCCTCTGTTGGTTTGGTGACTAGTACAAGATTGGTAATCCAATTTGCATAGTCAATTGATCTAATGAAGCCAACGTCTAACAGTTTCTTCAGCTCAACCTTGACTAGTAAAGTAATATGTGGGTGTATTTTCCTTAATTTCTGTTTCACTAGTTTTACACCTGGTTGTAAGGGAAAATGATGTAGTACAAGTTCAGGATCTAGCCTAGGCATGTCTGCATATGACCAGGAAAAATTAATCTATCTTTGTGTAAAGAAGTTGCAGAATTATGGCTGCTCTTCTTTTGTCAATGATGCTACAAAGTATACTAGTCGGGGATTCTCTTCTATACCTATGTTAAATTCCACCGATTCTTCAACTAGCATGGCTGAATTTTCCTATGCAATAGGGAGAATGCTCAAACCTCCATCCTTAGGTACCTTAGAGAGGTTTTCACCTTCAGATGCGCCCTTATTTTTTTCTTTTTCATTGTTTAAAGGCGCCTTTTAGTTTTCACCTAGAGACTCATCATTTTTATTTTTTTCATTATTATTCTTATTTTTGCGACTGGAGGGTTGAACAGATTCTCCAAAATATGCCTTGTTTTCCAAGTCAATGGTAAATCCAACCTTGTAATCACTACTAAGTATGCCTTCTCGTAATCCCAGGAACTCAACTATCGCTTCGTCATTCTAAAAAATGTCAAAGACGGGTGTGTCTTGTTGGTCCCAATCGATGAGTTGGGGATAAACTAAAGGCATGTTATCATTGGAGTTGTCAAAGTTCAATGAGGCCAAGGTAAAAGCTGAGTTGTTCATGTAGTCACAAAAGTTTCTCACCAATCCTCTTTTCTCTTTTGCTTGGATCTAGGTGGATTCTGAGGTGGGCCTAATGCCAAGGTTTGGTTATCTAAAACAAATTTATCAGGTTCCCAAGAGGTAGGATCAAGAGATTCCCAATAGTAATGTTTAAACCATTCCTCTTTTGTCAAATTCTTAAGTGGACAGGAATTCAATGGATTTGGTAAAGACTTCAACATTAAGTCAAGTTCTCCAAATAGCTTATCAAGGTCCATGGCAAAGGTGGAGGATAGGGAATCCCACTCATATTCGTTTGAGTTGGGGGAATCACAGTAGGGTTGGTCAGATGGTTCGTCGAATGTCTCGATATCTTCAAAAGCACTTACTTCCTTGAGTAAAGGTGATGTGATACTAGGAATGTCAATCTGAATCGGTTGAAACCCAAGCCCTAAGCCTTTCAGCCACTTTGAAACAATGATTGGTTCAGTCCTCCCATCTTGATGTAAGCCTAAGCCATTATGCTCATTATATCCTTTGCTCTGCATGATTGTGAAACCTTTTCCATATTGATCTATAGGAATGTGAACAAGTGAGGGAGGTTCTTCATGGTCCTCTCTATACAACTAGGAGGTCACGTCTTCTGTGTGTATGGATTCTTTGCTTAATTCTACCCATTTTGTAAAGGTTGTTGAGGGAGGAATGTGTATGGTGACCATTGATTGTCTCCTATCTATTGTAGGTAAACCGTATGATTTAGGAGGAATCAGATGGCTAACACAATAAGATGTCTTCTTGTGATATTCTCCACAATGCTTGTCTTGGATCTCAACCTTAGGAGTGTAAGGTAATGAAGGTGAAGTGGATGTTCTAGTGAGAATGGATGGATCGACATAATGAGATGAATTGGATGATGAGGCTTCTTGGTTTACAGGCACTTGGTGTTGAGGTGTCTCTCGTAGATTGGTGCAATATTGGAATGGATCTGGGTCACCATCTATTGTTATTTCAATGCCATTGTAAGGGAATTTTAAACATTGATGATATCTGGAAGGGACTGCCTTCATGGCATGAATCCATGGTCTGCCTAGTAGAAGATTGTATGGAAGGGTGAGATCCAAGACTTGGAATTTTGTCTCCATAACTGCGGGGCCAATTATGATAGGAAGTGTTACCACGCCCTTTGATTTTCGTTCCTCATTGTCATAAGCCTTAATGACAATGATTTTGGTTGTGTCCACACATGCTTCCAAGAAACCTAATGCCTTAATCAGTTTTAAAGTGCAAAGATTTAACCCTTCTCCTCCGTCTACCATAACTCGTCTAACTTTGGTTTTGTCAACAAGGACTTTAAGATGTAATAGGTCGTTATGATTTGTCTTCGCAGTTGCATAGTCTTGTTCGAAGAATGTGTCATGATGATTATTGTTCAAGTAGCGCACCATTTACTCAAAATGATTGACATCAAGATCATTAGGAACAGTCGTGCTTTGTAAAGCCTTATCTAAAATGGATCGATGTTCAAGAGAGATACACAACAGTTCCAAATGGAAATTTGGGTTGGGGTCTTCCCCAACTGATCAAGTAAGTTATATTGCGGCTTGTAAGTCTATTGTGTTTGATGTGATGGAGGACCTTGAAGGGTGATCTTGGTTCGGCGAGTGTTAACAACACACTCGAGAGTTTTATTTATGGAAATGGTATTGACCTACTCATCAGCGACCCAAAGGTGATTTATGATTTTGCCACTATAATCATGCTTAACATTAGCATAGTTGGTCGAAGTATTGGTCTTGTTACTTGAACTGGGGGCATTTCCTTTCCCATGGTCGTGTAATGGATCCAAAAAGACCTTGTGATCAGTGTTTGAATATGTAAGTTTTTGTCCACCAACTTCAATAGTTCTATTGTCGACAAAGTCTTGTATGATGTTTTTCAGTTGACAACAATTTTGTAGGCTATGTTCTTTGGTCCGATGGAAATCACAAAAAGGCATTATCATCCCACCAAGATGGTTTGAATTGCCCTGGATTGTATTGTCTTGACTCTTGAAGTTGTATGAGATTGTGTTGCAATAGTTGTTTGAAGACTGACTCGATGGGTTCCTCGAGGGGAGTGAACTCACATTTTGGAAATCGTCTCTGTTGTTGTGGCCATTGGGTGTTTTGGGTAGCGTTGGGGATTTGGTTGACGACGTTAAGTGTGTTAGTAGAGGGGTTATTTCTTCTAAGTGTGAAGATTGGTCCTGCTTGTAAAGTTTTAGCATCAACTACCCCATCGTTGGTAACATTTTTATTCTAAGACCAAAAATTTGTTTATGTCATTGGGGGTGTTTTGCACATTTGGATTTCTATTGGGTTTCTGTGTCTTAAGTTATCCTTTGTCAATGAGAGATTTTTCTAGTATGAGCCCCTTTTACACTAGTTCTGTAAAGGATGTGCAACAATGTACCCTCAAGTCACTTCTCAATTTTGGGTTGAGGTTTTCTTGGAACATAGTGACCTTCTGTTTCTTAGGTATCTCGATAGGACATCAACTAGCTATAGTTCTCCACCTCTGGAAGAAGGAAATAAAAGTTTCTCCTTCGTCTTGTGTAGTATGACACAAGGTTGCTATGTTAATATCATGGTCTATGTTAAAGGAAATTTTTTCAATAGAATTTACGACATCTTTGGCTTCGCTTGAAGCCTCCAGATTGGCGCGCTACAACAAAAAACCATCACATCGCGGGAGATTCAGACAGCCGTTCGGCTTGTTCTGCCGGGGAGCTCGCCAAGCATGCCGTTTCCGAGGGTACCAAGGCCGTCACAAAGTTTACCAGCGGTTAATTGGCGGGAATTTATACTATCGGTGTCTTTTGACACCACCTGTGCGACGGATTTTGTTTCAAATTCCTCTTGAAAGCTAAAATTTTCAGGAATTTGAGCTTTTTTCATCAGATCTGTATGCTTTTGCTTTCATTTTCTTTACTAGCTAGGGTTTCAGTATTTGGCCTAGCGGTCTTTCATTTATTTAGGTTCCTTAATTTGGTGCTATTTGTATGTGATTTAGGTAGAGAAAATCTGGATCCAATTGTAGATGAGACATTTTTACGTTTTGAAATGATAAATTGTGACTTTCGGTCATTCTGTGTCAAGAATCCATGGCTATTCTTCTCTGAGTTTTTAGGATTTTCATGGTCAGCAAATGGCCACCTGTCTATTTCGATGGAAAATAGAGATGTGTACGACTGCTTTTGTTTGACCGATATATATTCGTGCTGTATTTGAATTCAAACCGAGGGTGCTAATTTTGTTTCTTTTGTGTAATAAATGAGTTTTTAACGACTAAACTGGATGCGTTTTATAGAGATAAAATGCCTCCACATTAAATATATGGTTTAATGGTAGAATATTTTTTATTTAAAAAAATTAAAATGGTTTAATGGATGTATATAGAATAATTGTTTTATTTATCTTATACAAGGTTATGTAAGATTTATTGCATTTATATTATAGGTTATTTTGGATTTATATTCCCTTAAAATAATTTTTGTTTGATTAATTATTAATATTTAAAAGTTCATATTTTCATTTGATTTGTGTCTTTCACATCCTAATTAGATTAACAAATAAAAATATATTTCACATTGATTAATTATTATTTTTAATTATTTTTTAAAATGTTGATTAATGTTTAAATTTAAACCTAAAAATATACTTGATTTAGTGATGTATGCATTTTTGTTTTGAATGTTATATTTATTTGGGGAAATATTATACTTATGTATGGAGATAATTTATAGGTAGGGAGTGAAATGTGAATGTGGTAAAAAATGTTAAATAATTAAATACTTAGACATGAAATTACAATATGGTGATGTTGCAAAGTTTTTGCCAAATATATTAATAGGAATTTTTTTTTTAAACTTTTTTTTTTTTTAATTGTTTTTATTTGTTTTTTTATTTAATTGGTGACTTGTAAACAAATTGAAAACATTGGTTCAATCAAATTTGTATAAGGAGTATAGAATCATTAGTTATTAGGATTATTGAATCAATTAGTTTTGATGAGTAGTTGCATATGAAATATGTGTAGTTTTTAAGAAGAAAACATTTGTATTTTATGTAAAGGAAAATTAATAAAAAGAACAAAGTACTTGCATGTTATGTATGAGGTTTTTAACAATAACAAAATATTGATTGTGGTGAGAACTATTCCTCATTGCAAATGTAAAATTGTGTTATAACAAATGGCAAATGTTATGATCTTTATTAGAATTGAATGTGAAGCATATAATTATTAAAGTTCATGACTACATCTTGTATAGTAATAGTGTAATTTTTTTGATTGATTTGTTGAAAATTGACATTTTGCTCTTTTATATTTTACCTTGTATGTTTTGATTTTTTTTGTTTGAAATTGTTTTGTTTAGTTTGAAGTTAAGGTGGAAGTGAGGATTGTTTGCAACAAATTTGAACAAGTTAGTAGAGTGAATGATTAAAAATTTTAGTAATGAGGTTAGAGAAATTTTGAGCATACTTAACAAATATGCAATTCTTAATGAAAACATTAACAATTATATAACTTACCAACTTGTTCTTTGATGGCTTGGTATGTTAGAAATGCAACTTTTTTTAGCTTCTTAGTTTTTGCAATGTCACCAATGTAGGAATTTTTCCCAATTTGCATTGTTGAAGTAAAATTTGCAAAGTGTTCACAAGTCCTTTTTTTGTAAAAGAAAATGTAGAACTCATACCCATCTTTTTAAGAAGTTCTTGAAGGAGTCTTTTGGCAATTTTCTCTTGTTTTTTTTGGAACATTTGAAGGAGTGATTTAGCATGGTTTTGTATAGGAGATGTGTTTGAGATCTACAATAAGAATATTGTTTTGAGTATTATTGATAGAGAAATTACTAAGAAAGGTTGCTCATAACAATCTAAGAAATATTCTTGATAGTTCTACTATGATTATAATAAAGATTTTTAATTCATTTTTGTAGAATGTGGAGTTTCAAAGAGGAAAATAACAATTACATTTTTATTTATTTTATTTTTAATCTGAAGCTTTACCTTGTCTATTACATTATATTCAATTGTTAATATCTAGGACAGTTAAATAGACATAAAAATATAAAATATGACAATAAATGTGTATTACTATTTTGTTTTTATCTCAAAATAGAGGTCTACATTTGGAAGACATTGAAAGTGCAAATAAATCTAATCTACCTATGTATAATAGAATAAGGCATTGAAACAATCTTTGGAAACTTAGTTTTAAAGAAAATGCAACAAAATCGAAAAAATTCAATGTGAGAATCGATAAACCTATGGGGGCAGATGATGGGAATAAGCAATTTGAAGGATAATGGATGATAGCGGTGCACTGGATTTTTAATATGTAGACTGTTGCACTATAATAGCAGTAATTGCTATATTTAAGCAAACACTTATTTGACATATGTTATCTATTTCCAACAAATGAGGAATGTGATAATGGATTTCTTTAAGTGTTGTATCAATTAGCCTTTATAGCTTGCTACTGCAATTCTGGTTGTATTCTCCCAAAACCACATCCACCCTTAAACAAATTTGGCCATGTCAAGTTGTCACCATTTTGATTGGTTTCTAAAAGTAAGTCAGGCGCCAATCAAGTTTCCACAACTTCTTTTCTGCCCGACATCCCAAAGTTTAACTTGAGTTTTATTTTGAAGCGACCCTTTATGGAGTTTTGGAAAAGGTGTCGAGATCCGAAGTGGTCTTATAACCTCAGCATACATTGACTAAAGGAAGAAAGCTAAACATAAATCAATTTTACTTTGGAACCTTTGTAAAGTTTTGAAACCTTTGTTAGTTCCCGACAGGGTTTCAGAAACCTATCTTATTTTAGGCGACATGGTTCTTTTAAAAAAATATCTAAGTGTTTTACTATTTCTTGATGCTATTTCCTATGGCTCTTTTCAAAAAAGACCCTAAAATAATTTGAACTTGGTCTTAAGTAGAGTTTGTAAGGCAGATAATGAGGTTGTTTTAGAACTAAGGCAGAATCATTATTTTAAAGAACCTCGCATGAGTTCGACAAATTAAATAATCTATATCATAGAGTCAAACTCATAGAGCAACTAACAAACTCATTATCTACCTTAATCTACAAGCAAGAAAATATTTTCATTAAAATCTATGAAATGGGAAAAGTTCTCCATCATATTTTGTTCCGGTAGCACAAAGTAAAGCAAGCTGCTTGCTTCACTTGCTTGAGGATACAATGCAAACAACATCCCCACTAGGCCAATGCACAAATATTAGTGAGAGCTTCTCTAGAGAAGCTTCAACTTGAGCTAAATTTTGGTTGAACCAAACATTTTGTAGCTTTTTCTCCCCATTCCAACTTCCCAGAAGTGCAGATGACATTATATAAGAAGTGCTCCAACAGTGTAGAGTTGTGCACGTGAACTTGGGACAAGAAGTTTTCTCCTATTATCTTCTCGATCACACCCTCCTCCACATCGTTGTGAATCAGGAAAACCTCTCTAAGCTATTCTGCAACCAACTGCCTAACTACACTACTCTCTACGCCTTCAATTGAAAGGAAATCACTCTTGGAGGTAGCATCACTTGAGGTTCTCAACATGTTTGAAACAAAAAATGTCATTGTGAAGAATAAGAGTGCCTTTGTTTGAATTATAGAAAGGAGGGGTAAGTTGGAAGAGTTCACTCAAGAGAAATTAATGATACATGGACACTCCAAGTTGTCTTGAATTTAAAGAAACTTGATGTTGTATTAGCAAAATGAGCTTCAACGTTAGGTGAAATCTATGTATTTAAACCATCTGCATGGATATAATCCTTAGTTGGCAAGTCATTAAATGATGAACTGGAGAATTTGAGATTAATCACATGAGCAAGTGGCCACGAGGCTTATCTATAAGGAGCGGTGATGTAATCACTTGTCTTAATCAATCAATATTTGCAATGTAATCATTCCTCCCTCAAAATAGCTATAAATGCTTATTTGAGTTAGTTATGTAGAGATCAACTAATCATCTGCGAAACACTTATTTGGTAAATTGGTGGTTATGATTTCCGAAAGTTAGTTTTCAAGAAGTTGGCGACTAAACTATGATGTAAAAATTATAAATATATTTTTGGCGGACTTTTGAGGGGGTCCAAATTTTTGATCCCCATTGCACTTTGATGCAAGAGTGAGAATTGATTGAAAAGAAGGATTAAGTTTTGTAGTTTATTTATTTTTATGAAGAATTTATTTGTCTTTGAGCAATGAATATGAATGCAATATTGAGTATTTATGAATGAGTCTTTGAGCTCTAATAAGTGCTAGAATTCTACTTCTCTTTGTGGATGTTGTGTTCTTGGATATTTCATTCATTGTTCTTCAGTTAAATGATGGAATTGTAGTGTGTCGAGTCAGTTATTTTCTATTAGTAATCTAATCTTCGAGTTGCGATATTGGTGGCATATACATCTTTTAAGTTTCAATTAATTTTCTAAGGTTGAATTTAAATTGCATTTACATCATGGCTATGAGCAACTGTTAGTTTTCCTTTCCTTCTTTCTAGTCAAAAGCATACCCATTTTCTTTAAATTCAAAAAATCTAAAAATCAAATATTATGAGGGAGTTATACCTCTTAAAATTTAGAGGAAGATCACCAATGAAATGGTGATCTCTCCAACTGTTGATTGTTGATTAGTCTCTGTTCTGGGCATCATAGAGTCAAATTAAATTAATCTATAAGAAGATAAATCTGTTAACCAACAAATTTTTGGTGACTCTGCTAGGAATCAAAAGGGAAAGTCAAAACAATTGCCTTGTTATGTATATAAATGGTTTTACCTCATGAGATTTTTTTTCTCATGTTATATCCAAACCTAGATTGGGTTAACGTAGAACATGAAGACATTATCACTAAACTAGATACTCTAGCTTGGAGATATAGGAGGAGTGCTACAGAGTATATGCGAGTAAATTTGGTTCTTGAAGAAGAAGGGTTAGCACAATGACTAGTTAGAAGAGTGGTTGAGAGGTTCCCAAGAATAGAGATAGTGTGATATCCTCGTCCTCGACTTGACCCAAACCACAATCAAAATCCTCCTCTAGATTGAAACGCACCACCAAGGAATTGATTCGGGAAGGAGTTTAAAAGTAAGAAAGAAATTACCTCTTCTCAGATGGAGGTTGGCGACTCTGTGTTTTAAGTTTTATGTATATTTCTATAGCAATCTACCAGTGTGTGAGATGGACCTAGTCTCACGACAAGCATGGAGAGCTCATTTCAAACCCAGGCTGGCTTTTTCTCAATACTCAACCTTTCCTGTAGGATCTATAAAACATTTCCCGAAGTTTACTAGAGAAGGTGCACATAATCCAAAGAACCACATTCAAGCTTTAAATGTTCCATGTGGGATTTTTGGTGTTATAGAGGATGATGTATTTATGCAAATTTTTATAGAATCTCTAGTTAATAAAGGAGCAGATCAGTTCCAATGTCTAGTGGTTGGGTGCATCACTAATTGGAGTATAGTGTTGAAGGACAAGTTTTTTGCAAGGTTAAAACCAATAATTGACACCTGGTACTCTACTATCTTACTTCTTCAACATTCAAAAGGGAAAACATGAAAATATGAGGGATTTCATTAACAGATTCACTTGATTCCTAAAATGGATTCCTCGTGCTGATAGGCCCAACCAATCAAACTTATTGACCATCTTTATGGCCACCCTACATCCAAAAATCCAATTCTACTGAAGCAAAAAAAGGTATGTGACTTTGAAGTTTCCAAATTGGAAGCCGTAAAATTGGAAGATGATTTGCTTTTGTCTAGGTATCTCAACCAATGCTGAGTTGGAATGTTGTCAAATAGAAAATTCACTCCATAGGGTTGTCATGAAATATAAAGTGAGAGGAAATTCTTGTCTTATATAGATACATGTTCTAATTTAGTATTACTACATGCCAAGAAGATTACTCAACTAAACCCAATGCTGATCAAAGGAGTGAAATACACATTGAGCATTATGGAGATAGAGAAGAAGGTCATGATAGCTTTGACGAGGAGGACGATTGCTCTTCCTCCAAAACACCACGTTCCACCTTAGTATCCTCTATCCCAAAAATCAAGGAAGTTAAACAATCATCTGGTTCTATAATTCAAGTTACCTCCATGATTCCAAAATTCAAAGTGTTCATTTTTAAAATTGACGAATCAATCATCCAGATTGTGACAATAGTAGAAGATTGTGAACAACTAGGAAAGCTTGGGGATGGCAGTCATGCAAAGTCGTCAGGTAGTTTTAATGCTTTATACATACCAAATAGTTTTGGTGAGGATTTTGAAATCACGGATAGTCCTTTATTTGAATTTCATGAGTCTGAACTAGACAACTTGGAGAATTTTTTCCTTGTTTCTCATGATACTGTGATGGTTGGTAAGGATGGTGAGATGAGTGATGAGGAGTTTGAGAATGATGTTAGACCAGGGGAAGAGGAAGAAATAGAGAAAGAGTGGTGTGTGGATAACACCTTTATTATGAGTAGTCTTTCTTACCCTTTAAATTAGGATTTAAGAACCTTTGTTGAGTAACCGTACAAAAAGATGCATTACCTACCTTTGAGACAAAGAAGATTGGAAATTCATAGGATAGGTCAAGTAAAGAAGGTGAAAGTGTTGAGTGGATATATAAAAACCTCTCTAAAATCATGTCAAAGCACAATGCGCCCATATTGGTTGAGGAAAATAGCAAGGTTTACACTTCATAGTCACACATTGATTTTGATTGAAATTCGTACTAGTTGCATGCATTCTTTACTTCAGTTAGTGAAGCAATGGTTCCTGATGATAGGTTGTTTGAAATGATGGATGAGGACATGGAAGGAAATCTTCCAATATATGAGAAGATATAAGTGTATGATGAGAAGTGGTCTTTTGGTGGCAAAATTACATAGCGAGGACTTGTTTTTCATGTAAGTTTGGTTTGGCATAACTTGTTACCCCTAAGTGTGCAAGTGTTGTGTAGAAATACTTATCTTGTCCGTAGTGGGTCATATTTCCCCTGTCAGTTGATGGTTTCACATGAGTAGCCTTGAACGTCTTTAATGGTAGGTGTCCCCTACCTTGTACATATTTCAATTTTGGTTGTGTGGTTAGTCTAGGTGTCTCATTCCCTTTTTCTTGTCCTGTTTTTGGTTTTTTTTGGTTCTTCCCTTCAATGTTATTGACTTTTTCACCCAATAGATAAGGCACTGGTCTTCTATTGAGATCCCGAGTTCATGTCTTCATCCTTCACAGTCCTTGTCCCTGGTCAAATCCAGTTGTTACTACAATTTTGGTCGTATTCTCCAAAAACCGTATCCACCCTTAAAGAAATTTGGCCATGTCAAGTTGTCGCACTTTTGATTGGTTTTTAAAACTAAGTTGAGCACCACAACTTCCTTTCCACCTGACATCCCAAAGTTTAATTTAAGTTTTTTTTTGAAGTAGCCCTTTGTGGAATTTGGAAAAGGCATCAAGATTTGAAATGGTCTTATAACCTTAGTATACATTGACTAAAGGAAGAAAGTTAAACGAAAATCAATTTTAATTCAAAATATTTGCAAAGTTTCGAAACCTTTGTCAGTTCTTAACAGGGTTTTAGAAATCTATCTTATTTCTGGCGGCATGGTTCTTTTTCAAAAAAAGCTAAGTGTTTTACTGTTTCTTGATTCTATTTCTTATGGCTCTTTTCAGAAAAGGCCCTAAAATACTTTGAACTTAGTCTAAAGTGGAGTTTCTAAGGTAGATAATGAGGTTGTTATAGACCTAAGGTGAAATTTGACGATATTTTAAGAACCCCGCCTGAGTCCAACACTTCTTTATTAGTGTTATTTAAAACTACCATTTCATTATTCAAAGATGCATTTTAAGAAAGGTGATAGTATCAGAAGTAAATTACATTATAGGGATGATATCCAGTCGAAGAATTAACCATTAACATACATTGCAACTATGGAAATAAAAAAGTGCATCACAACAAAAATGAAAAACATAGAATTGAAATAAGGAGCACCAAGATTATTACATCACATGAGATAGATTAAACACCATATATATATCATCTGTATTACAATAAAAGAGGGGAATTTTTAGTACAAGCTACAAGATTTTAAACACAAAGAGTAAAAATGAGAATGCAAATTCCCTCCACTAGCTCTTAGAGCTACTCAATCTACGCAAACAAGAAAAGATTTTCATTAGACTCCACAAAATGGGAAAAGGTCTCCATCATATTCTGCTCCAACCTAGCGCGGAGTAAAGCAACCGCCTACTTAGCTTGCTTATTTCTTAGGGAAATAGCAATGTAAACAACATCCAACACCAGGCTAATGCACAAATACGTAGTGAGGTTCCTCGAAGCAACTTCAACTCGAGCTAAATAGGATAGCTCCGAACCATGCATTTTGCAACTTTTTCTCCCAATTCCCTTCTCGAAAGTGCGGATCAAATTGTATAAGAAGCACTCCAACAATGAAGAGTTGTGCATGTGAACTTGGGCCAAGAATTATTCTCTTATTATCTTCCTGATCACACCCTTCTCCACATCGCTGCAAATTAGGAAAACCTCTCTAAGTTGGTCTGTAACTAGCCGCCTAACTACACTACACTCTACACCTTCAATTGAAATGAAATCACTCTTGGAGGTAACATCACTTGAGGTGCTCGACATGTTTAAAACAAAAATTGTCATTGTGAAGAACGAGAGTGCCTCTGTTTGATTTATAGAAAGGAGAGGTAAGATGGAAGAGTTCACTCAAGAGTAATTAATGATACAAGGACACTCAAAGTTGTCTTGAATTTAAAGAAACTTAGTAGTGATGTGATGTTGTATTAGAAAAATGAGCTTCGAAATTGGGTAAAATATTTGTACTTAAACCATCTGCGCGAATATAATCCTTAGTTGGAAAGTCATTAAATGTCGAGTTGGAGAATTGCAGACTATTTGCATGAGAAGGTGGCTACAAGTCTTATTTATGAGGAGCGGTGATGTACTCCCTTGTCTTAGTCAATCAATATCTACAATGTAATCATAACCTTCCTCAAAATAGATGTAAATGCTTATTTGAGTTGGTTATGCAGAGATCAACTAATCATCCGTGAAACGATCATTTGGTAAATTGATGGTTATAGTTTCTACAAAGTCAGTTTTCAAGAAGTTAGCGACCGTTATGATGTAAAAATTATAAGTATGTTTTGGTGGAATTTTGAGGGGTCAAATTTTTTTATCCTCATTGCACTTTGATTCAAGAGTGAGAATCGATTGAAAATAAGGTCAAGTTTTTTAGTTTTATTTATTTTTCTGAAGTTCTTTGTCTTTGAGCAATGAATATGAATACAATTTTGAGTATTTATGAATGAGTATTTGAGGATGAATGATTTCTCTTTGTGGATGTTGTGTTCTTGGATATTTCATTCATTGTTCTTCAGTTAAATGATGGAATTGTAGTGTGTTAAGTCAGTTATTTGCTATTAAAAATCCAATCTTTGAGTTGTGATATTGGTGGCATATACATCTTTTTAGTTTTAATTAATGTTCTAAGGTTGATCTTAAATCACATTTGCATCATGGCTATGAGCAAGTGGTAGTTTTCCTTTCCTACCTTCTATTCAAAAGCATACCCATTATCTTTGAATTCAAAAAATCTAAAAATAATATTTTACAAGGGAGCTATACCTCTTAAAATTTTGAGGAAGATCACCAATGAAATGGTGATCTCTCCAACTATTGATTTCCGATTAGTCTTTCTTCTCGGAATCATAAAGTTAAATTAAATTAATCTTTAAAAATACAAATTTGTCAACCAACATAGCTAAATTCTATTATTATTGATGCTGAATGATTGTATTCATAAGATTTTTGGCATTAGATCTGATTGCAACTAACTGAGCCTTACCTTGACAGCAATAGTGGACCTACATTCTTTATTAAGTAAAAATCAACAACATGATTTAGGTGAATCAAAGTATAAATTAGCATGTAGTGTTTTAGGCATTACATTACAACAAGCTTATGAGATTGAATTAGATATGTGAGAACATGTAGCAGAGGCAGTACTGGCAATAAGAAGTGTATACACTGATGCAAGTGATGTTGAAACAAAGTATTACTTCAAGATTTTAGATTTTCAGTCAGACACAATATATGATGTTTCTGGATGCATTACACAACACACAAGGAAACAATATATGAGGGATTATGAGAGTAGAGAATTATGTCTAGATTTTGAATAACAAACTCCTGTCGGGAACTCCTCCAAATCAATGCAGGACTCTACATAAAATTCCAAAAGCTCAAGAAATTTAAACATTTCAACCAAACCAAGGACTTCACATTTCCTAACATGTATGTTCTGCAAACTCTCAACTCTAGCGTGCTCAAGTGGAAAAGAAAAGAAAAATATCTAGATCCAGAGTTTTAAGTTGGGGAAATATGGAAGATCAGGAACAATTGCAAACTTTTACAACACAAGCTGTCCATTTAGTACTCCTCACCTGTACCAGTTCAAGATTGGAGTTTAGCATATGCAAGCAACAACTTACAATGCTTATTAAGGGGGAATTCAGGTTGCCATGGAATACGATTTTAAAAATGGATGAAAATTTAAATATACAAAATTTTCATTTTTTTTTTTACTTTTCCAAAGATCTTGCCTTATGAATCTGTTATAAGTTTAATATAAAATTTTAACATATTATTATAAATCATGAAGTGTGATCTAAAAAGATCCAAAATAATTAAATTCATATTTTTTCCACAAAGATGTTGGAAGTGTGGGGAGTCTGAAAAGATGTCCAACCTGGTTCTAAAATCGACAAACAAGACATTAGAGGGATAATGAGCCTGAATAGCCATTTCAAAGTGTTGGAATGAATAAATTAATTATAAGCTTGTCGGCACAGACCTGCCGGTCAAGCCACCTCATGCCATCTCTAGCCGCCCAACATTGTCTTCAATCACCCCACATTGCTCACACATGCTCTCTCACCTATCTGCTATAAATATCATAGCAAACCCTCTGCTACAATGTCTAGCAAATTTATTGTGCATTTATCTATAAATCTAATCAACGAGACTGTATTTAACAGAGCTCAAATTTTGAGTTTTACTTTGTTTTTGTCTCTTCTCCTCTATTTTGTGTTTTCATTCATGGTATCAGAGCCAGATTAGGGAGAATTGAAAATTGCAAAAGGAGAAAATGTCACAGCTAGAAATTTACAATTAATGAAGCGTGCCAAATCTACTTTGTTTGTTTGAAGGAAAGGCCAAATCAATGTAGACTGTGGTGTCTAAGTTTGAAGGAAGAATTCGTATAAGGTTGTAGTCATTTTTTGTTTGTTCAAGTCTAAGCTAATATTAAGCTACCACCCAACAAAGGAAAAGTCGTGGTTGCAATCAAGACCAGATCAAAGGATTTCAAGATCACAAACGTTGAATAAAGATTTAATAAAGTGTAGAATGTAAGTTAGAAGAAGGATATTTTATGCCACTATAGTCAAGAGTTGTCCCCATCATCCATAGTGATAGATCACTAAATAATTAAAGGAGTGTCAGCCAAAGAATGGAACTATAGAGAAAAGGGAGTGTCGATCGTAGAAGAAGGCTACTCTTTGAACAAAGGAAATTGCAGCTTAGAAAGCTAGTCAATAGGAGGACGTTGGAAAGGATATCACAACAACCAATCTCAAAGGAGCGTAGAAATTTATCAAAAAGCCGCTACCCATGAATAAAGCTGTCAAAAGAAAGGCCTCTATAGTCACAAAAGGAGATTAGGAATCGATTGGAGGAAGTCGTTTGTCAAAAGATAGATTGTAACATTTGGTGGAGCTCTTAGTCGTAACAGTCAAAGAGAAAGATAGGTGAGCACTAGCCTACAAATGGAGTCTTCTAGTTTAATTACAAGCTGAAAATTGTCAGCTATGTGAGAGTGAGAAGCTGAACTATCTTTGACCTTCTATGATAGCGCTATAAGAATTAATGTTGTATGAGTTGTGAGTTATTAGTTGTGAGTTAAGAGTTGTTTTCTTTTACTCTGCTGGTGGTGGTCGTGCTATCAAAGAAAAGCTTCGTGGCAGATTTGGAAAGAGTTGACTTGCATGGAAAGAGCCTAAGGTTTTTAGAGTGGGCTCGAAAAAATTATTTGGGTTTGAAAACTTGCATAATGCAAGAGTTCATGGGTGGCTCAAAAAAATTATTTGGGTTTTTTTAGAGTAATGGAAATTTGTACAAGAAAAGTACGTTGCTGTTTGTGAAGAATTCAAAAAGTCTATTGATTGTTAGTTTGTTTACTTTCTGTGCAATTTGAGTGAAAGTCAAAGATTCTCCGAGTTTCAAATTGCGGTGGTAGAGAGGATAATAGTTCAAAAAGGAAACATACAAAAAAATGGTGTTGTTGTGGTTGTTAAGGAAACTCCTATACTTTCTAAGCTGAGGCCCCACTTGATGGTGGAAGTTTTGAAGGCGATGAAGGCTATTTAGTTTTATAAATGGGATTTTGGAGTGGAAGAGGTTGTGAAGTATTTGTAGTGTAAGTGTAAAGCAAAGTAGGAGCTCCCTCTTATCCTTCATGTCCACTTGAAGTTTGGAGCAGAGAGATCGTTGGTGTTAAGTGTGAAGTATGTTGCTGAAGCATTTGAAATTGGAGGCTATGTTCATCAAGGAGTCTAATCCAAAAGACTTGTCCCACACAAAAGAGAAGGCTGCAAGTCAAAGAAAAATGAAGATCACTAAAAGATAGAGAGACACTAAGCTGATTGCAAGTGGTTGTTCATAAAGTAGTCCAAGTTTTAAGGGTTCGTAGAAGAGGCATTTGAAGTTGCATAAGCAAGCCTGCACAAATAAAAAAAAAGAAAAAAAGAAAAGGGGGATCTCATGTGTTAAGAAGTCGTCTGAAGACTTGAGAGTTGTTTGTGAAGGATCTCCATTTACCACTTGATTGGAGAATTAAGGCACACACATATAAAAGGTAAATTATGTTTTATAAGAGAATTATTGTGTTTCTCTATTTGTGAAAAGAATATGCATCCCACAAGGAAATGAATAGATGCTGCCAAAGTCTAGTAGCCAAAATCATATCTACCACCAAAGGACCCCAAAAGTTGATCAAGACCCCCTATCAGGGACCCATACACCCTTGGGTGACAGTCTCATTTTATAGTGGTTGAAACAAGCTTTTCTGGGTTAATTCATATCACTTTTCACTTTTAGGATCCACCTGCAAACTGCAGTTTTAGTTTGATAGTTATTTAGATCTTGCAATTTACATATTAGAGCACATAGTCTAATTAGGTTAATCAATTCCAATTCATTTCCATCCTTAATCAAATGTAGATCCAAGTCTAATTGGATCACCTTCATGGCTGATAGTCAATCTAATCACCTTGTTGATCTACATATTAATGTAACTTGGAAAAAAGGCCCCTTGCATTCTAGGTTCTCAGCATTTAGGACCTAGGATCCCTTTTTCTACATTATATAAAATCATCTCATAAAACAACATTTTTTAAAGCTTGGAAAGCATAATATTTGTGAAAGAATAATTGCTTCAATATACAATTAAAAGGAAACCTAAGATTTTAATTTGAATGATGCATTTAGGTAAATAAAGAATATTTTTGTTGGGGCCACTGTTATATAAAAGGAACAAAATTCACTTATAAATATAATATTATAAATTTTAATATATATGATTGATTAGGAATTAAATATATAGATGTTGAGATAAGTTTCATTTGATAGCATACCCTTGAAAAATTGACATCAAAGCTTAAATAATTTTCCAAATCCATCACTTGGAAGGTTTTCATGTTGATACTAAAAAACTCACAAATAACAATATACACTCAGTGAGGAAATGTTAATAATTATACAACTACCAAACATCACCATGAACTTGAGAGTTTTTAATTAGTATTTTGACCTTGGACATGGTTGGTGACAATTGACTTGCAAATTCACTACATAAAAACTTTGTAATCTAAATATAAATATTAAAAACATCAATTCAATATCAAAAATATCAAACTCAATCCAATTTCATGGTGTTAAAGACTTACTTTTTTCCATCCAACATATCATGTGGTGATGAGTTTTTTTCAATTAACAAATTTAGAAGACCATTTCTGGTCCTTGCCTAAAATTATGCATTTTGGGAGCCCATTTGTATCATTTTCAATAAACTACAAGCATTGAATAAATGCATCCAACTCGTGTTACTCTTGAAATGTACTGTCCTAGAAATTTGGGCCAAGACCCATACACCCTAGGGCATATGGGTCCCCCTTATTAGCCAGGACTCATTTTAGACAAGTTGTTGGCAACATTTTAACATTTAGAATTCAAATTTCAAGTGTCGGCTTTTGAGATCTAATTTTTGGGAAATCGAATAAATGCCTATAAATACCTAGTCTTTTCACCATTTGAAATTAGAACTACAATTGAGGAGAAAATACTATTGTCAAGAGAAAGTCAAGGGCAGTATTTTGGAGTATTATTGCAACAATTCAAGATCCAAGCATTATGTTAAGGTGTATGTGAGTTCATATGTTCATGTTATCATGTTTTTGTGAAGGTTAACCCTTATTGTAGGTCTCCAAAGCATTCAAGCAAGTAAAATCCAAATCCTTGAGGTGATTTATATGACTTTAGTCCTTCAAGGAAGCCATTGAAGGGTGGTGAGTTGCAAAATTTTGTTCATTCATCATTCCTCCCTTTCAATTATCATTCTTATCATTGACATTGCCATTGTGGAAGTAGAAACACTTACACAAGGTTTGACTAAGGCAAGCCCCTAAAATGGCCCAATATTTCCTCTCTTTGTGAATATGCAGGTGTGTGCAGCATGTTTTCTAACCTAAAATAGTGCAAAATGAAACAAAATGCAAAGGAAGAAAACACAAAACAACACCTCAAGATAAGCAGAGTTATACTTGAAAAAAACAAAGATGAAAACAATGATTTTACCTTGCCCAAGTCGATTGGTTGGTTGGCCCTTTTGATTCGATTGTTTGTGTGCTCCTTTGGTAGCAAATCACATAAAACTATATGCAAAATGATGTAGATGTCATGGAGGATGTAATGATGGAGGTAGGTATTTGATTAAATGCCTAAAATGAATGCAAGATGAGCTTGAAAATTGTAGCAATGGAGTGTCTTGTGAGAGCTTGAAAACTTGATGGCTTGAATGCTAAAGTGTGTATATGTGAATGTGTGTATGAATGCTTGAGTGAATGAATAAAATGAGGCCAAAATCCTCTATTTTAGGGGAAAAGCTTCTAGAGAAATAGAGGGATAGAATTTAGCCACCATGGACAAGATGAAGGGCTATGGTGAGTTGAGAACTCACAAGCCCTCACATCTTGCCATGTGGCAATGAGGTGTAAAGAGGGAATGTGATGTGGAGGTACTTGAAAGTACCTTGGGATTGAAAGAAGATTTCCTAAAAAATGAAGTTCTTGTCCCCATGTGGGAAGGATGTGACACATGAGGAATTCTAGAATTCCTCAATAATCCTCATGGGGAAGAGGAGAGCATTGGAGCAATAAATGTGAATTTTTAGTTCACATGATGAGAAGGTACTTGGAAGTACCTTGGGGATATGAAGATGTATCCTCATAAAGGAGGTCCTTGTCCCCATGTGGGAGATGTGACACATGAGGAATTTTAGAATTCCTCAATAATCCACATGGGGAAGAGGAGAGCCTTGGAGCAATAAATGTGAATTTTTAATTCACATGGGAAGAGGTTGTCTTGGCTAAATGGAGAAATTATTTATGATGGTTGACTTGGAGGTATGCCATAAATGGAATGAGGATTAGATTAAGGTTGTGCAAACAGGTGATTAAGGAGGCTAATAAAAGATTAGAGGCAAGTTGCAAGATATGGAGGATGTGACATTAATCCTGATTAAAGGTGTGCACATCTTAATCATGGATTAATTAAAATATTCCATATTAAAAGAGGATTATGGAGGATGTGACAAGGAGAGAGAAAAGAGGGAATCTAAAATTGATTTAAATTCAAATGGTCAAATGACTAAATTAAATAAATTGATATATTCATTTAATTTAGAGAGGAAGGGATAAAAGATAAAGTATTTAATTATTAAATCAAATACCTTAGGAACCTTAGGAAAAGGGGAAATATTAATTAAATAAATCATTCAATTAATATCAATAGGGAATATGAAATAGATGAATAAAGGGGGCGAATTTGACCATGCATGAGTGGTCAAATTTGGATGTCTACATTTTTCCCCTCTTCAAAATACTGTTAAAATAATAGTGTTTCAAAAAAAAAAAATGGGGATGACTCTATAGAGGAAATGACTAGAAAATGATGCCTCAACATGGGAGAAGTTGCGTAAGCTGCCCAGATGGTGGGAAATGAAGGGAGATGCCCCGGTCTCACAAGAAAGTGACTATGATGGAGGAATGGAGGAAAATGGTAGGGTATGCCCCCTCGAGAGGGTAGATGGGGAAGAAAAAGGGGCCTTGGGAAAATTTTTGATATGAAGAAACGAAGGGTACCATTGGATAGAGCTTGAAAAACCATGAAGATTGGATTTTGAACGGAGCCAAATAGACACACAGTGTGCAAATGGCAGCCCACGAAAGTTAGAGGATTAGTTATATGAAAAAGTGGTTAAATAAAGGGTATAAATACCTAAACTTAAAAGAGGTTTAAAAAGGAGGGAAAAACTACATATAATAATTTTAAGAATTACTATTCCTCATTTGCACACCTGGAAGTTGAGTGTGAGAGAAAGAGGAGAAGAAGAAGGTGACAAGGCTAAGGAGTACGATGACGATATCATCCACCAGGGGGATGAGGTACGACAGTTCTACCACGAGCGTGCAGTGCCACACTAGGTTAGTCCCAAAACACTCTTTGTGATTTTAAGCAAATTTCGTTTTGTTTTTGAATTTTCATGCATTTTGAAAACATGGGTTTGGGGGTTCGGGTAGGTTAGTAAAATGGGTAGCTGGTGGAATTATTATTTCGCCCAATTTGTAGGAAAAATCACCTGTTTAGAGGCGACAGGAAAGAGGGGTGGATTTGCCTATTTAATGGACAAATTCACCTAAAAAATGAGAAAACGCTTGAAAAGGGCGAGATGGTAGTAGAGAGGGGCAGAATTGCCCATGAATCGGGAAAATCTGCTTGGAATGGTCAACGGTGTTAGTAAATGGGAGACCTCACCCATAAGATGGGTGAATCCGCCCATAAGATGGGCGAGTCCGCCCACCTTATGGGTGAGGGTTCTCACGTAGGGACGGTGGTGGGTCCACCCATTTGTCGAAGAGGCGGGCGGGTCTACTCGCTAGATGAGCAGACTCGTTTGCCCATGAAGGTGAGTGGAAGAGCCCATTGGACGTGCGAGAGCACCCGCCCAGGGGAGATAGGTGAGCTCGTCAGTCCCCGAGCGGGCTCACCCATCAGATGAGCAAAAAGTTCGCCCATCCCAAGGGTGACAAGCGGGTCCGCCCGTAAGATGGGCAAACTCACCCATCCTAGGGTGATGGGCGGGTTCGCCCATCTAATAGGAAAACTTGCCCAAATGGGTGGAAAAGGGCGAGTGCACCCATAAATGAGCGAATTCGTCGAGAAGGGCAGAAATGAAGATAAAAGGGGCGACTTCAACTATGTTGGGTGAATTCGCCCAAAAGGCGAAGGAGAAAGGGGGTTAAATAGGAAAATTGGGAATTTTTTCCCAAAGGGTGAAAATGTCGAGAAGATAACCCAGGGTGGGGAAGAAAAAGAGAAGATGAGGAGATTGTTTAAATGACTTGCATATTATGTGGTGTGATTATGACGGTTTGAGAGCTTGCAGACACAGGAGAGGCGTTCAAAGGTTCTGGAGGCGACGATAGCGGTGATGAACAAGGAGGACCACATAACGTTGGCATGAGCAGGATTGCTACATATGCTTAGATATCCCACCGTCAGAGCACATCGGGCGCTGCTGACTGCACTGATTAAGTGATGGAGCTCAAAGACGTCCACCTTCCACCTCCTAATAGGGGAGATGATAGTCACACTGGAGGATGTGTGTAGGATTTTGTGGCTATCAATAGTCGGTCACCTCGTGAGTTGGATGAGGTCGAAGGAGCAGGAGCTGGATCAGACCTTATGGGTCCTCTTTGGATGAGACGATTTACTGGTTTAGGGGATGGTTTTGGATTTGGACAGATGCTTAGGGATGGGAGTACCTTCGTCACCATTATACCTCTGCGGTCTGATTAGCGGGATCTTGCTGCTAGACAGGAGCAGTCATTTTTGTAGCCTCAAAATTATGGAGGTTGTTAGGCACATTGTGGAGTAGAAGGAAAGGGAGTTTGCATGGGGTCCATGCATATTAGCACAGTTGTGCAGGGACATGCATGTGGTGTGCTATGTGGGCGCACTCAACGTTACACATGTGACGCTGTTACAGGTATGGGCCTGGGAGCACATCAGTGTGGCCAAATCAAGAGTTGTGATAGGAGGGGAGCATGATCCTACACTATTAGTGGCATACTGGTATGAGACTGAGTACGGCTGGAGATTTCATTATTAAGGCACTGATGATCTAGATAGATGGAGGAGGAGGCTAGATAATTTATGGGAGGATTAGATAGTGTGGAGGCCATACATGACGTGATGGTTCTCCAGATGGAGGGAGGATGAGGAGAGGCATAGAGGATACTTCTACACCATGTCCTATTTGATCAGGAGAGAGCCCTACATAGTACGGCTACACAGGGCAGACAAATTGCTGAGACAATACATATTTCAATAGGACATCCCTCCAGGACCATAGAGATTTTGACAAATCACTAGAGAGCAACCATGGGGGATCCAATTACAGCAGAGTTTGTGAGATAGTAATGGGAGGAGCTTCAGGAGGTACCTTACCCTAGAAGGAGAGGAGGGAGAGAAAATGCGGGGATGATAATGAGGTTCTTTGCGTGGTGGGTTCGTCACCAACCAGCACAG
This sequence comes from Sequoia sempervirens, assembly GCA_007258455.2. NCBI lineage: Eukaryota > Viridiplantae > Streptophyta > Pinopsida > Cupressales > Cupressaceae > Sequoia > Sequoia sempervirens. The sequence continues at coordinate 361,354,515 of VDFB02000003.1, read as the reverse complement.
GTGACGACGGTGGACCCTATTATAAAGGCACGTGGCTTCAGTCCTGAGGATGAGATGATACTAGATGGATAGAGAAGGGGGAGGGGAGGACAATAGAAGAGAGGACAAGAGGAGGTTAAGGCGAAGGAGGAGAGAGATGACCGACAGAGGAGAGTGAGGAGGCGAGGAGGATAGTAGAGGAGAGGACAGGAGGAGGCTGAGGTGGAGGAGAGAGATGATCCATAGGGGGAGGTGATGGAGGTAGATGCTCCTGAGGTTGATCCATTGGTCGTGGTACCTTACATACCACCACCACCGGAGGACCCGACCGTACTACTGAGAGGGGCCCTAGCGATGCTATGGATTACTGAGCAGAGAATCAGGGATTCAGAGACTGAGAGGAGTAGGTTGGTGGCTGAGGTGAGCAGGGTGCAAGCAGAGGGAGAGAGGAGTTATAGGACCTTGGCATATGAGGTAGCACAACATGGGTATCAGGTAGAGATAGAGAGAGATGGATTGTGGGCCGAGATGGGCATGTTATGAGTAGAGGTGACTCGACTTGAGGCAGAGGTGTCCAGACTGGAGGTAGTGGGACAGAGAGCATGGGGAGTTGGTTGAGTTGAGGTGGGAGTGAGATAGACTGCAGGCTGAGGTGACCATACTACAGGCAAGGGGACAACAGGAGCCTGGAAGATTGACGGACTAGGTATCTTCATAGGCCTTGGAGGAGGCAGAGAGAGATATGGAGGATTTGAAGAGACAGATGGCAGGGATGTTGAGGGAGAGGACCGAGATGAGACAAGAGTGGGATGAGCTCCGTGACAGAGTAGAGGTAGCTGAGCAAACGACGGGGGCTGCAGGGTTGGTTCTAGAGAGAGAGGAGGCTATGATGGCACATATATAGACCTTGCAGGGCGAGAGAGATGCAACAGAGGCATAGGTACAAACTTTGTAGGGAGAGAGGGATGCAACGTAGGCATGGATACAGGTAGTGGAGAGAGAGAGGGATGCAGCACAGGCACACGAACATGCCGTGCAGGATGAGGGGAGTGGGACAGGGGTAGAGACATTATAGAGGGAGAGGGATGTCGTGCAGGCATAGGTACAGGTCGTGCAAGAGGAGAGGGACAAAGCGATATAGTAGGTGTTCTAGATGCGAGCAGAGATTGGTTAGTTGTGGTTGACACAGGATGTGTGGGCACAAGAGAGGAGATCCATATCTGAATTTTGGGACAGGTATAGGGCTGAGGGAGATTCAACTAGGTATTAGGTGGCAGAGTGAGACGAGTACATGAGGGAGGCTAGCTACTATATGGTGACCTACTACACAATAGTGCTAGATCAGGCATGACGTGTACCTCCCTACATCCGAGCGGTACTACAGATGCCAACACCATCCTAGTCAACAAGGACACACACTCGAGGGTATAACAATTATCAAGAGACTCCTCTGCATAGAGGACTAGTGCTAGACTCACCGCAGAGGTCAGATGTGGGCAACTCATAGTAGAGAGGATAGAGGACAGATGACAGGAGACAGGGTTTTGATAGGTGCAAGGTGGATGGGCAGTACAGAGCGGTAGAGATGTACTTGTATTTTATTTGATGATTATTTATGTATATGGTGGATATGTACTTTGATAAGATGATGGATTTTATGATGGACGCTATATTTTGAGATTTATATGATATGCGATGACCATTGTCAACACCATGTGTTATTATGTGATCAATGTTTATTTATGGATGTGTGTGTATGAATGTGATTCGTTATGACATGCATATGATTATAGTATGCACATGTATCTATGATGATTTATGTTTATGCTTATGTGTAAAGATCGACAAACTCACATACCATAAATAGTGTTCCATAAGCAAAGCATATACCAAATGTGGAAGGTGAAATAAATATATTAAATAAAATATATTAAGAAATGCTATAAGGCAAGTTACAATAGTGAATTCCTACCAAGAGGGTGTTACAAAACATCTGTTTCAATGTTTACAACTATAAATTTACATCAATAATCACATCCATGATGATAATTTTACATTACAAATTGGCCAAAAAAGCCACACAAACACAATACAAGAAATATATCCATATGATGAATAAATATCGGTCCTCAACCACCATGACTCCGCTGGTCTTCCGCAAGCCGAGGCCAAGAGCGAGGTTAAGGCGCCTTTTCCACCCAACCATGAAGCACTAAACTTCCCCGGGTTTCTTCCTAGCTCAAAGAAAGCACTTAACTTGCACGAGGAGCCTAGCAACCTGGAATGGTGTAAGCAGGAGGGAACTCGTGATGCGTGCCTAATGCCTATATGCAATTCCTAAATACTATAATGTCATATTACTCATATACATGATGTGGCATAGACATATATCAATAAAGTCTAGGCTTTTAAACCATCTATTTCACTGGTTCATTAGCTTGGCCAAGCAAAAAATTAAAATGGCATATTCGAAAAGGTAAACTATCGTGTTTGGGAGCCCACATTTGACATCTTGTCTCAGAAGTAATCTCAAAGAAAAATACATAAATCTCTTCATAAATTTGCTTAAGATTCAAGCATCCACAAAATAGAAAGTTCTTTTGAAAACACACACATTTAACTTCAGCATTTGCTTAACATATTGCATGTCCTTCTATGATATTTATGAGTAAAATATGTTGTCTATGTTTATTATTACATCTATCAACTAACCCAATTTTATCAATTTACTAAAATAGCAAATACATACTTATACAAGCACAAGATATCTAATAAGTTATTTGCATAAATAATCGCCCAAATTTAATATAGATTTTTATATGTATCTACATTTTAAGTGATAACTTGTAAATATATGTACTAATATATCCATTTATTTGCATACAAGATTTCTGCTAACCAATTTCCAATTAAAAAGGTTTATTTCTAAAAAAAAATATATAAAGTTATACTTGTCGTACCCCAATCCAAATACCCGCAAAACACAATAAACAAACACATTAGGAGATCATATGCAAGTAAGAACAAATATTCCCCATGAAATCCATTAGCAAATTTGTAAATAGGAAATAAACAAGAATGAGATGAAAGAACAAGAAAGCAAGCTAAATCCTATTGAAGACAATGCAGACTCTTGATCCCATGGGGGAATTGGTGCCAATTTGATATTAAAATTGGCCCTTTCCCAACTCCAATGCTAGCTTTGATGTGTGATGAAGAATGTGATGCACTTTGATGAAGAGTGATGGATGCTTCAAGAAAAAAATTTGCATAACCTAGCTACAAATTCGAAAATATGGATGAAGATTGCCAAATATTTGAGCATAGTAAGTTTACTCAAATTGTGGATGCTTAATATGAAGGATGAGCTCTCTATTTATAGAATGTCAAGTTGAAGAGATGTCCAAAATAGAGCAATGTGGGACTAAGAATTAGCGAATGACAAAGTGCCACTTCTCAACAAGTGAATGGATGAAGGATGTGCAAGTTTTGAAGATTGTGTCAATAAATACATATATTTGAATTTTGAATGTGTTGAAATGACATGTAAGAGGGAAAGAAGGAGCATTGAATGCCACTTGGCTCAAGGCAAAAGGACTTTGTAGGTGGAGTAAATGACTTGTTGGAAGGAAAAATTCCACTTGGATTTTGAATTCAAACTTGATGAATATTCCTTAAAAGATGCTTTGTTGAAGAAAATAGAAATTTAATAAATCAAATAAGTCTATTTTCATGTGCAAGTGGAAAAAGAAGGAGGATGGGACATGAGAAGAGATTAAATTAATCAAGGTTAATTAATTTAATGAAGGGGTTAAATGATGTGACCTATTTAATTTAAATTTGTGGATTTATTTAAATCAAATATGAGAAGAATGTGATAAAGGATTAATTAAATAAGAATTTTTGATTTATTTAATTAAAAGAGATGATGTTAGATTAAACTAAATAAAGTTTTAATTTAATAGATAGACTTTAGAGATTTAATCAAATAAAATTAATTATTTAATTAAATAGGATAATTAGATCAAAATGGTTAATTTAATTATTGAGAAAGGATGACTTAATTAGATAACTGATTTATTTAATTAAGAGAGGAATATTGATGAATTAATCACATAAAGACATTTGATTAAATGGTTAGACCGAAGGATGATTCAGGATGAAACGATGTTAATGGTTAGGATCAGATGTCCAATGCCAATCAGTACATTTTACATGTCTACATTTTGCCCCTCGTTGAAGCAATGCACTCGTTGCATTGATTCAAAGAATAAATGATCTCGATCAAAGCCAAATTTTTTTTTTTCAAAATCTTGCCCCACTGCTGCCCGACGAGAGAAAACATGCCAATATATTTCCCCCTCGAGAGATTGGATGAAAATTTTAATTTTTGGGTGATCTCGTGAAAAAAGAGACAAGGTGCCTGACAAGTCCAAAAAGGCTCCTAAAGGCCAAAAACGTGTCTAAATGCAATAAAACAATGTAAAACATGCCTCAACTGGACAAAAAAATAGGTTCAAGAGCTCAAAACCCTAGCAAGATATCCAAACAGGCTGAAAAATCCCTAATTTTTAGGTTTAAAAAGGCTCTAAGGGGTCACTTTCAATTCATTTTCACACATAGCCTTCTGACGAATCTGTGATTTGAGCTCTCACACTCTGACGAGATGGCACAACGACAACTCCCGATGTACATTTCTGACCGAGTCTAGACATACCAGCGACCACTCGGCATTGGGGCACCGGTAAGTGATCCTTACTTGAGCTTTGTTTTTCATTTTTCATGTTTATTTAATGCTTTCAAACTTAGTTCTTCTACAGCGGTGCTATACATCACCGCTCAAAAAACAAACTGCACCGCTTGATAGGTCAAACTGACCTACCATCGTAGAGTGCACCGCGGCAGTGGAGTTTGGAGTTTGGAAACAAACTTCAAACTCTGACGCCCATACCCTCACCAGCGGGGTCATTTTAAAGTGTGACGCGACGGTTCTCTTTTAAACTAGAATCTTCCCAAACTGTGCCACTTGGCAGAAAAGTGCACCACGACAGTGCTCTTTTGGAGTTGATCCCTCCAGCGTCACAGTTTGGACTTTTCAAACTGCGACACCTTCACAAATAGCTACGCTGGGATGGTTTTTTGGATGCTCGGAATGAAAATTTTCAAATTTTTTAACATGGTGACCTTTCCTAATGTAGGACACGGCGAGAGAGCTCTATTCTTGGGAGCACAGATCATGGGAGATCTTTGGTTACCTGCAAGACCTTAGTGACAGGGATCAGGATAGGCTGCGAGACATGGGACTGTGGTTTATTGCATATGTAACACCTATGCGTACCCACCTTGGGATGATGTCAGCGCTTGCCGAGAGATGGCACAATGAGACCTCATCCTTCCACCTTCCTGCTGGCAAGGCTATTGTTACCCTAGAGGACGTGTGGCAGATCCACAGATTGCTGATTCACAGGTGGTGCATTGTTTATGACATGGATGTTGGACGAGATTCCTATCACACAGTCCTCGCTATAGAGGATGTTATCTACTGTGAGGGTCAGATCGAGATTAAGCATCATAGGGCTCTGACTTTTCCCTTCCACCTAGTGGTTGTGGCTATTATTTCAGGTCTTATTGCCCTAGATCAGCGAGGCCAATATTTTAGTCCTAGTTGGGGACTCTGCTGGGAGCGCATGGTGATGCATGATAGGCCAATTCATTTTTCTTGGGGGCCTATTCTTCTTGCTTCATTCTATAGGGACTTACATGAGTATGTCTACCTCAATGACAGAGCACTCAGGGCAGGTGTTACACTCCTCCACGTGTGGGCGTGGGAGCACATCGCCGTTCTTTGGCTATGAGTTGTTGCAGTACTGATGGGGCCTAACGATCCCCTAGTGTGGTGTTACAGAGGTGGCATGTCCTTTACACACATGGGCGAGCATGAGATTCCTCACTAGATGAGGGTCCTAAATGAGATGTAGGTTTTCACATGGCGTCCATACCTTGGTCGCCTTGGATGGGCTGTTGATGCCCATCAAGACCAGTTTATGCAGGGGCAGGAGCATACTATGGTGGAGAGATAACTACCAAGGCGCATCCAACGCCAGTTTGGTGAGGCACAGGACCGGCCAGATGACACCTATGTGGCCATATTTTCCTGCACCGTGTCACAAGGTTCATGGGGGCGATACATTCCTGCCTTGGAGGCCGTAGACAACTTTAGACAGTTGGTGGCCTGGCCTTGGGTATATGATCAAGGACCTGCAGATCCAGGGGTTACTCAGGCCTACAAAGATTGGTTTCGGCCACCCTTGTGGTTGACAGTTCTAGGAGCACCCTCCGCTTGGCGGAGATCGAGGGGTAGAGGGGGAGGATGAGGATGGAGAGATGGTGATCGACAGGATCAGCCGGTCAGGGTCCCAGTGCAGCCAGGCCAGGCTGATGTTCAGATGCAGGACCACGAGTAGGTTCCAGCCAGGCAGCAGGAGCAGGTAGATGCACCACCACAAGTTGAGGGTGAGGGTCAGCCTCACGTGCATCTCTCACGAGCACAACCAACAGGGTAGCCAGATCCCTGTGATGCATTGATTGCACAACTACAGGCCTAGGTTCAGACCCTGACGACAGAGAAGGATCAGGCTAGGGCCAAGAGAGACAAGGCCATTTTACAGAGGCAGGCCGTAGAGCTATAGGTGGCCGCAAAGATGGGCCAGAGATAGCAGCTAGAGAGCATGGCAGCCTCCTCCTCTCAGAGCACAATGTCCCTTCGGTCTTACAGGGAGGCCGTCTAGGAGGCAGACTATTATTGCATGCATTATCATCAATCCGTACCCAGAGCAAAGTGGGCCCCAGATTACTCAGCAGACTAGCTACAGACCAACAGAGGGTCACAGTGACAGAGGTGAGGGTAGCAGGTAGGAGGGTTAGGTCTTATTTTGATCGAGACATAATTTTTTGTAGCTCGATGGGCCTTTTTGTACTTATTGACATACATGTATAGTGATCCGATTATTTTGTATTATGACAGTTACCTGATGATGATATATATATGAGATGATGATGTTGATATGATGTGATGTGCTATCATTTATTTATGCATGTATGGATGGTTTTATTTCTATATGCTATGCAATCATGTTACGGTGTTATGTGATGTATATATGGATGCATTTCTTTTTTGATGATTCTATATTATGTTGTTTAATACATGATATGCAAATGGATTTATATGATATGTGATGTGGGTGGATGATGATGTATATTATTATGTAATTTATATGATGATTTGTGTATGTTGATGCAAATGATATGATATGTGATATGAAATGGATGATGCAATATGCAAAATGATATGAAGATGATTTATGGTGTATACGCGAAATGATATGTAAAAAATGATTATGGATGGATGTACGCTTTTAATGTAATGGATTTTTATGTTCTTATTATGCTTTGAATGCTTATAATGATATGGAATGATTTATGCAATGAAATGTAAAAGTGATTGCAATGTGGTTATTTATGAGGTGTTCTATATGATATGGATGACTGATGGATGATATGTATGTTTTTATGATGCAATTTGAATGCAATGGTCATGTTTTATATGATATGTGTTGATGATGTAAATGAGATGTTTTTAAGATGCTTGGGATAACAAATATATGTTATCCTAAACATGTTAAATGATAATGTAATGTATGTGATGCATTTATTGTGATGTGATATAATATATGAAATGATATGTTAATGAAAAGTGGTATGGTGATGCTTTATGTTATGCAAAATGAATGTAATATGAGAGATGACTTTATGATGCCTATGTAATGTGAATATGTATGCTTATAATGCAATGGGTTATCTATAATGCTCTCGTACCTATTATTTTTATGCAGTAGGTGGTAATATGAAATGGTTATGAAATGTTTCATGCAAATGAATTTTATGCAATGGTTTATGTGATGGTTTATCTGATGGAAAATAAATGTAATGAAATGAGAAATGGACATGCTTATTTATGAAAAATGCTTATAATAACATATTTATATGATGATGAAGATGCAATGCGTATGTTTCCTATATGATATGTTTATGCAATATGTTAATGATTTGTGGATGCAGGATTGGTGATGATGATGATGATGACTAACTGTCATAGTACCTTGTTAACATGAGGAGCAAGGAGGGATGGAAGAGAAGAAGACATTCCGGCAAGACAAAAGATGATGAATATGCAAATGATGATGACTACTTGTCGAGGAGTTAGGATTTTCAAAGGGCCAATTTTCTTATGTATGATAACACACGTGGTACGATGCATCAAGGTATAGAGAACTAGGATGGCATTGTTCCAAGTGTGATGGACTTTGACTTGACAAATAGATAGGAGTATTCTTGTTCACACCTGATATATGAAAACCTTGCTAGGATGCACCTTAGAAGTTTTAAACATCTCAGACCAAAACATGGAAATATATAACCTATCAATGCAATAGTCAACAAGCTCTCCAAAACACCCTCCATACATACCTAACAGAGCAAGTATTCGCTAAGGTTATTTTACAAGAATATCCAACAAGCACAACAGACAATAGATAATGATCATTTCCCCATTCCTATTTCTCTAAATCCTCTGTTCGTATATCATCGAAAGGTCCTTGGAATGAGCGCAATAAGATAATTCAAAAGACAAAGATAAAATAAACAAACAAGTTGATGTTATTCAATACCGCTAACCAAAAGGGAATGTGTTTTTAAGGATAGCAACTGAAACTATTGCCAAAAGATAATGCCCATTGTAGGAAGGATGTATCCTAGGACATGTTAGTGGATGGCATCATTTCGTTTATCCAAAGTGTTCTTTCAAATGATTGATATGAGACCAATTGGATGATGGGATATTGACGCAAAGAGTTGACCAACTTGTTTACGTACCAACTTAAACCTGAGACTTGACGTTTTGAGTTTTTACTTTTCACCTGCTAGACTTGTTTCCGATTGTTTCACCAAAGGTTGAGGATGACGATCGTTTATTATGAGTGGTGTTATTGCGGGTGAAAGTGAGATGAGATAGATGGATTTTTTCAAATACTTGGATGTTTTTGGAGTTTTGCAATGTTTTGAGGCTATTTTTGGTATTTTTGAGATTTTCAAATGTTTTGATTTTCAATTTTCCAATGTTTTGGGGTTTTCTAAGATTTTGACCAAGAGACTAACTTAAGGACCTATCCTGGGGGCCTCAAGGGCTGATCAACAATTGAGCCTTGCCTACGTTATACACGCAGAGACCACGTAGTTCGACTGACGACTTGACCGATTTACAGATGAAGATATACATGATGAAATGTTAGTTTATTATGACAAACTCTTAAAGGACTGACCTAAGTGTCTCGAGGGATGATCAAAGATCAACCTTGCCTATGTTCAAGGCTTAGAGACCGATAGTTCGACAAGATGACTTTGTTTTTTGACTGACTTTTTGACCTATTTTGGGATTTTGATATTTTCTAAATGTTTTTAGATTTTGGTGACTTTTTCTGATGTTTTTGGATTTTTTGATGTTTTGATATTTTGGATTTTCTGATTTTAGGACTTCAAGAATATACACAAATACGATCTGATGAGAACATGCCCCCAGCATGATGCCATAGAATACTCCAATAAAGGCAGGACAAACTGACCTTGAGGATGGGTCAAGTAGTACTAGGAGGGATCATGATACGAACACATGACCAAACTATGATGCAAATGTCAAATGAATGGGTGATGGATGGTAATCTGAATGCGATGGATGATTGAAACGTAATGGATGGATGATGCAGAACAAGCAGTAAAGATCCTGGTGGATGGGAAGTGCTTATTTACACAAGGCACCTATTTTCCAGGTTTTCACCAAGGTACTTGTCCATAGTACCACTGAAGTGGTTTTCACTAGAGGACGATTTTTTTCTTTACTATTTTTAATTCTTTTTTCTAATTTTTTTTTTCTTTTTTTGATTTTTTTGTTGTCACCAAGACACCTATTTGCCAGGTTTTCGCCAAGGTAACTATTTCTTCAGGATATTTTCTGATTTTTTTTTTTGGATTTTTGGTTCTATACCTTGAAAGATTAGGCATAATTTTTTTTGAGATGAGAGTTATTCATGGGCTCTTGCAGAGTTTCCCCTTCGGGTGTTGATAACTGATATGCCCCTAACTTATAGGTTGTGTGATAACAAATGGTCCCAACCAATTGGGTTCAAATTTGCCTTTGATGTTTGGATTTGGTACATTCTTCTAATTCTCCTTTAGTACCAGTTCTCCGACTTGGAATGTTCTGCTTTTGATTTTCTTGTTATAGCTCCTCTTGAGTTTGTTTTGATAGACTTGCAAATGATTTAAAGCATCTATACGTCACTCATCTAGTAGCTCCAACTCATTTAATCTTGATACTCGATACTCTTCATCTGTGATGAGGTTTTGTAGTGATATCTTTAGTGATGGGAGCTCAATCTCAATGGGGAGTACTGCTTATGATCCATAGACCAAGGAGAAGGGGGTGGCACCGGTGGGTGTGTGGATGCTGGTTCGGTAGGCCCAGAGGGTGGGATTGAGCTGCAAATGCCAGTCATGACCTGCATCATTGACTGTTTTCTTGAGGATCTTCAAAATGGTTTTATTTGTGGCTTCTGCTTGGCCATTTCCTTGGGAATAGTATGGGGTGGAGAAGCGATGTTGGATTTTGAATTTTTTACACAAGTTGCGGACATCTTGATTCTTGAATGGTGTCCCATTATCTGAGATAATGGCTTGTGGGACACCATAGCAGAAAATGAGATAGTTCTAGATGAACTTTGATATCTGCTTCTCGATTATATATGTCATGGGTATGGCTTCCACCCACTTGGTGAAGTACTCAGTGGTTGTTATGATGAACATGTGGCCATTAGATGAAGTGGGAGTGATTTTTCCAATGAGATCGAGTCCCCACTGCGAAAAGGGCCATGGTGTGATAATAGGATGAAGTTCTTGAGCTGGAGCATGGATGAGGTCCCCATGTTGTTGACATTGTAGACACCTTCTAACATAGTCATGTGCCTCTCTTTCCATTGTAGGCCAATAATACCCCATCCTCAGCAATTTCTTGGCTAGGGTCATTCCACTTGAGTGTGAACCACAAATATCGTTATGTACTTCAATTAAAGCGGTCAATGCCTCCTCAACATTTAAACAACGTAATAAGGTTCCTTCTATGCTCCTACGATACAAGGTATCTCCTAGGATGATGAATCAGGATGCCTTTTTGAAAAAGGTTCTTTTTAAGGTTGAGGGTAAGTCGACAAGTATGACGCCTATTCGAAGGTAGGTATAAATGTCATGGTACCAAGGATCATCAAGACCAACGATTTCACACAAAAATTATGATTCTGGTACCTTGAATGTAGGCACAAGAAGCTGCTCTACCAAGAATTCATGTTTTAGAACATTGTAAGGAATGTCCAATAGGGATCCAATTGTTGCCATGGCGTCTGTTGCTCTATTGTTAGCTCTGGGTATCTGCTCAAATGTGATCTCGATAAAGGATTCCTTGAGAATCTCCACCAGTTTCTTGTATGGAGTGAGCTTATCATCCTTAGTCTGATATTCACCGTTCACTTAGTTTATTGTCAGCTGAGAATCTTTGTATACTCTAAGGGCCATGATGTGCCATTGCACTGCTATTCTAAGACCTATGGTTAAAGCCTCATATTCTGCAATGTTGTTGGTGTAGGGGAACGCAAATTTATAGGACCTTGGTATGCAGTCCCCTTGTGGGGTGATAAAGAAGACATCGGCTCCTGATCCATGTTGCGTGTATGAGCCATCAAAGTAAAGTTTCTAGTGGTCAACTATGTTGAGATTGAAGATGGATTCATCTGGAAACTTTGAGATGAGAGGATTCTTTAAACAGATTGGTGCTTCTGCAAGCTAGTCTGTGATGACTTGGCCTTTGATTGCTTTCCACTCCACATATTCAATGTCATACTTTGATAGTATCATGACCCATTTTTCCATTCTTCCAGTGAGCATTGCTTTTGACAGTAAGTACTTGAGGGGATCAATTTTGGCGATGAGTTTTATTTTGTGTGCCAACATGTAATGTCTGAATTTATGTGAAGCAAACACTACTGCTAAACATGCTTTCTTAATGAATGAGTAATTCAACTCATGACCACTCTTTTTTCTACTGATATAACTGTTGATGGTGTTTTCTGCATAGCAACAACTCAGACAGAAAATGATATTATATCTCTCTTGACAGATAATCTTCAACAATAAATTGTTGAAAATCACCCCAAGGTCTCTCGGGTGTCAGGTCATGACAATGCATAAACAACTCAGATAATATGTGAAAATGCTGGTAATCACAAGGGTCCTTATAAATGAACAATGCTGGAATTGAATTTTCATCAGATGCAACAATATGGTGATGCTTTCAACCATAAAACTAACCCAGATTCAAAATAAACAGCAAAAGAGATAAGGGTTTAGAAAGGTTCTATTATATTCTAACTCCTAAGATCAATCACAATAATGATGAAAGCTGCAAACGGACAGATCCCCAACAAAATCGATCTCTGCTTGATCAAGGACAAACCTGCAACTACACAGAAATGGTGCAATCTTCTGGGGAAATCCAAAGATTTTCAGACTTTGAACATTCATTCACATACCCAACTGCTGGCACAATGTAAACAAGCATTCACAGTTGAACTTAGCACAGAAGTGAGCCCCAGACTAACTTTACACAGCAATCTATGATCAGCAAATTGCTAAAAGTATGGACCGGAAATCGATCAACATTATTAACATTTCACCATCATTGTAAAAGAGCTAAAATCTAACATCTAACATCTAATATCTGAGAATCAAGAACAAGAAACCATAAAACTATTGAAAATAAATACAAAGTTTGTCAAATCAACAATCCAATTGCATTAATTCTCCAACATTACATAACAATTTCAAGTCTCTCATCTCCTACAGCTAATTCTGGAAACTACTTGCCAATTCTGGCCTTCTAACTTAACAAAATTCTGGCCTAGTCAAACTCCTAAAATCTTCCCCCCTTTACAAATGAGGCACAAATGCCATTTATAGAGAACCCCAAAACATGTCGGCCCAATTTGATTTTACAATAATAACTGGCCCCAAAACAGGTCGGCCAGGAGAATTTCAAAATAGGACAAGATTTGCACTAAATGCATGAATATTATCCATGTCGGCCTACGATCTCCAGCAAGATCAGATTCACGTGGTTTCCAGAAAGTCCTCCAGCTATAGACAATTTTGGCACGGATTCTTAGGCAGGTCCCACTTTGAAAATTTGAATTGAACATGTCCAGATTTCCCTCTTTGGCACGAATCCATATGCAAGTCCCCCTTTTTATATTTGTTTAGTCCTGAAAAACAGATATCATCATTAATAGCCCACATGTTCAAATTAAATTTGAATAAAATTTTGACCTTTTCTAAAAAAACTTACATTTTTATAAGGAAACTTTCCATTTTCAGAATTTTTTCCATTTTTGGAAATTTTTATTTTCAATTTTTTATCTCAAGAAATTTTCATTTTAGGATCATTTTAAAAAATTTCCATTTTGGAAAAAAAAAATCATTTTCTAAAAAAATTCCATTTCGGGAAAACCAAGGGAAAATCAGGAAAAAGGCGGACTCAGACCAGAATCGGAAAAAACCAACGGAGGATTCTACCGAATAAGGCAAAAATTTCAACAATAGATCATCAAAACGAACCAAGAATGCGCGAAACATCGTGTAATATATCAAATTAAGCATGGGATGTTGAGCATTTATCATCAAATTCATCAATTTAATCCAGTATTTCAATTTGCACAAAGCCTGGCAGAAAATCCAGAAAAATCCGGGTGGACCGGATTTCCGCGGACGGCATAAAATTTGGACTTTTGGCACATTCAGAAAACAAGAAATCCGAAAACCGGGTCGGGCGGAAAATCCCGGACTGGACCAAAAACCCGGTTTTCGCTCGGATCTGGAATTTGAGCAGAATCCAGAAAAATTCGGATGGACTAGAAAATCCCGGATTGGGGTAAAAACCTGGATTTTGCTCAGAACTTAGTTTTTTCAAAGGGCAACCTGGGGAACTCACTTGGGCAAGCAAGATGAACATCTAAGGACCTCCAAAGGCAACCAAATCAATAAAATTAAGGGGCCAAAAGACACCAAAAGCCAGAGCAAAAAGAGGGTCCCTACTTTCAGTGGGGCGTGTGTGCAAAACTGCACAACAATAACAAATGGCCTTTTCTGTCCCATTTTTGTCATGCTGAGCTAAGAGAGTGCCAAGGGCTACTGTTGTTGCTGACACATAGAGAATTAATGGTTTTCTTAGGATTGGTGGCATTAGGATAGGTGGTGTAAGTAGATATTCTTTTATCTTATTGAAGGACTCTTCACACTTGTTATCCCACTTGTACGCTACTCCCTTGTGAAGTAGGTGAGAGTATGGATTATGTTTATCTGCCAGCTGTGCTATGAACCTTCAGATGGATTGAAGCCTACCTTGGAGACCTCTCAATTGTTTCAATGTTTTGGGTGCCTCCATCTCAAGGATTGCTTTTACCTTTGCTGGATCTACCTCAATACCTCTCATTGATACTATGTATCCTAGCAACTTTCCTGATTGTACGTCGAAGATGCACTTCTTTGGATTTAATCAGACCTTGTATTCCTCCAGCCTGTCGAAAATGGTGCTCAAAGTTGCTATGTGATCCTTCCTCTTTTTTGATTTGGCTAGTAAGTCATCGACATAATCTTTGATAGTTTTATGGATCATGTCATGGAATATTAATGTCATGGCTCTTTGGTATGTTGCTCCTGCGTTCTTCAAGCCAAATGGCATCATATTCCAGCAGTAAGTCCCCCATGGACAAGTGAAGGCCATTTTATGTTGGTCTTCTTTAGCAATCATTATTTGGTTATATCCTAAGAAAGCATCCATCAAGGAAATAATTTTGTGCCCCGCCGTCATGTCTACAATCATGTCAATGTTGGGCAACAGGAAATCATCTTTTGGACGTGCCTTGTTTAAGTCCTTGAAATCTATGCAGATTCTGATGCCCCCATCAGGTTTTGAGACGAGAACCAGGTTTGACACCCATTCTTGATAGTCTATTGGTCGAATGAATCTTGCATCCAATAGCTTCTTTAGTTTCATTTTGACTAGCAAGGCGATCTAAGGGTGCATTTTCCTGCTCGCTTTTGTCTAACAGTCTTTGCTTTAGAATATACTGCTAGGTGATGAACTCCAATTTCTAGATCGAGCCCTAGCATGTCTGCGTAGCTCCATGAAAAGTTAACTTGTCTTTCCCTCAAGAAACCTGCTAAGAGCTCTTGTTCTTCTGATAGTAACGATTCCGCATAAAATGTGATGTGCGGAGTCTCCTCTATTCCTAGATTAATTGGATTGCA
This sequence comes from Sequoia sempervirens, assembly GCA_007258455.2. Taxonomy (NCBI): domain Eukaryota; kingdom Viridiplantae; phylum Streptophyta; class Pinopsida; order Cupressales; family Cupressaceae; genus Sequoia; species Sequoia sempervirens. The sequence continues at coordinate 361,339,074 of VDFB02000003.1, read as the reverse complement.
CTTGTTTTGCTAGGACTACTGATTTTTCCTGATGAAGAGCTCTGAAAGGAATATTGAATCCCCCATCCTTAGGTGCCTCAGAGAGGTTTTCACCATTGGATGCATCCTTTCTTTTTACTTTTTTCATGTCGAAGAGTGCCACAGTGTGGTTTTCACTCAAGGACTTAGATATTATTCTTAATTTCTCACTTTTGCGACTGAGGGATTCAATCGTTTCCCCATGTAATAGGCCTGTGTATCTAGCTCAATGATGAACCTTGCTTTGTGATTTCCACATGGAATGTTATCCCGTAGTCCCATGAATTCTGAGAGAGCCTCATCATTTTTTAATGTATCAAGAATTGGTGGTCCTCGTTGGTCATAATCGATGAGTTGGGGGTAAACTAGGTGGATTTCATGATTTTGATGGTCTGACTCAAAGGATAAGGTGCTAATCATGAGAAGGGTGGTATCCTCGAAGAGCCTAGGTAGGTTGGTTATGGGATCCTCATCATCACTATTACTATAGACATCAGTTATGTCAAATATAAAGTTGTCCAAGACTCGACTTGTAGATACAGGTAAGCGAAGTTTGACTATGGATTGCTGAGGAGGATTATTGACCTTTCTAACTAGAGGGCTTCAGCCACATATGGTTATACTCAGAGGGGTACATCTGAGGCCAAGATTTCTCATTTGCGTCTCCGGAATGATAGGTATTATAAGACCATTGTTGTTTTTCCCAAGTCTTTGGTTTCTGTCATAGCCCATTGTGAGCATCATTTGCAAACCTTTGCTTATGTCATCCATTGGTAGATTGGCTGCTGGTCTATCATCTTGGTATAGGAGATGAGATGGGTCTTCCTCTATGACTTCTCATCCAAGATCTCCCCAACTTATGAAGTTGGGATAATCTTCTGGGGATGTTTGAGATGTGGAGGCTTCATTTGATTGGGGACGTCCTCGTGATATGGGAGATTGTGGTAACTCTCCTACCACAAAAGAATTTTTAGGAATCGCGTAGTTTCCACAACCATTATCTTAGATGATGAATTTGATATCAGAGATGGTGGGGATGGCAGGAGTGGCGGGTGTCTCTGTCGTAGAAGTGGAGGCGAGAGTGGTTGGATCAATGTACGGTGTTGACGGGCCTTCATCATTTTTAGGCACTTGAGGGATTTTGTAGTATTTTGCCTCAAGGTTCTTACAGTAGGAGAATGGTTTAGGATCTCCATGGATGGTGACCTCTTTTCCTTCATATGTGAATTTGAAACATTGATGGAAAGTTGATGCTACCGCTTGCATTGCATGAATCCATGGACATCCTAGGAGAATGTTATAGGGTAAGTCGAGGTCCAGGACCTGACAGGTGGTTTCCATGATAGCTGGCCTTACTTGAATAGGGATTCTGATCATCATATGCTCTAATTGTAATGCCTTTTCCTTTGTCGATGGAATCCTCTGAGATTTTTAGTTGTTTAATGAGCTTGAGGGAACAAATATTCAAGCCTGCACCTCCATCCACCAAGACTCGCTTGAATTTACTTTTACGCACTAGGACTTCTAAGTGGAGTGCATGGTTATGAAATGGTTGAGCAAGAAATTCTTGGTCAGAGAATGTAAGGAGGTTCGAGGTAATGATATTGCCGACCATAGTTTGGAATTGTTCCACATCAAGATCTACGAGGACGGTGGATGAAGCCAACGCTTCCTTAAGGATTTTCTTGTGGGCGGATGAGATTTTTAGTAACTCCATGATGAAGATTTATGTTGGGGTTCTATTTAGTTGATCAAGGACATTGTACCCATTGGGAATAGATCTTGAATTGGACATAGAATTTCTGTTTGGTTGGGATGATCCTGCGCTATTAACTTTGTTGCCTCTTGTGGTGACTCCACAATCAGTATAGGCTCCTTTGATAGTGATTACTAGACATTACTCATCTAGGGAAGCGACGAGGTTCTCATACACATGATTTATGTTTTTGTAGGTGCCTTTCCCCTTATCAGTGTTATTGTTACCTTTATTGTTATGGTTTGGCATCAGATTTATGTATATTTTGAAATTTTGATTTCTTGTTGGTTGTTCCACATTTATGATTCTTTGATCAATGAGGTCTTGGAATAGGTTCTTTAACCTCATGCAACTATTTGTGGTGTGCCCTTTGATTTTTTGGAAATCATAGAGTTGATTTTCATTGTACCAAGGAGGTTTAACATATGGTTCTTGGTAGTTCTCGTAGGTGGGAATCTTGATGAAGTTTTTGTTTAGTAATTTCTTCATGATGACTTCAAGTGGTTCCCCAAGAGCGGTGTACTTTCGCTTGGTGAAGTTCTTGTTTCGTTGGGAAGGTCCTCTTTTGTCATTGACGTTATTGATTGCTTGGTTTTTGGGTTGTTGTGTTATTGTGTTCACTTGATGATGGTTTTGGATTTGTTGTTGAGGTGCGGGTGTGTTCTTCTGAGGGGCACTGATGACAACTTTGAAATTGACGACACCATCATTGGTAACATTTTTGTTTCTTGACCATGTGCGAGGTTTGTCATTGTAGTTGGTGGGTGGGTGATTGTTCTTTTGTTTAGGATATGAAATTGATCCTCCAGGTTGTGTCATAAGGGCTCGTTCGATGCTGAGCACCTTGGAAATCAACTGGTCATACATGGTGATCCCTTGGACCTTGAGATGGCAAGAGGCCGTCAAGGTGGGATATGATGGTGCATACTTGTTGTTCCTTGGGCATGAACCATTTGCTCCAATTGGCCTTGGATTGTCATCGTTGTAGGAATGAAGCGAATGATTCATTCTTACCTTGTTTCAGAGCTGAGAGTTCCTCTAGACTAACATCCATGGTGATATTGCATGTGTAGTTTTTGATGAATGCATCTATGATTTCTTGGAATGTCTTGATGCATGTGGGTAGGTGAGAGAACCATTCCATAGTGTGGCCCGCCAAACTCCTAGGAAATAGCCGCATTAGATAGGTATCATCATACGCGACTTCCATGCAATGAACCTAGAATTCCCTGATGTGATCTTTAGGGTTTCCTGTCCCACGGTACTTGTCAAACTTGGGGATCTCAAATCCCTTTGGGAATGGTTTCATCACAAGGCTCCTATCGAATGGGTAAGGACACTGTAAGTTACTAGATGTTCTGGTGGTTCACCCTGATTGAAGATCGAGCACTTGTTGCGAGAGCAACCTGATTTGTGTTGTCACATCATTTTGCGGATCAGGAGGTGGGATGAAAGTGTTTTGAGGTGGTTCGCTTGTGGATGTGATGGGTGGATTGGTTGATGTGTTCATTGGTGGTATCTGCGCATTTTGTTGAGCCATGTATGCTTGCACTTGTTGCTGTATAAACAACGCTTGTTGTTGTTGTGCTAAGATTGCCTGTTGTTGAGCCTGTTGTTGTGCTTGTTGTTGTACCAACAACTCTTGTTGTTGGGATGCTAATTGGGCTGATTCTTGCTGCTCTTGGTATTGTTTTATTGCTTACTAATATGCTTGTAGTTGTGCTGCTTGTTTTTGTGCAAGATATTGTGCTTGTGCTTGTGCTTGTTGTGCTTGATATTGGGCATGCACCTGAGCTTATGCTTGTGCTTGTGCTTGTGTAGCTTGAGTGACTTGTTGTTGTTGTTGCAATAAGGTCTGGGCTTGTGCAGCCTGTTGTGCTTGTTGTGCGATTTGGGCACCTTGAGCATCTCACACCGCTTGAGCAGCTAGTTGCATGGCTTGTTGAGCAACTAATTACGTGGCTTTTTGCTTTTGTACTTGTAGGAATGCCTTTTGATAAGCAACTTGCTAATTGGCTTGTAATGCCATGTTGTATTGGCTTGATATGCTGCAGCTTGGGGGTGGTGGAGGTGGTGGTGGATTCAAAATGGTGTTTGTGGTGGTGGGAGGTGATGTCATGTTCGTGATTTGAGTGGTGGATGGTGTGATTGATGTGGTTGGTCCTTGAGAGACCATGTTTTGAGATGTTAGGGGGTTGATGATGTTGTAATTGCTTGTGTAGTTGTCATCTATTGTTGTGATGTTGATGACAAGTTTTGAGAGTTTGGCGTGATGTTTTGATTGATGTTGGTTTGATTTTTATTGATATTTGGTAAAGGTGGAAGCCCTAAGCCAAGTAGTGGCATGGACGATGGCGGTAATGGTGGAAGAGGTGAAAATGTGAGGGATGTGATCTCTTGAGAAAATGGTGCAGTGTCGAAAATGCCTCTAGGTCCGAACATGTCACCCTCTCCTTGTGAATTTATGGGGAGAGAAGTTTGGAGTGTTGTGTGGAAGGATGATGATGATGGATCATTAGGATCATGGAAAGTGAGAGGGGCATACTTATGTAATGGATTTTGGGGTATGTTTTGTTCCAAAATGGTGTTTGCATCCAAGTCTTGATTATTGACAAGGGGGTGTGTTTGAATGGCATTAAGAAATGCACTTCCCTTATTAACATTAGGTTGAGTTGGAGCAAAAGATGTTCTGATTTGCGGGATGTTTTGAGTGACGCTTTGGGATGGGGGTGTAGATGAGATGGGGAGTGTGGATGAAATTGGAAGCATGGCCTCCAAAGATGGTTCCACTATAGAGCTCACGTCAAAATCAAAAGGTAATTTGGCCCCTTGTTTTACTAGTTCGAGCATGTATAGTGAAGGGTTATGCCTCATCATGATATTGATGATCTTATGATTCTACAGATTTTGGATCATTTCAGTGATTTCTTCATGTGACATCCCAAAGGTAAGATCTTCTTCTTGGCTTTCCTCTTGTGGATTTTGTGATGATGAGAGAAAGTTAGTCAAAAGATTGCTTGATTTGATGAGATTCATTTTGGAGTTTGTTTGGCTTAGGTCACTTGAAGCGGGTGTTTCTTTGTCGGCTTCCATGTTCTTCTTGTGTTGAGATCTAGTCTGCACCATAAAATAGGGATCAATTTTTAAGAATATGGGAGATGAATCTCTAATTCTTTGGATTGATATATCTTTAGGCACAAAAGAGAAAAATTTAGGATGATGCTAAGATCAAAGGATGATAATGATATGGATGTTAGATGGATGTTTTGATGTATGATTGGAACTCTTTTGAGAAAATCTTGAAGGGTATGTTAAACTTTAGGACTTGATTTATGATTGATTTGGTTTGGATTTGGATTTTGGTGAATTCATGAACTCTAAGAGTTTGGATGTTGTCCTAGATTTAAATCGTTCACAAGATGCTAATTTTTCTAGGTGTGAGAAGAAGGATTCATCTAAACACTCCTATCCAAATAAGATGATTTTGATAATGAAATCTTAAATCCCTAAATGTTGGATGTTATCGAGGAATGAATTTGTTCACAAGTTTTGACAATTTGATCAAACATGTGGAGAAGGATGCATCTACACACATTCAATCAAACAAGGTGATTTTGGATTGATTTCAAATGCTTTGCCCAAAGTTTAACATGAAGGATTTTTTCAAGACTTTTGAAGAGTTGTTGATGAGATGATTTTGTTTTTGATGTTAAAAGATGGATGGGGGTTTGATTTTGATCCTAGGATATACCTAAAAAGATGCTTTGTTTACTAGACCTTAGTATTGAAGAACATACGATACTTCTAAGGACCTCTATAACTAAGAAGTGGTTCAAATTGAGCATACATTTTTGGATTATTCAAAGGGATGAGTCTATAGAACCTTGTGAATTTTTTGCTTATTTTGATATGTTGCTTTTGATTGCACTTCCTAATGTATCTTTTGATGACCTTTCGAGTGTGACTCTTAAATTTTGAATTTTGACTCAAGGACTTTCATTTTGGGATTTTGAATTTCTTGAAAATCATGAGGTTTCAACACATGTGAGAGCCAATTTTGTTATCTTTGCTTAGTGAATTTGTTTTATCACAAACACTTTTTTGATTAGGTTTTCCAAACTACATGTCCAATGTCTTAATTTCTTTGAATCCCACAAAGTATGTTATGTGGAAATTTGATGAATTTAAGGCAAGGGTTTTCTTATTTTTTTATCTTTAGTAGGAAAATTGAGATGTAGATTCAAGTGTTTAGAAACCTCTAAGGATGTGAATCCCAAGGGCAAGCAATAACACATGAATTTGGTCAATGGTATTTGCCTCCTAAAGGGTTTTAAATTTTGATGATGATGTTAAGTGTTTGTTTCCAAATGTTTTCGAACAAGCAAAGTGTTTTGTCACCAAGAATAAGCACAACCCTATGGATATGAAAGACAATATTTGTTGAGTCCCCACTTGGACAAGTCCAACTACACTTATCTTTAGTGAATGGTTAGATGCTTGACCCCACTGGCTCCCCTCCATGACACTCACTTATATAGGGCAGCCAAGCATCAACACCCATGAAACTCCCATGGCATTCTTTCCATTTCTACTAAAAGACCATAAAAGCGTGGGGCGGCTTCAAAATGACCGTTCTTGCACCAACAAATAGATCAAGGATTTTGGCAATTCTAAAACATGGGTTTTAATTAGGACTTTCCGTTCGTAGGATTTGACCCAACATGGTGAGAGACCATTGCCGCCCTTCTCGTTGGAGCCAACCGCGTGATATTGACATTTATTCCAATACCCACATTTATATCCCGGCTGGAAATACTCTTGGGTTCAGAGTGTTACCGGTTAAGTCGTTCCAATGGGTAAGTACTTTTTCCCCAAGGCAAGCCCTCTAAGATAAACAATAGCGAGTAAATGTATTCATAGTTTGATCAACCTTCATTTAGAAACAAAGGGAAAACACATGCAATAAATTTACTCACACTCGCACAATTTGTACAATTTTAAACCCAAATTGAAGTGTGTATGGGCAATTATTTATGCAATTTAATGTCACCAAAAGACTTTTGATTCTTAAGATCATCGTGAGGTGTGAGAGAAGTGCATATGTCTTTTGATGATATTACTTTGTGTACGTAATTGCAAAACAATGTAAAAACTTGTTTATTTTAGATCCTCAAAGCAAAAGTGAATTCATTTTAAAAGCACCAAAGTAAGTGTGACAATTTTCTTTGTTCAATTTTTAATCCCAAAACAAACTTTAGTAAATTTGAGTCCTAATGTTCGTTTTAAGCCTTTTTGTAACAAGAATTTAAAAGTTCTTTTTAAATCCCAAACGAAACTAGTAAGTCCTAAGCGTAAAAAGATGACAAATTTTTTCTTAAGAGGAATAATGAATCCTCTCAAGAGTGTTAAACAAACACTAGAGTGTTTAGAAACACTTATTTTTGTGAAGTAACATCATCATGCTTCTCTTCCTTTTTGTATTTGATCAATCCAACCTACAATAAAAATCAGTTATATTATGCAAAATAGAGGTCAAAAAGGTAGAAAACAGACAAAAGAACCATAATTTGACAAAAAACACATGCTTCAAATAAAATTCCACTTCATACTCCCCTCTAGTAGTGCAATCCACGAAGGCATTACAGTTTGATTTCCCCAGCAGTGTTGTATAGCGCCGCTTGCCAGTCAAGGTCGCTCTACAACCGAACCAGTAAGCATGAAGGCGTTGCACTTTTAGCCAACAGTGTAGTTTAGGTTTTTGAAAGATTCCCATGGGTTTGATTAGTTCAGCGGCGTAGTTTAGAATTCAAAATTTCTAGGCAAGAAGACTGAGGCGTCGCAGTTTGAATTTTTAGCGGTCCTATATAGCGATGTTGGAGAACCAACGGTGCTAAACAATGACGCTGAGCTTCCACCGGCAAAATTTTTCTTGTAGACAAAGAAAAACATGAAATTTTTGACAAAAAATGATTAAAATGTGAGATTGCCCTCCTTCTAGCGCCAAAATGTTGAACCCCAATCCAAATACCTGCAAAACACAATAAACAAACACATTAGGAGATCATATGCAAGTAAGAACAAAGATTCCCCATGAAATCCATTAGCAAAGTTGTAAATAGGAAATAAAACAAGAATGAGATGAAAGAACAAGAAAGAAAGCTAAATCCTATTGAAGACAATGCAAACTCTTGATCCCATGGGGGAATTGGTGTCAATTTGATATGAAAATTGGCCCTTTCCCAACTCCAATGCTAGCTTTGATGTGTGATGAAAATGTGATCCACTTTGATGAAGAGTGATGGATGCTTCAAGACAAAAATCTGTATAACCTAGCTACAAATTTGAAAATATGGATGAAGATTGCCAAATATTTGAGCATAGTAAGTTTACTCAAATTGTGGATGCTTAATATGAAGGATGAGCTCTTTATTTATAGAATTTCAAGTTGTAGAGATGTCCAAAATAGAGCAATGTGGGACTAAGAATTAGCCAATAACAAAGTGACACTTCTCAACAAGTGAATGGATGAAGGATGTGCAAGTTTTGAAGATTGTGTCAATAAATGCATATATTTGAATTTTGAATTTGTTGAAATGACATGTAAGAGGGAAAAAAGGAGCATTGAATGCCACTTGGCTCAAGGCAAAAGGACTTTGTAGGTGGAGTAAATGCCTTGTTGGAAGGACAAAGTCCACTTGGATTTTGAATTCAAACTTGATGAATATTCCTTAAAAGATGCTTTGTTGAAGAAAATAGAAATTTAATAAATCAAATAACTCTATTTTCATGTGCAAGTGGAAAAAGATGGAGGATGGGACATGAGAAGAGATTAAATTAATCAAGGTTAATTAATTTAATGAAGGGGTTAAATGATGTGACCTATTTGATTTAAATTTGTGGATTTATTTAAATCAAATATGAGAAGAATGTGATAAAGGATTAATTAAATAAGGATTTTTGATTTATTTAATTAAAAGAGATGATGTTAGATTAAACTAAATAAGGTTTTAATTTATTTAATTTAATAGATAGACTTTAGAGATTTAATCAAATAAAATTAATTATTTAAATAGGATAATTAGATCAAAATGGTTAATTTAATTATCGAGAACGGATGACTTACTTAGATAACTGATTTATTTAATTAAGAGAGGAATATTGATGAATTTAATCACATAAAGGCATTTGATTAAATGGTTCGACCAAAGGATGATTCATGATTCATGATGTTAATGGTCAGGATCAGATGTCCAATGTCAATCGGTACATTTTACATGTCTACAATACTTAAACATTTCTATCGTTAATGAAATAATCTAAAGAAATACATATTGTTTAAATTTAATTCAACAACTTAATTCTAATTAGTTTACTTATGCTCCAAAATAGAAAAAGCAATTACATGTGCTTATATTCCTATTCATTTGCATAATATATTCTATTGCACAATTTTCAATTGAAAATAAAAATACAAAATTTTAATTTTAATTTTACGAGCAAGTTAGATACTTTCTAAAATATAGAATTATAATTTTACGGGCAAGTTAATTACATTCTAAAAATATAGAATTATAATTTTACTAGCAAGTTAATTACTTTCTAAAAATATAGAATTATAATTTTACCAACAAATTAAATAATTTCTAAATATCAAATTAAAATACTCTTTTCAGAAATTAGAAATTTAGTATATATATATATATAAATCTCCGTTGTAAAACAAAAATAAAATCTCAGATTATATGCATATCATTTATATTCATAGTTTTATACAACAAATACGACATTATATGTATATATAAACTTACACATATATAATTGTTGCACCCTCTGAAATTATACGCATGCATCAACTTTACATAGCAGTTTATAGTCTTAAACATAGGTTGGAAAAATATAATAAGGGAATCATTTATATTCATAGTTTTATACAACAAATACATATATATAAACTTACACATATAATTGTTGCACCCTTTGAAATTATATGCATGCATCAACTTTACATAGCAGTTTATAGTCTTAAACATAGGTTGGAAAAATATAATAAGGGAAAATTAAATTGCTGCCAAGGGGTGCGCTCCTTGTGGGTGCAACACCCTCTCCACAACAACCTCCTCCAATGGCAATTGTGGCTTTTAAAGCCCTCACAATAATTAAAATAAAACAAACTCCATGTTCAATAAAACAACAAATTTATCCATTCAGAAATAGTTTCAAATTCAAGAATGAAGTGATTTATTGATTCAAATTTCTAAAATATATAAAGCTATAATATTATATATATATATATATATATATATATATATATATATATATTATTCATAAACACACGGTAATATTGTTCGCAATTCAACTAAAAATAAACAACAATTCATTAATTTCATTAAAAATGAAATTTGCATTTCTTACAGCATATTAAATTGTGCAATAATAATCAATGTATTTATATTTATTTATTTATATATATATACTTAAAAGAATAAGAGAATACTATCTACAGTCATGATATTGAATTTCATACAGAAATAAAACATCAAAACACCAACACATGTTTATAATTCGAAATACACAAATGATATCAATGAAGAATTAAAAAAAGAATTTAAAAACCTGGATCAAACGCTATGATGATTCTGCTCTTGTCCTCCTATTCTTCCCCATTCTACTTCTTTTCTAATTTTTATCTAATTTTACTATTCTTGTTTTGTATTATTTTTCTTCACTATTCTGGTTCAGTTATTGTTTTAAAAAAAAAAGAATAGAGAAAGAATTGAATCTCCAATTCATAATGAATTCTCTTGTTGAGAAAATAAGAGTTTTTATAAACATTTATTACTTTCTTCCTCTTTTTCCATCTTTATTTTGCTTTATTTTTTTTGTTTTGTTTTTTATCTTTATTTCTATGCACTTTTAATTTACCACTAATTAATTTAATTAACAACTATAAAGTAAGAACTATATAAATAATTCAACTAAATAAAATCTTAAATGCAACTATATATTATTAAGTGCATGTGTGCAAGAGAAACCGTTTCATCTTAACTCTGCCAGGTAGCTAATCTCCTCTACCTTAATCACACTCTTGGTCGTCAACAACCTACAACTCATGTAAATTCAGGCACCCATTAAAAGATTAGTGTCTAAGAAATATAAATCAAAGAAATACAATTTATCATTCTAAGATAACATTCTCTATATTGCATCATTTTTTAATAAATAATAATCATTGCATTTCATTTTTCTAAAATAAAATAAACATGTATTTATTCCATCATTAAAATGACACAACATTTATTCTACCATACATATTTATTCATATTTCAATTCCACATATAGTACAATTAAGCAGCATCGAAGTCTGAGATGTGACATCCTTCCCCACTTGGAAGAGACATCGTCTCGATGTCTTATTACAAAACATCTACATAACACAGTTAAAAACATCCAATATATAAAAGTCATAATAAGCCGAAAGAAAAGTTTGCTAAATCAAAGCACACAACATACATGGCACAACTTCCAATACAATGTATATAATCCACACATGGTAAAAAAATCATCTAATTGCATTACAGTACACATGGCACTCTTTTTAAAGCTTAAAATAATGATATCATAATATCAAGCATAAGGGAATAATCACACCTTCAATGCACAAATCTGTAGGATTTGAGAAATACAAATCCACAGAACCCAAAGAAACCTGCATGCAAGAGACCTGTCACAGAGAAAGAGAGAGAACGAAGACGAGGGTTTTGGCTCTGACAAAGAAAAGATTTATTATCAGAGAGAAAAATGAATCAAGCAGAATTACAATACAAGAGATCAATCCTTATAAAGGAGATCAACACCGAAAGGAAAACCTAACCCTAAGGAGAGAGCATTTAATAATTAAATATTAATTATTAAATGACTAATATATGCATAAAGTGAAATCTTAAGAGGAGAGTAAAGTTAATTAATTACTTTACTCTAACACCCCCCCTTAAGATGAGCTACAATGCAGCTACAAACAATGTAGAAGAAAGCAAAGGAACTACAATGCAACAGAGGGTCCCGACAACATGGCCTGATTAGGTACCCGAATACAAGAAAATCTCTATAAAGCGGAGTAAAGGAGAAAACCCAGTGGGAAAAAACTCCTCTCCAAAAAGAGATGAACAAGAGTGAAAGAAGAAGAGAGATAGAAGGAGGAGTCAACATGACCCCCCAAGAACTGCTTCTATCACGCAAGTACAAAATATGTTCCCTCATAGGAGAGAGAAGAGGCTCCAAAACCCCCCCAGAATGAGAGAACCCCTGTGCCAATGATCAAAACAATGCGTCTCCTCAGAGGAAGAAACAGATCCAACGGTCGAGGAAGAGGAAATCCCTGAATGTGAGGTGAAAATGGAAATCCTGGATGATGCTCACTAAAGAATGGAACTGTAGTATGAGTGTCTGAATAACAAGATGGTGAATCAAACAACTCAAGATGATCCTGAAATGGAATCTCCAATGAAGATGGGATAATAGGTGTGCTGAAACTGTCATCTGTGAGGAAAGGAATTTCCTCTGATATGGCCTCAACATTTACACTTGATGGCTCGATGAGAGGAGCAACAATGTTAGTCATAGTTGAAGAGGAATCATGTTGAATAGATGTGATCTCAATAGGAGGTAGAGGGGTAGAAGTCTCAACACTAGTCTCATGAATAGATGGAAGAACACATAACTTCAAGTGACCAAACTTCACCTCAGATACTGCATGCTCTCTTGAAGAAAGAGAGGAAAACTCAGACAGTGGAGATGGTGGACCAAAGTGTGTGAATGCATACAATCGGGAAGAGTGATCAACTATCCCTGTTGCAACAATGTTGCCAGTCTGAATGTCTCTGATGTGCACTGAATTAGGTGTAAACTCAACTGTCTTCCCTGTCCCACTGTGAGCAATCTGATAGATGGAGAGAAGGTTAGTGGACAAAGATGGAACACATTGTACATCATTGAATGTACCATCATCAATGTTGATAGAACCTTTCCCACATACACTCATATAGGTGTTATTACCCATCAATATGTGTGGTGAGGATGTAGCCTCGAAGGATGAGAACATGTCCTGAGAAGATGCCATATGGTGTGAAGCACCTGAATCCAATAGCCATCTAGATGAATGTGAACTGGTGATTGCACATAATGCATGACCCTTATGTGGGGCCTGTCCATCTGACTGGAATGAAGATGAAGAAGAAGACTCGCCTGATGTAGATGAAGAAGAGTGATGAATATTGTTCCTCTCAAGAAGAGCTGTCAAATCTGAAACTTGTTTGGCATATCCATCTATCTTCTTCTCATAACACTTGGACTCAGAATGTCCTGGCTTATTACAATAAGCACACTTAGGTCTATCTTTCTTCGATGATTCCCCCTTAGGAGAAGGTGAATCAGAGGTGTGTTGTGAACTGGAATCCTTCCAATGCTTTGTGGTCTTTGGTTTCTGATTTTGTTTTCCCGTGGAGGACTGGGCTACCAACGCTTGGTTCTGTGAACCTGAAAGTGAATCCAACTGCTTAAGCTTAGCTTTCTCACGAGTCAGACGATCACAAAAGACCTCAAAGGAAGGCATGACATGTCGAGCACCCAAGGCATCCATGGTGGAATAGAAGGTCAAAGAGAAGATCTGAAATGGACCCCGAAGCTTGGAGAGGATCAAGAAAATGCACTCTGTATCAGTCTTAGTCTTACCACAACCCTGCAAGATAGATCTTTGTTGTTTGAACTTCATCAGAAAGTCCTCAATAGAGGGAAACGAATCAGGTACCAAGGAGGTTAACTCTGCCTCAAGCTGCAAAGCTCTGAACTCGTTGACAGTACCAAAAAGTCTATCAAACTTGGTCCAAATGGCTCGAGGAGTGAGACAACCCTCAAGATGAAATAGGAGACTGTCAGAAATGTGTAAAGCCATCAATCCCATAGCCTGATCCATATTGTTCCTGTACTGCATAACCTCAAAGGCACGTGTCAACTGAGGGTGAACCTCATCTAAACAGGACCATAACCCTCGAGACTGGAGAAGATTCATCATGCGACCCTTCCAAGTGTGGTAATTATGCGGTGTGAGAGGTTCAATAGGTCTGTCGGCCATCCTGTGAACTGTGCCTCAACTGCTCTGAATTTTTTAATTATTATTAAGTGGTCTTTCAGAACTAGACAGAAGATGTAGAAGGGGTTTGTTTGTTTTGTTTTGGTGTTTGAAGATTCTAGTTTTTTGATGTAAATAACAGAAAGCAAGAAATAAAAACACCCCCCCACAATGCAAAATCCAATCCCCAATACAATACTGAAAGCTAGAAAGCAATAAAGAGTAGTAACTAGTTGAGACAAATTTTTGAGTACTTGATAAAATTACTGATGAAACAGACTACATATCTGGAAAGAGCATAGAACCACCTTTCCGATGCCTATTCGCTTTCGAAAAACGGAGCAAAAACGAGCAAGTTATGCCCCTCAGAGTACAAAAAGGCTCATCGGACTTTGACTGCGAAAAAAGGCAATCAAACTGGAAAAATCTGAAAAAATTCCTACACCATTAGAACGAGTCAGAGCCAGCTTTCCAATGCCTATTTTTTTTCAAAAAACGGAGATCAGACGCCCGATTTATGCCCGATTTTCTGGAAGAGGTAAAAAAATAATTTGAAGGGGCCCTGGTCGCTCCCTGGTGGCGCCGCTTGGACCGGCGGCGCGCTGGCGGCTGGCGGTCGGTGCTGGTGGCTGGCTATCGGTGGCGGTTAACCGGTGGCGGTTATTACTGTGGTGACCACTGGCGGTGACCGCGACGGTTGCCACTGGGGGCCGCGGCCGGTGGTTACCGCCGGCGGCGGTGGCCGCTGGGCTGTCGATCGATGGCGCGGCGGTGTGAATGGGCGGCGCCCAGTTTTTATAAAAAACTTCATTTAAAATTTTTTTTTGCCTCGTACTGCGTGCCTTGGGGCCGTACGGCCTTGGGGTAATTTTTTTTGCCTTCTGGAGCAACTGTTCCATCGGACGTATATTATATGAAAATAGGGGTTTTTGGGCGCTGCGAGCTCAACGGTGAGGTCCGTTTGGGCTCAAAGTGCACCAAAAAAAAGTACCCCCTATTCCAAAAAACCAGAAGACAAAAAACACAGATCTGAAGCAACCAAAACCTGGATCTCAAAATATTTCAAAAGACTGAACAGGCTGCAGCAGATCTGGCTCTGATACCATGTAGGATTTGAGAAATACAAATCCACAAAACCCAAAGAAACCTGCATGCAAGAGACCTGTCACAGAGAAAGAGAGAGAATGAAGACGAGGGTTTTGGCTCTGACAAAGAAAAGATTTATTATCAGAGAGAAAAATGAATCAAGCACAATTACAATACAAGAGATCAATCCTTATAAATGAGATCAACACCGAAAGGAAAACCTAACCCTAAGGAGAGAGCATTTAATAATTAAATATTAATTATTAAATGACTAATATATGCATAAAGTGAAATCTTAAGAGGAGAGTAAAGTTAATTAATTACTTTACTCTAACAAAATCATCGTTCCACCAATGTTACTCCAAGCATGAAACGAGCATCACAAAATTTTGACATAACACTACATATATTCAAAAAAACTCTTACCTCCTAACCATCACTAGGTTGAGGTTGCAAGATAACAAATCAAACTCCAAAGGTGCACCAACTAGGTCCAAACCAACCATCGTGCATGCCGACTCTTCTGAGACTAAGACACTCGCTATTCATTCCTTAAATAACGTTGGTTTGGACTTTCCATGCACCTTAACTTGTACCTTCTTTGTACTTCTCTCAACTCTATCATTATCTACATCTATATCTTATTTATTGAACTATCTATTCTTTATGTTTTATTGTCTCAATTAGAATCATCTTCATCTTATTTTGAATTATACTTCATTTAATTCATCTTTTCCATCTTACTTTATCATATATTCCTTAACTACTCTATATTCACCCTTCTCTATCTTCTAGTTTTACTTCCATTACCAACTATTGGTTTAATCTAGTTAAAACACCTTTCAGTAACTTCCTTATCCATTTTAGCAACACACTCTATCTTTCAAACTTCAATCAACTCTTCCAATCTTATCTTTCCTCTCATTTCCACACAAATCTTCTTGTCTTAAGGTTTCCTTCTCACCTTTCGCTTCTGGTATTATTATCTTGTCATTTTAGTCTTCCATTTTTCCATTCTTCTCTGTGTTGCTACAACATTCCACAATTAAATTGAACTACCTTGTAACAATCCTAATCTACCACACATCAATATTTTTCATTCTTCATTCCAACTATTCTAATTATTTTCCAATTACAATTTCTGCATTACTTTGTATCTTGTTATCTTATCTTCTACCCTTTTGTTTTTCTTATGTTTATCCTTTAGAATTTTCTATACTTATTTCTCTATTTATTCATCTTTAACTGAAATCCGCTACACAACTACTTCATTTTCTCAAATAACATTCTTTCTACTAGTACCTGTTATTTCTTCACATACAAAAACAAGTTCCTTCATAACTCATGGGCATATACATAATTAGGAGTCAACCTTTAAACAATTTCTCAAATTCCATTTCACATCCTTTTTACTATCTAGTCATGACGCCCACACAAATAATAATCAACAAGATATTCAAATCAATTGATCCATAGCAACACCAATGTTTTCAAAACTTTCCCAACATTTCGTGCAATAAACTCTTGCATCAAACAACGAATCAAGGAATTTCAATCTATCATAATCCTAGGAACATACACACTAGGAACTAGAGCATTCTCTGTATTCTACTCCCTCATACAATCTATCGGAGGCCCATCATGGACATGATAGAGAACATAACATGAAACTTGACCAGCAGTTTAAAACATTCAAGCATAGCCATCATTAAGAAGGTAAATCAAAACCAAGGAAAAGAAAAAAATTGATTTCATCAATAAGGCATAAAATGTGCACAATTTCAACAATAATTTGCACATGACCAGATTTGTCACACGATAAATAAGTATCAAAACTTTGATGGCTATACTTACTCATAAACACAAATAAAAATTCAATGCTGCTAACCCCAATGAACCTACTCCTCTACCTCTCCATCAGGGTCTTATCCTAAGACTACCATTTTCACTTGGCTTTGTGCCCTCTGAAACCTATATCAACTGTTTGTATTGAGGAAATTGAGCCCCCCACTATGCCCAACTTGTCCCCGTCCGAATCTATTTAAGGCCTTATCAGAAAGAGTCACTCGACCCCTGCTAAGAAACCCAAACCTACTGCAAAAAAACATAAGGGTGTTGATGGTGTTTCCCAGACTAGTGCGGCTATTCGCTTATGTGATCTAGAATCTATCCCTGCTAAGACCCTTGGTAAGCCTGGTATGAAAAAGAAAGGTAAGCAGGAGAAGGTACCTCCTAATAAAGGAAAGAATGTTGTGACCAAGGATTCCTTGTGTGATACGGTGTTGTGGAGACCCTGGTTATTGGTTGCGACGCCATCATTAGGTGCTCTGGCAGGCTAGCTAAAAACAAGAAAAAAGTGTAGATTAGGGATTTGGATACAGAAGAAGAGTTGTCTGACAATAAAGGCAGAGATGTGGAAGAGGTTTCAACGGATGAGGATGAGAAGAAAACTAGAGGTCCCTCCTCTGTTCCCGACAGTGGTTTACCTCAGAAGGAGAGTTTGGCCTCCCATTCATCAAATTCGTTGGAGATTGAACAGAATGATCTTGTCTACACTACGGGCAATGAGGAGGAGATTGGTATGTTGAGAAATAGATTGGACATCTTGGACAAAAAGCTCCTTGGGTTGACCCGCTTCACTGTCAAGATGATTCACTGTGTCACCAGTAACCTGTCGGCTACCATGAAGGATGAAATGGGGATAAAGAAGACTAAGGACCACCAGGAGTGGGTCTGTGATGATATGGTTCAGTTGTTGTCTAAGAATTGGGAGAAGGTCAGCTAGTATGCTGCTGGTTTGTTGTTGGTCCATGTGTGTTGTTAGTCTCCATGTGGGTTTAGTTAGGTGTTTTTTGGTTTGGTGTTTTAGATAATGTTTTTTTGATCTAGAATTTTTGGCCCTTGTGTCTCTCTATGTAGGGTACAACACCCTGTAAATGTTGCTTACATTGTCAAAAACATAATTTAGTAAATAAATCAAAGTCAATAAAATAGAATAAAATATCAAATGTCACAAGTTACATAACACATGAACCACGTGACTAACTCTAGTCACATGAGAGGGAGTATAATACTAATCTATACTTGGATTCCCAAAACTCGAGGTAAGTAAGAGAACGCATTCAATCATGGAAAATAATGAGTCATCTAGGACCCAATCGCACAAAACATGAGATCCATTCTACTTAACCATCCAACATCACTGAAGATGCCAAAAACAAAAATTGCATCCCATTCAAGGGGATTTCAATCACCATGCAATGACACACATAGTCATACACTAGTGAACATCCACAACCCAAGGTATCTAAATACTTCATTCTCACAACAAAGAGCAATTACCACTTCATTCTCACAACAAAGAGCAATTACCAATTCCCACTTTACAGGAATACACCACTCATATGGATAACACATTAATGCAACACTCACACAATAATACATGAAGTTCTCATTCGTACAAAGTACAAGAACTGTCTCAAGGTGCATCATTCGTATGGAGACAATAATTTACTTAAGCATACAACACACATACACGAGATGTGAAAACAATAATTCTTCAAGTGTGTCACTCGCACAAGGTAAGTATACAATCTCTAACACAATATGAAAACAAGCTTGAGTGCATTACCTGCACCAACTATAAAATAATCATAAGTGTCTTACTCGCACCAAATATAAATCAATCAAGAGTGCATTACTTGCACAACATATGCAAAGTGCATAAATCACACGATGCATTACTCACACAAGTGCATATATATTAAAAAAAATCATTTATATAAATCGAGCATATAGGACTCATAAGGTCTCACAATATCAAAAACTCCTGCCTTGTCAATAAGGCTAACCATGATAACTTATCCGAGCAACTTTTGTCCTTGGTCCATATCAAAGACTCTTAAGGAAGCTTAACTTGCATTTACTAAAGATCACATGGATCACACTCACACCCTGATTAGGAAATAAAAAAGGCATTGCCTGGAAATTAGCTTGCTCATAATCAAATACCTTTACCATTACAGAAATCCTTGCCCTTAATACATCCTTCTTGGATTCTCTTCTTCCTTAAAGGATCATCTAAAGTTTAAACCATTATTGGCCGTAGGTGATTTTTTTTTTCCACTTGTCATAACATTATTATTTTACCTCTAGAAATCTTGTAATTTATCCTTTTTGTAACATACTCACTCACCCTTTATCTCCTCAGAGAGATCTCTTTTCTCACAATAATTCTATATTCCTACATCATCACTTCACGGGTTGTCATCATGTCTTAGCCATCTTGGCTTAGGTTTATACATCAAAATATCTCAACATTCTCTTTAAAGATACAATCTCTAATCATCGTTTCAACCATGACATTATTCTTACTGGGGATTCTTATGAAAATGCCACTAAAGTGAGGAGTACTCTCAACTAATATAGTCATACAATGTCTATTCTTCTTCTTGGTTCCCAATTGAACCATCCAAGAATCATTGAGATTCCAACCCATCAAAGGAATCTTTAACCCAAAATAGGGTGCTAAATCACTCAATGTACCTAGAAATTTAGGTCATCAAACAAGTTCACATTACAACCTATAGCGTAGAAGTCTTGAGGCTCGATTGTTGAACCTAGGGATTTGATACCAAATGTAAAGATCGAATAACTCACATACCATAAATAACACTCCATAAGCAAAGCATATACCAAATGCAGAAGGTGGAAATAAATATATTAAATAAAATATATTAAGAAATGCTATAAGGCAAGTTACAATAGTGAATTCCTACCAAGAGGGTATTACAAAACATCTGTTTCAATGTTTACAACTATAAGTTTACATCAATAATCACATCCACGATGATAACTTTACATTACAAATTGGCCAAACAAGACATACAAACATAATACACAAAATATATCCATATGATGAAGAAATATCGGTCCTCAATCACCATGACTTCGCTGGTCTTTCACAAGCTGAGGCCAAGAGCAAGGTTAAGGCGCCTTTTCCACCCAACCACGAAGCACTAAACTTCTCTGGGTTTCTTCCTAGCTCGAAGAAAAAGCACCGACCCTGCATGAGGAGCCTAGCAACCTGAAACGGTGTAAGCAAGAGGGAATTCTCAATGCGTTCTTGATGCCTATATGCAATTCCTAAATACTAGAATGCCATATTACTCGCATACAAGATGTGGTAGAGACATATATCAATAAATTCTAGGCTTTTAAACCATCTATTTCACTGGTTCATTAGCTTGGCCAAACAATAAAAGTAAAATGGTAGTTTCAAAAAGGTAAACTATTGTCTCTAGGAGCCCACATTCGACATCCTGTCCTAGAAGTAATCTAAAAAAAAATTAATAAAACTTTTCATAAATTTGCTTAAGATTCAAGCATCCACAAAATAGAAAGTTCTTTCGAAAACACACACATTTAACTTCAACGTTTGCTTAACATATTGCATGTCCTTCTATGATATTTATGAGTAAAATATGTTGTCTATGTTTATTTTTGCATCTATCAACTAACCCAATTTTATCAATTTACTAAAATAGCAAATACATACTTATACAAGCATAAGACAACTAATAAGTTATTTGCGTAAATAGTCCCCCAAATTTAATACAAATTTGTATATGCATCTCCATTTTAAATGATAACTTGCAAATATATGTACTAATATATCCTTCTATTTGCATACAAGATTTCTACTAACCAATTTCCAATTAAAAAGGTTTATTTCTAAAAAATAAATATAAAGTTATACTTAAACATTTCCATCGTTAATGAAATAATCTAAAGAAATACATATTGTTTATATTTAATTCAACAACTTAATTCTAATCAATTTACTTATGTTCTAAAATAGAAAAAGCAATTACATGTGCTTATATTCCTATTCATTTGCATAATAGATTCTATTGCACAATTTTCAATTGAAAATAAAAATACAGAATTATAATTTTACCAGCAAGTTAGATACTTTCTAAAATATAGAATTATAATTTTACGGGCAAGTTAATTACTTTCTAAAAATATAGAATTATAATTTTACAGCAAATTAAATACTTTCTAAAAATCAAATTAATTTTTTTTTTTCAGAAATACAGTATATATATATATATATAAATCCCCACTGTAAAACAGAAATAAAATCTCAGATTATATGCATATCATTTTTATTCACAGTTTTATACACCAAATACAACATTATATGTATATATAAACTTACACATATATATAATTGTTGCACCCTCTAAATTATACGCAAGCATCAACTTTACATAGGAGTTTATAGTCTTAAACATAGGTTGGAAAAATATAATAAGGGCAGATTAAATTGCTGCCAAGGGGTGCACTACCTGTGGGGACAACACCCTCTCCACAACAGCCTCCAATGGCAACTGTGGCTTTTAAAGCCCTCACAATAATTAAAATAAAACAAACTCCATGTTCAATAAAACAATGAATTCATCCTTTCAAAAATAGTTTCAAATTCAAGAATGAAGTGATTTATTCATTTAGATTTCTAAAATATATAAAGTCGTAATATATATATATATATATATAAACACGATAATATTGTTCGCAATTTAGGTAAAAATAAACAACAATTCATTAATTTCATTAAAAATGAAATTTGCATTTCTTAGAGCATATTAAATTGTGCAGTAATAATCAATGTATTTATATTTATTTATTTGTATATATACTTAAAAGGAATGAGGGAATACTATCCACAATCATGATATTTAATTTCATACAGAAGTAAAACATCAAAACACCAACACATGTTTACAATTCGAAATACATAAATGATATCAATGAAGAATTAAATATTTTCACCATAGTATTCACTCAATTGAATTTGAATACATTGGAAAAAGAATTTAAAAACCTAGATCAAACGCTATCCTTGATGATTCTGCTCTTGTCCTCCTATTCTTCCCCCATTCTACTTCTTTTCCAATTTTTATCTAATTTTATTGTTCTTGTTTTGTATTATTTTTCTCCACTATTCTAATTCAGTTATTGATTTCAAAAAAAAAGAGAGAAAGAATTGAATTTCCAATTCAGAATGAATTCTCTTGTTGAGAAAATAAGAGTTTTTATAAACATTTATTACTTTCTTCCTATTTTTCCATCTTTATTTTGCTTTGTTTTTTTTGTTTTTTTTTTTTCTAATTTTAGCATCTTTTCTCTTATTTTTTTTTATCTTTTAATGTTTTTTATCTTATCAATTTGTTTTTGATAATCTTTCCATCTTTTTCCAAATTTTATTTCAAGTTTTTCTAATAAAGCTAATTTTTAAAGAAAACAAGATTTATTTTGCATGCAACCTAATTATCCTCAAATAATAATTAAATAACATTTAATTTTCAAAATAAATCATTAATTAAAATAAAATAAAACAAATTCTTTTATTTCTATGCACTTTTAATTTACCACTAATTAATTTAATTAACAACTATAAAGTAAGAACTATATAAATAATTCAACTAAATAAAATCTTAAATGCAACTATATGTTATTAAGTGTGTGTGTGCAAGAGAAACCGTTCCATATTAACCCAACAGGAAGGCTATTCCAACACCCCAAAGTCGTGAAGACTTTGGTCGGCCAGGCGTTGGGAAAACACAAGCACAAAAGGATGCCCCAGCGTAACACAAGACCGTGAGGGTCTTGGTGGGTACTACGCGAGACAACCAAGCAAATAGTAACAAACATAAAGATCAAGATATGCCCCTATGTTAACCAGTCAAAACACACCATGATATGATAGATCATGGCGACCTTGACAAGTTATGATAGGAAGCTCAAATGATAAACAAAAGCCAAAAGTATCAAAAAATCACAATCAATTTCAAATTTCCTTTGCCACGGGATCCAAAGGGTGGATGGGATTGATGAGGTTTGTTAGGAAGGATGCATCCTGTTGGGACCAAAGTTGGATACTAAACTAAAAGATCAATATGGCACAGGAGACTCCAAAACTAATTGAATCTCATGATTCGAGTGGATCTCATTTGTGAAGAACCAGCTAGATAAGGACATACTTGACGACACAACACAAGGCACAAGAGACAAGACACGAGACAAACACACCCTAAGGACCTAGGGGCTCAGGGGCCGATTAAAGATTGGCATTGTCTACGTGAAAGCGCAGAGCCCTTGTAGTTCAAGAGAAGACCATGGATAAAAGCGGAAAGAGGACAATGGAGACAAATGATGGAGAATAGCAACTGGATGGATGAAAAGCCTCGTGGGTGGATCAAATGATCGACCTTTCCTACATGAAAGCGTAGGGGCAACGTGGTTCAAAAAAGACCAACAACAAAAGATGAGACCAAGGGTCCAACATGACAGGATGGGATCCAAATGAAGACCGACACGATGAAGGATTCTAAATGATGACACAAGACCGATAGATGATATGGACAAATAAGCTCAGAGTAGGATTAAAAGCTTAGGATTACAGATAGTGGATTTGGATCGTCCAATGCTCAACCAAAATATACCAAGTGACTGATGATGGGGTAATGACAGGATATGATAGGATGTTAGGATCAGATATGCAGATGGGATGAATAGAAGGATAAAGTAACTAGGATGCAAGGTAGATAATGATTAAACCCTCTACGAATGGCACTTGTTACTAGGTTTTTACCAAATGTACTTATCCAAGGTGCCACCAAGGGTGGTTTTCACCATAGGACAGATTATTTCTCTTTACTATTTTTTGATTTTTTTGACCTTTTTGATTTTTTATATTTTTGATAATTTTTTACTTTTTTTTTGGTATTTTTGGTAGGATGGGATAACCCAGCTGACTTAAGTATAAAGCCGTTTCAGGTGCATGATGTTAATGTGATCCTCTAGGAGCTCTCCTTCTAGTGTAGCAAGTCTATATGCCTCATATCCATACTTAGTTGTGATGACATAGGGAACCAACCAATTTGCTTCAAATTTCCCTTTCTTATCTTGGTCTTGTTGGGTACCCTGATTCTCCTTAAGAACTAGATCACCAATGTTGAATTGGCAAGGACATACCTTCTTGTTGTAGCTTCTCTTAAGACGATTTTGATATTCCTAGAGATGATTGTATGCTTTGATATGTCTTTCATCTAGGAGTTCCAACTGACTGATTCTTGCAACCTGAGCATCTTCTTCATTGATGAGGTTCTTCAAAGATATTCTCAGTGAAGGGATCTCGACCTCAATCGAAAAGATTGCATCGACACCATAAACAAGAGAATATGGAGTGGTGCTAGTAGAAGTGTGGATGGAAGTGCAGTAAGCCCAAAGGGCGGGATGGATATGGAGGTGCCAATCATGACCATTGTTATTGACCACTTTTTTAAGGATTTTGATGAAGGTTTTGTTGGTAGCCTTGGTTGACCATTAACTTGGGGGTAATAGGGCATGGACCAACGATGTTGAATGTGGAAGGTGTCACATACATGTTTTACAACCTAGTTTTTGAATGGATTCCATATCTACAGAGAATATGGAAAAGGATGAATTTGGATATCTGAATACCTGTTATTTGAGAGAGTCGCATTGCTTCCATCCACTTGGTGAAGTATTCAGTGGCAGTGATGATGAAAGTGTGGCCATCAGAGGACAGAGGGTATATCTTTCTGACTAAGTCAAAACCCCATTGAGAGAAAGGCCATGGTGTTATGATGGGCTACAAATCTTGAGCAAGAGCATGGATCAAATCCACATGTTTTTGGAAAGGTAAGCACTTCTTCACGAACTCACAAGAGTCATGCTCCAGTGTAGGCCAATAATAACCAACTCTGAGTATCCTCTTAGCTAAATCCATGTCATTTGAATGGGCCCCACGAACACCACTATGTACTTTTGTTAATGTAATGTGGGCCTCGGTCTCATTTAGACACCTAAGAAGGGTTCCATCATACCCACGACAATAAAGAGTATCACCTACGATGATGTAGCGGGAAGTGCGTTGGATGAAGAATTTTCGTTGGTTACGTGTAAGGTTAGGGGGTAAGATGTCATGAAGGTAGGTGTAAATGTCTTGGTACCATGGTGACTCAGGACCTATGATGTCGCACACCATTTTTCTCTCAGGGATTTCATAAGTTGGGATTAAGAGTTGTTCAACCAGGAACTCACAATCTATTTGATCTTTCGGCATGTCAATTAGGAAACCAATTGTAGTCATTGCATCAAATGCTTTATTCTAGACTCTAGATATTTTCTCAAACTGGATAGAGGTGAAATAATTCTTGAAATCATCCACCATGAGCTTGCAAGGCAAGAACTTATCATCTTTTTTCAAAAACTCATCATTAACCTGTTTGGTGATCAACTAGGAATCACCAAAAACTTTCAAATGAGTGATATTCCATTGGATTGTGATTCTAAGGCCGGTGAGGAGAGCTTCATATTCAACTATGTTGTTCATGCATGGAAAATCCAACTTGAATGACTTCGGGATATAATCACCTTGTGGGATAATGAAGAAGATCCCTACCCCAACTCTGTTGTGAGTGTATGACCCATCAAAGTAGAGTGTCCATGTAGCTGATTCTATTAGTGTGAAGACCTCTTCATTAGGAAATTTTGTTATAAGGGGATATGCATCTACCAGGGGAGCATCTAATAACTGATCTACTATCACTTTCCCTTTAATTTCTTTTCGATCCACATACTCTATATCAAACTCGCTCAACAACATAACCCACTTAGCCATGCGACCAATCAAAGTTGTTCTAGATAACAAATACTTGAGTGGATCGACCTTTGATATCAACTTCATGGGATGGCTGAGGATATAATGACAGAGTTTCTATGAACTGAAGACCACAGTTAGGCAAGCCTTTTCCATTGGAGAATAGTTGAGCTCATAGCCTACTAGGGTCTGACTGATGTAGTAGATAGCACGCTCTTTGGATGACTCATCATGGTGTGCTAACAATGCCCCCAGTGCAACTGAAATAGCTGAAATATATAACAAAAGTGGTTTACCTGGAATGGGAGGCATGAGGATGGGCGAATGAGCCAAGTACTCTTTGATTTTGTCAAAAACCAGTTGACACTTTGAATCTCACTTAAAGGATGTATGTTTCTTTAGGAGGTGAGTGAATGACTGGCATTTGTCGGATAGCTGAGCTATAAACTGTCTAATGGACTGCAGTTTTCCTTGAAGGCTCCTTAACTGTTTTAGATTGCACGGTGGAGGCAATTCCATGATTGCCTTGAATTTAGTAGGATCAACTTCTATGCCTCTTCTAGAGACAATGAAACCCAGTAAATTTCCTGATGTGACACTATTGACACACTTCTTCAGATTTAGACGTAGCTTATAGTGCTCTAGGTGTTCAAAAATATTCTTCAGGATCATTGGGTGCTCCTCCCTTGTTCTTGGCTGCCCTAATAGATCATCAACATAATCTTCCATTATTATGTGAATAAGGTCATGGAAGATGACTATCATGGCACGTTGGTAGATTGCCCCCATGTTCTTGAGGTTGAAGGGCATGACATTGTAACAAAATGTGCCCCAAGAAGTAGTGAAGGCAGTCTTGTGCTGATCGTCAGGTGCTATTCTAGTTTGGTTATATCCAAAGAAACCATCCGTGAGGGATATCATCTTGTGTCCTGCAATTAAATCAACCAACATGTCGATGTTCGGCAAGGGGAAGTCATCCTTAGGATAGGCTTTGTTGAGGTCCCAAAAATTTGTGCAAATCCTGATATTCCCGTTTGATTTAGCAACTGGCACTATGTTGGAGATCCAATCAAAATAGTCAATAGGCATAATGAATCCAACTTCTAATAGCTTTTCCAATTCTTTCTTGACCAGTAGATCCACTTGAGGATGCATTTTTCTAAGTTTTTGCTTGATGGGTTTTGAATCAGGATGTACGTCCAAGTGATGTACTACTAGAGTAGGATCAAGACCCGACATATCTGAATAAGCCCACGCAAAGTTGATGATACCTTCTTTGAGAAGATGGGTGATGGTAGAGTACTCTTCCTTTGATAGTGATTTGGCTACATATATGATTTTTGGATCTTCCTCAGTTCCCAAATTTACTTCTTGCGTTTCCTCAATCAGAATGGATGATCATTTAGACAGTTGTGTTCCCACAAGGGGAAGATGAACATCCCCATATTCTAGTGCCTTGTCGAGGTTTTCATTGTTAGATACGCCCTTTATTTTTACTTTTTATGAGTCAAGAAGTGCCTCAGGGAGGTTTTCACTAGGTGGCCCTTTATTATTTTGCTTTTTCTTATTTTTGCGACTAGGGTGTTCATCCTCCCCCAATCCCATAAGTTTTACATACGCATCCACTAAGAGAAAGGTGTCAATAGGTGCGCTACCTTGTAGGTCCCAAGTGATTAGCTCAGGGTGACGAAGGGAAAGGCTAATGGTGAAAATGGATAAGCAATCAAACATGGAGAAAAGGTCTATGTGATCCACATCATCATACACATGTATGATGGATCCTTCTTCTGGTATGTCTTCGAGGAGACCGTTGTCCACACTAACATTGTTAGAGGCACTAGTTGATGGCATAGGACCCTTTTGTTTGGTGTCATGGCCTAAACCCGAGTACCTTGGTCGTATCAAAGCCTCAATAGGTTGTTTCCTTCCTTGTTCTTCTGCACCAAGACCTCCCCCCCGATAATTGTGTTTCTCTGCAAACTTAGAGGGCCAAGGATAGGTCTCTTGGATATATTCCTTCAGAGGGTGAGAGGGTTCAGGTTCCTCATGATATACCCATTGGCTGATGTCATCTTCAGGTGTGTCTTGTCTTAACCTAGGGGAGCGAAAGGTGCTAGACCCCACATTCTTAGAGCTCAAGGTGATCGTCTTCTCTTCTTCCTTTGTGTAGACTTAGAAGGTTGACCATATGTACATGGTGAGGGTGGCATGGTTTCCAAATTTAAAGTGATACACATTACATACTCACCACACCCTTTGTCAATGATCTAGACCTTGGTAACAGTGGAATTAGATGTGGATGATGGAGTGGATGAGGTGGTGGCTAGTGCATTAGAAGATGGATGGGATGATGATGTTTGAGGTGGTCCCATTTCTACCCCTGGGCAGTAATGGGAATGAGGAAAGGAAGCTTCTAGTGCGCGACAATATTCAAATGGTTGAGGATCTGCATGTATTGTAACTTCTACCCCATTAAATGGGAATTTCAGGCACTAGTGGTATGTGGATGGAATGACTTGCATGGCATGAATCCATGGTCGACCAAGGAAAAGGTTGTAGGGGAGTTCCAGATCAAGGACGTGACAAGTAGTGTACTACACAATGGGCCCAACCTGAATTGGAAGACATATTGTGCCTTCAAAATCACGCTCTGCATTATCATACACCTTGATAGTGATGACTTGATTATTTAAGTCAGCATGGGTGTATCCCACATGTTTTGTGAATTTTAATGTGCAAAGATTTGGGGCCAAGCCATTATCTACCAAGACCCTTTTTACTTTGTGATGGTTTACAAGGACCTCGAGGTGGAGAGGACGGTTATGATTGGAATCGATGCAAGGCATGTCATTCTGACTAAAGTTGAGTTGATAAGTGGCTGAGAGATGTTCTACCAATGCTTGGAATTGAGTAGGATTAATGTCATTGGGGACGTGGGTATCCTGTAAGGCTTTGGTTCAAATTTCTTGGTGCATAGAAGAAGACTTGAGCAAATCCAGAATGGATATCTGCGTCGGGGTCTTCCGTAGATGGTCAAGAATATTATATTGAGAACTCACAGGAGGTGGCAGGGTTGGCCTAGAGGCTGTAAGGACTATGATACAAGTACGATGGGTGGTAACAACACACTGTGGGTCCTTCCCTTTCACGAGTATCATAGACACACATGGTTCTACTTGCTCAATGTGCATGATGATGCCTTGATAATTAAACAACACATTCTTATAACTAATTTTGTTTGTATTGTTATCTTGATTATTATTGTTGCTAGACCAAGGGTTTGAGTTTGACGTACTAGGACCTTGGTTATGCTTACGGAAAGCGTTTTGATATATTTGCAGTTGAGCATTGG
Organism: Sequoia sempervirens; assembly: GCA_007258455.2. Taxonomy (NCBI): domain Eukaryota; kingdom Viridiplantae; phylum Streptophyta; class Pinopsida; order Cupressales; family Cupressaceae; genus Sequoia; species Sequoia sempervirens. The sequence goes on along the minus strand of VDFB02000003.1, from coordinate 361,310,045 downwards.
ATGAGGGCACCTTGTTGGCATCCACATGTATATCACCTCGATCTATGAGATCCTGGATGTATGTATTTAAGCCTTGACACTTATTTAATGAATGCCCTTTAATCTTATGGAACTCACAATACTTGTTTTTTTTATATCATATTGGTTTGGGTTTGGATTCGTCAAGAGGCTTCATCATAGAATATGTAATCGAGTAATTAGCTTGAAGGAGCCTATTGAATCGACACTCAAGGGTTCTCCTAGTTGAGTGAATTGATGTTTGTAATTCCCTTGATTGTTCTAATTGGATTGTTGGGGAGAATGAGGTGCCCCTTGTGGCACTGATATGGCATGAGGAATTGACTGCTAAGGAGGGGGATATTGTGGCTTCTGGGAAGCATTAGCTACTTGGACATGTTTGGTGTCAGTGACACCATCATTGACAATGTTCTTATTCTTGTTCCAGTAGTGAGGTTTATCCCCAGATGACTTTTCTTTATCATAGTTAAAAAATTTGACTAACCCTTTGGCAATGAGTGCTCTCTCAAGAATAGGACCCTTCTCCACTATCTCAACAAAGGTTGTGACACAGTGAAGACTAAAATTATGCATCATATTTGGATAAGATTTTTTGATGAAAAGGGTGACCATGTCTTTTTCCCTAAGTGGGGATTTCATCCGACTGGCTAAAGCTTGCCACCTTTGAAGATAACTTGTAAAAGTTTCTCCCTCACGCTGCTTCTCTTTCAGGAGATCCAACGTATCAATATCTTTCTCCAAATTAAAGGAGAAGTGGGAGACAAACTTTTCTAAAAGCTTTGCAAAAGACTTGACTGATGCCTTCTCGAGACCCATAAACGAGTCAAGAGCTATCCCTTGTAAATTCCTTGGAAATAATTGCATGAGGTAATTGTCATTGTGCATGACTTCTTGACAATGGGCATAAAAATCTTGAAGATGAGCCTTGGGGTTTTTTGTTCTTTTATATTTATCAAATTTTGGCATTTCGAAATGTTTTAGGAAAGGAACCTGTAACATCATGAAAACAGGAAAGATTAAAGCAATAATAAATCCAATTAAACTTGAATGTAATCTAAAGCTAAACAACAAAGCACAAAGGAAGCATAAACATAAATACAAAACGATCTCACCCAATATCTACATCCTTCCATGAATGACCTCGATTGTCCTTCTCCATTTCGTCATGATGATATTATTGCCCTTAGATTTTTATTAAGTGTGCAAGTATAGCCTTGATAGATGTGATTATATCAAAATATCAAAGATTAAACAAGTGCTCCAAAATTCATACAATTTTGGGAGGAGAGACAATGATAAAAGCCAGGTCAATTTATAGAAAATTGATCATTCGAATGAGAGGCCGAGATTGAAAGATAGACAAACGATTTAGATTAAAAGATTGGACATGCATTAAGATAACTGTTAGTACTGACGTGAGTGATAAAACCTAAGAATAGAGATCAATATTAAATAATGATTTAATCTCTTGTTGGAAGTATTTGAAAATTAGAAGAATAATGTTTACATGAAAAAGATAAAGATAAAATAACAAAAACGATATGTTCAAATGCACACATAAATTAATTAAGTAAATAAATATATTTAATTAATAAATGTGTACATGCATACGAGTTAGAACTAGATAACTGACTGTTATGACAGAGAGTTTATTTGTGAAAGATAATGAGTCATTAAATCAAGAGATAAGTGATTGATTTAAATAGATCTCGAGTCAAGTGGAATGAATACTTAGATAACTTAAACATTTATCCAAATATAGAAGAATATGTCAAAAACGGGCTTTTATGAATTAAATGTTTATTTAATTTAACATTGACATTTAAGGATTAAATTAAATAAATAAGATTTTTTTAATTGACTGAAGAAAAGGTTAAATGAATAATTAAATAATTAAAGTATTTATTTAATTATAGTGGAAAATACGATAAAGATAAATTAAATAAGAATCCATTTAATTTAAGAAAGAGGAAAAAGGCAATTAGTGACGTAATTCAATAAAGAACATTTATTTAATTAATCAGGATAGAATAAAGATAATATGAATTAATTAAATAATTAAGTTTATTTAATTAATAGAAGAATAAATGTTAGAATGAATCAATTAAATAATTAAAATTTATTTAATTAATAGATGAAAAAGGACTTTTAGAAAGTAATTAAATAATTAACATTATTTAATTACAACCATGAAAATATGAATTATGAAGAAATTGAAGTCACAGGCTTAGACCAAATTTCAGTGTCTACATTTTTCCCCTCTTTGATACAATGTCATTTCAGTGTTGTGTGAAAGAAAATCAATCACAAACATACCCCAGTCATGCCCCAGTGTAAAATAGGTGAAGGTATGCCCCCTCGGGAAAATTGACAAATTTTCAAAAAAAATCAAAAAAATTGGAAATAATCCCGATTAGTCAATTTGATAGCCAGAAATGCAATGGAATTGACAAAAAAGAGTTTTGAGGTGTTCGGTATGTGTACGGGTCGATAGAAGTTGGAAGAATATGTGGCCAATAGACAAGGTTGGAGGAAATGCCACCCAAAACCCTAGGTATATATAAAAATTGGGTGAAAATCCAATTCATTTTCACCCTCCAAGTTTAGAAATTTGAGATTTGTGCTCTAGACCTCTTAGCCACCATGTCTCTAGTTCCACACACGCAACATCATGGTTATCACATCCGAACCTTCAGACGACCTATAAACGCAGGCCCCTCGATATGTAGTCGGAAACCGTCTTTTGAAAAAAAAAAATTCACACTTTTCTAGGCATTTATTACTATTTTTTGTCACACATCACTTTTATGTTGCACCGCATATGCATGGGTTTTCAACGCATGTGTATGCAGAACAATGCATATGTAAATTCACTTCATAACATAGCATAGGTATTTGAAAAGTTAAATGCATTTGGTTTTGTTTGCAACACATGTATAGATGTGCGTCACATTTATAGTTTACAGTAATGCATATAAGATTTTGAAACACATTTGCTTTTTAAGACGCATTTGTATGTTGTGTGATATGTTAATTAGGTGTGATTGCATTTGTAAAACACATTTGCATATTAGGATGACGCATTTGTCTATGTGTAACACATTTGCAAATTTGAATGACGCATTTGATTTTTTGGAACACATTTGAAAGTGAAATGATGCATTTGACTAGTAGAGAATTTTGAAATTGTGGACTAGGATAGGTTATTGATTCTAACATGAGGCATGCATAATGCCATTGCAGGTTGTACTTGATCTGATATATACCAGAGAGTCAAGACCGTTGACTTTCGACTTCCATGATCGGTTGCAGAGTGGGGAGAAACGGTTCTTGTGGCACTTGGGTTTGCACCATGTGACATTCATGCCCACTATTTAGGAAAACCGAGGTATATTGACTACTTTGTGTGAGCGGTGGCACTTGAAGACATCGTTGTTTCATCTACCTACTGGTGAGGTGACGGTGACATTAAAGGATGTATATAGGATATTGAGGCTACCGATTAGAGGAGCTAGAGTGATGTATGATACACAAAGGGGATTTTCGGAGATGTGTAGATATTATCCACATGATGACATTAGACAGTTGGGGATTGACCACTATGAGATTAGATGGAATGTTTTAGTAGAGAGATATGGTAGGTTAGATTGTTTATTATGTACATTGATTGGAGGGGTAGTTCTTCCTAATCGTCGAGGTCATGGATTTCCAGTAGGATGGAGGGAGATGCTTGTAGGCATGCTTGAGAGACAGTTAGTATATGCCTGAGGCCCTTTTTTGTTAGACATGTTGTACTTCTATTTGCATGATATTGCCTATAGAGAGGCACATTCTATGAGTTGTGGTACCACGCTCCTGATGGTATGGGTGTGGGAACACATAGTTATTTTTTGTTTTCCTGTTACAACAAAGTTGCAGTAGGTATCACCTTATGCCTTCCGATATGCGGGGGAAAACACCCACACTCATGTTGGTGATACTGGTTTTTATAGACATGCCATTGACATAATGGTTTGGTTTATTTGGAGACCGTACATGGATTACCCACAGTGGCCAGATGAGGACGAACACCTGACATTTTGTTGTCAGATGTAGTATTTGATTGGGCAGACAATTTCACATGTGCACAACATTGAGAGGAACTTTCTAGACTGAGTATTGAGATAGTTTGGAGAGGTTCAGGATGAGCCTCAAGGTTGAGCAGAGTATGCCAGATCTTCAAAAGAGGTGACCTTATGGGGAGCAGAGATTCTGGTCGCCACAACAAAGGAAGACGTTGATGCTTTACAACTAGTATAGTGGGGTGGAGAGGCAGAGCAATGGATTCAGGTACAACTGATGCATATGACACCTAGTGGGCTAGTCACAGGCTAGTTCCCTTCATAGATCCAGACCAAGATGCTCCTGTAGAGAGGCGTGGGACAAGACCGCAAGGTAGGCATGGGAGAGGTAGAGGTCAGAGGGGTGGTGGTAGGGGGAGACGTGGTCGTAGGGGATGAGGTCCACATTTTTCACTCGTACGCGAGGAGGAGAGGGAGGGAGAGGATGTTCCCATGCTCGGGGGTTGGCAGAGGTGGGGAGGAGGTTGATGTTGAGTTTGGTGGTGAGTGGCATGTAGTAGAGGACATTCTAGAGGAGCATGCAGAGGAGGAGGTGGTGAGGGAGGAGGCGGAGATAGATGCTCTTGGTTTGCTCACCGACTATCGAGATGACAATGAGGAGGAGGATATGGATGACCAGGAGAGGGAGCTACGAGACAAGATTCTGGAGGATTGGGAGCATGATGGGAGAGAGTGGCCATGATAGGATGATATAGGTCTTGTTGATTAGGAGATAGAAAATTTATGAGCCCACGTAGCGTCTCTTGAGGAGCATATGAGGAAATTGATGGCAGAGCAAGATTCAATTGTGATGGAGAGAGACATAGTATATCTGGATAGAGATCAGACCATAGCTCAGAGACAGGAGACTGAGCAGAGGTTCACATAGATTACAACTCTTTGTAGTGGGTCATCGACAACTTTTGCACGGGAGTTGGTTATATTTGGTGACAGGGAGAGATATTACATGAACCTATATGAGCAGGAAGTACCTCCTAAGATATGGGCTCCTAGCTATTCACAGACACGGAGTAGCAGATCATAGAGCAGGACACAAAGCAAGACAGTGAGTACAAAGGGGGTCAAGGGACCTCGTAGATCAGGACCATATGATAGGCCTCCTTCTGTGCGAGATCATCAAGATCTCGCCATTAGTTGTCTTCACATTCTCCACATGGGAGCAGTGGGAGTTCCAGATAGGGACATGTATTGATAATTATTGAGACATTGCATTTTGATCATAGAGCGTGCGGGCTTTATATTTATTGACACATTATGACATTGTGATATGACACTTTTTGAGTGATATATATATATATATATATATATATTATTTTGGTGGTGATTCTCATGATATGAGTTCTATGTATGCTTATGCAGACATTTATTTATGCATGTTATGTCTATATAATATGCCTATGTTATGGATGATCATATCTACCTTATGATGTGTTTATGAAGCATATGATATGATTTTTATTGTATATGATGATGTATGCATTGATTTCTTATGATATCAATGGATGTTATGTATGCAATTTTATGATTATGAGATGCAATGTGATGTTTATATATACAATGCTATCTACATGTGATGCTATATGTTTGATGATGATGGATGTAATGTGATGCATAATATTTACACTTGTTATGTAAATGTAATGCTTTTGTTATGTAATCTATGATGAATGCCTATTATGCCATGATTTCTTAGAAATGATAGATGCCTATGTTTTTGTGTTTTCAAAATGCAAGATATATGTATGATTTACAATGTGTGATATTTACATGACGTTTCTAACATGAATGCATATGCAGGATGCTTTATATTTTTGTACGTCATAGGACTTCATCATAATGCAAGAAAGAAGAAATGTTAGTGTGAAAAGAAGATGAATAATAAAAGTCATGGTTGTTAGTGTTAGCAATCTTCGATATTTTGCGAATCACAAAAGGTTTTGCACTTTAACATCATTGGGCGGTAACTAATACAAATGGAGACAAACACCATGATATGACATAGATCAAGGTGTGCAAGGTCATCCACCTGCTAACAACATAAAGTTGTAGACAAGGATTGTCTTAACTCATACTAAGGGCATAATTGCCCCAGTCTTTTTGTCAAGACAAACCAAAAACAACAAACAAATAAAAGATAGGTCATGAGATGTCATCACTCCTCTAAACCCTTCATGGGACATCCTTAAGGAAACTAGTAACATGATTCACAATCCAAAGTTAAAAGACAGTCGACAAACAACAGTCAAAGAAAACAGAATTATGATACATCGTTGCTTCTCTAAATCCTTCATGGGACATCCTTGAGAAAGCTAGTAACAAGATTCCAAATTAAAGCCAAATGAAATGATAAGATAAACAAGCCATAAATAAAAAAAATCCAATAAAATATTTGCCAAAACTTGATTTGTTTATTTGATTGTTTTGATTGATAAGACCTTGTTTCAGGAAGGACACATACCATATAAGATGTTGAGTCTAGTTTTGAGTTTGTGACTATTTGTATAAGGCATGCAAAAATCTTGGTTTTAGAAAGACACGTATCGTATAAGACGTTGAGTCTTATGCCACTGATGTGATAACCTGTGTAAGGTCACGTTGATTATTTGACAATGTCTATATTCGGGAAGGACTCATCCTGAATAAGACCTAGGTTGATTGTTTTGCTAATATCTATTTTTAGGAAGGACACATCCTGTAGCAAACATAAGTTGATTTGTTTTGTTTGTTGCTTTGGCAATTTTTTTTATTTGACTTGATGAGATTGTTGACTTGTTCATCTTGTTGATGTGTGACTTGATATGATGTGCTGACAGTTGGCTGTGTGTGACAACGAACCCTAAGGGACTGACCTAGTGCGGCCTCAGGGGCTCATCGATTGATGGCCTTGCCTATGTTATACACGTGGAGACCTCATAGTTTGACTAGACTTTGACTGACAAGACTAACTATAAAAAGCTTGAGTTGTATGAAAATTTTTGGCGTGTGTGGTAGTGCATAATGACGAACCCTAATGGAATGACCTAATGCAGCCTCAGGGGCTCATCAATTAAAGGCCTTGTCTACATTATACATGCAGATACCTTGTAGTTCGACATGACCAATGACCTTGTCATATAGACAAATGGATTGAATCGTGATTTTATACAGAAAAACCTAAAAAGGATTGACCTAATTCCTTGGGGGCACATCGGCAGATGGCCTTGCCTACGTCCAGTCACAGAGGCAATGTAGTTCGACAATGACAAAGACTGACTGATGTGACTTAGTCTAACTCTATTTTTAGATTTTTGACCTATTTTGATTTTTTTGTCTTTTTGAAGTTTTTTGATGTTTTTGTATTTTTTAGGACATTTTGTAATGTTTTTGGATTTTTTGATGGTTTTACGTCTTCAACACAACCAATGTAAGAACCAATATGACGCAAGTCAAGTGCTTGCCCCCAGTCGTGTATAAGACCAATTGATTATGAATAAGATGAGATGGGGGATAGTAAGTGCACTCGATGTCAATCATTCCAAGTTATGGAAAAAACAACCATTTATTATGAATGATATGTACAAGTTATGGATGGAAAAGATAGGTGATATGTACAGGGATAGATAATATGTATAGGGATAAGCGATATGTATAGGGAAGTCAGATTAGAATGATAGTAGACAAAGGAGCAGAGTCAACTACACATGGCACCTATTTGCCAGGTTTTCACCATGGTACTTATCCAAAGTGCCACCGAAGTGGTTTTCACTATTGGACGACTTATTTCTCTTTACTATTTTCTTGATTTTTTTTATGTTACCAAGACGCCTGTTTGCCAGGTTTTCACCTAAGTAATGATTTTTTTTATTTTTTGATAATTAAGACAAGGTTCTCAGAAGATATGCATAAAACTTCTTTAGATGAAGACTATTGATAGGTGCTAACAATGGTTCTCCTTCAGAAGTAGAGAGTTGATATGCTCCTGATCGAAAGGATTTTGTGACAATGTAGGGTCCTAACTAGTTAGGTTCAAACTTTCCTGGTTTCTCTCTTTCAGTTTGATTCTTAGGATTCTCAATTAAGACTAGGTCACCAATGTCAAAATTTCTATTCAAGACCTTCTTGTTATAGCTGCGACGAAGACGATTTTGATATTCTTAGAGATGATCTAATGCCTTTTGTCTTCGTTCATCTAGGAATTCTAGCTCATGTAGTCTTGAAACTCGGTACTCTTCATCATCAATATGCCCTTTCAAGGATACCCTTTGGGAAGGAATCTCGACCTCAATAGGTAAGATGGCCTCAAAGCCAAATACTAAAGAATATGGAGTGGTGCCAGTGGGAGTACAAATGCTTGTGCGATAAGCCCACAAGGTTGGATTAAGCTATAAATGCCAATCACAACCAACATCATTGACAGTATTTTTGAGGATTCTGATGATTGTTTTATTAGATGCCTCTACTTGGCCATTACCTTGTGGGTAATATGGGGTGGAAAAATGGTGTTGAATATGGAACTCTTCATAAAGATGACATACTTGATTTTTGAATGGACGACCATTATCTATGATAATTGATTGAGGAACACCATACCGACAAATGATATAGTTCAAGATAAACTTAGAGATCTATGTGTCGGTGATGTAGGTCATGGGAATAGTCTCAATCCACTTCGTAAAATTCTCAGTGCGGTAATGATGAACTTATGGCCGTTGGATGATGTGGGATATATCTTACCTATGAGGTCGAGTCCCATTGGGCAAAGGGACATGGTGACATTATGGGATAGAGCTCATGTGCTGGTGCATGTATCAAGTCTTTGTGTACTTGACATTGGCAACATTTCTTGACAAAGATAGATGAGTCCTTTTCCATGGTAGGCCAATAATAACTGAGTCTCATAATCTTCTTAGCTAAGGTAGAACCACTAGAATGGGATCCACATATACCCTCATGTACCCACGCAAGGTTGCTTGTGCTTCGTCAATATCGAGACATCTTAGTAGGGTATTGTCTAGGGCACGTCTATAAAGGGTGTCTCTAATGATGGTGTACTTGGCTAACTTACGAAGGGATGTCCTACGTTGGTTATTAGAAAGGTTGGGTGTATGATTTCGACATGGAGATAGTCATAGATATCTTTGTACCATGGGGAATCAGGACCAACAATATCACACACCATCTCTGAATCTAGGATGTCATAGACAGGGACCAAAAACTGTTCTACCAAAAACTCAAACTTAGGCACATTGCTTGGTATGTCGAGGAGCGAAGCAATAGTAGCCATGGCGTCTGATGCCCTGTTTAGAACACAAAGTATTTGATGAAAGTCAACCTTGTGAAAGTACTCCTTGAAACTATCTACCATGTGTTTGTAGGGAGCAAGCTTTTCATCCTTAGTTTCATAGTCATCATTTACCTATCAGATAAAATCATCCTTAGGAAGAGCTTTATTTTATATCTCTAAAATTTGTGCAGATGTGGATGCCCTTTGTTAGTTTGGTGACTAGTACAAGATTGGAAATCCAATCTACATAGTTGATTGATCTAATGAAGCCAACATCTAACATTTTCTTTAGCTCAGCCTTGACTAGTAAAGCAATCTGTGGGTGCATTTTCCTTAATTTATATTTCACTAGTTTTACAGCTAGTTGTAAGGGAAAATGATGTAGTACAAGTTTAGGATCTAGCCTAGGCATGTCTGCATATGACCAGGAAAAATTAATCTATCTTTGTGTAAAGAAGTTGTAGAATTTTGGTTGCTCTTCTTTTGTCAATGATGCTGCAAAGTATACCAGTTGGGGATTCTCTTATGTACCTATGTTAACTTCCACCGATTCTTCAACTAGCATGGGTGAATTTTCCTATGCAACAGGGAGAATGCTCAAACCTCCATCCTTAGGTGCCTCAGAGAGGTTTTCGCCTTCAGATGCACCCTTATTTTTTGCTTTTTCATTATCTAAAGTCACCTTTCAGTTTTCACCTAGAGACTCATCATTTTTATTTTTGTCATTACTTTTCTTATTTTTGCGACTAGAGGGTTGAACAGATTCCCCAAAATATGCCTTGTTGTCCAAGTCAATGGTAAATCTATCCTTGTGATCACCACTAAGTATGCCTTCTCGTAATCCCAGGAACTCAACAATTGCTTCATCATTCTCAAAAATGTCAAAGATGTGTGTGTCTGGTTGGTCCCAATCGATGAGTTGGGGATAAACTAAAGGTATGCCATCATTGGAGTTGTCAAAGTTCAATGAGATCAAGGTAAAAGTTGAGTTGTTCATGTAGTCACAAAAGTTTTTCACCAAGTCCTCTTTGCTCTTTTGCTTGGATATAGGTGGATTCTGAGGTGGGCCTAATGCGAAGGTTTGGTTATCTGAAACAAATTTATCAGGTTCCCAAGAGGTAGGATCAAGAGATTCCCAATAATAATGTTTAAACCATTCCTCTTTTATCAAATTCTTAGGTGGACAAGAATTCAATGGATTTGGTAAAGACTTCAACATTAAGTCAAGTTCTCCAGATAGCTTATCAAGGTCCATGGCAGAGGTGGAGGATAGGGAATCCCACTCATATTCATTTGAGTTGGGGGAATCACAGTAGGGTTGGTCAGATGGTTCATTGGATGTCTCGATATCTTCAGAAGCACTTACTTCCTCGAGTAAAGGTGATGTGGTACTAGGAATGTCAATATGAATTGGTTGAAACCCAAGCCCTAAGCCTTTCAGCCACTTTGAAACAATGATTGGTTTAGTCCTCCCATCTTGATGTAAGCCTAAGCCATTATGCCAATTATATCCCTTGCTCTGCATGATTGTGAAACCTTTGCCATATTGATCTATAGGAATGTGAGCAAGTGAGGGAGGTTCTTCATGGTCCTCTCTATACAACCAGGAGGTCACATCTTCTGTGTGTATGGCTTCTTTGCTTAATTCTACCCATTTTGTAAAGGTTGTTGAGGGAGGAATGTGTATGGTGACCACTGATTGTCTCCTATTTGTTGTAGGTAAACTGTATGATTTAGGAGGAATCAGATGGCTAACACAATAAGACGTCTTCTTGTGATATTCTCCACAACCCTTGTCTTGGATCTCAACCTTAGGAGTGGAAGGTAATGAAGGCGAAGTGTATGTTCTTGTGAGAGTGGATGGATCGACATAATGAGATGAATTGGATGATGAGGCTTCTTGGTTTACAGGCACTTGGTGTTGAGGTGTCTTTCGTAGATTGGTGCAATATTGGAATGGATCCGAGTCACCATCTATTGTTATTTCAATGCCATTGTAAGGGAATTTTAAACATTGATGATATGTGGAAGGGACTACCTTCATGGCATGAATCCATGGTCTTCCTAGTAGAAGATTGTATGGGAGGGTGAGATCCAAGACTTGGAATTTTGTCTCCATAACTACGGGGCCTATTCTGATAGGAAGTGTTACCACCCCCTTTGATTTTTGTTCCTCATCAAAATAAGCCTTAATGTCAATGCTTTTGGTTGTGTCCACACATGATTCCAAGAAACCTAATGCCTTAATCAGTTTTAAAGTGCAAAGATTTAACCCTTCTCCTCCATCTAGCATAACTCGTCTAACTTTGGTTTTGTCAACAAGGACTTCAAGATGTAACAGGTCGTTATGATTTGTCTTCTTAGTTGCATAGTCTTGTTTGAAGAATGTGGCATGATGATTATTGGTTAAGTAGCACACCATTTCCTTGAAACGATTGACATCAAGATCATTAGGAACAATCGTGCTTTGTAAAGCCTTATCTAAAATGGATCGATGTTTAGGAGAGATACACAACAGTTCCAAGATGGAAATTTGGGTTGGGGTCTTCCCCAATTGATCAAGTAAGTTATATTGCGGCTTGGAAGTCTATTGTGTCTAATGTGATGGAGGGCCTTGAATGGTGATCTTGGTCCGGCGAGTGTTAACAACACACTCAAGAGTTTTATTTATGGAAATTGTATTGGCCTACTCATCAGCAGCCCAAAGGTGATTTATGATTTTGCCACTATAATCATGCTTAACATTAGCATAGTTGGTCGAAGTATTGGTCTTATTACTCGAATTGGGGGCATTTCCTTTCCCATCCAGTAGTGTAATGGATCCAAAAAGACCTTGTGATCAGTGTTTGAATATGTAAGTTTTTGTCCATTGACTTCAATAGTTCTATTGTCAACAAAGTCCGGTATGATGTTTTTCAGTTGACAACAATTTTGTAAGCTATGTCCTCTGGTCTGATGGAAATCACAAAAAGGCATTATCATCCCACCAAGATGGTTTGAATTGCCCCGGATCGTATTGTATTGGCTCTTGAAGTTTTATGAGATTGTGTTGCAACAGTTGTTTGAAGACTGACTCGATGGGTTCCTCGAGGGGAGTGAACTCATGTTTTGGAAATCATCTCTGTTGTTGTGGCCATTGGGTGTTTTGGGTAGTGTTGGAGATTTGGTTGACGATGTTAAGTGTGTTAGTAGAGAGGTTATTTCCTCTAAGTGTGATGATTGGTCCTGCTTGTAAAGTTTTAGCATCAACTACCCCATCATTGGTAATGTTTTTATTCTAAGACCAAAACTTGTTTCTATCATTGGGGGTGTTTTGAACATTTGGATTTTTGTTGGGTGTCTGTGTCTTAAGTTCTCCTTTGTCAATGAGATATTTTTCTAGTATGAGCCCCTTTTACACTAGTTTTGTAAAGGATGTGCAACAATGTACCCTCAAGTCACTTCTCAATTTTGGGTTGAGGTTTTCTTGGAACATAGTGACCTTCTGTTTCTCAGGTATCTCGACAGGACATCGATTAGCTATAGTTCTCTACCTCTGGAAGAAGGAAATAAAAGTTTTTGCTTCGTCTTGTGTAGTATGACACAAGGTTGCTATGTTAATATCATGGTCTATGTTAAAGGAGAATTGTTCAATGAATTTCTCAGCCAGTTCGCCCCATGATTTTATGTCGTAGTTAAGACTTGAAAACCATTCTATTGCAATTCCAACAAGACTTCTTGGAAAGAGTCTCATAAGATAGGTGGGGTCATAGGTGACATCTATGCACATCATAGAAAATTCCCTTATGTGTTTGACTACATTTCGCTTTCCATTGTACTTGGGAAAATTTGGTATGACATACCCATGAGGGAAAGGTGTCATGTACAATGATTTATCGAAGGGAAATGGGCATAAATCCTTTGCTGAAAAGGTTTTCTTGGTTGACACTGCCATGTTATCCATCACCCAATATCTACATCCTTCTATGAATGACTTCGATTGTCCTTCTCCATTTCGTCGTGATGGTATTCTTGCCCTTATATTTTCAGTAAGTGTGCAAGTATAGCCTTGATAAATGTGATTATAGCAAAATATCAAAGATTAAAAAAGTGCTCCAAAAGTCATACAATTTTGGGAGGAGAGACAATGATGAAAGCTAGGTCAATTTATAGAAAATTGATCATTCAAATGAGAGGCTGAGATCGAAAGATAGACAAACGATTTAGATTAAAATATTGGACATGCATTAAGATAACTGTTAGTACTGATGTGAGTGATAAAAACTAAGAATAGAGATCAAGATTAAATAACGATTTAATCTCTAGTTGGGAGTATTCAAAAATTAGAAGAATAATGTTTGCATGAAAAGGATAAAGATAGAATAATAGAAATGATTTGTTCGAACACACGCATAAATTAATTAATTAAATAAAGATATTTAATTAATAAATGTGTACATGCATATGAGTTAGAACTAGATAATTGACTGGTTATGACAGAGAGTTTATTTGTGAAAGACAATCATTAAATCAAGAGATAAGTGACTGATTTAAATAAATCTCGAGTCAAGTGGAAATGAATACTTAGATAACTTAAACATTTATCCAAATATAGAAAAATATGTCAAAAATAAGCTTTTATGAATTAAATCATTTGACATTTAAGGATTAAATTAAATAAATAATTAAAGTATTAAAGTATTTATTTAATTATTGTGGAAAATACGATAAAGATAAATTAAATAAGAATTCATTTAATTTAAGAAAGAGGATAAAGTTAATTAGTGACATAATTAAATAAAGAATGTTTATTTAATTAATCAAGATAAAATAGAGATAATATGAATTAATTAAATAATTAAGTTTATTTAATTAATAGAAGAATAAATGTTAGAATGAATCAATTGAATAATTAAAAAATATTTAATTAATAGATGAAAAAGTACTATTAGAAAGTAATTAAATAATTAACATTATTTAATCAGGACCATGAAAATATGAATTATGAAGAAATTGAAGTCACAGGCTTAGACCAAATTTCAGTGTCTACATTTCCAATGAAATCGAGGGATCAAACGGATAGGGACAAATGTCTTCAAACTTAAACAATTGTTTGTTAGTCCCGGTTTGCAAGTCCTTTAATGCAACTTTGAGTTCTTCCAAATCTTTATTGACAGGCATTGGAGGAGTCAGATTAGATGGATTGGATTGATTATAGGGAGGATATTGTTGGTATGATGAAGAAGGGGCAGAAGTAGTTTGATCATAAGTTGGTGGAGGTGCATATAGAGGCATTTGCTGGTATTGATTAGTGTATGTGGATTGTGGTTGCGAATTGACGTAAGGTGGGTAGGAAGATGATGGATTTTGATAGTAGGAAGTAGAAGCTACTTGTTGATAGGGTGGTGGTTGTTGATAATGTGAAGTGGATGGAGCACCCTGCTAATATTGCAGAGGAGCTTGGTGGTATGATGATGTGGAATGCCTTGTGTTAGAGTAAAGGTTTTAACTTAATTATATTGATTAAATTACCTTTATTCCTCTCTTAAGATTTCACTTTAGTTGCATATTGTGACATTTAATAATTATATTAATTATTAAATGTCTAGTTTTTAGGGTTTCTTTAGGGTTGCACAATCTCCTTTTATAAGGATTGATCATTGTATTTTATTGTACTCTCTGATTAATACATTTTCAGCTTTCAGAGCACCTAGCTTTTTTGTCTCGAATGTTTTCTTTCTGTGACAGGTTATTTGCATGCAGGTGATCTTTGGGGTCTATGAGGTTGGCTTTCACAACTTCAACATGGTATCAGAGCTCCAGATCTGCGACTGCCTGTTCTTTTTTTGAAGATATCAGCTTACAGAGTTTTCTTCTGTGCAAGGGTTTGAAGCCATTTTTCATTTTTTGCTTTAGAAATCCAGCTTCCACTCAGTTGTACGACAAACGATTTATGGGTTTTGTAGCCATGGTCGAAATATGAACTACGTATCTTTTAGATTTTTGATATCTTGTACAGATTTGGAGAAAATCGCAGTACAAAAATTGGCGCGCGTCATTTTTTCTACTATTGAAGGTTAAAAAAAACTTTTTTTTTAATCTTTTGCTTGTTGAATCAAAAAAAAATTTCTGGGTTTTGTAGCCAGGGTCAAAATTCGATCTGGGTATCTTTTCATTTTTTGATTTCTTTCACGAATCTGAAGAAAAAAATAGCTGCACAAAAACCGTTGCGGGTCATTTTTTTCTCCTGGCTAAAAGTTTAAAAAAATTATTTCATCTTCTACTTGTTGGATCAAAAAATGATTTATGGGTTTTATTTTTAGCTTCAAAAAATTTTTGGGTTTCTATTTTTATCTACTTATTATAAACAGATTTTTCAGAAATCAAATTTGAAGTCCTTTTAATCATGGAGGCAGATGTGAACATTGGTTTGTGCATGCACTCGGTTTGCATTTTCTCATTTGCATAGGATGCTTTGGTTTTGACTGTTCTTCATGTATTTCCAACTTGTGTCTTTTTATAACATTATGATCATCTTCTGTAAGTAATCTTTTATGTAAACGCACTGAGATAAAGTGTCACACTATTGTACATGTTTTTTGGGGGATTTTGCATATAAGGTTGTGCCATATTTTGTACTCGCACTGTATTATAAAGTGCCATGGGGGGTTGTGTAGTGCCTTTGTTTTTGCCATCACACCTTTGTCCGGTGAGTGTCCCTCCACGACGACAGTGGATCCATATGATTCCAACCTCATGCATGTGTGCTTTGTTTTGCACACCACTTTTTCAGTTGTAGGTGCTTTCTTGTGCACTTTCAGATGTTGTTTCTTCTCCTTCATGCACTACAGGGTGTTACACAACATTTTAGTGGATCTGTCAGGCTCTCCTAGTTAACATTATGGGTAATATTATATTGTTCGTGCTAATGCTTCCTTGGTTTTGCCTTGGAAGGAATCTTCCATTCTTAGTTGATTAGTGTTTTTTAGACTATTGGTACTTGTTCCATTTGTATCTTCGTTCCAGGTGTTTTCCTTTGTTTGCCATCTGATTCGAGTAGTGTCGTTTGGGGCACTCATGCAGATTGTTGTCTTCTTGATCCTGATCATCCTATCTTCAGAGGAGGTTCTTCAGCACCATAGCAGTCATGTCTTGACAGTTGTTTGCAGCTTCTTTCTGCTTCAGTGATGTTCTTCATGTCTTTCATCTCTTTTTGGAGTCGAGTTTTTCCCATGAGGTTTTCTCTATTTCTCCACTTTACAGAGATTTGGTTGTATTTGGGTACCTAATCAGGCCTAGTTGTCGGGACCCTTGTTTGCTTTCATGCATTGTAGTTACCTTTGCTTTCTTGCACATGTTTGTAGTTGCACTCTTGCTCATCTTAAGGGGGAGTGCTAGAGTAAAGGTTTTAACATAATTATATTAATTTACCTTTATTCCTCTCTTAAGATTTCACTTTAGTTGCATATTGTGACATTTAATAATTATATTAATTATTAAATGTCTACTTTTTAGGGTTTCTTTAGGGTTGCACAATCTCCTTTTATAAGGATTGATCATTGTATTTTATCGTACTCTCTGATTAATAAATTTTTAGCTTTCAGAGCACCTTGCTTTTTTGTCTCGAATGTCTTCTTTCTATGACAAGTTATTTGCATGCAGGTGATCTTTGGGGTATGTGAGGTTGGCTTTCACAACTTCAACACCTTGTTGATATGATGGTGGTTGTTGATAATAGGAGGTGGATGGAGCACCTTGTTGATAGGGCAGTTGATGCTGAGTGTAGTATGGATTGGATTGGTAGTTGTACGCAATGTTTGGTTGTTGTGTGGTATATGGAGGCGGTTGCAGATTAGAGGTTTGATAGTAAGGATTTGAGTGGGATTGTTGGGGGTTAGTGTAAAGTGGTGGTTGAGATCACAGTGGATTCTGAGGGATTGGATTGGGATTTGGATTTGATGGGGTAGTATATACGGTATATGTGCTTGATGGATGGTATAAATATTGTGTGAGGGGATTACGTTGCATTTGCGTGGGAACGTGTGTGTGCTGGGGTGGTTGTTGGTAAGGAGGGCGAGATATGTTGTTGTTGTGGGATCGTCATTGAGGCACCATCGGGCGGTTGTTGAGGTTGTGATGTAGCCTGTGTTACCTGATGAGGGGGTTGTGTAGGAACAACAGTATGTTGTTGTGGGACTGGAACGTTTTGCTGTGGTATTGGAACATATTGTTGCAGAGGTTGTTGATGAGGCAGTTGAGATGAGATAGCAGTGGTAGCGGTATGTTGTGGTGGTGCTTGTGATGAGATAGTAGCATGTTGCGGCAGTGCTTGCGATATAGTGGATTGCTGAGGATTAACAAGAGGTTGTTGGAATGCAAGAATGTTACCTTGAGGTGGAGGTAGTAAATTGCCAGCGGGTGCAGGCCCTAGAGGTGGCATCAATGCAAAAATAGGATTGCCCCCAGTGTTGATGAGTGGTTGACCTACTAATGAGGCGGGAGTGGTGGAGCAGATGGAATATTTTGTGGCATACCATAAGCAAAGGGGTCATTTGGATCATGTTTTTCTCTTGAGGTCAAGGCTGGAATGTGAGGGTAGCTTGTGGCTTGATACATCACCACATTTCCAAACCCAGGTTGATACCAATTTTCTATGGGTGGACCCTCAGGGATATATAAATTTCCCAGAGCGTTCTGGGAAGTTTGTGAATCTTGAGGTGTAGGAAGAGACTAGGTGTTGGTATATTGTGACATAAAATCAGGTGGCAGTTTGATTCCTTTCATGATTAAAGTGGCGAGAATCTTATCCCCATGCTTGTTGAGGAGGCGATTTATCATCTGAACATTGGCAGGGTTCCTAAGGTATTCGTCAACCGTGACTTAAGGATGAATGACCATGTTCTCGTCACCA
Organism: Sequoia sempervirens; assembly: GCA_007258455.2. Lineage (NCBI taxonomy): Eukaryota > Viridiplantae > Streptophyta > Pinopsida > Cupressales > Cupressaceae > Sequoia > Sequoia sempervirens. Next base: position 361,291,753 of record VDFB02000003.1, on the reverse strand, counting down.
GGTGTTGAGGTGTTTTGAACGTTAGTATTAGACTATGATGAGACACCATTATTAGGATCCTGAGGGATATTTGGCTGAGAACCTTAGGCTTGTTGTTCTGCCATTTGCTTCTTCGCTTGCCATTGGGTTTGAATGGGCATGAAAGTGCAAAACTACCAAGTGAACTAAGATGAGGCTAAACTCTAAGGTGCAATGCAGAAATGACCTAAGTGATGGTTTAAGGATTTATTAAATTGGATGAGGGATTGGTAGATTAGATGATTGGATAGGGATGTGATTGGATGAGGGATCGGTAGATTAGATTGATTGATGAGACGATTGATAAGATTAGATGATGGATTAGATAAGATGATGAAAGGGATTCTAAACCAAGTTCAGAAATCACCCTAGGTGACTTAAGGTGTTGATTGATCAAATTAAAGGACAAATAGATGATTACGACACCGAAGCCACCTCAAGATGGAAGTGGATTGATTGGGCCGAAGATGATGACTGACTCATGAAGAATGATAATCCTAAGCAAATGTGTAGGATGACGATCAAATTCAGACACCTAGGCCAATTTGGATAATAACCTCTAAACAAAAGTTTAGGGGATTCAGGTTGAGAAACGATGATGGATATGCAACCCTAAAGATGTTCTAAGATGTGCCTATATGATTTAAACGATGGATGAATGACCTTTGGAAAATGCAGAGGAACTAAAGTGAAGATTACGGGTGAATAGAAGATGATTAAAACTCTTTGATCACAACAAATGACTTGGAAAACAACAAGCTTTTAGGAGCCCAAGAGATTAATTCTCTAGATTTTGTATGAGAAATGGGTTCGCCTTTGTGTATAGCAACTTTTCCTTAACATGTCACAAATTTTCCCAAACAAAGAGTAGACTCGCCTAAACAGAATGTAGATTCGCCTAAAGAGGGGGAAAGTTCGCCTGAACTAGGTGCTAATTAGCCCAAATAGGGGGCAAGTTTGCTTGAACAAGGCATAGGTTCACCCAAACAAGGGATAGGTTCGCCTAAACAAGGCACATGTTCGCCCAAACAAGGGACAGGTTCGCCTAAATAGAAGGCAGGATCACCTAAACAGAAGGTAGGCTCGCCCAAACAGAGGGCAAGTTGGCCTAAAACTATGACAGTCTCACCTAAATAGCTTTCAGATTTTCCTAAACAACCAACAGGTTTGCCTATTTCTTGAACAGTATGGTTTCACGCAAAAACGGGACCACCCGGACTTGCCTAAATCTAAAAACGGTCAAATGACGTCAACAAACGAGGAAACAGACAACTCTAACGGGGGAAACAGACTCTCCAAATGGACAAATGGATTCTCCTAATGGGGAAACAAACTTGACGAATGAGGAAACAAACTCTCTGAATGAACAAACGAATTCTCCTAACAGGGAAACAGACTTTGTTAATGGACAAACAGATTCTCCTAATGGGGAAACAAACTTGACGAATGAGGAAACAAACTCTCTGAATGAACAAACGAATTCTCCTAACAGGGAAACAGACTCTGTTAATGGGGAAACAGACTCGACGAATGAGGAAATGAACAAACAAATTCTCAAACGAAAGACAAGTTTGGCTGTTTAGAGAACAAATTTGCCCAAATATGTTACAAATTCGCCTGTTTCTAGGGAATGGGCGAATATGATGACTCAGGGGATTGACATGGGATTGAAACAACAATTAAATTCACCCAAAGATGAAGCAAGTTTTCCCCTTTTGAAGAAATAGGCGAATGTGATGGGATGTTTGACTGACAAGATGACTCAGACAATAAGCAAAATCACCCCTTTAGGGATCAGGTTTGCCCAAAATAATAGCAAACTCGCTCAAAGAGGGTGTAGGTTCACTTATTATGTGGAGAATGGGAAAATTTGATGGGAAATGACTGAGAAACGACTCAGAAAAAAGATAGGATCGCCCCTGTGGATAGTAGGTTCACCCCAAACAAAAGAAAATTCACCCCTAACAAAGGAAAATTCGCCCAAACAACTGACCTGGACTAGACTGGATGAAAAACAACTAACTGTGGCAAAGGAAAAAATCACAGGAAGCAATAGACAGAAGGTAAGATTGACTCAACTGAAAAGAAATACACTGGTTTCGCATAAAGAAGACACTTCAAACAACACGATCCTAAATTTAGTGATAAGGGTTTGACCAACACGGGTCTTTATCTAGGCTGAACAAGGCGATCTAGGGAGTCCTCAATATACACATGGTACGTGAGACACAACTGTGAACACTAGCGCGTCACAAGCATGAGTTGGGAGCCCCATCGAGGTACTAGAAACTCATACCAACTTGTAATGTCTTATCGAGGTATCACCCTAGTTTCGACACTCCGCCAAACACGACTTCACTGGATTGGGGTACAATTTTGGCTCCCCCCTTTATATACCCCATTGGTAACAAGTGGTTGGAATCGTCTCTTGGGGTGATGAAATCCCCAAGCAAGTCCCACTAAAAGAAGATACTAGATGTTTTCGGCTGGTCCCCAGGCTCGCACATAGTGCAAGGGGAGAGCTTAGACGTACTAACACCTCCTAAGTAACACAAATGGACTAGGGTGAACTATGATTTCTCATCACCCAAGATTGCCAAATGGCGCAAGTGGATTGGATATGCCAACAGTCCACCTACAAACACAACAAGCAAGTAAATTGACCCCTTACTTAAAACTACGTGTGCGTAGATTAGTAAGTAAAAACAACAAACAAACTAAACTAAATGTGTTGAGACCGATCGTTCTGCAAGAAAACATTAGTAGTTTTGAACCTCCGGCCTTGGACGAACAAGAAACAACTGCACAAACGTTAGCAAAACGAAACACACTCACAAACAAACAGATTAGCGGGTTAGTACTTGGAAACAAAATCAAAATGGAGTCGAAAATGAAAAGTTCAAGTCTCTATTTTACCTCAGAGTCACCTTTGTTTGAGGCAAACTCGCATGTTCTGGAGAGCAGATTCGCCTGTATTAGGATTAGATTCGCATGTTTGCAGAGAGCAGGCTCACCCAAACCAGGAGCAGGGTTGCTTGTTTGAGTAACATGGAGCAAATTTGCCCTTTTTTGACATATGCAGATTCGCCTCTTTTTAAGGTAGGATCGCCTGTTTTGATAGCAGAATTGCCCCTATTGCTATAGATTCGCCTGTTTTAGTAGCAAAATTGCCTCTATGTGTAACCTGAACCTGCAAAATTTGAAACAACAAAGCACATCAAAGAATAAACCCATTTGTGGGTCCCACCATGCATGCCAGAAATGTGTGCAGCGTGTTTTCTAACCTAAAATAGTGCAAAATGAAATGAAATGCAAAGGAAGAAGAACACAAAACAACACCTCAAGATAAGCCGAGTTAGACTTGAACAAAACAAAGATGAAAATAATAATTTTACCTTACCCGAGTTGATTGGTTCGTTGGCCCTTTGGATTCGATTGTTTGTGTGCTCTTTTGGTAGTAAATCACATAAAACTATATGCAAAATGATGTAGATGTCATGAAGGATGTAATGATGGAGGTGGGTATTTGATTAAATGCCTAAAATGAATGCAAGATGAGCTTGAAAATTGCAACAATGAAGTGTCTTGTGAGAGCTTGAAAACTTGATGGCTTGAATGCTAAAGTGTGTATTTGTGAATGTGTGTATGAATGCTTGAGTGAATGAATTAAAATGAGGCCAAAATCCTCTATTTTAGGGGAAAATCCTCTAGAGAAATGGAGGGCTAGGATTTAGCCACCATGGACAAGATAAAAGGCTATGGTGAGTTAAAAACTCGTAAGCCTTCACATATTGCCATGTGGCAATGAGGTGTAAAGGGGGCATGTGATGTGGAGGTACTTGAAAGTACCTTGGGATTGAGAGAATATTTCCTAAAAAATGAAATTTTTGTCCCCGTGTGGGAAGGATGTGACACATGAGGAATTTTAGAATTCCTCAATAATCCTCATGGGGAAGAGGAGAGCCTTGGAGCAATAAATGTGAATTTTTAATTCACATGATGAGAAGGTACTTGGAAGTACCTTGGGGATATGACAAGGTCTCCTCATAAAGGAGGTCCTTGTCCCCATGTGGGAGATGTGACACATGAGGAATTTTAGAATTCCTCAATAATCCACATGGGGAAGAGGAGAGCCTTGGGGCAATAAATGTGAATTTTTAATTCACATGGGGAAGAGGTTGTTTTGGCTAAATGAATAAATCATTTATGATGGTTGACTTGGAGGTATGCCATAAATGGCATGAGGATTAGATTAAGGTTGTGCAAACAAGTGATTAAGGAGGCTAATGAAAGATTAGAGACAAGTTGCAAAATATAGAGGATGTGACATTAATCATGATTAAAGGTGTGAACATCTTAATCATTGATTAATTAAACTATTCCAGATTAAAAGAGGATTATGGAGGATGTGACAAGGAGAGAGAAAATAGGGAATTTAAAATTGATTTAAATTCAAATGGTCAAATGACTAAATTAAATAAATTGATATATTTATTTAATTTAGAGAGGAAGGGATAAAAGATAAGGTATTTAATTATTAAATCAAATACCTTATGAACCTTAGGAAAAGAGAAAATATTAATTAAATAAATCAATAGTGGTTTACAATTCAAGTGAGGAAGGAAAACTCACAAAAAATGACCCCATGGCAAAAAACTTGATTTTAGGGGTTCGTACGAACCTACTAGTTCGACCGAACCTATAAGGGGTTCGCTCGAACCAGGGTTCGCTCGAACCAGGGTTCGATTGAACCAGGGTTCGATTGAACTAGGGTTCGAGTGAAACCATTTGATGCTTTCCCGCCCAAAAATCAAAGAAAACCCCTTATGGAAGGGGAGTTCGCTCGAACCCCTAGGGGTTTGTTCAAACCCCCCTTACCCCTCATCCCCCTCCTGAGACACAAAAAAAAATCTATTTTTTTACGCTTCAGAGATCGGGTTGAGGATGAAAATGGAGGATTCTTCACAAACCCAACTAGAATCAGGTAGTCCTTGAAACAAGCTATCGAATGAATATAATTTTAATATGTTTTGGTTTTATTATGTATTTGTTTTTTTAGTTTTATTAAACAGGTTTTTCACCAAAAATGAAGGTCTATGTTCTGCACATGTGAAAAAAAGCAGATTATCAAAAAAAATTTGAAAAATATGAGTGCACCAAATATTGAAGTCCTTGATCCAACAAAAAAAATTGAATTTCGATATATACAAAAAAAGTTACGTGTTTTACGGTCGCGCTATGTCTGAATTGTAATTGGTTTGGCTTCAAAACTTGATTAAAAAAAAATATTCAATAAAAAACTATCTAACCAAGTGGAAGCACTAGATATCAGAGTTACAAATCTAAATTCGAAAGAATTAGAATTTTATCTTTCATGGAAAAAAAGTTGTGTTATACGGTGTGCGTCATTTTAAAAAAATGTTGTTTTATAAAAAAACTAGTTTTCGTGGGAGATGGAAAAAGAAGTGCAATATGATTCCGAAAATTTTGAAAAAAATATTTTTAGAATCTATAGACAAAATTTGATGAGACTCTAGTTTGCATCATCTTCAAATTCCTCACGGTTTAGCCGCTATAGGTACCCGAGTGTAAAGATTTAGTTAAAAATAATAATTTCAATGTCCAGATTGGCCAAAAATTGTAAACCACTATTGTGGGATCACCCAAATATGAAATAGATGAATAAAGGGGGTGAATTTGACCATGTGGGAGTGGTCAAATTCAGATGTCTACAACAAGTTATAGGTTTAAAGAAGATTAAATAAAGATTGAAGACAAATTCTCCATTGTTGCATTCAAAGCCCTAAAAGTTGTCAAACCATGGAAACTCAGTTACAAAATTATCCGACAGTGTTTTGACAATTTTGCAAGTGGAAATAGGGATCTCAAATCTACTACCAAAGGACCCTAAAAGTTGATCAAGACCCCCTATTAGGGACCCATACACCCTTGGGTGACAATCTCCTTCTATAGTGGTTGAAACAAGCTTTTTTGGGTTAGTGCATATCACTTTTCACTTTTTGGATCCACCTGCAAACTATAGTTTCAGTTTGTCAGTTATTAGGATATTGCAATTTACATATTAGGGCACATAGTCTAATTAGGTTAATCAATTACAATCAATTCCAATTCATTTCCATCCTCAATCAGATGTAGATCTAGGTCTGATTGGATCACCTTTATGGTTGATAGTCAATCTAATTACCTCATTGACCTACATCTTAATGTAACTTTGAAAAATGCCCCTTGCATCCTAGGTTCTTAGCATTTAGGACCTAGAATCCCTTTTTCTATATTACAAAAACTCATCTCATAAAACAACATTTTTTAAAGCTTGAAAAGAATAATTGCTTCAATATATAATTAAAAGGAAACCTAAGATTTTAATTTCCACGATGCATTTAGGTAAATAAAGAATATTTTCGTTGGCGCCATTATTATATAAAAGGAACAAAAATCACTTATAAAAATATTATTATAAATTTTAATATATATGATTGATTGGGCATTAAATATATAGATTTTGAGATATTTTATTTGATAGCATACCCTTGAAAAATTGACATCAAAGCTTAAATAATTTGCCAAATCCATCACTTGGAAGGTTTTCATGTTGATACTAAAAAACTCACACATAACAATATACACTTGGTGAGGAAATGTTAATAACTATACACCTACCAAACATCACCATGAACTTGAGAGTTTTTAATTAGTATTTTGACCTTGGACATGGTTGGTGAAAATTATCTTGCAAATTCACTACGTAACAACTTTGTAATCTAAATATTTATTAAAAACATTAATTCAATATCAAAAATATCAAACTCAATCCAATTTCATGGTGTTAAAGACCTATTTTGCCATCCAACATATCATGTAATAATGATTTTTTTTTTTCAATTAACAAATTTAGAAGACCATGCCTGGTCCTTGCCTTCACAAATATTGGGTTAGACTTACATATAAGATCATAAAAGATTTAGCATCATATTACAATAAGTTAACATTATCAATCTTGTAATTTTGCTAAAGAGGCAAATGGAAGGAAACTTTTAAATATTAGAATTAAAAGCACTGCATAGTGGTATCCACATACATGATATTATGTATAATCGTGAAAATCTAAAATCTTTAATCATATCAATTGACAAGGAAAGAGAATGGGAAAGCATGTAGAGGTCAAGCATTATGACAAAATCTAGGATGAAGTAGAACACAATATCATTTGAGACAAGAGATTCCATTCATATCAAAGATTAGGATTGAGGAGGCCAAGGGCATGTTCCCTCACCTACCTCAACATCATTGAGTTTTGCTTCACCCACAAAGGCCTCAAAGAAGAGGACGATACCAAGGACAAGGGTATAAAAATGAAGAAGATATACCTTTGTAGCTTGCTCGAAGAGACCTTTAGATGTGCCTTCATGAACAAAAGAGGTTTCAACTAGGACATAACCATTGTTGCCATTACCACTTGAAAAGTCAACATGATATTGTTTGGATGCCTCTTCATATCCAATTTTGACCTTCCCCAATGCTTTACTCGACAAGTTAAGCTCACCACCAATAACATTTTTCTAAAAAGTAATTTATTTCAAAGTATATTTAACAACATGGATGGTGAGAGATTTGATAGGAAGGTGATGAAAAAGATAGGGATGTCAAATGGTTAAAAAATGATATATTTTTCATTAATTGAGAATGATTTTCCAATAAATTAGAATTTGATTTAACAACATGAGACAATTTTCCAAACATATATAAAAAAACCTATTTCCTAAATATATTCAGATTTAATATTGTGATTATTTTTTAAAAGTTAAAAATTTGAATCTATTAAAGTGCAATTTGAAAATTCAATACAAATTTTGCAAACCGACGCATGGGGGTCGTGACATGGGGCGAGTACGCATTTCGGCAGACAATAAGTATTCCAAACTTCGCTGCTCGTACAAATCGAATCTTGTCCGTTCATCGTAAGGTCAATCAACGGTCCTCATCAAATTGGCCTGCTCGATCCGTGCCGCGAGCAGCCGACCAATAGCAGTAGAATCTGCTTTCTCTATATATCCGCAAACCCTTCCATTTTCGTTTCGCAAGGACTGGGATTTAGCTCTTTGTTTGGTGCGTGACTGGCATATTTCGTATCATCAAAGGGAATTCCCACAGTTTGAATACACGCAATGGCTCCCAAAGCTGAGAAGAAGCCAGCAGAGAAGAAGCCGGTGGCAGAGAAATCGCCAGCAGCTGAAAAGAAGGCGCCTCCTAAGGCAGAAAAGAAGCTGCCGAAAGAAGGAGGCGACAAGAAGGGCAAGAAGAAACACAAGAAGAGCGTAGAAACGTACAAGATTTACATTTTTAAGGTTTTGAAGCAGGTTCATCCAGACATTGGTATCTCAAGCAAGGCCATGGGGATTATGAACAGCTTTATCAATGATATTTTTGAGAAATTGGCCAATGAGGCGTCTAGATTGGCCAGGTATAACAAGAAGCCTACGATAACGTCGCGGGAGATTCAGACGGCTGTGAGACTGGTTCTTCCCGGGGAGCTGGCGAAGCATGCGGTTTCTGAGGGTACCAAGGCTGTTACAAAGTTTACCAGCGGCTGATTTGGGCCTTGGCGTTTGACGGTGTCTATTGACACCATCAATGAATTGGAGGTGCTGAATACCCTGAACTGTACTCTGAGGTTTTTGTCTGTATGTTTAGTAGTTAGCTGGTTGGAAATTTACAGGTTTAGGGTTTTAATTTGGGTTATTCTGCTTTTGTGGGGTTCAAGGGTTTCTTAGGCCAGTATCGAACCGATTCTGGCGTTTCAATCGCTGATCCTTGTATTATTTCTCTACTATCTCAGAACTTTGAATTATACGCCAAGGAAACCAACAATTGGCTAATTAAGTTATACGCTAACGTTATTCATAATTGTTGATTTTTATTTTTATTTTATTATTAGGTGAATGCGCTGTGTTAACTAATGTCGTTACTGGTCAAATATGTATCGTATATTTAGATGTGGGCAAATCTTTCGCTAAGGCAGGCGGCCATATTAAAATTTTAAAATGCGGGTTGGGTGTTTGGTGTTCACGGGCGGCTTAATTGTACTGTCAATTTAAGTTTGTTTGCTCTAATGGCACAGGCTTATTGACAATTTTGTCTGTACGATAAAGTACAGTTCCCTCCTGGTATGTACTCTGATGGTGCTGAGCTGATTGTCGATCTTGTTTGCACTCGGCAAATATTGTTTCGACTCGTTGCGTCATAACTCGGCGATGTCTTGAAATGTGTTTTTTTTTTGTGGAGTGTGGCAGTTCATACATTACAATATAGGCTTATTTGACGTAGATACAATATCTTTTAGATGATTTTTGTGCTTTTGTGTAGATTTGTGATGGACATGAAGCTTTCGATGGATTAGACTAGGCAACCTCATGGTTTTAATTTGATTTCATTACAATTCCTTCATAGATTTTATCCTTTCACAATTCCTTTCATAGATTTTATCTCTTCACAATTCCTTTAATAGATTTTATTTGTTTTAGATGGTGTCTATGCGTTTATGTCGATGTTGCGATAGTCAGCAACCTTTCGATGGATTAGGTTTGGCGCCTCGTGGTTTTGATTTTATTTCTTCACGAATTCCTTTTATAGATTTTGTCTGTTCAGAGTTCCTTTCTTCGTTCTTGTCTATTCACAATCTCTCTCATAGATTTTATCTATGGTTTACAGGATTGATGTATTCTGATAAAATTGATTCAATTTGTTCACATAATTACTCAAACGGATTGGTATTAAATGCTTGTATGGACTGAATGTGATGTACGGTTACATGGTCCAGGACCAAACACTTCTTAATAGAAGTCAAGAAGTGCAGGATAGCCCCACTATGTTTATTGTAAATGCCTAATTGAGCAGCCTAGGAATATCCAATCATGTGTTATTAAGCTAATGTATCTTATGTACAAGCGAAACGCGAAATTCAAACGGTGGCATACATAAACTGTAAGTGTGAGGTACACAGTATCTTTTAGTTCTCCAATATATCTGGTGCCTTTCTGCCGTTTTTAGGGCCTTTGTGAAAGCTTCTGCCATCAAGAGTAATCAGGGCTAGAAAACCATAGTGTTTTGGATCTGTCTGAGCCTTGTGAAGTCTAGTTGTGCAGTGATTAACGTGGATTGGGATGGTAATAGTCATATAAATTAATAAAGAAGCTTATCTGCATGCCAAAAAAATCCTTTCTTTACTCGCGTTTCTATCTAAAGAAAGCATGTCTAAATAAATTTCTTTCCTCACAACTGAGTCTTGTGAAGTATGCAGCGATTTACTTGGGACTGGAAACACTGGTGGATAAAATTAATCCATGGTCCTGCTAACCCTTGAACTCTCCGAGTCTTGTGAAATCTAAGTGGGCAACGGTTTACTTGGGACTGGAAACACTGGTGGATGCTATTAATCCATGTACTGCTATCGCTGCTTGTCAAATAATTGTTTTTCTGGGTGTAGATCTTAACCCAAATAAAAATTCTTCAATTCTGACCGGTAGCATAGCTCCCTTATTTCGATTCTATAAAACTTCATGAACTGTCGGTGCTAAATCAAACATTTGTCTACTTATATACGACTTTTGTCGACATTTGGATCTAGGGAAGAGAGTTTTTACCTTTGTGGGGATATCTAGACGGCAATATACTGGGTTGGTTTTTTAAAGAGACAGATACTGTTTCCATTTTAGGAACAGTGGTCAAGAAAGTAGTACGGATTCATCTTTGAAATGATGAATCGCTAGGAAATTTCAACAGAATTATAAAAAATATAATTTGAATCCCTAGGATCTAGAAACTAGGAGGAGAATAACTTATAACATACGCATTGTGAATATACAATTACAAGCAAATAAAATTTAATTCCATATGGAACATAGGATTCTGTTTACAATGATGAATTTCTAGGAATTTTGAACAAAATTATAAAAAATGTCATTTGAATCCCTAGGATCTAGAAACCAAGAGAGGAGATGAACTGCAACAGACGCATTGTGAATATATCTCTTCTTTGACAGTAAAACGGACAATTACAAGCAATCAAAATGTAATTCATTGTAAATAAAAATTACATCTTTAAAAATATTGTAAAATACAATATTATGTTTTAAGTTTGTAAAGCTTTCCAATTAACTTCTCCAGAGCACATAAAACAATGGCTGTCAATTACTAATCTATCAACATCGATAATTCATACTAATCTATATAATATCAATACATGCTTGCACAACTTCCAATCTTAAAACAAACTAACTGATTTTGTATATAATATCAATACTTGCTTTTACAACTTCCAATCTTAAATCAAACTAGCTGTGAACATGATATGTACTTACTTTCACATATTTTACAAGTCTTATTTATAAGAAGTAATTGTATCTCTTCCAAATGCTGTGCAATAAATCTCCAATTTGGAGACTTATATTTATAAGTTTTGTATCTCTTCCAAACATTGTGCAATAAATCTTCAATTGGGAGACTTCAACCACCAGATATTGGAATAACTTGGAAACCCATATGCAAACATAAGGTGCACACGTATTAAAATTTGCTACCTTTCGACCCGAGCCTATTTCCTCTCAAACCGATAGATTTCCATTCCTCTCAAAAATTCAAATCTATGGATCACTCAAATTAAACTGCTCATGGTCTCGCCCCCTAGCTTCAGAAGTTAGTGGGGAAAATGTTCATAAAATGAAAAAGATTCGATTAACTATTTACTTTCTGATTGCAAGTGATTGCAAAGAAAATGAAAAAGCTTCAATTAACTATTTACTTTCTGATTGCAAGTGATTGCAAAGAAAATGAAAAAGATTCAATCAACTACCTACTCTCTGATTGCAAAGAATATTAGACCTGCATGGCTTGTCAGACTGTTCTGCTACATAACTTAGCACATTTAGTTTTGTTCTCATCAAATCAAGTTTTTTCTCTGCGTCAAATTGTATGAGTATTTTCTCGGCAATTTATATTTTCTTTGCATTACCTATATTAGTAAAGGCTTTAAAGAAGATTCCGTTGCCATCTTTTATTTAGAAATTCATGTATAGAATTTTCTATGACTGTCGTGTAGAGGTCTTCTTACCATAGTGAAAATTCTTATTGTAATAATACGTATTTTCATGAAGTATAACATAAATAAATTACCTAAATATCTACTGACCGGTGCATGTAGATATGTAGGTCACTGCTCTTCCACATGTCAATGTAATAGATATGCTGTTTTTTATAATGATTGCCATTACCTAAATACATGGCCAGACAATGCATCTTGATTGTAAGATCCATTGAAACAATCATTGAAAAAAGGGTGAAAATAGTTTTGAGAATTTGAATATTTTATATTTAAACTTCCCCATTTTGGTCATTTACCAATGGACTGCTTGTTTTATTAGCAATAAGCTTTTGTTCAGTAGTTTCTAGGTGTCGTTGGTTTTTACAAATTCAAGAATAAGGGTTTAGCTTTCTGCTGCAAGTGTTGAATTTTAATTTTCTTGATAGGTATGAATATTGTTTATAATGAGAATGTTACTTGATCCATTTTATATTATGGGGATGATGTGACTGCATTCATTATTGTAATATTTATTTTTCTGTCTGTAGTGACTAATTTTTAGACTTCAGTGGGTATGGTTTATGCATAATTTTGTGTAAATGGTGACAATCTTTCTTTAAAATGGTGTTATAGAATAATGTGTTCGTATCATTTAAAAAAGAGTAGGAAACTTGGCTGAGGAGTTTGGGTAAGTCATTTCTGATCTAGAATGCCAATGTCGCGAGGAAACGTCTTCTCCTTCTGGGTGGAGGTTACTTCGTTTACACTAAGTTATTTTACGCTAGAGGTACATTTCAAATATTAAACCCAAATCTAGCATCTGAGAGGATAGTAACAGGGCATTAAACAGCTTCGTTCACTCTTACATTTCAAATATTAAACTCCAATCTAGCATCTGAGAGGATAGTAACAGGGCACTAAACAGCTTCGTTCTCAGGTGTTACTCTCAACAAGTTGGAAATCAAACTATAGACCAAAAAAGCTCAAGAATTAGAAGTCTTTAAAACACAGGTTGAAACAGCCAAACTTACCTATGCCACGTTGGGGGACTATACAAAATCTGATTTCTATTCAAATTTGTATGTTGGATGTTGACATGGTCATAGATTAAAACCCAATTCAAAGGGTGGTGTGTTAAGTGATCCATTGACCATTGGAGTTCTTAGTTTAATTTTTCTTGTTTTGATGAGTGGGCTTGTGGATATCAATTTTGGGAAGCAAATATGGTGTTAATCTGTTTAGTGTTAATTTTTATTGTTTTGATAAGTGGGCTAGTGGATATCAATTTTGGGAAGCATATATTTTTAGTTTTGTAGTTCTACGAGGAAAGTTATCTCACAACAGCAATTGGACTCATTGTATTCGCACTTTTGAGTCTGTTTAAATCGTCCCACTAATTTTTATGAACGCGATTGGCAATCTTGTTTACATGAAAATGATTTTATTATGTTCTAAACTAGTTTTTACGCTGATGGTACTGAGGTGATTGACAATCTTGTTTATACAGTAAATGTGGTTTGATCTATTTGTGCCTTAACCGCGTGTAGTATGTAGGTAGGATTTTTGTTTTTGACTTTCAAATGTACTAAAATAAAATTTGTGTTAAGATTGGCAGGTTAACACACTACACAAGACGTTTATTTATCATAATAGTTTTTAATATAAATGGATTCTATGGTCTTGTGTCCTTGCTGTGATGGCCTGGAACGTATGGATTGGTTAGATTTTGCAACGTGTAGTTTTGATTTTGATTCTTTAATGTTCCTATCCTATATTTTATCTACCGTAACTGCAGAATTGGGCCACTCAGATTATATTGAATCAATTTGTTACCGTTATTTCTCAAACAGATAAGGATCAAACACTTTACAGACTGAGTATTTGTGACATTATATGCTTAAAATTGGCCAGAAACAAGCACTTGCGGATTGAAGTTTGTGACAATATAATTTAAAAAGAGAGCCGCAGAACATCAACCCTGTGTATTTATTCCAAACGCTAAACTGATCAGAGGCCCTGAATCTATGATCCTATGTCATTCAACCAATGTATGTTCGAGAGACTGGTGTCCTTCTGGCTTTGGAAAAGTGACGTTCTCCTATTAAACATACTATTTCAGGAGTTAAATAAATGAGATTACCCTTGTTAGAACATCATTGCGTATTGCAAACATGGATTGCTAAAAGTGAAATTTAAAGGTTTGTTTAAAAAATTAAAAGTCGTGGTCAATCCAGGTGTTTAGTTTGTGTATGGCCTCGCTTGTGTAAGCAAAGCTTGTTCCGGCTGATGTATTCAAACATGGAGCACATGAGCTTGATTTCAATCTTAAGTGACTAAAGAGTTAAAAGGCATAATCAGTTATAAGACATTACTTTCTTTAGCATTTCATACATTGTCTTGAAATGATGCTCTTGAAGAACTACACGATTTTTGCTAACAATTAAGAGCATTTAACCATATACACTTCCTTGTAAGAACCAACTTTTCACCTCCCATTAAAAATTTATAATATTTTTTCTTCATTTCAAATATATATTATCTAAGTACTGAAAATCTTCTCTGAAAATTCCCTTGAGATTATCAAGATACTGCTAAAATTATGCTTCTCCAAAAGAAATATGCCTATGCGTTTAAAACCCTTCACCCCCAGCTTGGTGGCTAGAGCTTTGTTTGTCAGACTCAGGTCCTTATTTCAATTTCTTCTTGTCTTTGGCTTGACGTATTATATTTTCTCACTAGTAAACAAATAATTAATGGAGATCCAGGATGGAATTGGGTTGGTCTGCAAATAGATTTAATAATTCAAATTCTCCATGAATACCATTGGCCTGTTTGAACAAAAATGTTTGAAAATGTGGATATCTGATTCTGTTACTCTTCCAACACTAACAGCAAATTTGATTTTGGATTTCAGACAGTAAGTTTAGTATAATTTGATTTTGGATTTCAGACAGTAAGCTTAAGGTATAAAAGCTTTTACAAGAGCTTTGGTTAAGTTGAATTGCGTCATCCGAGAAATCAAGGTGGCATCCACAAACTTGGAACCTTGCATCTCTGATTCTGATACTCATTCAACACTAGTAAATTTGATTTTAGGTGTCTCTTTATCAGCTAATAAGCTTTATTTTTGTAAGGCATTGAGGACTTTACAAAAGCCTTGGTTGATTTGAACTTGTGTCTTCTTAGTTATTGAATTAGCATCTATTTACCTATAAAGCATGGATCACAGATTCTGTTACTCACTCAACACTAGTAAATTTGATTTTAGATTTCAGCCAATAAGCCTTTTTTAAGTAATTTTGACTGACTTTACAGAAGCTCAAGCTAATTCGAATTGTATTTTCCCGTGGTGGCATCCATAAACTGGAGGTGCAAGATATAATGTATATCTATCTTGCAGACAAGAGCTGTAGTTTATTTGAATTGTGTGTTCCCAGAAATCAAGGTGGCATCCACAAGCTTCGAAACCGTGGATTTCTGATACTGTTTCTCTACACTAGTAAGCCCTGGTTTCAGCCAATAAGCTTTTTTATGTAGGCATCGAGGACTTTACAAAAGCCCTGGTTTCAGCCAATAATTGTTCTTACAAAAGCCTTGGTGTATTTGATCTTCTTTCTTCAGCAATTGGATTAGCATCTACATGCATAGAAAGCATGGATCTCTTATTCTGTTACTTAAATTTGACTTTAAATATCGCCCAATAAACCTCTTTGTAGAAATTGAGGAATTTACAGAAGCTTTAGCTAATTTGAATTAAATATTCCCATAATGACCCCACGAGGCAAGAAGGCATCCATAAACTGGAGGGTTGCAGACAAGAGTTGTACTTTATTTGAATTGTAATTTCCCAGAAATCAAGGTGGCATCCACAAGCTTAGAAATCTTGGATTTCTGATTATGTTAGTCAGGCAACACTAATAACTTTGATTTTAGATTTCAGTCAATAAGTCTTTGAAGGCATGGAAGACTTTACGAAAGACTTAATTTATTTGCAACTTTTTTGTCTTCATAATGATCAAGTTGACATCCATAAACTGGAGGTACAAAGTAGCTGAGGTTCTTAGCTATTTTTAGAATCCTCGGAAAAGCTCGAATTCTTAAAAAGTAAACAGAGATAAAGAATCTTCTTGCCTTGGACCTCTCTGGGTCTCGTTGGGACAGTAGTTTACTTGGACTACACTGGAGGTACAAAGTAGCTGAGGTTCTTAGCTATTTTTAGAATCCTCGGAAAAGCTCGAATTCTTAAAAGTAAACAGAGATAAAGAATCTTCTTGCCTTGGACCCCTCTGGGTCTCGTTGGGACAGTAGTTTACTTGGACTACACTGGAGGTACAAAGTAGCTGAGATTCTTAGCTATTTTTAGAATCCTCGGGTCTCGTTGGGACAGTAGTTTACTTGGACTACACTGGAGGTACAAAGTAGCTGAGGTTCTTAGCTATTTTTAGAATCCTCGGAAAAGCTCGAATTCTTAAAAGTAAACAGAGATAAAGAAGAATTCTTAAAAGTAAACAGAGATAAAGAATCTTCTTGCCTTGGACCTCGCTGGGTCTCGTTGGGACAGTAGTTTACTTGGACTAGGACGTGTAGGTGAAAATTATCCATGGATCTGCTTGCACTACTTTTACCAAAGAGGCCATTTTTTTGGTGTGGGTCGGACCACAATTTTTCTCCTTTGCTTCGTCTACGTGCTTTTATCGTTAACTAATTATATGAGCATTACCTTAGCATCACTTCCTCATTTGGTATCAATTAACAGCTTCATGAACTATTATTGATCAACCAGACATTACCCTATTTTGCGTAAGTTCCATTGTTATCTGGATTTATACAAGAGAGGAAGTCTGTTAACATAGTGGCGGTAACTTTAACGTGTTAATGTAGAGAGCTTTAATCTTTAGAACAATGGTCAAGAAAGTAGTGCGTCGTTTTTTGAAATGCTGCTTAGGAAATTTGTACAAAAACAGTAACATGTAAGCTATATCGACCCTGTACTTTATATATTAGACTGACGAATCTCCCTAGAATCTAGAAACTAGAAACCAGGAGAGCATCGATTGACTCGGACCTGTTATAGAGTTCATTGTGTTTCTATTAAAGTCTTAATATTTTATGAGCGTTCTTGCTCTTTCAATAGAAACATCCATCCATTAACACAAAATTATGAAACAAAGTAATATTTTTATTATGTCCCGAGGCATTTCATAGTGCCATTGAGGAGTCTCTTGTCATTATTTATGCCGAAGGCGTATCCTCTTATGAACTGCACCAAACCAATTTTTTAAATCGACGGCTGAAGCCATCCTGGAGACAACTCTACACATTCTGACCGTTCCATCACTTTAAAAACACGCCAGTCAACATCGAAGGCATTTAATAAGGTGTAAATTCATTCCAGTCAACTACATGAATCCCTTCCGTTACGGGCAGCAGCAGGAGCTGTTCATTGCCGCTGAGGGTATGTATACTGGCCAGTTTATTTCCTGCAGTAAGAAGGGCAATCTATTGTGGGGAATGTCTTGCCTTTGAGATCTATTCTCGAGGGCGCTGTGGTTTGCAACGTGGAGCAGCATTTTGGCGATCGTGGCTCCTTTGCCAGGGCTTCTGGAGATTATTCCATCGTTATCAGTCACAACCCCGATAATGGCACTTGCAGGGTAAAACTTCCATCTGGAACTAAGAACATTGTGCTAAGTAGTTAATGAATAACAAATTTGTCAACGGTTTTGTTTTCCTTTTAATATTCTCTGCTAACAAAGGCCTCTACAGACGGGGAATTGGAATTAGGGAAAAGAGCCTGGTGATTTGATTATGCAGATCTTAGAGAGGCAACAACATAGTGAATTGTTTGTGAATTGAAGGCTACAAAGTGGGAGAAAAAATTGTTGTGAAAAGGTTGTTTTCAGGCGAATTAAATAGGGTCATACTCTTAACATAAATAGCGCTTATCAATGGTGTCTCTCACTAGAATCTGCTTACATCCAGAATCTGCTTACATTACTTGGATTCTCTATGCTTGAAGACATGAGGCTCATGCTTCACAACCTTTGCTACCTTTCTCCCTGCCTATGCTAAAAAGGGGGTTTTGGGACATGGTATGGACATCCATCAAAGCATGAAAGATGATGAATTTAGTTCGATGTCATAGTTGCAACTGCCTTGGTAGACGTGTACAAAATGTGGAAGCATAGACAAGGCACATAAAGTGTTTGACAAGATGCCTCAAATAGATGTGGTCTTGTGGATTGCAATGATTGCAGGATATGCACAAAATGGACTTGTTGAAAAGGCTTCAGAAATTTACAAGAAAATGAAATTGTTAGGTTTAAAGCCAAATTCCCTAACCTTTGCTAGCATCCTCCCTAACAGTGGAAGCATTAACAAGGCACGTGAACTGTTTGACAAAATTTGCTATGAATACACTACATAGAAATCAAAATTATCATTAATATCTAAAAAACCATTATACATATTCAATTTGTCTTATTATATTTATTTAAAATTGTAATATACAATTCCTATAATTTTCATGACTATAAATTGAAAATCTAACTTTTATAAAAATAATTCTATTAACACCGGTTTACACTACATAGAAATCAAAATTATCATTAATATCTAAAAAACCATTATACATATTCAATTTGTCTTATTATATTTATTTAAAATTGTAATATACAATTCCTATAATTTTCATGACTATAAATTGAAAATCTAACTTTTATAAAAATAATTCTATTAACACCTAAACCTTAACCCCTTGATTTATTTATATATCGTAAAAGAAAAAAATCATTATGAAATATCTCACATTAAAAATCATTATGATATAAAAATCGCACATAGTTTTTCCCAAAAATCTTGCATACTAACATCATGGACTTGGAAACAAAATGTTATTAATGAAATATCTCACTCATATTATCCGATGTTTAAAGGACCTCACTTAATATTAGTTATATAAAATATATTTTTTTGCAACCAACACATTACTGAAAAAATCTCTATTGATGAAATTGTCAAGTATAAGACATTAAAAATCTCTAATGACCATATTATCGAGCATAATACAATACAATATTCCTACGTTGGTAGCACTTCAGTCTTTACTTCATGCCATGTCGATTCCTAGAGAGTCTAGGTGTTGTGCAAACTATGCTCGCAAGACACATGCTTCAAATAGGCGATGCATGCATATTAATTCAAGGAGAATTTCAAGGGAGATAAACAACAATAACAATAATCCTATGTTGGTTGCCCTTCAGTCTTTGCTTCATGCCAGGTAGATTCCTAGAGAGTCTAGGTGTTGTGTGGTAGACCCATTTGCGACCTTTCATGATGCTTTGATGGATGTGATTATTATCAACTTATATTTTTCAAATTTACTAAGGTTGATCCATTTCAAACAATATAAATATTCCAACCAAAAATTTGGCGTACCCAATTGCACACAAAAAGTGCAATCGCTAGTTTAATTATGTAATTAAAATGCAGTCTATATATTTAAAAATAGAGGGTGACTTCTTAGTCAATATGGTTGGGCCTCAATGGAAGAGGATGGTGGTAATCTTTTTAAAAAGTTGAAAGCATATATATGATATTTAGACGCTTCTAAAAATAAAAACCAAACAAAAGAATTATGGAAATAATGAATATAATAATTATTTTGGAAGTAAAATTAGAATGTACATATAAAAGTAAAATGTTTATTCAAATAAAAATAATGTACTAAATAACATGATAATAAATTAAAATAATATTTTAAGTTAGTAAAAATAAATTCATAAATAAAATTAAGTAAAATAAAATAGAAAATAAAAATAAAATTCATGAATAGATTTAATGTATTATTTTATAAAATAAAATAAAAAACCAAACAAAAGAATTATAGAAATAATGAATTTAATAATTGTTTTGGAAGTGTAATTAAAATGTACATAATATTAAATAGAATAATTTTTTCTAAAATTAGTAAACATAAAATTTTAAATAAAATTAAGTAAAAAAATGGAAAATAAAAATAAAATTCATGAATAGATTTAATGTATAATATATTTTTAAAAAAATAATAAAATAAAATAATTCAAAATTGATATTCGTCTATATTCGATGTATTTAAAATATCTATATGACATAGATCAGGAATATGTTATATATAGAGATGGGACGAAGAATGATATTGATCTATTAAGCAAGAGATTGCTTTAGCTTGTAGATAACGTCATACAGAAACAGGTTTAGAGGAATTAAATATTTGTATGAGGTCGGTCGGGATGCTTATAGGCCTAATATTGAGAAATTAGCAGAGGAGAAAGCATCAAATCTGTTAAAAAGGTACTCAAACCATGCACCAAATAAGTTAAAAAGGAAAAGAAGTCCGTATACACAGGCAGAAACAACCAAATTTACACTATCCTGCACTGGGCTCTACTATTCTAAAATCTTCCTTTGAAAGTTTAAGATTAGGAGAAGAGGTAAGGGTTTTAGTCCTATTAGGAAGGGCTTTTAACTGATGATATCTAGTAGAACTTGGTCATGCAATACGAAGACAGGTCAAGTCAATTAGCAATAGCGAGCCTTGTATCTTGTAGACAATGTTACAGGGAAATAGGTTTAGAAGGATAAAATATTTATTAGAGTATTGAAGCTAATTGAAATGCAATTCCTTGGGATTGAGAAATTAGCAGAGGAGAATCATCAACAGATTCAGGTATGACACTTTGTTTCCTCTTTTGATAAAGTTGTGAAAAATTTGCAGTTAAAAAATCATATGCTTTGATGTAGTGGACGTTCTCCTGATTTAGTTTTCTTCAATCTCTTAGAAATATGCTCAAATCACATAAAAAATCATATGCTTTGATGTAGTGGACGTTCCTCTGATTCAGTTTTCTTCAAGCGCTTAGAAATATGCTCAAATCACATAGCATCCTGGCAGGGATTTTTATCTTACCCACCTTCTTGGTTAAGTGCATCTGGTACTCCAGTTTTTAATCTGTTTATCTAACATTGACATGGGTTGGGCCAACTTTGCCTTGGCACTAGGGCTGTCCTGTAATGGACAAGGTTGTTATTTGGAGGAACATGTCAGTGTAGAGCATTTGAATAATAATTCTAAGAGGAACAAATTCCCTAATAACGGATTCAGGTATGGCACTTGTTTCTGTAGTGACAAAGCTGTGAAAATTTAGTGGCAAACCATGCACTTTCATGTGTTGTAATTTCTTCTGGTTCAGTTATCTTTTGATCTTTTAAAAATTATGCTCGAATCACATAGCATTACTGGCAGAGACGTCAATTCTATCCACCGCCTTTGGTTATGTGTGCCTGGCCCTACAATTTTCTAATCTGAAGTTATAACTTTGGCGTTTGGTTGAGCCAACTTTGCTTGGCGCTGCAAGGTTGTTATTTGGAGAAATATGTTGTGTATAAAGCATTTGAATAACAATTCAAAGATGAACACATTCATCATTAAAACTTGATATGCATCTGTCAGAAGACTCTTATATCACACTACGAGGCATTTGAATGTGTGATGCAGGGCATCTGTGCAAGTTTCATTTTCGGAATATATTTCTTTTGGTGCGGGGGAGCACCCTTCATTTTGATGTTGGTGACTATCATAATCAGCATAATGTACATTTGATTGTATTTATTAATTAATTGAAAAATAAAAAATTGATTGTATTTTGATTTTCAATAAATTAATAAATATGGTCAAATGGCGTAGTTTGTGGTTGCGTAGGTGATACGCTTAATGTGAGTTTTACTTCCCATGATGGAGCCTTGGAGAAAATCAAGAGGGAAATATCATTTTAAATAGTCTTAATAAGAGGTGGCAGCAGTGAGGAGTTGAGCGGTACATTTATATATTTTGTTCAAAAGTTTCTTTTGAAAAACAAGGATAGAGGGAAAAGTAGAAAAAAGTATCGCGGAGTTTGGGAAAAGAAAAGAAGTTGTTTTGATAAATAATGTTTTTGGATTCAATTGTGTTGATGTTTTTTAACCAACTTTTTAGATCACACTCTGTGATCCATCATTAGGATAAAATAGAGAGATGGATGAGAAGAGTTGCTACTTCTGTTTTCTTGGTCTGAGGTAGGATAAGGGTTAGAATAGTTCTGCTAGAAATAGGGAGAGATAGTTTGATATGGGCAAAGAGTTTAGTTCCAGAGTGATAGTTGGTGTAGAATTTTTTGAATGGTAATATTTTTAGTGGTGTTCAGAAGAAAAATTTGTAGCCTTCAAACATGTAATTAGGGTCATTGTGGAAGAAATGTTGAGTTTTGGGTGAGTAGTTTGTGTGGGTGTTTTGTTTTATTATCTATTTCTACAGTTTAAAGAGTCATGGTGTAGGAGAAGGGGGGGTTGAACAATATGAGTGTCATTGCTAAGAGTTATCAGTCAAACATCTATATGCTTGTTGTGAATCTTTTATTTAATATAATTTTTAATTTTTGTTTATTACTCTGTCCTTGTAATCTTTGATGATCTTTAGGTGAGTTGTTTGAATCAACAACCCTTCATTGCGGTCTTGGTTCATGTTTTGGTATTAGGCAACGTTCATCTTTGGGTTGAGTGTGTGAGGAGAACTTTGTTAGTGTTGAGAAAGACATTGGATACAAATGAATTGCAGGTGGGGTGTTGGTATGGGAGAGTTGAAGCATCCAAAAATGCAAATTTATTTAAAGGAATAAGGGAGATTCTAAAGTTATATGCAATAGAGACAACCCAAAGAAGGGGAGTTCACCTTGAAGATGTGAGTGATGAAGAAGTGACCCAAGAAACACAAGGACATGAAAAAGAAGTGGCAGATGTTGTGGAGACCAAATTTCTTAAAACCATGACAAATATTGGAAGTACACCCAGATTGGATGCACCTTATTATAATGGGAACTTGAATGGTAAGGAATTCATAGGTTGTATTGGAGGGGTGGAAAGATACTCTGATTATGAATCTATGAAAGAGCTCAAGAGGGTAAAATTTTCTTGCACAAGGTTAAAAGGCAATGCAACTTTATGGTGGGACTATGCACAAATTGAAAGACAAAGAAAAAAGAGAAAATTAAAAGTTGGGATAAGATGGTGATAAAATTGAAGGCCAAATTCTTATTTCAGATTATCAATTGAGTTTGTTTAAAAAAATGCATAACCTAAGACAAAGGGAAGTAGATGTGAAGGAGAAAGTTGAGGAGTTCTACAAACTCACTACAGAAGACGATCATAAAAAGATAGCAAGGTATGTGAATGGACTACATTTAAATATTTAAAATGAAATTAGTTTGTTGAACTTTTAAAAGCATAAAAAAGGTTGATTAAAGTGCTTTAAAGGCATAAAAA
This sequence comes from Sequoia sempervirens, assembly GCA_007258455.2. Classification (NCBI taxonomy): domain Eukaryota; kingdom Viridiplantae; phylum Streptophyta; class Pinopsida; order Cupressales; family Cupressaceae; genus Sequoia; species Sequoia sempervirens. The sequence continues at coordinate 361,268,304 of VDFB02000003.1, read as the reverse complement.
AAGTTATCTAGAAGGCAAAGAAATAATTCAAGAGGAAGTGGAAGGTCCACTATTGGAAAAGAACAAGCAAATAAGGAACATGTGAAGAAAAAACTGGTACTTCACAAAGTAATGATGTCAATCAAGGTACAAGAGGAAGAGGTTATTATAGAAATGGTAGAGGAAGAGGCTTTACAAGCTCACACTATCAATGTGGAGAAGTTGGGCATAGGGCATTTGAATGTCCCCAAATACAACAAGACAATGGTAAAAAGAGTATGGCTAAAAATCATGTTGCACAAACAAATGTAGAAGGTGTTGTATCGTCTCAGCATACAAAAAAATCAAAACAAGTAGAAACATTAATTTTCAAGAGAGTACTACTAGAACTAGAGAAGGAGAAGCAAAACCTTGAGCAAAGCAGTTTATTTAGGATTATGTGCAAATAAGGTGGGCAGTGTTGCAAGGTGATTGTGGATAGTGGAAGTACAAATAATATAATCTTAAGAAATGGTGGAGAAACTCAATTTGAAGAAGTTTAAGCACTCCAACCCATACAAGGTCACATGGTTGCAGAAATGACATCAATTAGTGGTATGAGTAGTGCTTAGTTAATTTTGTGATGTAATGTCCATGGATGCTTGTCACATTCTTTTGGGTAGACCTTGGTAGTTTGATATAGAGGCTATGTATATTGGAAAAAATATGTACACTATTGTAAAGGATGAAAATAGATTTATTTTAAGCTCATTGAAGAAAAAAGTTGAAATAGATAGTAGTCCTATTATATGTTTGAGGATAGAAAAACAATTGTTGAAGACAACAAAAAGAGGCTGGCAGTGAACCATGTGAAGCAAGTAATGGCAAATAGAGAGGTGGTATTGTAGACATCGAAAATATACAGATTGATATCGACACTTGATCCTAATCTACTAACATCGCTTCATCCTGAATTATCCCTCTATCTAACCATTTAATCAAATAGCCTTATTTGATTAAAGTCATCATAATTCTCCTTTTAATTAAATAAATCCCTCGATTTAATTAAATCATCATCTCTGTGTAATTAGCTAGGTCATTTCATCTTCCTATCTTTGATTTAATTAAATAATTTATATTATTTTATTAAATCTCTAAAGTTCATCTAATTAAATTAAATAAATCAAGCATATATCTAATTTAATCTAACATCACCCCTTTTGGTTAAATAAATCAAAATATTCATTTAACTAAGTCCTAATCATTTTCATCTCTTTTTGATTTATTTCAATCCTAAAATCTAAAATGGTCAAATCAATCATCATTTTTCATAAAATCATGATATGCTAATCAAATCATTCTAGATTTTGCAACTTGCACAATTAAATCATTTATTTGATTTAATAATTCCCTATTTACTTTCAAAATGGCATCAAAAAGGGAATATTCCTCCAAGTTTGAAATCTCCCCCAAATAGACAAGTCCTTCCAACAAGGATTTAAAATCTCTTACATGTCCTTTGCCTTGAGCTAAGTGGCATTTAATGCTTTCTTTCTTCCCCCCTTTCAAGTCATTTCAACAAATTTGAAATTCAAATTTATGCATTTAGTGGTACAATCCTCAAAACTTGCTCAACCTTCATCCTCTCACATGTTGACAAGTGGCATCATATCATTGGTTGAATCTTTGTCCCACATTGATCAAATTTGGACATCTCTTCAACTTATCAATCTATAAATAAAGAGCTCATATCCTCATTTGATCATCCACAATTTGAATAAACTTACTCTACTCAAATTCATCTTCAAACATTTGCAAGATTCATCCATCCATAGCTAGGTTATGCAGGTTTTCATCTTGGAGCACATTTGAATCTTCACAAAAGTGGATCAATCATCAACACTCTTCAACATTCATCAAGCTTGCATCATTGGAGTTGGGAAAGGGCCAATTTTCACATCAAATTGGCACCAATTCCCCCATGGGATTGAGAGTTTGCTTGCTTAATTAGGATTTAATCTTGTTTTTGTGATTTTATTGTATTTTTCATCATTTCCTTTCTAATTTGAGCTATGTTAATGAATCTCATGGGGAATCCATGTTTAGGCTAGCATTTCCTTGTTTAACTTGTTTAATCATGTTGTTTTGCAGGTACCTAGATTTTAGGGTTCACAGGTATTAAATGTAAGAATTTTTTTTCAAAGAAGTGAAAGAATGCTCAAGAGATGACATTATATATGACAATTTGAAGAGTAATATTTAGTCATTCCAAGTTGGAGATTTGGTATTTGGTCATGTACAAGAGGAGAGATTTATGAAGGGAATTCATGATGAGTTCAAATGGAAGGTACTAGGACCATGTCAGGTCTTGAAGGAATTTGCAACACATGTTTATGAAATAGAGCTTCTGGAGGGAGTAAATATTTCACCAATTTTTAAAGTGAAGGATTTGTATCCTTATTATGAAGGATGAATAAGTGTAGGAATATATGAGTGTTTAGAGGCCTAGATAGATAAGCAAATGAAGAAGACAAAAATGAAAGCAAATAAAGAAGACAAATATGAAAGTAGATAAGGAATGTGGAGTAATGAAGAAAAGTTGACAGGATGAAGAGATTCTTTGGATCAAAAGCAAATATAGGATTTCAATCCCAAGAGTTTCCAAATGTTCAAATTCTTGAAGTTATAAAACGTTTATTTTTACTTAGTGAGTTTGATGCAGGAGCATTGGTGCAAGTTTCATTTTCAACATATATTTCCTTTGGTGTTGGGTGGTCAGTTTGATAGACTTCTTAAATTTTGGTGGCAGTTACACCCCTCATTTTGGTGCTAGCGACTATCATAATTAATTGTTTGACAACATATTATGGACGAATGGAGATAATTTGACAACATTTGACTTTTTCTATTCTTAATGTGAGTTTTACTTCCCACGATGGAGCCTTGGAGAAAATCAAGAGGGAGATATCATTTTAAAGTCTTAATTTGAGAAGTGGCAATGGTAAGGAGTTGGGCAGTAGATATATATGCTTTGTTCAAAAAATTATTTAAAAAAAGGATATACGAAAAGTAGAAAAAAGTATCAGGGAGTTTAGGAAAAAGAAAATAAGTTGTTTTGTTCTTTTGTTTTGAGGTAGGATAAGGGTCAAAGTAATTTTGGTAGGAGGGAGAGATAGTTTGTTGAGGGAAAATAGTTTAATTCTTGAGTTATAGATGGTGTAGAATCCGTAGGATGGTAGTCATTTTGGTGGTGTTTGGAAGAAAAATTTGTAGCCTTCAAGCATATAATTCATGTCATTGTGCTAGGTGGAAGAATTGCTCTGAGATTTTAGATTGGCGGGGATTTGATTATTGGTTGATTACATCCTCTACTTGCTATTCAAGACATTCTAAAAAGAAGTCTTTTAGATTTCAGCTCATGTGGCTTCCAAATTCATCACTTAAGGATCTTGTTCCTGTTTGGTAGCGTTTTAGGAAACTGACTGATGGCATTGCAATGTACTTCTCCAAGAGGCTTCAATATGTCAAATATATGCTGAAATGATGAAATAGGCACCACTTTCGTAATGTCTTTTAGGCTAAAAGGTCAGATAAAGCTCACTTGGATTCTATTATTCAAAAAATTCGAGACCACAATCTTATTGAGAAAATTGGTAAGATAGAGGATGTAGTTGTTAAGGAGCTGGAAGAATGGGAGCTGCAGGAGGAAATTTTCTGCAAGCAAATTCCACATTGATTGGCTCTAGGAGGGTGATAGGAACACTTCCTTTTTTCACAATTCTGTTAAGGATAGGAGGCATGGCAACATCATCTCTTCTCTTAGGTCTTCTAAGGGGATTCAATTATCTTCCTTTGGTGAGATTTCAAAAGTCTGTTCAGTTTTTCTTTCTCTATTCATAGAAGATTCCCCTTCTACCATTGAGGATGAGACTTTAATCTTGGATTGTATCCCTTCTTTGGTGACTAGCGAGATGAATGCCTCTTTTCTCAAACCGATCTTCGTTTTTGAGTTGGAGGACATTGTGTTCCAGATGAAGAAGGGGAAATCCCTAAGACTTGATGGGTTTTTGGTTGAGTTCTTTTAGGACTTTTGGGAGGTAATCAAGTCGGACCTTCTTGAGTTTGTTCACAAATCTCAAAGGAATAAGCAAATGATAAGAGCCATGAATACCACTTTTCTTGCTCTTATCCCCAAAAGAGACGAAGCTAATTCTTTAGATCTCTTTAGATCAATTGCTCTATGTAATGTTGTGAAAAATTATTACTAAGTTGATTGCGGAATGTCTAAAGCCATGGTTAAGCATGTTAATTTCTGACGAGCAAGGTGGCTTTGTTGCAGGTAGAAAAATTCTTGATGGGATTGTTATAGCGGTTGAGACTGTCCACTCCATGGCCTCCTCCAAGGAGAAGGCTATGTTCATTAAGCTGGATATGGCCAAAGCTTACAATCATGTAAAATGGAATTTCCTTACCAATATTTTGAGAGCTTTTGGATTTGACAGTGCTTGGATTGAATGGGTTATGAGTTGCGTCAACTCTTCTTTCTCTGTGCTTATCTATGGTGAATCTTTTGAGCTTTTTGGCACATCTAGGGGCCTTTGACAAGGTGACCCATTACCCCCCTACTTATTTATCTTAATGGCTAAGGGATTGGGGAGGTTTATTAAATCTCATATGGAGCTTGGTTTTATTCAAGGATGGAGTTGGGGTAATAATTTACCCCCCAATCTCATCTTTAGTTGTGGATGACACTACTTTGATGGGTATGGATAGGGTTGAAGAAGTTTTCAACTTGAGGAAGGTTTTGGATATTTACTTGGCTGCTTGGGGACCAAGCATCAATGATGGTAAGTCCATTTATTTCTTTAATACTCTGAGACTTATCCAGAGAAGAATTTCTAGAATTCTCAAGATTCCAGATGAGCTCACTCCCCTTTGTCTATCTTGGTATTCCTATTGTGGTTCGTTCGCTCCCCAGGTTAGTTTGGTAGGATGTTATTGATAAGTTTCGCAAGAAGGCTAGCCATTTCACTTGCTAGTGGCTCTCTACTACTAGGAGAGTGAATCTTTTGAAATCGGTGGTTCAGGTTTGTATAAGTGCTTTGTGTTGTCTTCTACCTCTTGCTTTATTAAAGAATTTGAGAACCTCCCGTCAATTTCTTTGGTTTGGTAACCTCCTCTCAAGGAAGTGGAGCTTGGTTAAGTGGGACACTATATGCAGGCCGAAGTAGGAAGGTAGTATTGGACTATGTGGATTGATTTGAACGGACAAGATTTGGCAACAAAACTATACTGGCGTTGGTGCTCACAACAACATCAGACTTGGGCCAAGATCTTCACCTCAAAATATTTGGAGGGTGTGGTGAGTGTTGATGTGCCTAGATTCAACCTTATGGGGAAGAGTTCTATAATTTGGCAGACCCTTAAAAAGGGGGCCAAGCTGGTTAAACAAGGGTTGTTTTGGATCTGTAACAGAAGTTCGAAAGCCCCTTTTTGGTTTGATTCTTGGGATGGTCATCCTCTTATCATGTCAACACACCCTCATTTGTAGGATTTATGTAGGTTTTTTCTTGATGCTGGTTGGTGTAGAGTTGCTAATTTCAAATTCTCTCATGTTCTTGATCAAGCTACTATGTATAGGTGGAAGGACCCACATGAGTGGCCTAGGGGGATTGATGGAGGAGCGTCAAGAGCTTGCCACTATTTTGAATTGAAGGGTTTGTAACTCTCTTCTGAGGAGGGATGTTCTGACCTAGGGGCATGAATTGAAAGTCAAATTCTTTGTTGCCTTTGGCTATCAGGAGATGGATAAGCATGTTTTCGGGCGTATTGAGGTCCCTTGGTGGAAGTAGGTTTGGAATAAATTCTCTTGGCTTATGGTGCATAATAGATGTCTCACTTGGGAGAATCTTTGGAAGCGTGGATTTAACACATGCTTGGAGGTTAATGATGTTTTTTGGGAATTTTGATATTTTGATTGTTTATGGAGTTTTGAACTTATTTGCATATTTTTGGATTTTGATGTATTTGGATATTTTTGATATTTTGATGTATTTGGATGTTTTTGAGATTTTGACGTATTTAGATGTTTAGGGTTTTTAAAGTTATTTGATGTTTTTGAGGATTTTCTGGATGATACCTAGATCACGATGTTAAGATCACGTTATGAGATATATGACATGGATCAAGATTTATTTAGAAGCAAGATGCAAGTATCTACCCCTCGTGTCTAGAAATGTATGGAACTCCATGAACAAATGCATAAATTAGGATGATGGATGGATTGGTATGCAAAATATACAAAAGATTATCTTGTGATAGTATAGAGCATGATCATTGGGATAGTGCTAGAAATAGGCTATGAGACTGCATGGGATAGAATGGGATCAATGGTAATGACCATGCCGAGATTTTTCCACAAGCAAGTTTGAAGTGTACCCCAAACCTTTATCAAGATCAAGATAATTGTAGATTTGGGAAAAAATGGATTGAATAGATGGTTCATGGATTTATTATGATAGATGAGATGCTGGATTTATTATGAAGGGGATGAGATACTTCCACCTAGAATGATGCACGTACATGCTCGATTCTACACATGACATCTATTTTCCAGGTTTTCATCATGGTACTTGCCTAAAGTGCTACCAAAGTGGTTTTCATTGGAGGATGATTTTTCTCTTTATTTTTTTCTTGATTTTTATGATTTTTGAAGGTTTATGTTGGACCACTTGGTGGTGCTGATGTAGATGGTACTCCTATCAAGATATGGTAATGGTATCCTACTAGGAGGACTTGCTTTGCCAATATACGGGCACTTGAATGTAATATTTGAGTGTTCTTGTCTTCTTTGTCAATACTAGAGTTAACCTTATCTAGATGCACACATCGTGATAGAGTGCCCTTAGAGTCCTTATGATAAAGTGTTACTGCTAAGACACGATCAATGCAAGATTTGAATATCATTGATTTCGAGGTGGATCATGGAATACAATGAAAGATATGAGATATATATGGACTAGTCGATAGTTTGGATAACAGATATTTTATTCTCCAAACTTGAGATGATGAGCAATGAAAGGTGGATCTAAAAGTTTGAGTGAAATTAGGACCAACTTCTTTATATACTTTGTATGTCACTCTTGAAGCTTTCTTTTGCATCAGTGGACATCTTTGATGGATGAAATTCCCTTTTCTATTTTGCCCCATAGTTTCTTTGACTAATGGAGTTTAATAGGGATAATTTGCTTTATTTTTCTTTGGCATCCATTTGAATTTTATGTGTCCATTTTGATTTTTTGATTCTTTCACTTCGATGACATGCTCCTTTCTTTGATATAGATTTTTTCTTTTTGTTGGTCCCAATTAGTGGGTGGAAAGATGTGAGGATGATGATTCGTAACATGGATTGTTGAAGTGTTGGCAATTATTTTATCATAAGGACTCTTCAGAACTCCCATGTTGATGTTTTAATTAGGTAAAATTACCCCCGGTATTATGGAGGTATCACTGATATGTTTAGATTCTTTGATTTCTGAATAACCGATACCCTGTTGAGAATTTTTGACTATCTACATTGGTTCTATGATACCCTATTCATGTAGGTTTAATCCTTATCTTTGATAATGCATCCACGAAAAAAATTCCACTGAATATGATTTGTCTTAGAAACACGATGCTACTTCTTCTATGTTCTGCTGGGTATCTTCACAAGTAGCAGTAGAAACACTAGGTCTTGATTGTTCATCAAAATATGTTTGTGATTTACAATGTAGGAATCTTCTTCATGATCCATGTTTGGAATGTCACCATGAAGTTTTTTGAACCTTGTCATTGCTTGATTATTTGTAAGGATGTTGAGAGTAGGATACTCTTGTTTTAGAGGAAGATCTACATGTGCATCATAAGTAAGCATCTCATGGGTAGATGTAGGAGTGTTTGGTATTTTTTCATCCTTTGTGAAATCTTGGGTGGATTGGAAAATAATCATTAGATCAAGGAGCATTTTGAGAAAATTGACTCTTCATCTTGACTTATTTTGGAGCAACTATCATTAATGAATTGGAAAATATTATTTAGATCATGATGGTATTTTAGAGATATGGGATCTTGATCTTGACTTGTTTCAGAGAAAATTTAATTATGCTCAAGATTATATTCTTGACTCGAACCTTGGGTTAATGATGGAGTATGGATGGAAGACTCTTGAATGGTCTTAATGGATTCAGATGAGGTGATAGAGACTTCTTTTCACATTGGAGCTTCTTCAGTATGTCCAAACATAAAGTCAAATGAGGGAGTTATGTTGCAATCTTAGACATATTTAATACAATCATTTCTATATAGAAAATTACTAGACATTGTTGATTGATCTTGATCATGCATTAGGAAAGTATCTTGATACATGTCCCATTCCTCATTTTGTGAAGAATGGGTAATATTGAAATATCCTACTACACTATCATATTGTAGTGTAGAAAAATGCTCTCTTTTACATTTTCACTCTATGTTTCCATCCCCTTAATTAATTGGAATTAATTAAGCTTCTAATTTTCTAAATTGTGCATTCCTAAGCCTTATTATTCTTGTTTTTTGAAAGGGAAACTGACATTAAACAAATGCTAACATTATTTTAAACACCTTGGAAATTGTGTGTCCTAGATTTAGGTCCTAGGACCCATTCGTCCTCCTTAAGTGCCAAGACCCAATTTTTAATATGTTTTTGGTGAAATTTTAATGATTCAAATTCAAGTTTCCAATGTTAGCTAGTGGAATCTAATTTGTAGGAAATTAGATAAACACCTATAAATACACAGTTATTTTATCAATTCAAAGTGAACATGCATAATCAATAGATAATAAGAGAAAATATTATTGTCAAGGACATTGAAGAGAAGATTTATCAAGCATCTACAACAACAATCAAGATCATATCATCATGTCAAAGTTATGTGTGTTCATATTATGTTTTGGAGCTAACATTGTGATGTAGGTTTCAAGCATTCAAGCATCAAATCAAGCAATTATTCAAGCCAATTCAAGCAAGATCCAATCCTTAGAGATATGTGTTAGACTTTAGACCTCTAAGGGAAACCATTAAGGGTTTGGTGAGTTGTGACATATCATTGTTCATTCACCAAATTCTTTCTATTTTATCATTATTTCATTAAGGTTTAATAACCAAACCGGGGTTTGACCAAGGCAAACCCCTGTTCACCCAATTTTTTTTTTCCCTTTTTTGTATGTGCAAATTTGTAGGTAAAGAAGGATTAAAGATGGATCAAAAGTGCAATTTTGTAAAGTTGTCAAAGTTTTCATCAAAGTTGTCAAGCCATGGAAACTCATTTACAAAATTTACTTCTAGCTTTTTGATAGTGGAATATGGAGAAATCAAGAGCTCAGATCCGGGATTAGAGATTTGTGAAATTAGATTTTGGACCCCTGTATAGAGACCCATTCACCCTAGGGCGAACCTATCCTTGCAGGATACTTAGAACTCACTTTTCAGAATAGGTGCAAACTATTCTACTCTTCTTAGATTTGCTTGAAAGTTGCTATTTCTGTTTGTGCTATCCTTTAACTTTGCATTTCAAGTTTTACATCACATAATTGAGTTAATTAGGAATTTTATTTTCATCCCCCCAAAGTGCATTTCAATCATTTTTGTCATTTTATGTCATAAGGAAACAACAAATCCTCCTAATAGGATTGACTCACCTCAAGGTTGAAAGTCAATCCTACCCTTGGGAGATCTCTTTTTTAATGAAATTAGAGAAAAATGAGGGTGTCCTAGATCATCATCTCATTTTGGTGAACCCTTGCCTCATCACATTCATCCACCCATTTTTTTGATGTTTTATTCTGGTGAACCTGAACATTCTTACACTATAAGCTTTTTGATTTGGTAGTCTTTCAAAACCCTAGATATAGGATTTGCATTAATTGGAATTGCATCTCATTTAGGGTTTTCAAAGTTGCATTAGTTTTCATTTCATTTAGGGTTTTAAAAGTGTATTTTGCATCCTTTAAAATTTGAAAAATCCAAAAATTTACATACATATTGCATTTATTTTACATAGTAATCTGCATATTAGTGTTTTTCATTCATTTACATCAGAAAATTCATGAAAAATCCCTTAGAAACATTCCTTAGCAATATTGCAATATCCCTTAGCTCATTTTACATTCATTTGCATACATATTTCATTCATTTTACATAGTAGTCTGCATATTAGTGTTTTGTTTGTAGATATCAGTTTCAGTTTTTGGAATTATAGTTTTTTAAAATTGTCTGCATTCAAGTTAATTGGTAAAAAAAAGTACATAGTTCAAACATAAAATTTCTATTTAAAAGACATAATTTTTAGGTTCTTGCATTTTACAATCAGTCAATTATCATTTCATATCTAAAACTTTGCATTGAAATTCATTATGGATGTGTTTTGGTAACATATGGATGACCTTAAGATCCTTGGTTGATGTTTCAAGTTGTATATTTGGAAATGATCCTAATGCAATTGATAACACTCGTGAACCTTCACCTTCTAATGAATATCCTCGTGAGGTGGACATCTTAGGCCAACATGAAGATATCATGCAACAATTCAGACAAGACTCCCTATGCAACCTTAAGAATAATGCATCATTTTATCCATCCATGCAACAACCAACACCTTCTATCATCCCATCACTTGATATGTTTAACCTTTTGCATCCCAAAATTGAAACACAAAGCAAGCCTCAACCATCAATCATGAAAGAACTTGTTAACAAGGACAATAGTGATACTCTTCTATCCTTTACTCATTGAGTTACTAATACACCCATCAACTTAGAAGAGACTTATGGTCAAGGCTTCAAAATATTAAGAAAACAAGGATGTGACATAACTAATGAATATGGAATCCATCAATGGCTAGAACAACAACCATTGAAAGATACAGAGGGAATAGGATATCAAGGATCTCCTCCTCCCATTACCTCTCCTAATGGGAAAGGTATTCTCTTTCACAAGATTGTTTTACAACACCAATTAAGGCCTCATGAGCATGAACAAGTAACCTTAGATCCTCCACCTCCACCTCAACAAGTTTCCCAATCAAGTAAGAAAAATACGCCCTATAAAATCACTTGGAAGTTACCATTTTTACACACTATAACAAAGACTGAACAAAAATTGGATCAACTTCTCAGTACAAGATTGATTACACTACCACCTATAAAAGCGGTTAAACATGGAAAAAATACAAACATGTCTTACTGTGCATATCATATAACTCTTTGTAATCTTATTAATGAGTGTTGCATTTTATAAAATTTGCTACGTGAATATCAAATTATTGACTAGAATGCACACACTTTGCTCTTTGCCATGTGATAGTCATAGAATCATAACATACTCACAATTACATGTATTACATTTAATTCAAACCATTTCTATATTGCAAGGATTACATTCTCATCACCTATCTTGGCTCATCCTTGTCCTACATTTGGGGGGCAAGGGGTTAGATAGCCTTGTCCTAGTACAACACTCATTTTTGCCCCTTTGTCTAGTCATCCACTTTTCGTATATGATGAACAAGATTGGGATGTGGACAACTTGCTTTATGTTGGCTCACATGTGTCATACTAGCTTTATGTCTATTCATGTTCTTTTTGTGATTGCATGTGCGGAATGTGATCCCCCGACTATGCTACTTGGCGTGTCTTTATGTTTGTGAGCCTACTTTGGATGACCCTTGTCACTCTATTGGTGCAAGGATACAAAGGAAGCAAATTTGTTGTGACATTCTTATATTTGTATCTTCATTCTTCTATATGTCATAACCATTGTCTTATGTTTCCTTTTGGGGATGATGCAAAGCATTGAGACATTTAGGTGTCTTCCATGTTGATATAAAAGGCTTCTCCTTTTTTTAAGTCTCTATGTGTCATTATTTCTTTGTGCTTGTTGTTCCATGAGTCATTTGGGGAATTATGACGATTCTAAGCTTGATTATATCACTATAGAAAAGACATGCGCTGACCCCAAATCCATGGATCCCTTATGTGTTATCTTAAGATTGCATATGGAGGGCAATCCCCTCTTCATGATGTAGCTTCATATGGAAATATATCATTGGCAGAGGGATTTTCAAATAAGCTCTCATGTCTCTTTTATCTATTGGCTTTTATCATATTCTACTTTAAAGTAATTGCTCACAATATGGTGTTTAGCATTTTCTTTCAATTAAGGCGCAATATGCCTCCCGCTTGTTGCTTGCTTGATGACATGACCTTGTTCAAAGTGTGGTCTTCTTAATTCATGTGATGTGTCTTCTTGGTGGTGACATTGGGATTGATGTCCTTCAAGAGCACGACCTTTCTTGGCATATGACATTCCTCTTAGTGGTAATGCTATGGATTGCATTTCCTAAGATGGGAATCTTTTATTGAGCGTGATGTTCCCTAAAGTGATACCTTTCATGAACTAAGCAAAACCCATTTGACTATCATAAACAAAACTCTTGGCCACCAAGCATAACACAACTTGCTTTGTGGTGCCTTTATTTCATGAGTGTCTAACATAATGCAACTTTCTAGCCTTGTGATTGTCATGTATGACACCTTATCAAAGTTATCAGGGAGTATAACTTTGGTATGGTTATGGGTACACACCTAGTGTATATTGGACTGCACCAAACCACTATGTGTTTCTCATATTTCCTTGAGGATCACCTAGTGTATATCAGACTGCACTAGCCTTTGTGATCGTAGCATTGGAAAGATATCCTAGGCTTGATCCATATCGTTTGGACAAATAGTCGAAGCTTGATCCATTTTTTATTTTTATCTTTGCATTAATTTTGACATTGTATGGTGTTGTATCTTGTGTTGCTACTGCATTCGTATGCATTTTTGTGCCTTTGTTGGTTTTCCATGGGATATTTGATCTTGGGGGCTTGATCATCCTCCTTGATCATTGTCATATCATCTTTCTAAAAATGATACAATCAGATCTCTCTTGACTTATTTTTCTACATTAGTGTGAGTTTGAGTGTGGGCGCATACTCTCACTAAAGTGGGAGCTAAATGTAGTGTATAAAAATGTACTCCTTTACATTTTCACACTATGTAACTTGCATCCCCTTAATTAATTAGAATTAATTAAGCTTCTAATTACCTAAATTATGCATTCCTAAGTCTTATTATTCCCTTTTTCCGAAAGGGAAACTGACATTAAACAAATTCTAATATTATTTAAAACACCTTGGAAAGTGTGTCTTGGATTTAGGTCCTAGGACCCATTCACCCAAGGGCGAATGGGTTGTCCTTAAGTGCCAAGACCTAGTTTTTAATATGTTTTTAGTGGAATTTTAATGATTCAAATTCAAGTTTCAAATGTTGGCTTATGGAATCTAATTTTCAAAAAAATAGATAAACACCTATAATACAGTTATTTTATCAATTCAAACTGAACATGCATTCAAGAGATCATAAGAGAAAATATTATTCTCAAGAGCATTGAAGAGGATATTTATCAAGCATCTACAACAACAATCAAGATCATATCATCATGTCAAAGTTATGCGTGTTCATATTATTTTTTTGAGCTAACATTGTGATGTAGGTTTCAAGGATTCAAGAAAGCATTCGAGCATCAAATCAAGCAATCATCCAAGCCAATTCAAGCAAGATCCAATCCTTAGAGAGATGTGTTAGAATTTAGTCCTTTAAGGGTAGCCATTAAGGGTTTGGTGAGTTACGACATATTATTGTTCATTCATCAAATTCTTTCTATTTTATCATTATTTCATCAAGGTTTAATTACCAAACTGGGGTTTGACCAAGGAAAGCCCCTATTCACACAAAAATGAATAATTTTTTTTCCCTCTTTGTATGTGTATATTTGCAGGTAAAGACAGATTGAAGAAGGATCAAAAGTGTAGTTTTGCAAAGTTAAAGTTGTTAAGCCACAAAAACTCATTTATAGAATTTCTTTTTGGATTTCTAACAGTAGAATATGGAGAAATAAGGAGCTAGTATTTGGGATTAGAGGACTATGAAATCAAATTTTGGACCCTTGTATAGAGAACCATTCACCCTAGGGCGAATCTTTCCTTGCAAGACACTCAAAACTCACTTTTCAGACCAGGTGCAAACTATTCTACTCTTCTAAGATCTACCTAAAAGTCTCTATTTTTGTTTGTGTTATCCTTTAACCCCCCATTTCAAGTTTTACATCACATAATTGAGTTCATTAGGAATTTTATTTTCATCTACCCAAAGTGCATTTTAGTCATTTTTATCATTTTTTGTCATAAGGAAACAACAAATCCTCCTAATATGATTGACTCACCTCAAGGTTGAAAGTCAATCCTACCCTTGGGAGATCTCTTTTTCAAATGAAATTAGAGAAAAATGAGGGTGTCCTAGATTGTCATTCCATTTTGGTTAAACACACTCTCATCCATTTCCTTTCATTTCACATATCTATGGTTCACATTGTTATAACTTGTTGTCTTTCCATAATCTTTAGCCTTCCCTTGACCTGGCATTGGATTCTTATAGATTCCCAGATATTTGTTTCCAGAGTTCCTAGGTTATTGATCAACATTTACTTCCCTTGATCAAGGTCTTGGGTGAGATGTTTTAGCTTAACATAATTTTGTGTCTTATGACCTATTGTTCTATGATATTGGCAAAAGCCCTTGTCATTATACCATGAGGGTTTTATTTTGGGTTTAGGGTAATTTCAAAACTCAAGAAGTTGAATGTGCTTTGATTGGATCAATTTATTTAGGACTATTTCAATGGGCTCCCCTAAGGGAGTGAATTGTCACCAAGGAATATTGTTAGGTCTTGGTGGTGGTCCTCATGAAGGATTATCATTTTGGATATTATTTTGAGTATTTTTTTGTGTGTGTGATTTAGATGGTGCATTTATAACAAACCTTGCATCCACCACACCATCATTAGTCACATTCTTGGACCATCTATGGGGTTTGTCACTTGAACTAGATGGTTGATTATAGATTTGCACTGATCCTTTGGAAATTAGTTCTGTTTCAATGTTTAGCCCTTTGGATATAAGTTCTTCACAAGTTGATACACATTGCATTCATAATTGGAAGGTGAGATCAGTGTTTAGATTACTTGCCATGATATCTACTTGTGTTTTAGGTATCCACTATTTTCACTTGCTTTCCTTGTGTCTCCATCTTTGTAGGAAAGAGGCAAAGTCTTCTCCTTTGTTTTGTTTGAGAGTTTATAATTCCTCTAAGGTGATTTTGGCATAAATATTGTAGGATAAATGAGCTAATAATTTATCTATGATCTCTTGGAATGTTTTAATGCCGGGGGGTAAATGTGAAAATCATTCAATAGCTTGTCCACCGAAACTACGTGGAAATAGGCACATTAGATATGAATTGTTATATGATACTTCCATGCAAGCTACATAGAATTCTCTTATGTGCACTTTAGGGTAACCATGTCCTTTCTATTTATCAAGCATTATAATTTTGAAGTTTGGGGGAAAGGGTAACATTATGATGCTTTTGTCGAATGGGTATGGACATAAGTCTTGAACCATGTATGATTTATTTGTCTTTCCAATTTGTATATCCTAATTTTTTTTGTGTTAATATTTGAATTTGCGAGGATATGTTTGTAGGTGGAACATTTGGTAGTAGATTTAATGTGTTGTATATATTTGGATCTTGATATGTAGGTGGGTTGGTCCCATATGGATTGTATGAAGGTTGAGAACCCATTTGATATTGTACATTGTAAGGTGCATATTGGTGTTGTGGTATGATGTTTTCTTGGGGATTTTGTTGCGTTGATTGTTGTTGTTATTAGGCCAATAACTATATTGTTGGGCTTGCAATTGTTGTTGGGAAAATTGTTGTTGTGCAAGTTGTTGTTGTGATTGAAGTTTTTTTTGTGCTTGAAGTTATTGTAAAGAAAATTATTGAGGATGTTGAGGATGTTGTGAGGTGTATTGATGTTGTGGAATGGTATTTCCAAAAGATTGTTGTTGATGTTGTTATGGGATCATGTTTTGTTGAGTTTTTTGATGTTGTGGGATGATGTTTTGTTAAGTTTTTTGATTATATTGAATTTGATACCGAAGTTTCAAGTTTGAGGTGGTTTTTGATGAATGTGTACATTGTTTGAGGGTGTTGTGGTAAAGGGATTGTTCCCACAATTTATCAAGTTTGGATTTGATATGTTGGTGTTTGGGATATTTGGATTTGGTACATTCATATTTGGGATGTTTAGATTTGATACGTTTGCATTTGGGATGTTTGGATTTGATAGGTTTAAATTTTGGATGTTTGGATTTTGTACATTCATATTTGGGATGTTTAGATTTTCTAACGTGATCGTGGGTTGATTTGGTATATTCATTGAAGGAGGATTTGGTATTCTTTCAATGATATTATGTACCAAGGATTGACTTTTTGATGGATGATTTCTTGCTCCAAAAACTAAAAAGGTTGTGTCCCTAAGTAGATTTATATGAAAATACATGGGGAGTTTAACACCTTGTTATGCGAGTCTTAACATGTATAAGTTTGGATTAAGACTTATCACAACATCTATCGCTTTAGCAAGAGATGGGTCATGTTGCATCTCTAATATCTGTTTGGAAGTGAAGTTAATGGGTTTGTTAGTGTTGTCCACTATATGGACTATTTCAACTTCGATAAGATTGGGTTGTGTTTTTGTTGGCAAAGGAATTTTATCCCCTTTAGGATTGATGTTAGACATTCCATAGAGTTGATCACGAGCACTTGAAGTAGGAGCATTTGAACCATTGGGATTTGACTCCATATTTTTCTTGTATTAAGATCTTATTATGAATATACAACTTGTAATAACCCTAAGAGATATGGATGTTTGAAAGTGTGTGAATATAGTTTTTTGTTGGAATTTTTGAGTTGCCTTAAATCAAGCTATTAAAGACACTTTAAGTCTTTTTGGACCAAATGATGAATGTTTTTTTGGATGAATGGATGGGATGAAACCTTGAAGTTTTGGATAAAGTTTTTTTCGGATAAAATCTCTTGTTTTAGGACGTGTTTTTGATGATCAGGTTGCTTATACTAGACAAATGGGTTGAAGCTAAGGAGGGTGATAATGAGATTCACAAGATTTGGGAGTAGACTAATGACTTCAAAAAAAGTTAACACACAAAGTTTTGATACTAATTCAACTAAGTACTTTGAATAAGACAATTTTTTCAAGTGAAGAGCTAAAATAGGAGATGATTGTAGAGATTTGTAACCAAAAGTGAGCTATGCCAAATTATAGGTTATTTGTTTTGAATGGATTGATTTGCTATTTGTGATGCAGTTGAATTGATCCAATGATGGCAAAAGATGTTTAAACTAGTTCAAAGTGCAATAGTGACATGAAATGGAGATGAAAATATAGAGTTTGTTTTTGTTTTGAATGATTAGGATGACTACAAGATTATTCTACATGGATATCAGGTTTCTAAATGTTTTCTGGTCAAAATTCAGAATCTAAAAAATTATTTTAGGGTCTCTGTTTTCAAGTGATAGTCAAAGACGTTGCACTGTTTTCTACAAAGGCATCGAAGTATTTGCAAAGGAATCAAAGTATTTGAAAAGGCACCGAGGTTCAAAAAAAGTGTTTTACTGTTGAATCAAAGGCATCACAATATAGATTTCTAGTTTTACCTTGAGATAAAGGTGTTGAGATGCAAATAGAGGCATTGTTTTAACAAAAAAAAGTGTCAATTTTGATAAAGGCATCACACTACGACAATCAAAAGTCATGCTTTTGCTTAAAGGTTGATTTTTTCCAAAGTTTACCTAGGAGTTTGAATTTTTGAAGTTTGTTTTGTGTTTAAATGATCAGTCAAATGATAAAAAATAGCAAACAACGTGTAGGACTGACTCAATTGGATGTTTGGAAGATTTTTCTGTTTCTTTTTCCACAAGACCACACTTATTGGTATCACCAGTAGATTCACAATAAAGACACGACATAGATACACATCCTAATTTAGTGGTAGATTGATATTATCAACTTAGAGTATGTTTGCATAATAAAATACCATCCAATGAGTGGATGACTAGAGTATGCCAAGTTCATGCACCACCTTGACACCTATTACCTTGAAAGGAAAAGATCTTAACAAGGGATTATTATTTCCTCAATAAAGGTTGGTACATAGCAAGTAACTTCACACATTGATCCTTGTACATTGCACCACTTTAAGCTGACAGTTTACAAATGGCTCCTAGACTTCTAGATTTTACAAGTTTGTAGTAGGAGTTTATTGTGAACAAAAAGCTCCTTTGATATGCCTAAGTTGAGAGGGGTCTCTTCTCTTTTCATCACCTATACATGTCTTGAAAGATCGAGGGTCATGAGGCTTGGCTTGAAGGATGATAGCCACTCCTTGGGACCGTACAACTTTCACTCTCCCCCCTTAATATAGCCCACCAAAAAATATGCTTGAGATCAAAAATCGGGGTGATGAGGCCCCCAAGAAAGGATCCTACTTTGAAATAAATGGAAATAATGATTCTTTTGATCCCCAAGATCATTATTAGGAGTCGCGAGGGGAGAGCATATGCAACATCATACCTTAGGGTGTACAACAAATTACAAATAAATGATGTTTCTAATTTCCAAGATAGTACTAGGCACAAGGAAGGAACATACACACACATTAACTTACCAAACATGCCAAAAAATTCATTTTAAGTGCACCAAGGATTCAAATGTTTGGTTCAATTTCAAAACACCAAGGGAAAATGAAATTTGTTGGTAAATTTTAATCCCAAATTGAAATGTGCAAATTGTTGGTTCATTTTAATCACCAAAAGAAAGTGATAGTTGTGGGGTTCATTTTATTTACACCATGGGAAAATAAAATTTGTAGGTTCATTTTAATTGCACCAAAATGAAATGTGAGCTTTTTATGCACCAAATGTAAGTGTGAATCCTAGATTTAATCAAAACCTACAACCAAAAATTTTAGTAGTTTTATTTGATTTTAATATTCCTCCTTCAATTGCCACAATGCTACAAATTGTTAGATAAAATCAAGAAAAAAAATATATTGTTAAAAGTTAGTCAAAATAAAGAATTTAAAATTAGATTGCAAACCTTAACAAACAAAATCACTAGTTACTAGACAAAGGCGTCGAACCTTAGAACAATGGCACCACACTATTAGTCTGCAACGATGCCACAATTTTGCAAAGGCGTTAACTGTCCTATTAGAAACAAAAAGAAAATTATAACAAAGGCATCAGTTTAGGACAAAGGTGTTGGATTGTCAAAAGACAGATGCGTCGAGCTTTTGCAAAGACATCAATATTTATGCAAAGGTGTCAAACTATTCCCTGCACACAAACAAAGCATCAAAAAATAGATGCATCAAGCTTTAAGCAAAGACACCAAACTTTGAGCTGCAAACACGTCGATCTTTTGTAAAGGCATTGCACCATCAAAACACAAGCATCACTTTGTCTCTATAATTTGCAAGGCCAACAAAACTCAACAAAAATGATTAGTACATGGACGTGGGTCCCATTGGGCGTGCCAAAATATTGTATGGTTAGCATGAATAATCAATTAACATTGAAATAGAAGCAAATAGGATCCTAAAACATTAAGAAACTACAAGATTTAGATCAAACAAGGCCATGCTCAATGAAATTCATTTTCAAAGAAATCAAAAGGTTTAATCTAAGAAATTGAACATAATTCAAAGAAATTAAACATTTAGAAAGTGTAAACCATCAATCCCATTGTGGATTGATGCATAATTGTGATGTGGATTGCTCAATTTTATGCATAATCCATGTTGCAAAAGCTTTGATGAGAGGGTGTGATTCACAATATAGGTTCTAGAATGCTCAAGAAATGAGTTGAGAATTCTAGAGAGTAAGGATGCTTATGAGGATTGTGAATGATTTGATGTTAAAAAGGTTGGATTTTATAGATTTTAGGAATTTCGATTAATGGTGAGGATTAAAATTTCTAATCAATGGATGAGAGGAAATAAAAGAGGTGAGTGTAGACCATGGATTAATCAATGGTTCATAATCCATGAGAGATCAACAATATTCCTTAACAATATTCTTTATTTCATGGAAATAAGTTGGAGATATTTTGAATATGGAGGGAAGAATTTGAATTTGAAAAGGGATATTCTTTGTGCAAGTTGGAGGATTGGAGGAAAATTAGTTAATTAAATAATTTATGAAAGTCATCTAATTGTGAGGTGGAGTCCAATTAAGAATTTTAATTAAATAATTGAGAATCATTTAATCAAAAGGGATTATTAGCATGAAAATGATGAATTAATCAAATATCTTTAATTACTCAATTAATAGGGAAAAAAGTGAATTTAACTAAATAATTGAGAATCATTTAATTAAATAGAAAAAATAGGAGATTGAGGAAAATGATGTTAGTAAGTGAAATCAAGATGTGTGATATGCTTAAGACATTTTTAGGTGTCTAAAATAATATTTATTAACTAAAGGCTAGTGACCTTATATAGGCCATGACCAGTACACAGGCCGCGACTTGTATAAGAGCCCTCTTATACAATAAATTAAATATATAATTAGAAGTTTTAAAGTAATAAATCATTTTTTGGGTTAGAAGAGTAATTTTGTTTAAGCTTTAAGTTGGATTAGTAGATTTAGTAAATTAGTTATCTTTAGTTTTTATTAAAAAAATATATAATAATTTGATTTATTTATTTTTACAATTAGAATAATCATTAAAATTTTAAGTTAACATGCAAATCAATTGAAAGGAAATTAGTATTAAGTTGAATTTATTTTTAACATTTGCTTTCAAAAATTATATACTTTATATAATTAATCAATTCTTTTTTATATAAAGACAATTATTATTAGTAAAATCTAAATTGCAAAAGCAATTAACATTAGGCGATAAATAATTACTTTAAGTGTGATTTATTTTTAAAATTAATAATAGTTAAAATTGAAAAAGTGTTTAGTATTTACACATAATTTGTGATAGTTATATTTATATTCAAAAGTAATTAAGTGTTAGGTATACCTATATTGAAAAAATAATTTAATTAATATTATTGTATTAAATTTATATCACCAAAAATAATTTATAAAGGAATTAGTATTAATTAATTTAAAATAAAATAAAATAATAATTGTTTTACTCCTGAAATGCCGCACACTACTCTTGAAGCTGCACATACTACCTCTTACAACGATGGTGACAAGGGAAAGTGCTATCTGGAGGAGGGCGACATTGAAATGAGAGCTTCTTCGTGCATGGACTGCGCCTGCTTCTCAAAGGCAAAATAAATTTCATAAAGGATTTAAATGGTTTTGGTGGAGCTATGGTTTGTGGCATTGGCGACAAGAATTTTGGGCCACCTATTTCTCTTCATGAGAAGGGATTGCCCTTCAAAAAATTGTCTCTCACTAAGTCTCATCATGCTCCAGCTTTTGCTTTTGCACTGCCCACCAAGGATGGCCTTTTCTTGGGCGAAGTTCATGGTGTTTGGGGGTGCGATGGATTGGTGGACAAAAGAATAGAAGGTAAACCCAGTTTTAATGATGCTTTGCACAACACTAGGGTAAGAGATTCTCTTTGGTAAAGTTAGAATCATCCACCAATGACTACCCCATGTTTGGTGCTTAAGATCCGTCTAGACCTGTCGTATCGATTAAAAAATTGTCCAAAGTCCTTGAGATTGTGTTGGATGGTATGGTTGGTGATAAAGCATATTTTCTATAGAGTCATGCCTTAATTTGTAGATTCACTAAATTATGGCCAAAATTAAGTGAAGTGCATGCTTATATTTTGACATGCTAGAAAGACTATTTGGAGGAAGAAATCTATATTTTCCCTTGTGTTAGGGGGTTTTAATTTTAGAATTCGAATCTACAATAGATAAGGTGTGGGTTTTGGAGAATGTATGTATGAAAGCCTAGTATCCTTCCTTTGATCCTAGATTGAGACTTTCTCCTCCGCCTTTCTTTGGGTGCATTTACCCTATCTTCCTTTTCAGTTTTGGGAAATAGATCGTTCGAAGGAAATTGGAAATGGCTTAGGGAAATACCATTGCTGCTTAGAAGAAACATTTAATTATCAAAGCTCCACTTGCACTCAAATATGTGTAGAAAAAGACTTATCCAATGGGCTTCCTATAGAGATTTTATTGAAAGTGGGAAGTTGTTGTTGGTGCAACTAGTCGATTATGAAAAAGTGGCTTTCAGATGTAGAAAATGATTCTCTACACATCATTTTACCTCTCAATGTTTGAAGAAGATTCCACAAGAGCACAAAAAAATGGATTCTAAGGGAAATCCCACTTGGTGGATTGGGGTAGAGACCCAACATTATATGATTCCTCCCAACCCTCAAATTGGCTTGGAATCAACTCAAGAGGTCTCAAAAATCTCTCCAAAATTGATAAGCACTCCTACCATGGTCACATTGGCTCATGTTGGCGGGGTTGATCCTTCTAGCATAAACTCGGTGGAGGAATCTATTGCCCCCCTCCTATAGTACCAACAACTCCTGAATGCTCATAAGAGCCCCAAGAATCCTTGATGATTGCAAGTAGCATAGATACATAGGCTGAAATAGGTTGGACGAAAGTAAAAAATAAGCTCTATCTAAAACCAAGCATCAAATGGTTTTAATATCATCCTCAAAAGTGAAGGAAAAAGTGCCTCCCTAGGTGGTGGGTTAGCAGAGCTGCAAATTTTATATCTGTTTGAATGTTTTTTGTGTTAATAAGCTAGTAGAAGCAACATAGCTAGTTAAATTGCACCCCTATTTTGTAGGGTATGCACATTAATTTTGGTTCTCTTTTAAATTATATATGGGGTACGACTCCCTTATTCCTAACTTACCAAAAAAAATATAACTAATTAAATTTATATTCCAAAGTGTAAATTTTAGAGTAATTAGTATTAAATATTTTCAAAGAATTAGTTCAATTAAATTTATATTTCAAAAATAATTTTCAAAGTATATAGCATTAATTTATTTAAAAAAGGAAATTATAAAAAATAAATAAATTTATTTATTATATTGTTAAACTAGTTAGCATTTGTTTTCAACGTTTAAATTTAGTTTAATTTTTTAAAGTTAATAGTATTAATTAAATTAATAATGCAAAGAAAATTAGTAAATAATTACTAAGTACCAATTATATTAATGATGCTAGGGAAATTTTAGAATTAGATTATTTTTTTCAATGAAAATTTTGAAATAATTAAATTTATTAGATCAATATTTCTTTGTAAGAGAAACTTTGAAATACTATTAATTTATTTAAAATAAATAAAATAATTATTAGTTAAATTTATATTGCAAAATTTAAATTTTAAAGTAATAGTATTAAATATTTTCAAAAAATTGTGGGCGGTTGGGTGGGCGCCACTCCATCCTTTGCATGCTTGCATGGAGTGGCCGCATGGCAGTTTGAAGGGGTTAGTGGCTGAGTTGGCACCACAGTGTTCTAGTGGTTGTGGGAACTTTCCAAAGGTGGTTTCATTCATGATTGTTTGTTGACATGGGGAGATGTGCATTGTCCTTCTCCAGATGCTAGCCAACCTTCACACGTTTGTAGCCAAGCATGTTGCACTGGCATTCATTGAAGTTGATGGTGGTTAAATTTCCTAAATGGTGCAGTGGATTTCTACATTCTCATTTTGAAAGCTTAGTCTACCGTTTGGTCATGAGCAGGTTCATTCTGTTGGTTTTAGTGAAGGAGTTGGAGACTTGTGGTATGGAAACACCAGTGCAGTTGAAGAGTTCAAAGTAGAAAATGGCCTTCGAAGGCCCAATGACTTCCCTTAGGCTGCAACGAATCATTCGACACTTGAACTATCTCACTTTTGCAACGATAAAATGTATCACAGGGAAAGGTTTTATGGTGGATGCAAAGGGCTATCAGTTGGATTCAGACATCTCCTCTCGTGTCCTAGCTAGCCTACTTGATGTGTGGGTTTCCAAGGCTGATTCGTAGGTGATAATGAGGAGACTGTTTTAGAAGGATATGCTAGTGGGTTTGGATAGAGATTTGGTTGTTGCTTCATTGGGAAAGGGCATTCCCTGCCCTCACAATTTGGGTTTTTTGAATGAACTGGAGGCGCTGGTAAAGTTCTTCCCCTTACTCCTTGATGTTAATGGTTTGGAATTGGTGGAGCACCAATGCTTGGCGGTTGCAGGGGTAGAATATCTCAGGAAGAAATTTCATCTTGCTCCAGTTGTCGACTCAGCCTAAAAACGAGAGTTTTGTGTGTTCGTGCAACAAAATGTGTGGTAATTTGAGTTTGGGTGGTGGGTGGGGTTTGTGTCTTATTCTAGGCTCTAGTTTCTGGTAGTTTTTTTATGAATACTACTCCTTTTGGTATATGTGGTTCTAAGTGGGCGTCTGTAAGGTTCTAATCATGTGTGGTATTCTGGTATATCTAGGATGGTAGTGTAATGGGATGTTATAGTTTTTGCTGGCTTCCTAGGTCAGGCTTGAACCTTGTATCTCTGGTTTTTTGAAATCAATATAATCTTACTTATCAATTTTTTTTTTTCAAAAAATTAGTTCAATTAAATTTATTTTTTAAAAATAAAAATTTCAAAGTATTAAAATATTAATTTATTTTCAAAAGTAAATAAAAAATAGGTAAAATTATTCATTATATTGGTAAACTAGTAGCATTTGTTTTCAAAGTTTAAATTTAGTTTAATCTTCTAAATTAAATAATATTAATTTTTTTTGATCGATTCAAAGCAGCTAAGGGGTTGCACCCTTCTATTAATTAGAAAAGATATGAACAAATTACAAGATTCCAAGCGAGGGAATATAAAAAGGCTCTCAAAGACACCCTCCAAGCTCCAACAGTATAAAATTGGAGCTACAACATAATGAAAAGACACAAAACAACCTTTAATAGTGATGCAAAGTAGGGCTAGACACTCTCTCAATATGAAAATACCAATACATACTCACTCCATGGTTTCATTAGAGTCAACAACTCAAATACTTTAGTAGACCTTGTCACCATTTAGGACACAACCTAATGAGAGTTCAAGGATGGAAACACATCAACAGGCATAGACATTATGGAACAGTGGGCAACAATGTTTCAATACTTTCCAACACATTTGGTGACTCACAAACCATCTTGAACCAAACACTTGTTTCCATCAATGCACCACGTAACAATGGCTTCATTCAAACAATTAATTTTACTCAACAATGCAAATGAACAACATCACAAACAAGGAAGAAACCAAAGTGAACATAAGGCTCTTTATTGTCTTAGAATTGTTTCAACATAACATAAAGGTTCTCAAACTTACAAGACTCAAACTTGTGTAATACAACATTCACAACTTATGGTTTCTTGTCATAAGGCACATACAAACCCCATCACTCAATCAACACAAGGAATGGCCTATTCATTGTATCTTTGGCCTGCAATAACTTTCAACAACATGACACAACAACTATTAGATCAAACTTCATGAGATAATGCAAGGAACTTATCAAACAATCATCACAAAGGGTTTTATGACTATTCTAATGAGGAAATGAAAACAAAATATCATTAATAACTCTCACAAAAATAATAATAAAGCCAATTGCTTCAGTGGAATTGAAGATAACATAATTATAGACTTTTCCTCTAATTTTCATCAAGATCCAATGGTGGAAAATAAAGTAATGACATTTTTTTGATAACTGCAAACCCTAGGTAGGGTTTGGGACTGTTTTCACCAAAATGGCAATAAATTTTGCAAATCATAACAAAAATTGACCAAACCAATTGCAAATGAAAGGTATATCATTCCTCCATTTTCTTCAGACAGTATCCCATCCGTACAAGCAAGTACAAATCTGTACAAAAGAAAAGAACAGGTTTGTAACGTTAGAAATGCACAAAAAATGATTACTTTCATTCACCAAATCTTCCAAAACAATGTCTCCAACCCCCAATTAAAGTTTTGGAGGGTGTCCTTTTACATTCCCAATCAAAACCAACTCTTTCAAATGATTTCTTGATTTGCATGTAACTATTTCTTTCTTTTTGACACCTCTCCAAAGTTGCATGATAACTTTTAGCAACATTTACAACTTATACAATTTTTGACCAAATTGCACCAAAATATCAAAATTAGTCCTAAAGGACATATAATGGTCACAAATTACCTTATTTACATCAATCATAGGGAATATAAATAGGCCCTCAAAGACACCCTCCAAGATCCAATAGTATAAAATTGGAACTACAACATAATGAAAAGACACAAAACAACCTATAACAAGCGTACAAACTCGAACAAAAGACACAAACATTACAACTATCAACCCAATGCTTAGACATCACAACCCACCCTTGAGAAAATAAAACAAGCACAACATACTAAGAATCCATACTACATCAATTCGACCCACATCCATTGCTATCCACTGCCCGATCAACATCTTCCGCCACCAATTCTTCCATTACATTTATCACTCAGTTCACCGAACCACTCACATCCACAAGTTGCTCCACACAAATGTATTCTTGTAGCCAACACACACCATCATTTGAGGCAAACCCTGTGATGGATTTCAGAAAAATAATACCACACACCACCCCATTCCAAAGCCTTGGCAGCTTTGAGGGGTCCTTTTGAAACACCAGTGGGAACCACTCCAATGCTCGACCCCTCCAACTTATTAGCTAATAGTCCTTTGGAAAAGGAATTCCACGACCATCCTTCATATTCTCTATCACATCCTCCATCCCTTCAATAAATTTTCTTCAAATTAACTTCCTACATAAAGCTGTCACATCCTCCTTGGATTCACCTGCGTTCAACAGAGCTGCGAGGAACATAGTAGAGATGTCTGTGTTGATATGATACCTATGATGTTCCCACAAAAAATTCATTCCAAGGATCATTTTTTACTGCATGCAAAATCAACCCATGGCATGATTTAAATACACACCCCAACTATTTCTCAAAGATCTCACTCGAAAAGGAAATTTTCCTCTTTAGACATTCGAGCTAGATCGATGTATCCATTCCAAGCCCCACCTCAATAGAAGCTACATAACACCTTCAGATATTTCCACACCAAATTTCACACCTTAGCTTCACACACATAGGAAGGCACCCACTATATGTTGTTACAAATATGAAGTTGTCATTGATGTCAACAAGCCTATGTTATCATTGATGATAGTTTGACAATGGTTGAGAAGAGATTGTTGTTTTGATTAGTTGCATTATGTTTTCATCAGTTAAATTTTCTGATGTTAACCTCTAGTGTCACTTTGACAAGCTTCTATTTATGGTTCAGATGTTGAGGATATTGAGAAAATTGATAAAATAAGGAAACATGGTTTTGCAGAGGTGTTTTGATTTTGCTTCACATTTCTTTTGGGTTGAAGATCTACTTGTTTGGTTTGGATATGTTGGTTAGAGGTGTTCAAAGTTTCTATATCTAGAATTTTGGCTTCTGGATCAAAGGTTAGAGGAAGTTATATTCACCAGTGTGTGAACTGGTTTTACAGTATTATTTACAGAGGTTTCTGGGAGAAATGTGTTTTCTCCGCATTTCTTCGTAGTTGTTATTCAAGTCTTACGATTCTAAAGGTGTGTTGATAATGTTGATCTCTTGCCTATGTCAAGAGGATTTATGGTTTGGTACTCCAGAAGTTGGATTGTAGAGTTGCAATGTTTGGTAGTGTAGTTTGAGTGTACTGGGCACACACATTCTGATGGTGTGAGTTGTTGCAAAGGATTTGAGTGAATTTCAGGAGGATAGAGGAATATTCTAGACTATGATGAAGCATGGTAGGTGGTTCACAAGTCATCCTTGGATTTGAGGAAGCGTGTAATTTAAAGTTTAATGGGGTTTGCATGGGTAACGACTGACCTGGTGTTTAAACTACATTTGAAGATGTTTAAACATTAATGAAGGAATAACATGGCATGCGAGAGTTAGTTTGGGTCCCAGTTAAGTTTTTCTTTGGTCCACTTTTGTTCCTATCCATTGTGGGAATGTTTAGTACTGACCTAGTTTGAATTTGTAAAGTGTAAGAATAGTGTAGCTGACTTGAAGATGTTTTTCAAGTTGCAGATAGTAAATGTAAGGTGAATTGATGCAAGGTAGAATGTGGAATAGAGTAGAGTGTTGTGATGTGAAACTAAGTCCAAAAGTGCAAATTTCAGGGTGAGCTATAATGCAAGATTGCTAAATGTAGTGAGTTGAGGTATCTTGACCTCTTGAAGGCTGCTAGTGTCGTTGGAGCTATTGTGGTGGATTCTCTATTGCATTGAGATTGTGTTCTCTATGTAACATTCTATATTCTATCTTCTTTCTATTAACATAATGAGCCTGAGATGCAAGCGTTTTTGGACAGTGTGTCCTATTCTAGTAGTGATCCTCTTTGTACTAGTTTTTCAATTACTTATATTGTGAGCTAATCCTCATTGTGGTTTTTACCTCATTGGATTTTCCATGTAAATCTAGTTTGCTCTTGTGTATGGTGTTGGTTGTTTCAATTTTTTTATCTTCTTTTCATGTTTAAACATTATAATAGATTAAGGGTTTAATGACTAAATGTGGATCTGATTATTATTGAGGATTTTGATGTTTTAATTTGGTACAACTAATTCATCCCCCTCTTAGTTTCCTTGTTCATTCAACAATTGGTATCATAGTAAGGTTCCTTAGAAAAATCTTGATTGCTTGAGGTAGATCCAGATGGCAAACAAAGAGATCCCTATGTTTGATGGCATAGACTATGCATTCTGGAAGGTAAAGATGGAAGGCTATTTGATTTATCTTGGATGTGAAATTGCAAGGGAAGTAAATACTACATACACCATACATGTAAATGGTCCATGCACGAGTGATGACATTAAGGCCTATGAGATAGATGGAAAGGTAAGGTTTGTTCTTTTGACTAGTCTTACACATACCGAATTAGTGAAAGTTATGGATTCAAAAACTAATAAATAAGTTTGGGATAAGCTAAAAAGTATCTATGAAGGAGATGATAAGGTTAAACAAGCTAAGTTACAAAATCTAAAGGCACAATTTGAGATTTTGTGGATGTATAATGATGAAACAAACACAAGTTACATGCAGAGGGTTAATGAACTGGTAAGTGCTACGAGAGGTCTTGGTGCACAAGTCAAAGAACCTAAAGTGGTAAAGAAAATTCTCATAACTCTTCCTAATTCTTATAGTGATTTTATTTTTCTATTGAGAAATTTACAAATTTTAATACCTACACTAGAGATTAGTTGTATGGAACACTACCTACATTTTAAATGAGGAAAATTGGTCCGAAAATGGTGCAAAATGGAGACTTCTTTCAAGACCAAAAAAAAAAAAAAAGCTGAAGATTCAACTGAACATGATCTTGATGATGTGGAAGCTAACTTTGTAAGAAGAATGAAAAAGGGCACCAGTAAGTACAAAGGTAAATTACCTTTCAAATTATTTAGTTGTGGAAATATAGGTCACTATGCTTCAAGATTTCCAAACATAACTGTGAACAATAAGAAAAAGGAAAACAAAGGAAAGATAATCAAGAAAAACTACTATGTTAGAGAAGATGCTGGTATTTCTGATGATGAATATGATTATGAAGATGATGATAATGAATTTTTTTTCTTCGATTTAAAAGACAAAACTAGTTCTACTAAATCTGAGAGTTGTGCGAAGGAAAGTGTCCCAGAGAAAAAGGATAAAATTGGAGGTACCTTGGTATCCGCTTTTCATGTTAGAAAGGACAAGAACTATTGGGTTATTGGTAGTGGTTGCTCAAATCATATGACTAGAGATAAGAGTAAGTTTTTTAAACTTAAAAAATATGATGGAGGACTTGTTAAATTTGGAAATGATTTAAGTGCTAAGATTTGTGGAATAGGTTCAATCAATTTTGATGGAAAAAATAATATCGAAGATGTTTACTATGTTAAAGGTTTAAGACACAACCTCTTGAGTGTTAGAAAAATGTGTAGCAAAGGATACAATCTTATGTTTCACAATGATGGATGTGAGATCAAAAAAGAGTCTAGAATTGTAATTGCTGTTGGAAAGAGGAAAGATGGAAACATCTATTAGCTCAAGGGTGTTGATGGTCACTGTTTTATGGATCATATTAATGATAGCTAGTTATGGAACAAGAGAATGTGTCACATCAATTTTGATAACCTAGTTAGAATCAGTTTAGTTCAAGTAGTGAGAGATCTGCCAAGGAGTATAAAGCCAATTGATGCTGTTTGCAAAGATTGTTGATGTGTGGTCTCACAACACACCCCAAGAATGTAAGAATTAGGGATCCCAAGTGAAGACTAATACTTATGGCAGGTGCTGAGTAGTTGAAAAGATCACTAGAAGTGAAAAGAAAAGAGAAAATATTTTTCTTAAAAGAGTACTTTGTAATTCAAGTGTTCTAAATACCGGGTACCAGGAACCGAGAATGTCAGAAAGGAAAAAGGTAATGCAAGTATTGAGCAAAGTGTTCCAGTCCGATAGTCAAGGTCCAGTAAAGATGGAATTTATGATACAACCAAAGTCCAGGAAAATCATGGGTAAAGCTGAATACTAGCTACCGAGTACCAGGTAACGATGCAAAGCAAAGTTTTAAAATTTTAAGGCTATCTAAGAAGTCTGATAGTTTGGTAACCTAGTATATAAAAGGATAACTAAGCAAAATTTATGATTTTCTTGAAAGTGTGTTATTTATGAGGGATTTACATGATAAAAATTTAATGATGGTTTTATTTACATGAGATTTTTTTATATAAATGTTTTTTTAAAGAGATTTAATAGGTGGAATTTGTGATTGCAAGAGAAGCAGATTGTGATGCAAAGTTCGGGTATGAACGGTTAGGAAAACTAAAGTTGTAGGAAGATATGATGGTGTTACCGGGTTCAACAATACACTTTGGGAGCACATGCAGGAATAAAGTTCGTTGCAAAGGGACACCAGATACTAGAAACTGGGACTCTGGATTTTAAGCATGCAACAAAGAAGTGTATTCATTTCGGGGATTACTTATTCCTGGAATGTTCAAACTAAGAGTGAACCTGAATGTAGGAACGAGAATTCCACCTGATCATTCTAAATATATGGGAGTTTCCTACAATTTTTTTTAGCGGATTTGTTTGGTTCCAAGAAGGAACCCCAATAATAAGAAGATGAAAAACCCGAAGGATTTCAACATGCAAATGGAAGTTGACCTTCATTGACTTTGATTGCCATTCTCTTACTAGTCACCATATTCCGTGTGCCTTGATGTGATTCATCCCTTTGATTTCCTCTCATGTATTTGTCTTATCCTACCTATGTCTTACTTCTATAAAAGGCTAGGGGATACTTCTTTGTAAGTTAAGTTTCAAATTTGTGGATGTCAAAAGAGCCAAAACTTCTCGAAGTTTTGTTCTTTTGTTCTTGTTTTCTGAATCATTCTAGACTAAAAAATTGTATGCACATAGAACTTAATCAATATCGAAGACAATTTGATAGCTACATATCTCATGTATCTTTTGTAGCTGGTTTTGTTAGTTTACCCGAACAAGACCGTATGTTGTGCCGTTTAAGGGTGCATACAAAACCTACTTGGTGTCCAAACTAAAACCCCCTTCTTTAAAAGCTCACATTGTTTTATATCTAGATGTGAAGCAATCTGGTGACGTATAAAGTGGTTTTCTTTGATTTGATTAAATATTAGGGCACGCGTGGAGAATAATCGGGATAAATTTTATTTTTCAGTATTTTTTATGCTTTATTTTAGATTAGATGTTTAAATTCCTGAAAATGTTTCAAAAAATAGATGAATGAATGGAAATTTATTGAAAATATTTTGTTTTTTATGAAATTACTGAATGCTTAAAGCTAAATCTACTTAAGTGATATCAAAATTGTTTGATGTTCATGAAATATTATTTCAAATCTTTTGATTTCATGAGATTATTTTATGATTGAACTAGAAATCTTGTATCTGATGCTTATGATTCTTAATGAAACCAGAGACATTTTTTAATGAAGTTAAAGATAACCATAGAATCCTTGAGATTAATAGCAATATCACATCATACCCTGGAGTGAACCTAGTATGGTCAAGACCTGGCCTTTGAATCCTTGGGATTAAGCTAAGTCAACCTTTTCCTATTACACATACACCTTAGGTTTCCCTAGTTTAGTCTTTCAAGTAAATATAGGTTCTTCATGGTTTTCCTGTGAGGATTTTATCTGCACTATTGTTGTGAGTGACATTGTCGTCAACAATTGTCAATTTGGAAACAAACTAGAAGTAGTTTCAAGGGAAAAGAACAATCTTCTACTAGATTATTGGAATTAGTACACATAGACCTTTGTGGTTCGATAAGACTGAGAATTCTTCAAGGTGATAGGTATTTCATGCTTTTGATTGATGATTACTCTAGAATGACATGGGTTACTTTTCTTAGAGAAAATTTGAAGCCCTAGATATATTTAAATCATTTAAAGCTATGGTTGAGAATGAAATGAATTTGAATATCAAATTTTTGAGGTATGACAGAGGTGGAGAGTTCACCTCCAATGAATTTAACATGTTTTGTGAGAATCATGGCATAAAGAGGTACTTGTATGCCCCTGAGACTCCTCAATAAAATGGAGTAGTTGAAAGGAAAAATAGGACTATTTAAGAAGTTACAAGGACTATGATGAGAGAAGCTGATCTACCGTAAGTCTATTGGAGAGAAACAATTCATACTACTATTTACATACTTAGCATAGTTCAAGGAAGAGCTAACAACACAAAGACTCCCTATGAGTTGTGGTACGAAAGGATTCCTACTGTCAAGTACTTTAGATTGTTTGGAAGAAAATACTATATTAGAAGAGATGATGAAAACTTGGGAAAGTTTGATGCAAGGTCTGATGAAGGCATCTTCCTTGGATATTATACTAAAAGAAAAGCTTATAGATGTTATAATAAAAGACTAAAAAGAATCATTGAAAGTGCAAGTGTCAAGGTTGATGAAGATTTGTAGAATTTAGTTGTAATAGATGGATATGAGTTAGAAAATCCTGCTTGCAGAGAAGAAGAAGAAAAAGCTAAGGAAAAAGAAGTGCATAATGAGGAAGAAGAAGCTCTGAAAAAGACGCTTAAGACTCCTAAGTATGTATAGAGAAATTATTCTGAAGAATAGATCATTAGAGATAAAAACAAAGGTGTTTTGACAAGAAGAGGAGCTACTGAAGTAGAGGTAAATCTGTGTTTACTCTTTGAAATTGAACTAAAGAAAATAAGTGAATCATGAAAATATGAACATTGGATGAAGGCAATGGAAGAAGAACTTAAGCAGATTGAGAAGAATCAAACTTGGGAACTGGTTCCTAGACTTGAAAAAAAAAAAATTATTCCAAAACTAAGTGGGTATTTAGAAACAAGTTGAATTAGAATAGAAAAGTGGTAAAAAATAAGGTGAGGCTTGTGTGTAAGGGATATGCACAAATTGAGGGAATAGACTTTGAGGAGACATTTGCTCCGGTAGCTAGAATGGAAGCAATCAGGATGTATTTTGCTTTTGCAACACATAAATACTTTAAAGTTTATCATATGGATGTGAAGTATGCTTTCTTGAATGGAGAATTGGAAGAAGAAGTTTACATGGAACAATCGAAAGGATTTCAGTTGTTAGATAAACCTAATATGGTTTGTATATTGAAAAATGAATTGTATGGAGTGAAGCAAGCTCTTAGATCTTGGTATACAAGGTTGGAAAAATATTTGATACAATAAGGATTCAATAAGAGCACCACATATAGTAATATTTACTTTAAAGTTGAGGAAGATCGAATCTTGATAGTTGTTGTGCATATTGATGACATAATATTTGGAGGCAATGAAGCTACATGTAAAATGTTTTTAGAAGAGATGCAAAAAGAGTTTGAGATGTCTATGTTTGGGGAGATGAATTTATTCCTTGGGCTACAAATCAATCAAATAGATAAAGGAATATTCATTTCACAATTAAAGTATGTTAAAGAGATGTTAAAGAAGTTTGGAATGGATGACTACAAACTGGTATGTACTCCTATGGTTACTAGTTGCAAACTGAGTAAGGAAGATGAATCCCCTAAGGCTAATTAGAGCAAGTATAGATCTATGATTGGTGGACTACTATACCTAACTGCTAATAGACCAAATATCATGCATGCAGTTTGTCCTATGGCTAGATTTCAACAAGATCCCAAAGAGGTACATGTTGCAACAATGAAGAGGATATTCAAATATTTGAAGGGAACTCCAAATTATGGCTTGTGGTATCCTAAGGATACTGATTTCACATTGAGTGCTGACATAGATATAGATTAGGCTAGTTGTGTTGATGGAAAGAAAAGTACTAGTGGTGGTGCATTCTTTCTTAGATGTAGATTGGTATCATGGCTTAGTAAGAAACAAGATTTAGTTTCTTTATCTACTACAGAGGTTGAGTGTATTGCAACAATATCTTACTGTAGATAGGTATTATGGATGAGACATATATTGAAGGATATTGTAGTAGTGTATGATGAGCCTATTTATATCTTTTGTGATAATACAAGTGCAATCAATATTTCAAAGAATCTAGTGTTGCATTCAAGAACAAAGTATATATCAATTAGGGATCACTTTTTGAGAGAGTAGGTTATGGATAATGAGAAAATATTGAATATGTGCCTACAAAGGATCAGATTGCTAATATATTTAAAAAGACTCTTCCTAAGGGTACTTTTGAGTATCTTCAAGAAATTTTGGGGGTTATTGCCCCTCCTTTGAACTAGATGCATATGGAGTTGCATAATTCTTGTGGATCCATGGATTTATTCTTTGTCTAGACTGATGTTGGTGGCTAGCTCTCAGGGGGAGTAGGTAGTGACATTGTTGTAGTATGAAATTTATGGTGTAGAGGTTGCTGAGGTGATTGGTATGCACTCCTAAGGGGGAGTATTAAGAGAAGTTACACGTATCTTGGTTCTATGTCAAAGGGGGAGAACAATGAAAAATACCTTATCCTTTGCCATTGATGTCAAAGGGGGGAGAGAGAGAAGTCATGTGAAAAAGGCGAGTGAAGTCATGGTAGAGAAAGAGAAGTCATGTGAAAAAGGAAAGTATCAGTGGGAGAGAGAGTATAATGAGCTAGTTGTGTAAAGGGGGAGAAAAGAGAAAATGAAATAAGTATGTTCAGAGTTATTGTGTCTTTTATGTTTTTTCACATCTTGTGTTGCCGTCAATTACAAAGGGGGAAATTGTTGTAAGTATGAAGGTGTTGTCATTGATGTCAAAAATTCTATATTTTCATTAATGATAGTTTGATAGTGGTTGAGAAGAG
Organism: Sequoia sempervirens; assembly: GCA_007258455.2. Lineage (NCBI taxonomy): Eukaryota > Viridiplantae > Streptophyta > Pinopsida > Cupressales > Cupressaceae > Sequoia > Sequoia sempervirens. Next base: position 361,232,975 of record VDFB02000003.1, on the reverse strand, counting down.
ATTATTGCTTTAATTAGTTGCATTGGTGTTGCTTTTACAAGCTTCTATTTATGGTTCAGATGTTGAGGATATTTGAGAAAATTAATAAAATAAGGAAACAAGGTATTGCAAAGGTGTTATGGTTTTGCTTCACATTTCTTCTGGGTTGAAGATATGCTTAAGTGGTTTGGGTATGTTGGTTGGAGATGGTCAAAGTTTCTATATCCAAAATTTTGGCTTCTGGATTAAAGGTCAGAGGAAGTTATGTTCACCAGTGTGTGAACCAGTTTTGCAATATTATTTATAGAGGTGTTTGGGAGAAATGTATTTGTTGCACGTTTCTCTGCTGTTGTTCTTCAGGTCTTGAAATTTTGAAGGTGTGTTGATAATGTTTATCTCTTTCCTGTATTGAGAGGATTTGTGGTTTGGTACTCCAAAAGTTGGATTATAGAGTTGCAGTATTCGACAGTGTAGTTTGAGTGTATTAGACACGTATATTCTGATGGTGTGAGTTGTTGAAAAGGAGTTTAATGGATGTTAGGAGGATAAAGGAGTATTATAGATTGTGATGAAGTATGGTATGTGGTTTGCAAGTCATCATTGGATTTGAGGAAGCGTGTAATTCAAAGTTTAATGGTGTTTGCATGGGTAACAACTGACTTGGTGTTTACACTACATTTGAAGATGTTTAAGCATTAATGAAGGTGTAGTGTGGTGTGTGAGAGTTAATTTGGGCCCCAATTAATTTTTTCTTTGGTTGAATTTCATTCCTATCCATCACGGGAATGTTTAGTGCCAACCTCATTTGAATTTGTAAAGTATAAGAATAGTGTAGCTGACTTGAAAATGTTTTTCAAGTTATGGATGGTATAAATGCAAGGTGAATTTATGTGAGGTAGAGTGTGAAATAGAGTAGAGTGTTGTGATGTGAAACTAAGTGCAGAATTGTGAATTGTAGTGTGAGCTATAATGCAAGATTACTGAATGTAGTGAGTTGAGGTATCTTGATCTCTTGAAGGCTGCAAGTGTCATTGGAGCTATTATGGTGTAATCTCTGTTTTATTGAGATTGTGTTCTCTATGCAACATTCTATCTTCTATCTTCTTTCTATTTCGATAGTGAGCCTGGGATGTGAGCCTTTTTGGATGAAAATAGGAAAATGGGAGTGCTCTCTTTCACCCTTAGGGTTTTGGACCTAAGAGGAGAGAGACAATTTTCATACTCTTCACTCAAGAACAAACCCTTGAGATTTCAATACAAAGGAGACTAGAATCTTGCAAAGGGGCTGTCCTAGGGGCTGAATGAGATCTAATGAGCAGTTCACCACCAAGTTTAGACTTGGAAAAGATAATGAAATGAAAAAAACAAAGTAAAACCCTAATTAAATGTGAGACAATACTAAATGACCTAGGGAGATGAATAAAATGCAACAAAAAGCTATCAAACAAAAAAGTGTGCATCTAGGAGACTGAAAAAGGCAGAATGGAGGTCTAGATCACTAAAAAATTTGCTATTGATGTTGACTGGGACTCATTCACCAAGTTGGGTGAATTAGTCTAGTTTTTGGGAAAATGCACTGGAGCAGGTGTGATGCAAAAATATCGGTATTGGCTGAATTACGCTTGATCCATGAAGAATCGAAGCATAATAGAGACACCAATACTCAAATCTCAACGAGATCAATCAAATAAAATTAAAACTAAACATTTCATCAAAACCTAACATACTAAATCATGAAAGCTTTCAAAACATCTACTCTAATCCATCTGAAACTTATATTGTTGTGGAATTGGTGTTGTGTTGATGTGGAACGATGACCCTTTCCCAATCTCGTGATTAGTGAGCCTATTTCAGTCGATTCTATGGAAGAGAATCGATGAAACCATTGTGATTGATGTGTGAAAACCTAGTTTATGCTAAAATGAACATGATGTAAGCTAAGTTACCATGATTTTATGCTAAATGATGAAGATATACAAATGCTAAGCTATTGCTAAGCTAATTCTATGCTAAAAGATTCAAAACCCTAGTTTATAAACAAGCTAAGATGGATGCATGGAATCCATTAATGGATGCTCTAAGCTATTATGCAATGAAAATGAACTAAAATAAGCTAACAAGTGAGTAAATTGAGAGTATGGATGCAAGTGAATTCAAAAACATAAGTTTTCAATTGAAAGATGGATCCATTTGTCTCCAAATAGTGACCTATTTATAGGAGAGCAAATGAGGAATGAATGGTTGAGATAAAAAAGGATAATCAACGGTTCAAGATGAAGGGGTTGAGAGGCATGGATCATGGATTCTCATCAACAGATGAGAATGCAAGATGAAAGTTAATCAAGGGCCCACACTTGCCTCAAACAAACACACTTTTGACCTGCTCACACAGGCTGAAGGTAACTTGCTAAAGAGGTTAAAGGTTAACTTGCATTTGAAGCTAAGTGAGTTGATTGGAGGAGAGAGAATATTCCTTTGGGTGAGGAAAAAGGTAATTTACAAATTAAAACAAATTTTTAATTGTGTAAAAAGGAGGATAAGGAATATTCCATGGGAATATTCCCTTTGCTTAGAAGAAAATTAGTTTAATTGCTAATTAAACAAGATTTAATTTATGCAATTAGGGATTAGAAGAATTAAAAGACATTTATTAAATTGGATGATTTAATAAATGGGGGAGGGATGAAATGATATTTAATTAAATAACTTAGGGTTATTTAATTAAATAACTTAGGGTTATTTAATTAAATAAGATGACTTAGGAGATTAAATTAAATATTTTGATTTATTTAATTTAATCAGATGAAGTGTTAGTGCGAAAAGAGATGAATTAACCCGATCTAATTAATTAGGCCAAATAGATGGAAATGATGCAATTAATTAATTAGCTAGGCTAATTAAACTAATTAAGAGAAAATAGGATGGATTAAAGAGGAAATGATAGTAAATTTGATTTAAATATATGAAATCGATTAGGATATTTTTTTAGTGTCTACATTTTTCCCCTCTTTGAAACGAGGTACTTGTTGCTTCGATTCAAAGAATAACGCTTTTCAGATAAAAAATGCTGCCTAAATAAAAAAATATTTTTTTATTGATTTTTTTTAGATCCCCCAATGGAAGGATTAAGCTAACTCCTTGCCCCCTTGAGAAATCAGACAGAAATTTTGAATTTTGGGTTGATTTCTCGACAAAGGTTCAAAAGCTTCACCAAGGGTTCAAAAATGTTTCAGGATACAAGAATAATGCCAAAAACGCAAAAAATGATGCAAAATTACGTCCAAATTGGAAAAATTGGTGAAAAGGATAATAAACCCTATTATTAAGGTTAAATTATGGAAAAAATCCCTAATTTTCTAGCTTAAATAGGCCAAGAGGGGTCATTTTTAATTTATTTGTGCATTCACACTTAAGGAATTCTTGCGATTTGAGCTCTAACCCTTCGATGAAATTCTGCCCTGAGAGTTTCCTAGACACATTTCTGATCGAGTTCGAGAGTTCCAGTGGCTTCTAGGTGCAAGACCACCAGTGTGTGATTCAAAATCTGATTTGAAATTTGAAATTTTGATACATTTATTAGGCATTAGAATTTAGATTTCGGCGGCGTCACTAAACTTAAATCGGCGATGCCCAAATAATTTATAGCGACACATATGTATATGGTGATGCTTTTCTTGATTTAAAATTAGGGTTTCTAATTTTAAATGGCAACGCGAGCTTATTTGGTGACACACTTTCTGATTTAAAAATTAGGGTAAGGTTAGGCCAGAAGCTAAATTGTGATGCCAGCTTGTCTAGCGAAGCATTTTCCAATTTTATTTTTTAAATGCATCAGGCATCACTATTTGAAATTTGGATATAGCGACGCTATTGTAAATCATGACGCTTTTGTGATTTTTGAGCCGAAAGTTTCAAACAACTTCAAATTTTGATGATTTCCTGATGTGTGCTTCATAGGTGTAGGAGGTCTTCCACCATTGATTTCGAGGGAGCACAAGCCCATGGTTCTGGAGAGATTAGGTGATCTTTTAGAGTTGCGCCAGGAGCACCTAGGAGAGATTGGATTATGGTACATTACATAGGCACCCATTATTAGGACCCATTTGGTGATGATGATAGCTCTGTGCAAGATATGGCACAGTGAGACCTTGTCCTTCCACCTTCTGATGAGGGAGGCGACAATTACTTTTGAGGACGTGTGGTGGATATTGCATTTTCCTATCCACGATGATCGCGTGATTTACAATACCGATGCCGAGTTCAATGCATGTTTTGAGGTAATGGAGATGGACTAGATTGCATTGGTAACATCTTAGATTGATTTAGAGACATACAAAGGTCACGTTTTGACCTTTATATTGATCATCGTAGTCATCATTTCAAGTTTGGTCGCTCCAGAAAGACGTGGCAGATACTTTAGTCTAGGATGGGGCTTGGTGTGGCACCAGATGCTACACAAGAGGACTCTTTTTGTGTAGGGGCCTGTGTTGCTAACCTCCTTATACCATGTTTTACATGATTTTATTTATTGTGATGGGAGAGCCCTCGGTGCAAGGGTTACTCTGCTTCATATTTGGGCATGGAAGCACATTGCCACTCTTCAACCGATTGTACAGATGGTAGATGTGGAGCCAGATGATCCCATCATTTGGAGATATTGAGGTGCCATCACTCTTAGGCACACTAGATAGATTGAGCTCTTGTAATGGAGATGGGTTATAGATGATATGACAATTTTTCGCTGGCACCCATGGCTTCATATTCTGCCATGATACGATGATATACAATAGTTATTCTTTTACAAACATACCTATTACATGTAGGGTCAAGAGAATACAATGATTGAGCGATACCTTCCTAATAGGGTATCCAGATAGTTCGGGGATGTACATGATAGGCCTGATGATGGATATAGGGCCATTTTTTCTAGGTTGGCTAGAGAGGTTCCCACATGGGGGCTGACTATTCTGGCTGTAGAGGTCATTGAGAGCTTCTGACAGTTGGTTGCCCAACCTTGGGCATATGATCAGGGTCAACAAATAGTGTAGAACACTCTGACGTATGATGCATGGTTCATCTCACCAAGGCGATTGATAGATCCAATAGGTGATCCTCCCAAAGGGAGACCGCGGGGTAGAGGTGCCAGGGGCATGGGACATGGAGGCTAGGGTGGATAGATTCTGGGGGCTCCTCTGGTTGTACAACAACCACAGGTTTAGCCATAAGTACAACCACATATGTAGCCACAGGTACATCTGTAGCCAAGACCACCACCACCACCAAATGTGTGAGATGCATAGATTCAACAACTGCAAGAACAAGTGTAGGAATTGACTGGTGAGCGAGACTAGGCCCACAAGCAGGCTTTGGCTATTACTGTTGAGCGAGACTAGGCTCGATAGTAGGTGATCGCAGTGACAGTAGAGAGAGATGCAAGACTACAAAGGGTACATGCTGTCATAGGAGAGAGGGAACAAAAGGTGGCTAGGCGGCAGCAGATCAAGGTTATGGTGGCAACAACACATGGTCAAACCATTTCAACACGGTTGTATAGAGAGGCTATCATAGAGGTTGCATACTACAAGAAACATTATTACCGAGATGTTCCAGTGGCTCTTCGTTAGCTAGATTTTTCATAGTGCAACGATGCACATTCCTGTGTAGAGGATCAACTTGAGAGGTAGGTTGGAGAGGGTAGCAACCGCCAAGGCTATCTTTTTGATGTACAAACACTTTTTGATTTTTCCTCATTCTTTATAATTGATATATATTCATGGGATCCTTTTTGATAGCCTCATGGATATTGTACTAATCAATGTACATACACTGATCCAGATTTTGTACCATGACATATGTTTTGATATATATATGATACAGATACAGATGATTCATGCTATGATGTGTTGACTTTATTTCATGTATGGATGATGTAATATGGATGCATTTATATGATCATGTATGAATTCGTTTTATTTTATGCCTATGTGGTATGTGATGATCATGATATGGATGGATGCAATGTTATGTTATTTTTTCATTATCTTTTTGAAATATGATATGGATGGATGATGATGCAGATGTTATGGATGCAAATGATGTGGATGCATTTCTTTTTGTATATTTTCTATGCATGTTTTGATGATGATGTATGCATATGGATGTATGGATGCAAATACTTATGATATGCAATGATTTAAGATGTTTAGAATTATTCATCACAACTCAAATGATTATGCAAAATGTATGATTGGTGTGCAATGATTATGTTGATGGATGTGATGATTATGAGATGTATGCATGCTAATGGTTTGTGGATGTAGGGTGGATGCATTGATGATGTTTTTATTGACTGTCATGATACCAGGTTAGCATGGAGAGAAGATAAAAGAATAAGGAATGAAAAATCGATGCTGATGATTGCTTCAAAAGATCCAACAAGTCCTTGATCCATCAAGAATTTATTAGAGATGATGATGAGACAATGCAAAATGTAGGATGAAATATAGGATGGGATGCTCACACTTCAGGATTGGGATTTTTTGTCATTCCTTATTGTTTTATATAACACATAGACACGATGCATCAAGGTATTGATAACCAGGACAACGTTGTATCTAGTGTAATGGATTTTGAATCGAAAAATAGATAGGATAGTTCTTGTTCACACCTTGACATACAAAAATGTTGTTAGAATGCAAGTTAGAAGCTTAGAATATATTGGAACAAAGCATACACAATAGTCAACAACATACTCCAAACAACCTTCCTAACACAACTAAGCAAGTATGCACCAAGATTATTTTACAAGAGTATCCACAAGCACAAAAAATGAAAGATAATGATCAATTCCCCATTCCTTTCTCTCTAATTATTTTGTTAGACATCATCAAGAGGTCATTGGAATGGGTCATTAAGATAAATCATAAGAAAAGATCAAAGACAAACAATCAGTGTTATCTATAGCTCCTGCCTAGTTCAAGTTTAGCTAAGGTGATATCTAATACTAATGTCCATTGTAGGAAAGATACATCCTAGGACATGTTGTTTAGAGGGTTGTTTGATGTTGGGATGATGATGCTAAGATGATCCATTGCTATAAACTTTATTGACACATTTACCTATGATTTAGACTTTAGATTTTGACTTTTGGGTTTGCACTTTACGACTTGCTATGTTTGTTTTCTACTTGTTTTTCCAAAGGTTGAAGGTGACGATCAATTTATTATGGATGAAATTTTATTGCGGGTGAAAGTGAGATGGGATGGATGGGTTTTGGATTTTTTGGAATATTTCAATGTTTTTGGTATTTTAAATTTTTTTTGAGGCTATTTGAACAGTCTTTTTGAATGTTTATATGAATGTTTAGGATTTTTGGATTTTCTAAGGCTGTTTAGGGTTTTCTGAGTTTTGAGGCTTTTTAGGTCTTTTGGACATTTTCTATTGTTTTTGGATTTTGAATTTTCAAATGTTTTTGTGTTTTCTAAATATTTGGATGTTTTGGAATTTTTGAGATGTTTTGATGTTTTTGGATTTTTGAAATATTTGGATGTTTTAGGGTTTTCTGAGTTTTTGAGTTTTGACCAAGAACCTAACCTAAAGACCTATCCTAGGGGCATCGGGGGATGAACAAAGATTAGCATTTCTTAAGTTATACATGCAAAGACCATGCAGTTTGACTAACTCGACCTATTTACAAGATGAAGATATGAACATATGAGAGATGACAATTTATTATGATGGACTGCTAAAGGACTGACCTAGAGTGTCTCGGGGGCACATCAATGATGGCCTTGCCTACGTTCAAGCTTAGAGACGATGTAGTTCGACAAATAGACATTTTAATTTGGATTTTTGATGTTTGACCTTTTTAGGGTTTTGATGTTTTCTGGATGTTTTGGATTTTAGCCTTTACAATTTTCTGAACGTTTTTGGATTTTAGCTGTATAGGATTTTGCAAATGTTTTTGGATTTTCTAGATAAGATTTTATGAATGTTTTTGGTTTTTCTGATAAGATGTTCCATGACCTCAGGATATACAAGAACCCCATTGTGATGCATAAAAAAATTCCCCTAGTGTGATATGTTAGCCTACTTCGATAAAGGCAGGACATATTGACCTTGGGAATATGCCAAGTAGTGCTAAAGAGTTCATGATACCTAATAGTGACAAGCCATGAAAAGGACACGAGAGAGGGATGAATGGTGATGCAAAGAATGATAGGCCAAAAGAGCCAAAGAATAGAAGAAGATGCTTTATTTATGCAAGGTTCCTATTTACCAGGTCTTCACCAAGGTACTTGCCCAAAGCACAATCAAAGTGGTTTTCACTATAGAACAATTTTTTTTTCTTTACTTTTTTCAATCCTTTTTCTTATTTTTTTTGGATTTTGATCATTTTTTGGTTTTTTGTATTTTCTGATTTACACCCTTCATGTTTAGGCATATTTTTTTTGAGATACAAGATATTGATTGGCTCTTGTAAGGGTTCACCTTTAGGGGTTGACAGCTGGTATGCCCTTGATCAGTAGCTTGCTGTGATGACAAAGGGACCCAACAAGTTAGGTTCAAACTTTCCTTTACTGTCTTGATCTGGAAGGTTCTTCTAATTTTTCTTTAAGACAAGATCACCTACTTGGAATGATCGACATTTGATTCTCTTGTTATAGCTCTGCTTTAGTTAGTTTTTAGATACTTGCAAGTGATTAAGGGTGTCTATGTCGTAGAAAAATGGCCCCTTGGAATTTTCATGGTCTTTTAGGTCTTTCTTCACGATGCTTGGTCCATTTTTCTTTGATTTAATGTTGTAATGTGACTTGAACATTCACATTAGGTCCTAAAAATTCAAATTATGGAATCTTGTGAAGGTGTTGTGAAGTGTTGTAAAACATTTCTACACTTTTCTATACTCTATTCATTACAATTCACCTAAACATCACATTTTTATTCATCATCAAGTCCTATTTTGAAGTGTTGTAAAGTCTTGTAACAAGATTTCACACTTTTCTAGGCTTAATTTCACTGTTTACACCTTTATTATGCTTTATTTGACCCCTTTATGCACACTCAAAAGACTTAATTAAGTGTATTTTTGAATGTAAACTTGACAAACAACATTAAATGTAACTTAATTCCTAACACCAATTTTCAAGTCCAAGGTGGGAGCCATTTGCCATGGGTGGCAAATGAGTCCCTCTCAGTTCAAAATTAAAACTATTTCAAAATTTCTTTTGGGTTTTTATTCAAAATTACCTTATGTCTGTTGGAAATATGTGCCTCGATCCCACAGGCTGAAACCTCTGAAAGGGCCAAGTCGGTGTGACATCTTTTGTGTCTGGCTGAAAAGCAGCTTGAATCTTGTTGTTTTGTATAGGTCGCTGTGACCTTGCTTCAATCTCACCGAAGGAGCCTATCATTGTGACAAGGAGCAGTCATTGTGACCTCTTACCGCATGGAGATCTCTAGCTAACAGGCCACTCATATTGTATATCGGGATAACCTATGGCGGCTTGGTGAGAAGTCTTATTGAAAGTAATATGTCTCACCGACAACATTTTGCATTGAGGTCATCAGGATAACTAAAGGGGTCTCGGCATGAAGTCCCAACGAATAGCCAAAGTCTCGCCAACATAATGTTTCACATGGAGTCGTCAGAGTAACATATGGTGGCTCGGTAAGAAGTCTTACTGAAGAAGGAATGTCTCACTGACCGTTTCCACTCGGGGTAACTCAAAGGGCTTTGGGAAGATGTCCCAGCGAGAGTGGAAGGTCTTGCTGATGGAAAAACAATCATTTCGGTATGACTCTTGGCAACTAGTGGTGCAAGGTATGACTTGTGAGTGTTCAGAGTAATGTCTCCGCAATAGTGTTGTGTCTTGCCGACCGTTTGGACACTTTAGAATAACATGAAGTATTTGCTGTGAGGTCTTAACGATGGAAAGAAGTCTTTCCAACTATTCGGTATGACTTGAGGCTTCGGTATAACCCTTAAGAACTCGATATGATGTCTCGGTGAAAGGCGATTGTCTGGCTGATGAGAACACTCATGTCTATGTGACATATGGAGCTTCGTTATGATGTCTCATCGAAAGTGATGAGTCTTGGCGATAGTGGTACATGTGGTGAATGTCGGTATGAGGTCCTGGTGACATGAGGAAGTCTTAGCAATGGTCTTCTGAACTCGATGTAACATCTTGCTAATAGGTAAACTTTTGGCGATATCAAATGTTAAGCAATATGGCATCAGGGAGACATGGTTAGTGTCTCACCGACATGCCGATACAGTGTGAACTCTTTTGACCGAGCGATGACCATCTATGTGACATCTTGTGCACCAATCAGAGGAGCCGAATGGGAACTATTGGAAGACAGTTCATTGTAGCAGTTCTGAGAGGAAGCTTGACAAACAGGGAATGACATGAATACATTCTATAATTTTGCAGAGGTTCGGTTGGTTTGAAGAACAATTGTGTGAAAAGTTTGAATTGTATCAGAGTGATTTCTATTCTGTACAGATTGTAACTTGAAGGTTCCTGTACAAGATTGATCATTGTGAAAGCTGCTGTAATCTGGCATCAAAAAGATAAGTCAGAACTCTATATGTAATTATTTGTTACTGTAATACAAAGTGACTTCTCTTGGTGTGGTGGGTTTTTCTCCCGTAAGGGTTTTCCCACATAAATCTGGTGTTCATCTGTGTTTTTCTAATTCTCTGTTTCTGCTATTTAGTTCAAAGTGCATCTTAATTGAACTGTAATTGTAATTTTAAAAGGTATCTTTGCATTCTTCCCTGAGGTTTTTATGTTAGGAGAGTTGTTTCCGCATCTAATTTTCCTTACAAGTGGCATCAAAGCCTGTCCAGTTGTGTTATCCTTGTGGGTACGTTGGGTTTTTTGTGTCAATTTCCATTCAGTGGGAGTCTTGTAGAAGTTTTTCAATTTCTAATTACAGATTGAGATGGCTAGCAAATCATGAAAGATTGAAATAGAGAAGTTCAATGGCGGAAATTTTGAGTTATGGAAACTTAAGATGGAGGATCTCTTAGTGGATCATGATCTTTGGATTGTTGTGTCTGGAGCAAAACCTACAGGCATGAAGCAAGAAGATTGGGACCTTGCAGATATAAAATATAAGGGGATGATAAGGCTCCGTTTGGCAGACTCCGTTCTTCTGAATGTGCATGAGGAGAAGACTGCATCTTCCTTGTGGAAGAGACTGACGTCTATTTATCAGGGGAAGTATTTGGTGAATAAAATGTTCCTGAGGAAGAAAATATACTCTTTGAAAATGCAGGAAGGAGGGTCTGTAGCTGATCATTTGAACACATTCAACATGCTGATTGCACAATTAACTTCTGTTGGTGTAAAGACTGAAGAAGATGATTGCTGTATGTTTCTATTGTGTTCTTTTCCAAACTCTTGGGATCATCTCGTGATGGCTATTGGAAGTACAACATCCAGTTTCAAGATGGAAGATGTTGTTGGTTCTTTGCTATCAGAAGAGATGAGAAGGAAATCTTCTGAGATGGCTAAGGAAGCTCTTGCTATCAGAGGAAGATCGGAAGAGAAAGGTAAGAAGAAGGACAAGAAATCAAAATAAAAATCAGAAGGGAGATCAAAGTATCCTGGCAAGAAGTCCAAGGTGAAGTGCTGGAACTGTGGGCAACCTGGTCATGTTCGAAAGGATTGTAAAGAGGAGAAGAAGAAGAAGAATAAGTATTCTTCCGACAATGACTCTTCTCATAGTGATGCAGACGCCTTCATTGTAGCCTTGGCTACACAGGAATTAGATGATGTTTGGCTAATTAATTCTGGAGCATCTTTCCACATAACATCTCATAGAGACTGGTTCACAAATATGAAGAATACGATGGTGGAAAGGTGTACTTGGCAAGTGATTCAACTTTGGAAATGGAAGAGTCATAATTCAATTCTCTGATGGGAGTGTGAAGGGGATCAATGATGTTATGCACATACCAGGTCTAGCTCAAAATCTACTATCTATCAGTAAGCTGAATGATATTGGAGCAAGTCACGTTCTCAGGAAATGGCTGCAAGATGACTAGAGGCTCTATGGTGCTGGCTAGAGGTGCTTGAATTGGTACCCTGTACAAGCTGGATGCACAGCTGTTCAATGTAACAGTGTCTTTGTAAAGTCATAGAAGACTACTCATAGAGGTAAAGAGGGAAATGCTCCTAATTGTGTAAAATCTATGGAAGTAAAAATTCTTGTAGAGAAGACTATGCTCTGGCATCATAGGCTAGGCCACATAGGAGAAAAAGGTTTAAAAAACTTGAAGAACAAAAACCTGGTTGAGGGGCTTGAAGATTGTAGTCTTGAATTTGAATTCTGTGAACATTGTATATATGGAAAACAACACCGTGTTTCATTTTATTCCAGTCCTCATAAATCTTCTGGTTTGCTAGATTATATCCATTTTGATGTATTTGGTCCAGTGGATGTTCCTTCTTTGTCTAAGTCAATATACTATGTGTCGTTCATTCATGATTATTCAAGAAGAGCATTTGTTTATTTTTTGAAGAGTAAATCAAAAGTGTTCAGTCGATTTAAGGAATTTAAGAACCTTGTAGAAAATCAAACTGGTAGAAAAATAAAATGCTTAAGGACTGATAATGGCGGTGAATTTTGTTTTGATGAGTTTGAAAGATATTGTAAAGACCATGTGATTAAAAGACATAAGACTACACCTTATACTCCACAACAAAATGGAGTTGCAGAAAGGTTCAATAGGACAGTGATGGAGAGAGTACGAAGTATGCTGAGTAGTGCTGGCTTGGAGGAGAAGTTCTGGGCTGACGCTATATCTACTACATGTTACCTAATAAATCATTCTCCAAACTCTGCTCTTGTTGAGAAAACAACTTTGGAAGTGTGGTCTAGTAAGAAGCCCTCTTTAAGACATATTCGTGTTTTTGGCTGTGAGGCATATGCTTATGTGCCGTATGAGAAAAGATCTAAGTTGGAGACAAGGTTGTCAAATGTATTTTTATTGGCTATAGTGCTGGCATAAAATGATACAAGCTTTGGAATCCTGATACAGAGAAGGTTGTATATAGCAGAAGTGTAATCTTTCGTGAGCTAAAACCTTCCACTTTGGATCTGCAGTTAGAGACAAAGTCATAAAACAATAAGGATGTAGCTGTAATTCCTCCTACACCAGAGAAAGAAGAATTGAAAATTCAAAATGTACCTGAAACTGAGGAGAGCTCAAGTAGTTCTGAAAGTTCTGAAGAACAAGAAGAACCTCAGCCTCAGCAAGTGAGGAGGTCAACCCGTGAAAGAAAACAACCTGATATGTATGGGTTCTCTTTGATAGATTCTACTTGTTCCTATGCTTTAATTTCTAGCACTCATGAGCCTAGGACTGTAAAGGAGGAATTTAAAATGTCTGATTCACACTCTTGGTTGGAAGCCATGAATGAAGAAATGGCATCATTAGAAAATAATGGAACTTGGAGTTTGGTGCCCTTGCCTAAAGGCATAAAAGCTGTGGGTTGCAAATGGGTATTTAAAAAGAAGATTAGTCTGGATGGCAATGTGGAAAAGTACAAGGCAATATTGGTTGCGAAGGGTTATTCCCAGGTAGAAGGAATTGATTATGGGAAATTTTTTTCTCTTGTAGCTAAGCTGACATCTATCAAATTTCTTTTGTCACTTGCAGCAGTGTATGACTTAGAGGTCAAACAGATGGATGTGAAGACACATTTCTTCATGGTGATCTTGAAGAAGAGATTTATATGTCCCAACCTGAGCACTTTGTTGAAAAAGGTAAAGAAAAACTGGTTTGTAAGTTAAAGAAGACTTTGTATGGGTTAAAACATTCACCTAGAATGTGGTACCAAAAATTTGATACTTTTGTATTGTCTTTGGGATTTGTGAGATCAAAATCTGATCATTGTGTCTATTATAAAGCTAAAAGTGATTAAGTCCTTATTATTGCTCTCTATGTTGATGATATGCTGTTCATAGGCAATAGTAAGCTAATGATTTCTGATCTTTAGTCTCAGTTGTCTTCTAAGTTCGAAATGAAAGATCTTGGTGCAACAAGGTATATTCTGGAGATGGAGATAACCAGGGACAAGAATATAGAAAACTTTGGCTTAGTTAGAGTAAGTATATCAAGACTGTTCTAGAGAGATTTTTCATGAATGATTGCAAGCAGTTAGTTGTTCCAGTCTTGTAGGGAACAAAGCTATCTATTGAAGACTGTCCAAAATCTCCTACTGAGATGGAGGACATGACCAGTGTACCCTAGGCTAGTGTAGTTGGAAGTCTTATGTATGCAATGGTCTGTACAAGGCCATACATTTCCCAAGTAGTGGGAGTACTTAGTCGGCTTATGGCTAATCATGGAAGGACACATTGGGATGCTGTGAAAAGAGTTTTCAGATATTTGAAGGGAACTTCAAATTTTGCTTTGTGTTACCATGGGAACTTGGTTGAATCACAGAGGACTCTCAATATTCGAGGCTATGTGGATTCTGATTGGACAGGGGACATTGATAGCAGAAGGTCCACTGGTGGATATAATTTCATGTTGAATGGTGGTGCAGTGAGTTGGATGAGTAAGCGGCAGGGTGTAGTCACTTTGTCCACTACAGAGGTTGAATACATGACAACTAGTCATGCTTGTAAAGAAATAGTTTGGTTAAAACATTTGTGTTCTAACATTGGTTTTGATGCAGGGCAAATAACTATTTTTTGTGACAGTCAGAGTGCAATTTGTCTGGAAAAGAATCCTACTTTCCATGCTAGGGTGAAACATATAGATGTATAGTACCACTTTGTACGAGATATGGTGGAGGATGGAAAGGTTAGTTTGGAAAAATTTGATACTCTGGAGAATGTTGCAAATGCATTGAGGAAGCCAGTGAGCACAAAAAAATTTAGGTGGTGTGCCAGTTCAATGGGCCTTAGTGCCCATGATTTTCAGTAGTTTTGTTGTGCCCTGGAGGTGCTTGTGTGATCTTTGTCAAGTGGGAGATTGTTGGAAATATGTGCCTCAATCCCGCAGGCTGAAACCTCTAAAAGGGCCAAGTCGGTGTGACATATTTTGTGTCTGGCCGACAAGCAGCTTGAATCTTGTTGTTTTGTATAGGTCGCTGTGACCTTGCTTTAGTCTCACCGAAGGAGCCTATCACTATGACAAGGAGCAGTCATTGTGACCTCTTACTGCGTGGAGATCTCTGGCCGACAGGCCACTCATATCGTATATTGGGATTTCCTATGGCAGCTTGGTGAGAAGTCTTATCGAAAGTAATATGTCTCACTGACAACGTTTTGCATTGAGGTCATTAGGATAACTAAAGGGGTCTCGGTATGAAGTCCCAATGAATAGCCAAAGTCTCGCCGATAGAATGTTTCACATGGAGTTGTCGGAGTAACATATGGTGGCTCAGTAAGAAGTCTTATCGATGAAGGAATGCCTCATCAACCGTTTCCACTTGAGGTAACTCAAAGGGCTTTGGGAAGATGTCCCAGCGAGAGTGGAAGGTCTCGCCGATGGAAAAACAATTGTTTTAGTATGACTCCTGGCGACTAGTGGTGCTCGGTATGACTTGTGAGTGTTTAGAGTAATGTCTCTGCGATAGTGTTGTGTCTTGCCGATCGTTTGGACACTTCAGAATAACATGAAGTATTCGCTGTGAGGTCTTAATGATGGAAAGAAGTCTTGTCGACTATTTGGTATGACTTGAGGCTTCGATATAACCCTTAAGAACTTGATATAATGTCTCAACGAAAGATGATTGTCTGGCCGATGAGAACACTCATGTCTATGTGACATATGGAGCTTCGTTATGACGTCTCACCAAAAGTGATGAGTCTTGGCGATAGCGATACATGTGGTGAATGTCGGTATGAGGTCTTGGCAACATGAGGAAGTCTTAGTGATGGTCTTCTGAACTCGATGTAACATCTTGTCGATAGGTAAACTTTTGGCGATATCAAATGCTAAGTAGTATGGCATCGTGGAGACATGGTTAGTGTCTCACTGACATGCGAATACAGTGTGAACTCTTTTGATCGAGCGATGACCATCTATGTGGCATCTCATGGACCAATCAGAGGAGCTGAATGGGAACCATTGGAAGACAATTCGTTGTGGCAGTTCTGAGAGGAAGCTCAACAGACAGGGAACGACATGAATACATTCTATAATTTTGCAGAGGTTCGGTTGGTTCGAAGAACAATTGTGTGAACAGTTCGAATTATATCAGAGTGATTTCTATTATGTAAATATTGTAACTTGAAGGTTCTTGTACAAGATTGATCATTGTGAAAGTTGCTGTAATCTGGCATCAAAAAGATAAGTCAGAACTCTGTATGTAATTATTTGTTACTGTAATACAAAGTGACTTCTCTTGGTGTGGTGGGTTTTTCTCCCATAAGGGTTTTCCCACGTAAATCTGGTGTTCATTTGTGTTTTTCTAATTCTCTGTTTCTGCTATTTAGTTCAAAGTGCATCTTAATTGAACTGTAATTGTAATTTTAAAAGGTATCTCTGCATTCTTCCCTGAGGTTTTGACATTAGGAGAGTTGTTTCCACATCTAATTTTCCTTACAATGTCGGCTTGTGATGAGGTATCATCAAGTTACTAAGGCACAAGTGTGTATAAATAAGTGTTTTTCTCCTCATTTTACATCTCCTAATCTCATAATTCATTCAAGCATTCAATCATCCATTCAAGCACTTTGCATCATTCAATCAAGCATCAATCAAGTATCAAGAGCAGCCATTGATATATCTTCATATTTCTTCAACAAGGTTGTGGTGAGTTTAGGACATTTGCATGTTTATTCATCTTTCCTTTTTCATTTCAATTCATTATTTTATTAAGGGTTTGATTACTAAAGTGGGATTTGACCAAGGCAAATCCCTTTGTCCTAACCCTTAACCATTTCCCCCCTTTTTCATGTGTTGTGTATGCAGATTTATCAAGAAATTAGGTGTTGAAAAGTGGACAAGAAGTCAACTAAGTGTTTCAAGTCAACTACTTTCTATTTCAAGCCAACTACTTTCTATTTCAAGCTTAGAGACAACCTACAGTCCATTTTCTACAGATTTGACTCCATCAACCCGACAAGTAGGAAAGTCCAAATCTAGTGCTACAAAATTGGTCCCTGATTTCACATAATTTTGGGAGAGGACCTATTTTCCATTAGTGGTGAATGAGTCCCACCTTAAGGCTAGAAAGTTAAATTTTGTCAGATTCTAGATCCCAACACTCAGAAACCTATTTTCAGAAGTTTTCATCAGAAGCATGACTGATTCGCCATTTGTGGCGAATAAGTCCCACTGGTGATTTTCTTTGATCTCTATCAGCATTCAAGATACTCCAAATTCAACATTTATTGTCCAGGTGCACTCTGATTCATCTTTCTTCATTTCTATTTTGCATTTGTTCATTTCTTAGTTCATGCTTGCATATCACATTGTGTTTTCAAACATTGCATATTTCTTAGGTTTTGCATTCATTAGCAGTGAATTACATTTCATAGTTGCATTTAGATCATCTCATTTATCCTTAATTACATCATACATTTCATAATTTGAGTGAACCACATAGATTTTGAGTGGTTTTATCTCTCTCCTTTTAGGTGAAACATCCTAAGAGTGCAAGAGTACTCTATAAATCCCATTCCCAAAAATCTATGGTTCATTTTGGTGAGCCTGCATAGTGAGCACTTTATCTTTATGATTTTAATTTCATCTTGCATCTTAGGTTTCATTTGCATCAAAATTCATTTAGGTTTTTTTTTGTTCTTACATCCTAGGGTTTCTCAAATTGCATTAGTGAAAGACTCATTTAGAATTCATTTTTGTATATCATTGAAAAATTGAAAATCTGCATTTGCATCCTCAATTTGCTTCAGAACAACATTAAAATCACTTTTAATTTTCTAAAAAACACAAAAAATATCATACTTGGACTCATTTGCCACCCTGGGTGAATCAGTCCACCTGCACATTTCAAACAACATTTTAGGCATTTTCTGGGTATTTCCTGCATTTCAGTTTTCTGTGGTTACTTTATGTTTTACTTTCCAAATTCTCTGTTTTCTTCTATTTATAGCATCTTAGTCTACTTGCATCATGGATTTTTCTTTTAATAAGTTTTGGAATTCATTGAAATCCTTAGTAGACATGTCCAATTGTGCCTTTGGTTGTGATCCTAATGATCTTGAGCTTCCTCATGCTCCTTCAACTCCTCATGATTGTCCTCCTTGTGATGTTGAAATCATTAGAGAAGATGATGCTACCAATGAGCAAGTTATTAAATTAATGTCTTGATAACCTTGAAGCCAATGCAACCTTTTACTCATCCATGAAATCACAAAACCTTCCTACTGTTGCATCTCCTGATCATTGGGTATGTACATGATCATCATGGAAAAAATAGGCCCTTAAGTGGCAATGAAAATTTAGAAAAATTAGAGTTATGCAACTTGACGTAAAAATTTGAATAAGTTATCTATATTATTTAAAAAGTATGTAAGAATAGAATTTGTGGCAAATTGAATGTAGTTTCTAACCTACTAGGTTTATTTTTCTAAAAAAAAAATCTATTTGGTGAAAAACTAAAATTTCAATGCAGTAGTACTTAAATTTTAGGGAAAAAATGAGAAGTAGGTGTCTGTCTGACCACCCTAACCATAATAAAATAATAATATTTTTTTATAAGATTTTAGATATAAGTAGAGGACTCATGTCTAGATGTGATGCATATTTTTTGTATTTTTTTCCAAGTAAATAATTAATTATGAATTTTTAATTACAAATTTTAAAAATATAAAACTCAGATGTATGACCACCTTAACTTGGTCAAAAATTCATTAAATTCATTTTTTAAAATCCTATAGTATGAAGCATAGAATGTGACACATGTTTTGGATTCAAAAAATGTGATACCGTTTGAAAGTTATATATTTTTTTCAATTAGGCTATCAATCAGGACTTTAGTCGTAATTCTAATCGAAAGTGAATAATAATAATTTATTAGACTCAAACTAAAGTATAATTTATATTGGTGGAAAGTTGAGAAGCTCCTTTAGAAACCCTTTTCGTTTCATCAATTTTGGGTAAAAAA
>VDFB02000003.1:361126332-361213275 GCA_007258455.2 Sequoia sempervirens | reverse complement strand
CCTCTCCCTCCATCTCTCCCACTCTCTCCCACTCCCCCACCCTCTCTGACCCTATTCCATCCTCTCCCACTCTCTTAGGTCACTCTCTCACACACTCACTCCAGCTATCTCTCTCCCCTATACCCTTAACCCTGAAACTCTAAACCCTTATAACCCTCGACCATAAAACCTTAACCATTAAACCCTCTACATACCTAAACCCTAAACCATTGCCCTTCGACCCTCTACCATCTACCATTAACCCTTAGGTCTATGTGAACACAAATCAGATATTCGATTTGTAGAACTAAAATCATACCATTACAAAACATTCTAATTTTTTTTCAAATGAATTAGATATCAGATTATAACAGATATCAGATTTGTGGGCCATAGAAAAGCCCCATGTGGGTCATTTTGTGCATTCCAACAGACCCTACATTTCTATTTGCAGGTGACACACACGCGGTTTCAGATAGGAAGAGACAAAGATCAAATTTTTGGAGCATCTTCTACTCAAATTTGTCATAAGCAATGATTTTTTAGCATCTTTTATGAGGTATAATGGGGAGCAGCAGTCATCAGAAGCAAAAAGGTAAGAGAAAGCTTACAAAAGAACAAATTGAAGCATATAGACAAAGATATAGAGAAGGTCATATGAAGAGAAGACAAGGTATGCTAAATATTGGTGAACCTAACCCCTATGGTCTTTCAAGTGAAGAGGAAATTGAAGATGTTCAAGGTGAAAATATTCAAGGTGAAAATGTTGGAATTGAAGATGTTGAACATGATATTCAAATTAGGAATAAAATTATTGAAATTGATAATGAAAATGTTCAAGGTGAAAATGTTGGATTTGAAGATGTTGTACATGATATTGAAATTGGGAATGAAAATATTGAAATTGATAATAAGAATGTTCAAGGTGAAAATGTTGGATTTGAAGATATTGAACATGATAGTGAAATTGGGAATGAAATTATTCAAATTGATATTGAAAATGTTCAAGGTGAAAATGTTGGAAATGAAGATTTTGAACATAATATTGAAAAAAGTGTAAATTATATTTCACTAGATTACATGAGAAATGAAGAACCTTGTGTGGAAGAAAGACATATTCCAAATTCAAGACCTTCAAGAACCCCTAAATGGTTACTTGAATTTGATGAGAACATTATAAATAATTTTGAAGGAAAGAGGTCAACACGAACTGTTTGGTTGTGGGCTAGAAGACTTTTCAACCAATATTTTAGTGATAAGACATTGACCGAGCAATGCCAAATTTTTGTACAATTGTACAGGTGCTTGTCAGTCTAGAACGTGAACATACTACTATTGTCGAAGACTGTGCCTTGAATGCCTCCAATAGGAAAATTTTGTAAAATTTGAATTCTCAAATTGGAAACAATGTAAAACAGTCATAATTGTGTATGGGAATAATCTATACCAAGTGATGTTTTTTGAAAGATGGGTCAAATGTCTGGCATTGTATAAAGGGTATGTTTAAAATGTAAAGGGGTCTATATTTTGGAAACTCATAGGTTGAATTAGTCATATAGGTGTATGCTTTGCTACTGTTATTGGGACAATTCTGTAATAACTTTTTGTACTTAATTGAGCTACAAACGAAGGTTTTCTTCCTAGTTCTTTCCTGTCAGTATGCTCGTTTGAACCAGGTTTTGTAATATCTCCCATTTATATATAATAAATTATAGTGGCTTGCAACTTTTGCTCCTCAAATCCAACTTGGGTGCAACTTCATTTTTAGCAACTTTCATGAGGTTTTTAAGGAAATCAATGTTTCCAACCTTGCCACACCCTATAAATTCATCAAATACGTATATTAGGACCTGCTTGATCCAACTTTAAATCTTGCTGCCCCCACGTTTCATTGACATTAGCAAGTTGTAACCACCATTTTTGGTGCAGGAGCACCTACACCACAATATCATTGTGGATCATTTCAATGATTAAAGTGTTAATATTTTGAGTTTTTGTCTTTAATGAGATCTAATAGGATCAATGGTCATGTATTAGGAGGAGTTTTTAGGTTTTAGGGTCAAAAAACATGGAGATCCCAACTTGTCCTAGTTGTTGCTTTGTAGCCTTTGAAGGAAAAATTAGTAAATTTGTTTAGGGAAAAGAAAGAATAGTGTTTTGAACATGTAATGATGCTATTTCAATCCATTAAGTGAGTTCTTAGTAAAGTTAGAAGTGGAAAAGTGCAACATTTCATTATGAGTCATATTAATGTGAAAACTGTTTGTATTTTGGCCTTCAACGGTCATTAAGGTTTCAAAAGTCAGTTAATATTGGTGGTTAAAGGAATTGGGAGTTGGATTCTAAGGAATAGAAATGTACTTAAGGCCTTCAAGGGCTCGATACAGGTTTGGTTGAAGGAGTTTTTTTCTTTGAATCAATAAAGTTTCAATTGCTCAGTTCATATTTTACTATTTTTCTTGTGTTTTTTGCCTGTGCACAAGCCATTCAAACATTTTTGTATAAAAATTTTATCTAGAAATGTTATTACATGTATTGAATTTATTCCGACTTCTTAATAGAGGGTTTCTTTATTCATTTTGTGCCTCAAAACTTAGACTTTCTTTAGACGGGCTCCTGAACAGGGGAATAAGAGTTTTGCAATTTTAATGGCTTGAATCTCATCCTGCCTATTGTGTGCCAATGTGAATCAGTGGGATGAGTTGGTAGGGATTAGGAAATGATATTTCAAGAGTGGAAGGCATGGAGAACTGGGTTTGAAATAAAATAAAGAGTTAAAGGTCTAAAAATGGTAGTTTTTTTTCACTTGAAAATAGAGTTTTTACCCTAGGGTTTGCAAAAATATCTGAGATACCAGAAATTTATTTATTTTCTAAGCATATTGGGGCATAAATAAAGGTGTCTAAGGTGGTGGAAGATTCTAAAAGGTTGTGGAAGTGCTACATCCAATAAACCCTCGAGAATTACACTAAAAACAAGGGTTTTATGATTTGATGGTTACAGGTCCTTACAAATGGAATCCAATTACAAAATATTTGTTTTCTTGGAAATTTATTTGCTTCCCCAAGCTTTTAGGGGTCTGTGTGGTGTTTGAAGGTATGTTTCTTTGCATTTTTGGCCTAATTGAGTAGCCTTTTCAAGGGTGAATATATAGGAAGTCAACACTGGTCCAAAGGAGTCAATGTTGTTTATCATATATGTTGTGTAACTTGGATATGGGTGTTTGAATCAGGCATGTGTTGGTCTAGTCTTTTGGAAAATTGTGGAGTAATTGGACAAAAACTAGTTTCTCACTATTACAAGGGTTTAAGGGGGTTAAAGAGGGAAATGTGTATTTAGTTGCTTGTCAAGTTTTAAGGGAATTTTGGACTGTCCAAAGAAGTTAGAATAATCTTGTTAGATGCCTCAAATAGGTAGGTTGCAAAGATTTTGTGATTGTGCCCTTGCGTCTGCATCAAATTTTCACCTAATTTCATTCGGTCCAATGTAGCTCGGAGTGATTCGGTGTATTTGGTTGCAAAAGAGGACCATCCCTAGCATAAACATACCCATATGAACGCGTTGGAACAGTCTGTTTGGTCGTATGAGTTGTTGAATGAAAGTTGCACCACTTTGCAACTTTACACTGCTTGCATCTAACAACTTTTCCCTCAGTTGAAAACTTGCCACCATGGGAAAATGTCTTTGAGATAGAAAAAAATGAGAGAGGTTATTGTAGATGGGCCCAACACAATCCCATAGCCTCAAATAGAGATTCTGTAAATGTCACGGTTTCCAAGAAATATCCCTTCAAAGATTGTTGCCTTTTAGCGCTTTGGACTCTTAAGGGAAATCACCGGTCCAATGTAGCTCAGAGTGATTCAGCGTATTTGGGTGCAAATGAGGACCATCCCTAGCGTAAACGTACCCATCTAGACGTGTTGGAATAGTCCGTTTGGTCGTACGAGTTGCTAAATTAAAGTTGCACCACTTTGCAACTTTACACTGCTTGCATCTGACAACTTTTCCCTTAGCTGAAAACTTTCCACCATAGGAAAACACCTCTAAGATAGAAAAAAATGAGAGAGGTTATTGTAGATGGTCCCAACATGATACCATAGCCTCAGATGAAGATTCTGTAAGCCTCACGGTCTCTGAGAAATAGCCCTTCAAAGATTGCTGCCTTTTAGCACTTTGGACTCTTAAGGGAAATCGTCTGTCCAATGTAGCTCAGAGTGATTTAGCATATTTGGGTGCAAAAGAGGACCATCCCTAGCGTAAACATACCCATCCAAACGTGTTGGAATAGTCTGTTTAGTTTTATGAGTTGCGGAATGAAAGTTGCACCACTTTGCAACTTTACACTGCTTGCATCTGGCAACTTTTCCCTCCACTAAAAAGTCATCACCACAGGAAAATGCCTGCAAGATAGAAAAAACCGAGAGAGGTTTCTTTATATGGTCCCAACATGATCCCATAGCCTTGGATGGAGATTCTATAAGCCTTACAGTCTCTGAGAAATATCCCTTCAAAGATTGTTGCCTTTTAGCACTTTGGACTCTTAAGGGAAATCATCGGTCTAATGTAGTTCAGAGTGATTTAGTGTATTTGGGTACAAAAGAGGACCATCCATAGCATAAACATACCCATTTGAACGTGTTGGAATAGTTTGTTTGATCATACGAGTTACAAAATGAAAGTTGCACCACTTTGCAACTTTACACTGCTTGCATCTAACAACTTTTTGCTCCACTGAAAATTCATCACCACAGGAAAATGCCTCTGAGATAGCAAAAATTGAGAGAGGTTTTTGTAGATGGTCCCAAAATGATCCCATAGCCTTAGACAGAGAGTTTGTAAGCCTCACAGTCTCTGAGAAATAGCCCTTCAAAGATTGTTGCCTTTTAGCACTTTGGACTCTTAAGGGAAATCACCGATCTAATGTAGCTCAGAGTGATTCGGTGAATTTGGGTGCAAAAGATGACCATCCCTAGTGTAAACGTACCCATCCAGACGTGTTGGAATAGTCTGTTTGGTTGTATGAGTTGCGGAATGAAAGTTGCACCACTTTGCAACTTTACACTGCTTGGATCTGTCAACTTTTCCCTCCACTGAAAAGTCACCACCATAGGAAAATGCCTTTGAGATAGAAAAAACCGAGAGAGGTTTTTGTAGATGGTCCCAACACGATCCCATAGCTTTAGATAGAGAGTCTATAAGCATCACGGTCTCTGAGAAATATCCCTTCAAAGATTGCTGCCTTTTAGCACTTTGGACTCTTAAGGGAAACTAGTGGGCAACGGAGTTAACTTCTTCACAAACTTGGTTTGAAGTAATTTCATTCTTTTTTGTGCATTTAAAATGGAGTTTTAAGCCTTCCACCCTAAAAGTGACCTCTAAATAAATTCAAACACCTTAACTACCTCATTCTTATCCATTTGTTTTGCAAACAAGCATTTTCATTCCAAGAGGCTGAGCTTTCATTTTTGCTTGTTGGATTGAAAGCAGACCGTGACATAACTTTCTTTTTTCAAAAATTGTTCAACATCATTGAACTAAGAATTTATCACACATCTGCAGAGAAACAGAGTAGTAATACAAACTAAAACACATTACACTTCGGTTCTCACTGACTTGATGTACTCTCCAACATCTCTCTTCTCTCATGTGGAGAGTTAGAACTGCTTGGCCATGCCTTTGCATCATTAGGGAATTTTTTCTCTTTTTGACAATGTCAAAAGCATGGTTGCATACAAATTAGGCAAAAGACCCTTCCTTTTAGATTAGCAATGCATGGAATATTCAAAAAGTATCCTTGATATTACAAAAAGGTATGTGTTGATACACTTCGCGTGAACAAGAAGATGCTAAAAACGACCTCTAAATCACTTCAAACACCTTAACTACCTCATTCTTATTCATTTGTTTTGCAAACAAGCATTTTCATTCCAAGAGGCTGAGCTTTCATTTTTGCTTTCAAAGAAAAATCTTCCTATGCCCTACACTGCATAGGTAAACCAGATTTTGTATTGTGGACCTATATTAAGCTACCACTCTTAAGACCAATGTAACAATGATACAAAATAATGTTTGAGATTGCAAGAAGACATCAAAATGGCTAGTGTACTAAAAAAATTCTTATGATTTTTGAAGAATGCTGATAACTCTACTTAGTTGTCTTCTTTTTTCAATATCATACAAATTGAACCCTGACATCAATAGACTCTGTATATCAAGCTACCACAATTCAAGTTTCAACAATTAATATTTATCATGCATGTTTTAAATGACATTCAAGTTTATGGTGGTTTTTTTGTTTATATGATGTTATGTGATATTCTAATCCTAATTCATGCTTCTAGGCTCCATATATATATTATTTTTACATGTTTTCTCCATTGTTCGACCCCTACACAACAAGTAAATGGATGCATAGCGTTTGGAATGAGGGGGAAACATGTCTGAGACCCCTTTAAAGTTTGTTTGAGTGAATTTAAAATGAAGTTTTAATCCTTGCACCCTAAAAGTGATCTCTAAATAAATTCAAACACCTTAACTACCTCATTCTTATTCATATGTTTCACAAACAAGAATTTTCATTCCAAGAGGCCAAGCTTTCATTTTTTCTTGTTGGATTGAAAGTGGACCGTGGCACAACTTTCTTTTTTCAAAAATTGTTCAGCATCATTGAACTAGTGTACTTAAAAAATTCTTATGATTTTTGAAGAATGTTGATAACTCTACTCAGTTGGATTCTTTTTTCAATATCATACAAATTGAACCCTAACATCAATAAACTCTGTCTATCAAGCTACCACAATTCAAATTTCAATGATGAATATTTATCATGCATGTTTTAAATGACATTCAAGTTTATGGTGGTTTTTTTGTCTATATGATGTTATGTGATATTCTAATTTGAATTCATGCTTCTAGGCTGCATATATATATATATTATTTTTACATGTTTTCTCCATTGTTCGGCCCCTACACCGCAAGTAAATGTCTGCATAGCATGTGGAATGAGGGGGCAGCAGGCCTGAGACCCCTTTAAAGTTTTTTTGAGTGCTTTCTTTTCATTTTTTGTGATTTTTGTGCCAAGTTTCCTCAAAGAAACGTGGTATCATAGAATTCCATGACAAGCTAATGCAATTGATAGCTGCTCCTAGTTATTAGTTATGTAATGTGAAGTAATTGCATAACTACTTAGGTTGACTTTGTAAAAACTATATTGTTATTGAAATTTTTTCATCTATCAACATCTAGTTGTTACTTATGCAATATGAAGTAATGCTTTGAGTTTGAAAGATGTGTAATGCAATGTAATCAACAATATGAATATAAACTACATAATATAACCATTCTTTTTATACTATTGTACATTGATATTTAACCATTGCTCACTTGATTAAATTTTCAAAGAGTTTAATCATGCACATGAGGAAGAAATTAAATTTTGATTGTCAACTTCTATATATCAAATTATCCAATAATCTTGAGTGTATCTCAATATACAAAAATGGCATCAACGCCAACTCAAACAAAGTTTTACAAAATGTGGCATATGCCATCTCGATGTCTATTCAAAATTTACATGCCAAAATGTCTATCTCATCCTAAAGTACTGGTGGATCATCAAAATGGAGCCTCTTTGCAACACTTGTTGGCTTTGAAGGTAGCTGCACAAGAAAAATTCAAACCACAATTTAGATTAGTTATACTATATGATTTAAAATTGAATAATTCACATCGAAATCAATATACATTGAATTATAATTGAACTCTAAAATTTTAATCTTGATTACTTGAAATATCCGTCTCCTCAAAGGGTCAAGAGTCCTAGAATATTCCCCTCTCAAAGAACTGACCAAACCAAATTTTGTAATGTCAATCTATATATGTGAACAAAAACATAAAATTGATCCAAGATAGCATACAATTGTTGGTAATAGGAACATATAAATACCAAACACAAAAGAAAATAAACACATACCTCTTTAGGCTGATCTTTTTCTTTATCTCCTTTAGGTGTTTCAACACCTCCTCCTTGAGGTGTTTCAACACCTACTCCTTCAAGTGTTCCAATACGTAGTCCTTCAGGAATTGTGGCACTTGTCAACAACGATGTATAGCTCATAACTGCTTGTACATAAAAATGACAAGTACATATGAAACTATCAATCTATATTGATGTATGTATAATCAATCTTAAAAATATTACTTCAATTGAATTTGAGTTCAGTTACCTTCCCCTTGTCTAACATTGCACTTCCATAATCTGGACAAGGATGCACCTTGCTCGCACTTGTCAACAATGGCATATAGCTCATAATTGCTTGTACATAAAAATGACAAGTACATATGAAACTACCAATCTATTTTGATGTATGTATATTCAATATAAGATCTTAAAATTATTAATTCAATAAAATTTGAGTTCAATTACCTTCCCCTTATCTAACATTGCACTTTCATAATCTGGACAAGGTTGCACCTTGCTCGCACTAGGTATTTCCTACAAGAGGAAAATAAGATAAACATATAAGTAATTATATAATTTAATTTATGAAAATTCAAATGACAAGCAAGTATATTATAAAAAAATGTAAACAAGTGAGTGCGAAAATATATACTGTGTGCATGTCGAGGCTAAATGAAATGGCCCTAAGGGTGCTATCAGTCACCTGTGCGAGCTTCTCCTCAGACATCAACTATTAAATAGACCATATAAATAAATATCAGTACATTATACTATCTCTTATTAATATTCATTTAAAAAAAATGCAAGTTATGAATTTACAACTTAAATATTACCTGTGTCACTATTCCAATGTCCCCCTCTCTAGCAGGAGAGGACTCTGTAGGGTGCGCTCCACTCCCCTGAGTCTGATCTATAATGTCCACATTATGGAGGTCATAATCAAAAGTGTCCAAGGGATGCTTGACGGGCTATACAAGAGGACCCAAGCATATCTGGTGGCACATGGAGCAAGTATGTTGCACACAAATATGTGGACCTGACGAGGATGACACAATAGCACTCCAACCATCACCAACATCACCAGAATGTGGATGAGCTACTGTAGAAGCATGCGGAACCAAAAGGCCACTCAAAGAGTGAATATCCTGGATAGTTCGTGTGGCCGCATCCTGCATAATAGCTAGATGATATACTAGAGGTGGTGGAGGAAGGGGAGGAGGGGGAACATATGGGCGTAGGACTACTCTAACTGCCCATGGTCTATCTTGGGGCATACCTCCACCAACGCCCTGGAAGGGTTTAATGTCAAAGTAATTGACATGATGTCCTAACAAAAACTCAACATATAATTTTTTAATAAATTAAAATGGTATATCACAATTTTTGTTAAGTGGTTTATCAAAACCATACACCAATGATCCCAAAATTTATCTACAATGTCCCTATGCGTGTACCATTTTATAGAAAGTTTTGGTTTATTAACATTAACTAGAAAACTAGTACAGAGGTTAACAAATAAAGAGGCTATTTGGGCTTTGGTTATTCTGAGATCTTTCACATCATCATAAGACAATCTACATGCATAATATTCCCTCATGTCTTCTTGCCACGAATGAAAGGAATTATGTTGGGTGGAGAGGGTTTCTATATTTTTGATTATATCCTTCAATGTGTTTGACATCTCGAATAATTGAGGGATTCTCTTATAAAATTTAGAAATGCCCTTTAATTACTACAATTTTTCACCAATTAATTCTTCAATTGATGGGCGGAGGTGGTGGAGCGTTTGGTATTTGTGCATTTTCATTCTCAGCTGGTGGATCATTTGGAATTTGTGCATTTTCATTTTCAGCAGCCATAATCCCTGATTAAAGTTACAAACTAATTAATCTAATTGAAATTAGATAGTATAAATGAAAATATTGTAAAAATACCCTAGTTTTAAAAAAAAACCAAAAAAAACCCTACTTTTTAACAAAAATGTATAAAATTATCTAATTTTTAATACAAATACATAAAAAACACTATTTTTAAATCAAAATCCATAAAAAAACATTCATTTTTAATCAAAATCCATTCTAAACTCAAAAATTTCATAAAAATTCAATCAAAAACCTTATTTTGCAAAAAAATCCATAAAAAACTAACTGAAATTATACAAATCTAATTCAAAATTTGATCAAAGCAAAGAAAAATCTAAAATCTAACCTTTCCAAAATAGATATTGGATAAATTGGATATCTGATATGTGAAGAACCTCCTCACTGTGTGCTGCCGCCTGTTTGTGAATGTCAAATGATTTTAATAGGCCTATTTTTTATATATGTGTTTGCTTCAAATCAAATATATTCAATTTGGATTGGATATCCGATTTGGAGATCTTGGTTTGGTTTTTTCTTTGCAGGTGTGTACTAATACCCAAGCCACAAAAGTCAACTCGAAATTTTCACATTTTTGGGTTGATGAAAAACGTAATTTTTTTCTCCATTGCCACTTTTTGGGCCATCATGATCCTACACATACCCCACTTTGGATACCTACATCTCAAAACTCAAGGAGGACCTAAGATCCCTCCATAAAGTGGACCTAGTTTCTCTCAACAAACACATCCTCAACCATTTTATGATCACAAAGTTACAAACACATCAATTAACCTTGAAGAAACATACATAAAAGGATTTACTATCTTAAACAAACAAGGGTGTGCTACAAAAAATGAACATGACATTCACCAACTTTTAGAACAAAAACCAACAGAAGAAAATACAACAGGACTAGGATATCAAGATCCTCCTCATGCTGACAAGCCTCCTTTTGAATGTTGGAGACTTCAAGATGATGGTACTGTGATCTTTGATTCTCCTCCTAACTTGAACATTCTCCTTCCACATGAATGACCATTACCCGATTCTGATAACAAGGATGCTAGGATCCCCATGGGTCCTCTTCTTCCATTCATAAAAACAGAGAATCTAGCAAATGAAAATGACCTCACAAATTGAAAAAACTCAAGTTTTCTACTCATCCACAACCTAAATGTGAAAGGAGACTTCAATTACTTTTAAACCGAGGTCTTATACTCTTACCACCTTCAAATAGGTTGGTTATTTTCCCTAAAGATTCTAACATACCATGCTGCGAATATCATGTTCTTGGGCATGGAACCAAAGAATATCGGACATTGCATGACATACTAGACTTGAGTATCACTTCATTGATACCGACTGCTTTCCTATCATCTCTTAAAATAAAGTCCTCTCCTCATGCTCTAGTTATAGAATTTTCTATTCTCACTATTGCATGATCCTTTCCCATCACCCACATTGACTCATTCTTGCCCCACATCCGGTGGGGGAAAGAAGTTGTTAGAATTATCCTTGTAATGCATTTGTATATGTCTCTTAGCTCTGTTATTCATTTTCCACTTATATTACTTAAGATTGAGAAAACAATAACTCGGTTAATGGTTGACTTACATTTGCATTACTAGTTCCTTTTTCCTTTCTTTAGTTTATGTGTGTATCGTGCTCCCCCGTAATGTGTGTTTGATGGTCTTTGTAAACTTCTTCTATTTCTACCTCTATTCTTCTATATGTCGTACATTGCCTTTTTCCTTTTGTTTTGTGTTTTCCTCTTGGGGATGACGCAAAGCATTGAGATGCCCTATGTCTCTTCCATGGTGACCCAAAAGGTCCTTTTCCTTTTTCCTTTTGTTTTGTGTTTTCCTTTTGGGGATGACACAAAGCATTGAGATGCCCTATGCATCTTCCATGTTGACCCAAAAGGTCCTTTTTCCTTTTTGTTTCATGTTCTCCTTTTGAGGATGACACAAGGAATTGAGACTGAAATGTCTCCTTCATGTTGACCCAAAATATTTTCCTTTTCTTTTTGTTCTCTTTTCGCTTGTGTTCTCCTTATGGGGATGATGCAAAGTGTTGAGACCACAACGTCTCTTCCATGTTGACTAAAAATAGACTTTTTTTTCCTTTTGTTTCATTCTCTTTGTGTCATTCTTCTAGTTCTGTGTGCTTTTGGGAATGATGATAGTTCCAAGATCTTTCATAAAAACATTGCAGCAATGAACATACTGACCCAAAATCCATAGATCCCTTATGTGTTTTGTGTGTTCCTTTTTGGGGGGAAACTCCCTTTGTTTTGTTCTTTTTTTCATTTACATGACACAACCTTACTTGGAAACATATGACTTGGCATAGGGGCTTTCAAAGTTGGCTCTCATGTCTTGTTTTCCTTTTTCATTTTATTTCCTTCGCTACTTTAAAGTAATTGCTCACAAAATGGTGTGTAACAATTTATTTAAAGTGGGGGGCATACATTAGCATCATTTCATTTGCATTCTTGGTTCTTAGTGCAACCTTGTCACTTCATATGATGTGTTTGTCACTTTGTGGATGACATTGGGTATGGTGTCCTTCATAAGTGTGATCTCTCTTAGCATATTACATTCCTTTTAGTGGTTCAATGTGATGCACTGCATCCCCTAAGTTGTGAATATTCTATTCTTTGATTGGTCCTCTCTTGGAGACATTATACACAATGTTCCCTAAGTGACAGATCTTGCATGAACTTAACAAGACTCCTTCAAACATCTTTTACATTTTACCTTTTAAATTTTTAAATTTTTTCATCTTTTCCACCTTGCATAACGCAACTTGCATGCCTGTGGTACCATCCTCTTTGTTCATGAGTTCTAAGCATATGAAGCTTTGCTTGTCTCATGAAGCACAAACCAAAATTTTCCCTTGTGGCACCTTGTTAAAGTTATTAGGAGGTATAACTTTAATATGGTTGAGTAGGAAGCCCATTCAACGACACGACTTTCCCCATAGCCACCTATGTGTTTGTGAGTGCATACCAACTAGCGTATGTACTTCAACTTTTGGGTTTTCTCTCCTGGTAGACCACCATGAGCTTTGTCACCCCAGAGTGAGTATGCATTCTTTTTTCTCACAAACAACCTAGATCTAATCCACAACTAGTTGGATAGATGATCAAAGCTTAATCTAATTTCCCCTCTTCTTCTTTCACATGTGTGTTCCTTTGTTCTTATGTTTAGTTTTCCATGGGATCTTCATCTTGGGGGATTTATCATCCCTCTTGATTTTTTTCATTCCATCTTGCTGATATAAGTGCATTAGTACCTCCTTCTCGATATGCATGGCTACTTTAGTGTGAGTTTGAAGCAAGTTCATACTCTCAATAAAGTGGGGGCTTAATGTGCTGTAGAAAAATGGACCCTTATCATTTTCATGGTCTTTTAGGTCTTTCTTCACGATGCTTGGTCCATTTTGGTTTGATTTAATGTTTTAATGTGACTTGAACATTCACATTCTAAAAATTCAAATTATGGCATCTTGTGAAGGTGTTGTGAAGTGTTGTAAAACATTTCTACACTTTTCTAGACTCTATTCATTACAATTCACCTAAAAATCATCTTTTTATTCATCATCAAGTCCTATTTTGAAGTGTTGTAAAGTCTTGTAACAAGATTTCATGCTTTTCTAGGCTTAATTTCACTATTTACACCTTTCTTATGCTTTATTTGACCCCTTTATGCACTCACAAGACTTAATTAAGTGTATTTTTGAATGTAAACCTGACAAACAACATTAAATGAGAATTAATTCTCGACACCCATTTTCAAGTCCAAGGTGGGATCCATTTGCCATGGGTGGCGAATGAGTCCCTCTTGGCTCAAAATTGAAAATATTTCAAAATTTCTTTTGGGTTTTTATTCAAAATTACCTTATGTTGTCCTGTGATGAGGTATCATCAGGTTACTAAGGCACAAGTGTGTATAAATAAGTGTTTTTCTCCTCATTTTACATCTCCTAATCTCCTAATTCATTCAAGCAATCAATCATCAATTCAAGCACTTTGCATCATTTAATCAAGCATCAATCAAGTATCAAGAGCAGCCATTGATATATCTTCATATTTCTTCAACAAGGTTGTTGTGAGTTTAGGACATTTGCATGTTGTTTATTCATCTTTTCTTTTTCATTTCAATTCATTATTTCATTAAGGGTTTGATTACCAGAGTGGGATTTGACCAAGGAAAATCCCTTTGCCCTAACCCTTAACCATTTCCCCCCTTTTGCATGTGTTGTGTATGCAGATTTATCAAGCAATTAGGTGTTGAAAAGTGGACAAGAAGTCAACAAAATGTTTCATGTCAACTAATTTCTATTTCAATCTTGGAGACAACCTATAGTCTGTTTTCTGGAGATTTGACTCCATCAACCCAACAAGTAGAAAAGTCTAGATTTGGTGCTACAAAATTGGTCCCTGATTTCAAAGAATTTCAAGAGAGGAATGATTCACCATCAGTGGTGAATGAGTCCCATCTTAAGGCTGGAAAGTTATATTTTATTAGATTCTGGATCCCGACACTCAAAAACCTGTTTTCAAAAGTTTTCATCAAAAGTAGGACTGATTTGCCATCTATGGTGAATGAGTCCCACTGGTGATTTTCATTGATCTTTGTCAGCATTTAGGATACTCCAGATTCAACATTTATTTCCTAGGTGCACTTTGATTCATCCTTCTTCATTTCTGTTTTGCATTTGTTCATTTCTTAGTTCATGCTTGCATATCACATTGTGTTTTCAAACATTTTATATTTCTTAGGTTTTGTATTCATAATCAATCAATTAAATTTCATAGTTACATTTAGATAATCTCATTTAGCCTTAATTACATCATACATTTCCTAATTTGAGTGAACCACATAGATTTTGAGTGGGGTATATCTATTTACTTTTAGGTGAAACATCCTAAGAGTGCAAGAGTAGCCTGTAAATCCCATTCCCAAAAATCTACGGTTCAATGTCAAGATGACATTCATCCAAGAATTCTAGTTCATTTAGTTGAGACACTTTGTATTCTTCCTCAGTTATCAAATTCTTTAGTGACACTCACAATGATGGGAGCTCAACCTCAGTAGGAAAGATGGCTTTTGACCCATAGACCAAGAAGAAAGGGGTTGCACCTGTAGGCATGCAAATACTAGTTTGATAAGCCCAAAGAGCGAGATTTAGCTGTAGATTCTAGTCACGACCAACTTCATTAACTATTTTATTTAGAATTTTTAGTATATTTTTGTTTGTTGCTTCTGCTTGGCCATTGCCTTGGGGATAGTGCGGGGTAGAGAATCTGTGTTGGATATTGAATTTTTGACACAACTCTTTCACATCCTGATTTTTGAATGGTGGTCCATTATCTGAGATGAGGGTTTGTGGTACACCATAATGGAAAATTAGGTAATTCAAGATAAACTTGGCCATTTTCTTCCTCGTTATATAGGTCATAGGAATGGATTCAACCCACTTAGTAAAGTACTCAGTGGTGGTTATTATAAACTTATGGTTGTTGGATGAGGTTGGAGTGATTTTTCCTATAAGGTCAAGTCCCCACTATGAAAAATTACATGGTGTGATCATTGGTTGCAACTCTTGAGTTAGAGCATGAATTAGATCCCCATGCTGTTGACACTGGATGCATTTCCACACATACTGATGAGATTCTTTTTCCATGGTTGGCCAATAGTACCCCATCCTCAATAGTTTCTTAGCTAGTGTCAGACCATTAGAATGGGAACCACATATGCCATCATATAATTTTATTAAAGTAGTTAAGGATTCCTCTTGGTTAAGACATCATAATAATGTCCCTTCGATGCTTCAACGATAAAGGGTATCACCTAGGATCATGAATCGAGATGCCTTTTTGACAAAGGTATTTTTAAGTTTCGGCTTGATATCTGATGGGAGGGTTCCTCTATTAAGGTAAGTAAAGATGTCATGGTACCATGGGGATCCAAGACCAACAATGACACATTCAAATTTAGATTTAGGGATTTTGAAAGTTGGTACGAGAAGCTGTTCTACCAATAATTCACAATGGAGGATGTTGTTTGACATGTCTAGTAGTGCTCTAATTTTTGCCATGAC
This sequence comes from Sequoia sempervirens, assembly GCA_007258455.2. Taxonomy (NCBI): domain Eukaryota; kingdom Viridiplantae; phylum Streptophyta; class Pinopsida; order Cupressales; family Cupressaceae; genus Sequoia; species Sequoia sempervirens. The sequence goes on along the minus strand of VDFB02000003.1, from coordinate 361,197,366 downwards.
GTCTATTGCTCTATTGTTCATGTGAGGAATTTGTTCAAAAGTTATGTCTATAAAAAGATCTTTGATTCTCCACCATATTCTTGTAAGGAGTAAGCTTGTCATCTTTAGTTTGATAGTCATCATTGACTTGGTTGATAACCAGTTGTGAGTCTCCATAGACTTTCATCTCTTGTATCTACCATTGAACTGCTATCCCAATACCTATGATCAAGACTTTGTACTTAGCAATGTTATTGGTACATGGGAATGATAGTCTGTATGACTTTGGGATGCAATCACCTTGGGGGTGATGAAAATAATGCCTGCTCCTGATCCATGTTGGGTGAATGATCCATCAAAGTACATCTTCCACTGAGCTATAAGATTAATAAGGAATACTAATTCGTCAGGGAACTCATATATTAAAGGGTTCTCATCATAGATGGGTGATTTTGCTAGCTAGTCTATGATCACTTTTCCTTTGATTTCCTTGTGCTCAACATAATCTATGTCAAACTCTGTCAAGATCATTACCCATTTAGCCATTCGTCTCGTGAGGGTTGCTTTGGATAACATATATTTTAATGGATCAATCTTTGTGATGAGCTTGATTTGGTGTGACAACATGTAGTGCCTGAAATTTTGTGAAGTGAAAACTACTGATAGTCATGCTTTCTCAATGGATGAATAGTTCATCTCATAGCCTACCAAGGTTCTGCGGATGCAGTATATGGCTCTTTATTTTTCTTTTTTATCATATTGTGTTAAAAGAGATTCTAGTGCTACTAGTGTTGTTGAGATGTACAAGATTGGAAACTTGTTTGGTATTGATGACATGAGCACTGGAGGCGTTAGTAGATAATCCTTGATCTGTTGGAAATATTTATCACATTTTTCACCCCATTTGTAGGTTATCCCTTTATGGAGAAGATGTGAAAAGGGGTGAATCTTATCTGATAGTTGGGCTATGAACCTTCTAATGGACTACAATATTCCTTGTAATCATCTCATCTGATTCAATGTCTAGGGTGGTTCCATGTCTAGGATGACTTTTACCTTTGTTGGATCAATTTCTATCCCTCTTTGTGAAATAATAAATCCAAGTAGTTTCCTTGATGTGACCCTAAACACAATTTTTTGGATTCAGTCATACCTTGTACTCTTCAATCCTATCAAAGATAGGTCCTAGGACTTGTATGTGCTCATTCCTCTTCTTTGATTTTTCCAAAATATCATCTACATAATCTTCAACTATTTTATGGATCATGTCGTGAAAGATGAGTGTCATTGCTCTTTGATAGGTAGCTCCTACATTCTTTAACCCAAATGGAATTAAATTCCAACAGGAGGTTCCCCATGGACAAGTAAAGGCAATTTTATGTTGACCCTCTTTGGTGATTATGATTTGATTGTAGCTTGAAAAGCCATCCATAAGCGACAAAATTTCATGCCCAACAGTCAAATCCACAATGAGATCAAGGTTGGGAAGAGGGAAATCATCCTTCAGATATGCCTTGTTTAGATCTCTAAAATCACTGCATATTCTGATGCCCCCAGTGGGTTTTAAGACTAGTACTAGGTTTGAAACCCACTCAAGATAATCTATCGGTCAGATGAATCCAATGTCAAGAATTTTTTGTAGTTCCAGTTTAAACAAGAGTGCTATCTGAGGGTGCATCTTCCTTAATTTTTGCTTGACTGGTTTAGTGTGAGGATAAACTGCTAAGTGATATACAACCACTTCTAGATCAAGGCCTGGAATATCTATATATGACCATGCAAAGTTGGCTCTTCTCTCTTTAAGGAACATTGCTAGGTTCTTCTGTTCTTCATCCAACAAAGATTCAACATAAAAATTGATCTTAGGTGCTTCTTTTGTTCCCATGTTGACTGGAGTAGCCTTTTTTGCTAGTACCACTAACTTTTCTAGATGCATTGCACTAAGGGGGAGATTGAATCCTTCATCCTTGGGTGCCTCAGACAGGTTTTCACTGTCATATGCGTCCTTTTTTTTCACTATTTTGGGACCAGAGAGTGCCACTAAGTGGTTTTCACTCAAGGATCTGTATGTTAATTACATTTCATTTATTTTGTGATTGAATGATTCAATCGCCCCCCATAGTATGCCCCTATATCGAGCTCTATGTTGAAGCCTACTTTGTGATCTTCCCATGATAAGTTGTCTTAGAGTCCCATGAATTTTGGGATTGCTTCATCATTTTTGAATAAATTTAGAACCAGTGGTCTTTGTTAGTCCATTCCAATGAGTTGTAGGTAGACTAGGCATATTTTAGTTGGTGGGTCACTTGAGACAAATGAAGTTATGGATATCATAAAGAGGGTGTTATTTTTAAATAGGTCAACAACATCAAGGGGAATGTTATCTAAAGTTGTATCACGCAATGTAGGTGACTAAGAGGAAGCCTCAACTCATTTAGCAATAATACCTTTTTCAAGAAGTGTGGCCTTACTAGTAGTACAACCTAAGCCAAGATTTTTTAGTCATTTCTCAGGCATGCCAGGTTCTAGTAAACCATTGTCATTCTATCCTAGCTTCTCATTCTTGTTATACCCCATACCCTGCATTAGCTATAGACCTTTTTTTTCATCTTCCATAAGAAGAACAAGAATAGGTAATTTATCTTGATAGAGGAGTTTAGAGACATCTTTCTCATTGATGTCTTCTTGATTTAGGTTTCCCCACTTGGTGAAGGTAGTAGCTGCCATCTTGATTATTTCTAGTTCTTTGGTGCTAGATGTAGGTTTCTCGTGAGATTGAGGAGAAATAGGTAACTCTCCTAAGATAAAGTTGTCTTTCAATAGTTTGTAGCTTCCACAACCATCATCTTGGATCACTGTTTTGACGTCTAGTATGCTTTTCACAATGGATATTTTTGATGCTGAGGTAGAGGCTAGGGACGATGAGTCAATAAATGAGCTTGATGGTGTAGGTCCATCATTTTTGGGTATTTGTGGGATCTTATAGAACTTGTCCTCAAGACTCTTGCATTAGTAGAAAGGCTTAGGATCTCCATGGATAGTAATTTATCTTCCTTTAAAAGGAAACTTCACACACTGATGATAGCTTGAGGCTATAACTTTCAAAGCATGGATCCAAGGTCGGCCACATAATATGTTATAGGGAAGATCAAGATCAAGTACTTGGCATGTAGTTTCTGCAATAAGAGGTCCCAGTTGGATTGGAAGTGCAATGATTCCTTGTGATCCCTGTTCTTGGTCGTCATATGCTCTGATGGTAGTACTCTTTGTCTTCTCAATAGTATCTTTTGAATAGCCTAGATTCTTGATCAACTATAGGGTACAAATGTTCAAACCATCACCTCCATCTACCAAGACTCTTTTGACCTTGTTTTTTTGAATGACAACCTCAAGGTGTAAAGCATGATTATGAGATGGCTATGATGGAAAATCTTGCTTGGAGAAGGTGAGAAGATGGTTGGTGATATGCCCTACCATAGCTTGAAACTGATTGGTATCAATGTTCTCAAGAACAAATGACTTAGACAAGGATTTTTTTAGTATTTCCCTATGTGCAGGAGATAACCTTAAGATTTCTAAGATTGATATTTGAGCAAGGATTTGTTTAAGCTGATTTACAAGATTATATTTTCTAGGATTAGATGCAAGAAAAATAGGCTGTGTCGTAGATTGAGCTGGGGTAGCTCCTTGAATGGTTATTTTTCCATGTCATGTGCCGACTCCACATTCCGTACTAGCTCCTTTGATGGTGACAACAATGATAACGCTATCATAGGAGGCAACTACATTGGAATAAGTATGCTGAACATTGGTATAATCCTTAGCTTTTCCATTGTTGTTTTCTTTGTTATGATTAGGCATAGGGGTCTTGAATATCTTGAGATCCTGGTTCCCAGCTGGTACCTCAAAAGATATGGTATCATTCTCCATGAGATCTTGGATGATATTCTTGAGTTTCATGCAGTTTGCTATTTTATGTCCTTTGATTTTATGAAAGTCACAGAGGTCATGCTTGTTGTACCGGGATGGCTTCTCTTGTGGTTCTTGGTAGTTTTCAAAGTTAGGAAGTGTTATCAGATTTGAATCTACCAATTTTTTCATGATCGTCTCGATGGGTTCTGATAATTGTGTGTACTTGTGTTTGGGATAATTGTTCCTATTACCGGTTTTCCTTTGTTGCATGTTGGTGTTATTGATTTGATTATTTTGAGGTGGTACCATCTGTTGCACAGTTGGTTGAATGCTAGAAAATTGATTATTATTAGGTCTAGGAGCACTTAGCTTCTACCACACTGTCGTTTGTTACATTTTTATTCTTAGCCCATACATGAGGTTTCTCATTTGAATTGGTTGAAGGATGGTTGTCTTCGCAAGCTTGAGTATTTCCTTGTGAGATTAGGGCTCTTTCAATGTTAAGGGCTCTCAGAACAAGCTTGTAATATGATGTGATACATTGCATTTTTAAGTGGAATGATAGATTTGGATCAAGGTTGGCTATAATGATTCCCACTTGATTTTACTAGCTTTTTGTCTCCATCATTGTAAGAAATTAGCGAAAGTTTCTCCTAGATTTTGTTTAAGAGTGTACAAATCTTCTAGACTACCATCCATATCAAGATTGAAGGAGAAGTGATTGATGAATTTGTTTGTGATTTATTGAAAATATTTGATACCAGGAGGCAAATGAGAAAACCAATCCATAGCAATACTTATTAAACTTCAAGGGAAGAGGCACATTAGATATGAATCATTGTAACCCACTTCCATGTACATAACATTAAATTCTTTGATATGGTCAACAAGACTTCCTCTCCCTCTGTATTTTTTAAACTTGGGGATTTCAAAACCAGGAGGGAATGGTATCATTGCTATGTTTCGATCAAATGGGTAAGGAAAAAAGTTTTGTGTATGAGGCTTCTTTGTCTTGCCCATGTGAAGGTCCTGCATTTCTTGTGAGTGTTATTTTAATTGTGATACTAGATAGTCTTGCGGATTGGGTGGAGGAAAATATGGTGGGATGAGGGATGAGTTATATGGGGTGTATGAAGGTGTGAGATTTTGTGAAAGTGATGAATACGTTCCTGATGCGTTTGGATTGATGATGTTCATATGAGGATAATAAGATCCTTGTTGCTGTTGTTGGGCGTATTGTTGAGCTAGTAAGGCTTTCTATTGATATTTTTGTTGTTGTGCCACTAGGGATTGTTTTTGGGCCTACTATTTTTGCTGTGCTAATAAAGCTATTTGTTGTGCTTGTTGCTGTTGTGTGGCTTGTTGTTCTACTAATGCTGCTTGTTGTGCTTGCTGGGCAATGACCGCTTTCTATTTTTGTTGTGCTAAGGTTTCTTGTTGAGCTTGATGTTGTTGTTGTGCTAGGGATGCTTGTTGAGCTGCTAAGGCTACTTGTTGTCCTTGCTATTGTTGTTGTGCTAAAGCTGATTGCTGTTGTACAAATTTTTGATAAGTTTGTTGTGCTTGTTGTAGAGCTAAGGCATGTGCTTGCAATGTGGGATCAGGTGGTTGTTGAGACATCTATGAAGGATTATGGATATTGATGTTCTAAGTGGACAATGGATTGTTGGTGAAAGGTGGAGGGTTCCCTTAGTTTAACATTCCTTGCAATGTGGTAGTATGAGGTGGAGGAATGTATGTTTGAGGTCTTGATTGATTTGGCATAGAAAAGGGAATTGTTGGAAAAGATGATGTTGTTAAATTTTGCAATGGAAATGACACACTAGGACCTTGAGTCCATTGATTGAAAATATTCCATCGTCCTATGTTTTGAGGATTTCCTTGTGCAAAATATGTAAACAAAGGATTCGTGATCAAGGTACTCCTGGGATTGATAGAACTTGTAACCAAGGTATTTTTTTGAGGTGGATTGATAGTGGATGATATGGTAATGGTAGATGGAATGGATGAACCCCCTAGAGGGTTGGATAAGGATGTCCCTATTTGCATTGAAGGTTGATTTTGTGATATGATATTGACATGCCCTTGTGTGGTATTTTGAGATACTTGGCTATAATACTTTGCATAATGGTAGGCATAATTGTGGTACTCATAGGTGTGGATGAAGAAGGGTGTCCCTGAAATGTTGAAGTGGTGGTGGAATAGTGAAGTTCAAGTGGAGTGTGTAGCTATTTTTGATCTTTAAGAATAGGAGGAGCACTAAAGGTAGGTGTCCAAATGGCTGTGGGAGGTAGAGGATTAGTTTCAAGAGTACCCACAAGTGTACTACTTTCAAATGGTGAGGTGTGACCAAAATACTTAGTAAGGTTGGCTGCAAGAGTAGGTATGTAAGTTTGACTTAGCCCTTGTGATGGAGTTGTGAAATCCTATGTTAAAATATGTGCTACAAATGTGGGGGAGATAGGAGCTACATTTTCAAAGGATTGATGTTTCAAAATTTCTTCTCTAGTGAGCTCAAATGGGTTGTTGGTGATGTCTTCGATTTCATATGGTCCTAAAGGAGATGATGGTTGTTGTGATGGTATAACATGGCTCCTAGGATCAAATTCTAAAGCATTTGGATCACTTGAGGTAAATGAAACTTTGTCTTTCTCCATGATTCTCTTGTGTTGTGATCTCATCTTTACCATAAATTTTGTGTTAGCTATGGGAGATTTGTGTTGAGTTTTGTAGTGTTTGAACTCTCTAGTTGAATCAAACCTAGGTAAAAGGGATGCTCTAAGTCTTTTGGGAGCAATTATGATAATGTGGGATGAAAATATGGGTGATGCAAGAAGCGATCTTTGCAAGCATTTTGGGACAATAATTTTGACTTGAGTTTGATGTTTTGATGTTGGGATTAGGGATGCTAATGAACTTAGAAATATTTAGGGTAGACTTGTGACCTTCAAGATAAAATAGTTCAAAGATGATAACTATCTTAACTAAGTGCATGGAAAAGGATACATTCCACATACAACATAGCTAAGGTAGTAGTTAGCTTGATGTTTAAGTCCCAATGTATTGGTGTATTTAAAATTTTGCAAAGATAGATGAGGTGAAGGATGAAATTTGATGAAGGGGTGAGTGAAATGTTTGACCCAATGTTGACCTAAAGTTAACCTTTTGTTTTGACAAGACCAAGGTAGTGAGAATGATGCTAGACCTCTAAAATGTTCAAATCCTAAAGACTCAATGATTTAGAAAAGTTTTTGATCTTGAACAAGGTGAGGGTTCTGGCTCATAAAGAACGTGTACATGTCAGAATATTTTTGTAGAGTGCCTCAATGTGGTTGTTGATTGCTTTTTCACTACAATGTCTAAGTTTAAGGTGATGACCAGTTGACCTTCATTTAGGGATCCTTACCTTGCGTGAGATCATCTAGTAAAGTGAACCTTTGTTTCAACAAGATCAAGGTAGTGAGGATGATGCTAGACCTAAAAAATGTTCAAGTTCTAGAAAATGAGAGGATGGATGGGAATTTTCAAACCTTTTCAGGCTCTCCTGGCATGGGCATAAAAGTTTCTTAGCAAAGTGTAATGGTTACGGTAAAATATTGAAGCCCACTTTTGACTATACCTTGTTCTATGATTTCTATGTTTGAAATGGAGTGTTGGAGATTTTCCCCTATGGATTTTGACTGTTTGATGAATCATTTAGAGGAGTTGAGTATAATGAAAAAGACCAGGATTTTTTACTTCAAAAGAATTCATACAATTCCAGAATATACCTTGAAGTGTGTCTATAAAATTTTGCTACTAATCTGTTTATGTTTTTTGTGAACTGCACAAAGGTGTTTCTTAAGAGCTTTTGGAGTGAGATGCCTAAGTCTAAAATGACGACCTGTAGACCTTGGCTTAGGAATCTTGATCTTTTGTGAGATCATGTGAAAATAGTTTAAGTTTATAGAAGAAAGGAAGGTATTTATTGCCACGTGGGTGGTGGTAATAGGGGCCTTCCATCCTCAATATTGGCTTGTTCCTCTTCTTCATCTAGAATGGTTGCTATGTTTCTCCACTGTGTGTTTGTTTCCTTGTTTTCAAAAGTGAAGGTTCTCAAACTGCTAATGAGATCTGTTTGTTCACCATTTATGAGTTCAAATTTTGGTTGACTTGTAGCACCTAGAAGATCAAGTTGTTCAATGAGAGCAACCAGTCTCCAAATAGTCATGTGGGGTTCATTTGTCAATTTATCTTTGCCTAAGTGAATTGATTTTACCACAAACACTTGTCTTTGACTATGTTTTCAAACTATATGTTTATGTAAAAAACATCATAATTTTCACAATGTCCATTTTGTGAAAATCATGAGGTTAAAGCCATAATTTCCTATGTTGTCTTTGGAAGAAATAGGGTTTGACATTAATGTCAAGATATCTAGAAATCGCTAAGGATAAATCCTTAGGACAAGTAGTATTATCAAGGCTAACGCAAGAATTCCATATTTGAGCCAAAGTGTTTGAAATTTGGATAGTGAATGTTTGTTTTTGGATCATTTTGAAACCAAGAAAAGTGTTAAAATAACTCACAATCATTTACAACCCTAGGATAGAAATGGCTATATTTGTTGAGTCCCCACTAGGATTTCTCCAAACACTAGATAATGCGAATAGTTAGAGATTTGGAAACACTGGATCCCGTCCATGAAACACACTTCTTGGGACCACCAAATCTCAAAGTCCTTAAAATATATCTAGTTGAAAATGAATTTTACTGTTTCTACAATTGAATAGTACAGATGTGGGGCAGCTTCAGAACGACCGTTCTTGCACCAACAAATATTTTTAGGATTTTGGCATGCTAAACAAATGGGTTGTAGTAAGGATAATTTGGAACATGGCACCTTGAAAGCATCCAAAAAAACATTAAAGGATTTGATCAATCCTACTAGGGGCTCTTATACTGTTTATGGTAGTACCCTATTCTGAAAGACATTGTATGACTAAGGCCTACATACCATGAGGACTTAATAGTTTAGTCTTATCCATTTATATACTGGCCCGAGTGAAAATCCGGTTGGATTTGACTTCAAATTGGTCTTAGGAAGACCCCTCTAAAGATAATGAAAGTGAGAGAGTGCACTTGTAGTTCGACCGCCCCATTCGTGCAAAGCACAAGGAGGGAGCACACACAATGAACTTTTCTCACACTAGCATGGTTCAATTTTAAACCCAATTGAAAGATGTGGGTGATTTTGCAAAGCGTTAGAGAATGTTTCTATTTCTCAAGATCGCCAAATGATGCAAGAGAATTGCATACACATTCATCAACAACATTGAAAATCACAAAACATAGCAAATAGTTGTCAATTTTAACCTTTCAAAGCAATGATGAATTCATTTTAAGCACCAATTGAAAGCTGAAATTTTCCTTGTTCAATTTTAAGCCCAATTGAACGATGTTATGTGAGGGTTCAATTTTTTCCAACTTTGAGCATTCATTTTAAACCAAATTGAACTCTAGTGCGTTTCCTAAAGCAAAAATTAGAAAGCATGAAAATGGGTTGTAATTTCAGCAAAGCTTCAAACACTTATTACAATCATAGAATTTGAGAGAGAAGAGAATTTATTTCACTTTCACTCCATGTCCTTAAAACCTACAATACCCTATTAGTCTAACAACCAAAGCATATTTAGGCATGCATCAGTGATCAGATAAGCTAAAGAAATTAAGTCACATGTCAAAAAAACAAACATAAAATTTCTTACCCTGGTTGGGCATCGTTGAACATGATAGCATCACAGTTTGAGATTTGGGCATCGCTTTGGTGAAAATGGGTGTTACTCTGCAACAAGAATGGTGAGCACCATCACATCGCTATTTCATGGGCATTGCTTCTAACAATGGTGTCACTATTTGGAATTTAAAAGCATAAGACTAGTGAGTTTGACTATCACCATTTGCATTTTTTGATATCTTGAAATTAAATACACATCGCCATATTTAAATCAGTGTTGGTAGATTAAATACACATCATTGTTTCAAATTTTATGAGCATTGGTATATGGTGACGCTATTGAAATATCATCGCTATTTGTGATTTGAGCATCACTGCAACCTGCAAAACAACATGAACATGGAATTCAAGCTAAAAAATAGTTAGATAATTGGTTTTCCCTCCTTCCAACACCATAATATGATACAAAAACACCGGTATTGGCCAAATTACGCTTGATCGATGAAGAATCAAAGCATAACGGAGCCACCAATACTCAAATCTCAATAAGATCAATCAAATAAAATTAAAACTAAACATTTCATCAAAACATAACATATTGAATCATGAAAGCTTTCAAAACATCTACTCTAATCCATCTGAAACTTATCTTGTTGTGGAATTGGTGTCGTGTTGATGTGGAATGATGACCCTTTCCCAATTAAAATGAATACCTTCAAACCATCAAGCCTCTCCAATGCATCCTCATGTGTCCAAGCATGAATCCAAACATCCCATGCCATGCTTCACATATTCACTCCTTAGAAAGAATCAATAATGGTCCAGCCTTCTGACCCAACAAACCTTAACCACTAAACATGTGCTTGATTTTATAGAATTAAGCTCACACAAATACAACCAAGTGGTAAGATAAAACCATGTGCCACAAAACCATGTGAACACAAAACTTGACTAACCCCTTATTTAATATTGGGTACAAAGTTTTCACTTTTTAAAAATATTTCCCCAATATTAAATTATTATCCCATGTCTCACACATTAAATAATAATATAATGTTACAATACAACATCAAGTGGTCCCCAAATAATTACCTAGTGTGATTAACCACACCGCCTAGGTGCATCACAACTAAATAATTATTTAATTTCAACATTATCATATAACATTTTATGCAATTGTGTACACCATATCCCAACATTCTCCCACTTGTTGTATACATTGCATAAGGGATTAAATAATGAAATACATCATCATATCCATTTACATGAAATCACATGAATCTCCAACATGCTATCATGCTCCATCAAGATACCTACAATAAGAATAGAGTGACCACCATCTCAAGCAAGAATCCTCTCAACCTATAATGTGCCACCTATGGAAGAAAAGGAACATGCTAAGGTGAAGATGCACCAATCCAAGAACACAAGCATCAAATCCAAGTGATAAAAAAGGCTCCAAACAAGCTGTTGTCAAGTGTAAAATATCCACATGATCAGAAATAGAATCCAAAACAAATGCTAGTACATCCAACCATCAATACCTATTAGGTGTCAATAACATCAATAAACTCATGCCAAAAATAATGCAACCCGTAAACTGCAATCACAATCTCCCTCTATCAAACCTACCAATGAAGAAAATATATATCTAGGAACTCCCACAACATGGGTAATGTCAAAGCATATCAAGTCTACCAATCAACACTATATCAAGGTGTGATAAATTATAAAAAATGAAGTACCAAGAAAAATAACAATGATCCACACATGTAACCCAAATAGCTTCGTAATATCTCACAACATGTTGTCACCATCCTCCAAAATCATATAAACATGAACCTCCAAGAAGGAACCATGAAGAGAGAAAACCTATAAACCATAACATGTCCTTCTACCAAAACCTTAAAAAGTGCAACGCTATGCCAAGTATGATCTTGTAACAACCCCAAATGAGAAACCTCAACAACACCCAACCACTCAATCTCATAGATCAAGTACAATATATGAATCATGTAAAATTCCAACATGGATGTAATCCTCTCTAACCAAGAAGATAAAACTCAAAGTATCCATTCCCAAATCAAGAAATCAACCCAATAAACATATCCTAAAATCCTCAAAGAGATGTCATCTCATGGAATGAAATTATTGATTGTAGAATGTGCATAAAATGGATTTTGCAAGGAACCTCTCAAAATATCTTCCCAAATTTGAAGATCTCTAATGTTTAAGGAACATTTTTCCCAAAACAGCCTGACACATTTTATGCCCATGCCCTGTTGTTCTTTATCACCATTTTGCTTCAATTTCCTAGCTCTAAACCAAATCATGATGATAAAAAAGAAATCCCAATCTTCTAAGTACACTTATCTTTATGTTGGGCTGTTTTAAACAAGATTTTATTGAGCTTGAAACACCCATTCAACTCTATTTGGTTCCAAACAAAAATTTCCATATCATCTGAAACAAAACCCCTGAACTCCATCTGCTTCATTCTGACATAAATGGCTAGAAGACTACACAAACCAAGGGTTCATCAAATAGTACAAAGAAACAATGCAACTAAGAACAATTATAATAGGTGAAATCCATGGTTAGTATAACATTCTTCCTGACTATTGAGTATAAAAGAACATATTCGTTGATTCAGAATTCTGTTAACAAATCAACTGTGGTGTAGAAATTATTGTCTGGGATGATACATGATTCGGTGCCATGGAGGCTCTATATTATTGGGGAGCTCTTCTAGATGTATTTATCCAGTGCTTTCTTTCACCAAGGATTGGTTTTGTAAAGTAAACTCTCGGCGGGGCTTATCCGAACCAATTGAGATTTGTTCTGTTGGGTTTAAACTAATTTGGTCAGGATCCATTGGGCCAAAAAAATCCTTCTTCCATTAGATGATGTGTGAACAAAAATTTTCTTGGTGGTTCTTGCTAGTCTCTAATTCTACTACTTGTTTGGTCCGTGATAGTAGAACAAACTTATTTGAAAAGGACTACCTTATTGGTCTATCAGCTAGACGTGTCTTTTGATTCCAGTGATACGTCGACAATTCTATTTTTTCATCGGTGTGAGGATATTCTATCAGCGGGACGAGGTCTTCTGTTCCTGCAATGGTCCAATGGGGACATCGTCGGTGGAGTTCGTGCCCATTGTTGGAACGTGGCCGATGAAAAAATAGAACTGTCGACGCATCGCTAGAACTAGAAGACACGTTTGACTGATAGATCGATAAGGTGGGGGTAGTCAGTTCCATTTTCTGTAATGTGGTAAGAGTCATACAGGTAAGCTATGTTAGGTTGGGGAACTCTTCTTGGAGGTTCTAAATGATTTCCATCTTTTTTTATAAGGTTGTGTTGGTAGTGCCACCTGGATCACAATTGTTTGGTGGGATTCCAAACCTAGACAATGAGGTGCAGTTGTGGAAATCTCATCGAGAGAAGCTACAAGCTACCATGATGATTTTTCCAAGTGAATTTATATTAGAGTATTGTTTAGCATGGCTTAAGACATGTGCAAATGATATTCTCTCTATAGATAGGCTTGGGGGAAAGTATTTGCTTGATCTTATGAAAAGTGGCAAGGAACTTGTAGAGAATGAGACATTGATTAGAGAAACATTGGATAGTTTGGGTGCATTTGAAGGGAGCTTGGAGTGGCTAATTTTTTTTTTTTGGTTCAAATGTTGAGTTTCCATGGCAATGCGTGTGTGAGATTGTTTTGAAGCACTCAAAGAGTTCGTGGGATGAAATTTTTGAAAGCCTATTTGTTAGTAGGATGAAACAAATAATAGCTGATGGATTTGTAGATCTGCGTGAGAGAGTTAAGGTTGGTAAATGCCTTGAAGCCATAGGTACATCTCTAGCAAGTTACACAGATGTTAAAACCCATTTTCACAAATTAACTACTAGTGAGGGCTGGATCAAGTCAAGAGAGGGGACCTAAAAAGTGTCAATTTACCTGGGTTGAGTTTTAGATTTATGATGATAAATGATGAAGATTGGTTTGGTCGCCTTAGTGCTTATTTTGGAACTGAGGTTAGTCAAATAAAACATACCATAGATGAGGGGTCCAAGAATATTCTGGAAGACCTCCTAAGTTTTCTTCATGCACATAAATCTCCTTCAAGGATAAATGATTTAGCACCTTATTTTGAAGAGAAATGCTTCCATTTTATCTCAACATTGATTGTTGAGATTGAAGAACATCTTGCATATCTTTCAAAAGCTCTTTATCAAGAAATGAAAAATGAGGAGATGCGAGAAAAAATGAACAAGGAGATACTAGAACCGACAGTTATAGTGGAAAGGGCACTTTTCTTAGGAAGGATTTTAGTTTCCCTCATTTTTCATTCAACTTCCCTTCCACTAGTTCTTGGCTCGTCTCAACTCTGGTTTGTCGAGAACAAATCTTTAGTTTTAGGGAAAGGATCTTCAAATTTCAAAAATACCAGTATTGATTTTGATTACCCTCTTCTAGATAGTTCTAGAAGACAAATACTAATGAGGGTTCGGTTTGAAGCCTAAATCACAGGATAAAAATAATAGCACCAAATTGAATAAATTGAAAAGAACTATGCACAATATTTGTATCAAAGCTCATATCATGTGGATATTTTGGATAACTGAAGAGCTTTTAGACATATAAGACTTTGGATTTTATCAGTGGTAGTTGTCAGCAATGATAAGGAAATTAGAGGGTCAAATAAAATACATGAAAATGTTGAATTATCAATTGTCCTATACACGAAGAATTGGTATAGACCATAATATGTGCCAAATAGATTTTTTCTATTAATTAGTATATTAAACTTAACTATTGTGCCCTGAATATTTCTAGACTTGTGAATTTATTCAAATATGTTAGTGAACCCAGTGACTCAGGTTCCACTGCACTGTAAATGTTAAACCCCTACCATCCCTGCACTCCTTTCATTGTACTCTACATGGTCGATAGAAGAGCCACTTTTCACTTTATTATTGTTCATCTTTTTTCTTTACATGCTACTCTATTTTTTTCACTCAACTTTAAAAGTGATTTGCATGCCCCCCAGAAAGTGGAAGCTAATTTTAAGAGTTCAAATTATGAAATTTGTATAGACAACTCAATCTACATGTCCCTTAATATCATTTTTATAGATAAAAGTAAGTTCTCCTGTGAACTATGCAATTTGATAGTGGAAACTTCAAAAAGAAAAGACCACTTTTAACATCTCATAACGAAAAAGAAAAGAATGAATAGACCTCGATTCCAAGTTCTCTATATAAATCCTTAACTTCTGTAACACAAGATGGATATGCTTTTCCATAATTAGCCTAAAAAAGAACATAATCACTGTTAGTCAACAAACAGCTAGTGCAAAATTACACAGCCAAAAATTAAAATGGACTTATCTGCATACATATAGTCTTTGAATTTGGCTCTCATTTTCCCATTCAAGAGCTTGCGCTACAAGCCAGGAGCATTTAAAGTCTTCAATGTCTGTTCCTATCTACATGTACCAACTCCAAAAATAGAATAGTAAGTCTATGATTAACATACCTATAGACAAGAAACTTACTTTTAAGTTGATTTAATGTGCAACAAAAAAATGCAAGCGTTATGAATTATTGATAGAAAAATGATTATAATGACATAGAATTGGACAAGAGTCTATAGGTACCTTTTCTCAGTTGCATCTTCAGTTTCAAATTTCATTTTGAAACACATTCCAGTAGATAATGGATGGTTGAAACTCTTAACATACTTGGTATAAGGAATCGCAAGTTTTGTTGGACTTCTCCTACAAAAACCGAAACATGCAATGTTGAGAAATACAAATAAAAGCATCCAGTTTCCACATATGTATTATGCTCTATTTATATGTGAAACTCTAGAAACTTTATTATGTGGTCATAATAAAGATCACCAATAAGATTGAACATTAAAAAGAGTTACAACGAGTTTCATATTTATACATGAAAGAAAAGCAATGTGAAATACATACATTAAATCTATCCACTTGAGGGCATGGTTACAATATCGGTGTACGTAAATTTTTTGAGAAGTATCTCAAATATAAGGACACATAATGCTCAGAGCCATATAAATGTGATCGGCTTGCAAACAAGACCTAGCACTGTTCAAGTGGCTACACAGTAGATGCTTCAAAATTAAAGGAAATGTAAATATATTATATTATTTTTCATTTTATCTTTTTAAGCTTTTAAATATTTCCTTTTTAACCCTAACATCAGGTATTGTTCTACTTCTCTCAACTAGTCAGTTACCATCTCACAAATTTTCAACTTCATGTACCAAGAGTTGAGTTCCTTGATCCAGTTTAGATTTGTATGATTTCTTTCTATTCCTATATCTATTGCTGCAACAGTTTAACAAAAAGAAAAAGGGAGAAATTGTAAGTAGAAAACATAGTCCTGTCAAGTTGTTGGGAAAACTATAAAGAATATGATACTAATTCCATAGGAAAATCAACTTCCTTCACTCAGTTTAAATGTGGCTTTCATTATTGTCTGCATGTTACAAATGTATGAGTACCATGCAAAAAGAATACCTCAATTTTGTATCAAAACCATGTTCATTTCATTGGAATGAAAGATGTTTTGGAAAGATTTCAAGTCATGAAGTTGTAACAACAAAACCAAGAAAGATCACTTGGAATTCAAAACACTCCACTTGTCATTGATAACAAAAACATCTTACAAGCTTCAAAATCAAGGGAAGAGAAAAACAATCCCATTTTCACCATGATCGAAGGAAAAATATTTAAGGTAGAATAAATGAGAAAAAATATTACACATTTAGTAAGATAAGAGATGAGAGAAACATTAATTGGCTAGATATCAACCATCAAATTTGGATGCAAAGTCCCAAATCCAACAACTTTAGTTGTGGAAAGTACTAATTAGTAATTAACATACCAGTACAACATCTACAAGCACATCATTGGCCAAATTCCAAATACTGCCTAAATTAATATACCTTTATGTTCCTTCAGCTTAAAAACCAAACTCATCATGCATCAATTTGGCAGTTTCGTTAGATCCTTAAAATTAGATGTTGGTTAGATATTATAAATGTTGAGGATACATCAATATCAACATAATATGTGTTGGATACTATGGGTGCGTTGCTGATATGTGGTTGTCCTTGATGCCAACACTATTAGCATCATTGTATTGAAGGCTGCATATGTTGAGGATATTGAGAAAATTGTGAAAGGAAGGGTTATAGAGTTGCCTGTTGTCAGTGGAACTGTGAAGGTCATGAAGGTGTCCTATTCTATACGTTGGAGATCAATTACTGTGGACTAAAGGGTTTATTTTTGAGAGTATCTAGATCATCTACCGAAAGTTTCAAAGGTTCGCATGTTGATTTGATCATGTTGTGGCCTTACAGTGATTTTGTAGTCTCTATCAGTGTTCTTGAGTGAAGATTATGTGATTATGATAATCTCAGTTGTTGCAGATGCTTCTTTGTTAGTTCCTGGTGTTATTGGATGCTTCTAGGTCATTCTCCATCATTCTTGTATGCCCACATTGATCAGTGTGCTCGTGGTCGAATATTTTTCTTGTGCATGTTCGGGTTTTCATGTTCTTGGCCAACATGATGGTGGTAACATGTTGTGGATCCATGAAAAGTAAAATTTGAATGTTTGGCACACTCGTGAATATTGTTTTGGGTCACATCATTGTATTGGCTGAGGGTGTTTAGATCCACATTAAAAATTTAATTGTAAATTTGGGCCGAGATTGCAAATATGTTTTATTTTTTTGGCCGACTAAGTTGTTGATGTAATCCATGATGTGGATTTTAAAGAGAAATTGTTTCATCAGTGCAAAGTGTGCCAGGAGTGCTCCTATGTGTGTATATGCGAATATCATTTGATTGCAGAGAAGAGTGTGAAGAAGACTAAGTGAAGTGTGATGTAGTTTGAGTGAAAAGTGAAGGAGTTTTCTGTGCTTAATTAGAACTGTAATTAGGCTTGTGAAAAAGCTATTTTCTCAGTTCGTACCCTTCGGATTTAATCCTATTTTGTATTGTTGGGTAGTGAGCCCCTTTTGTAACTGAGTAGTGAGCTCTAGGTAGTGTGATTGAATGCATGTGCATTCCCTTTTATTGTTTTCATTATACTTTTAATAGGGTATAATATTGTGGACTAACATCCACCGTGGTTTTTCCTCTAACAGGGTTTCCACGTAAAAAATCTAGGTGTTCTCTGTCTCTCTGATGTGTTAATTGTTTATGGTTAATTGCTTATGTTGGACCAATAGATTTGCACCCTGCTGAATGTAATATTCAGCAATCTACTGAAACATGGAAACCTCCTTCAGATGTGGGTGATCTGAGCGAAGGAGGAATCTCCAGAGTGAGCTGGTTCTCTGAATGATAAATCCTATTCTAAAAAAAATTCCGAGGAAAGGGATAAAAGGTGACTGAAAACTAAAACCTATTACTATCAGGTGACTTTAATGATTCAATGATGATTCTGATCTCTTTCTCACAAACAATTTTTAGAAAAACACAATATTTCACAACTTCTCATGAACTATTGATATGTATAAATAATTTGCATGAAGACCTGACTTGAAGCACAACATGCAACCTGTATTATAAACTTTCTGCATCAAGAATTATAGTTTAAGGACAAAACAAGGACTCTATAAATAGAAATCACAAGATAAAATCAAACTGAAACTGCAAGTAAACACAAAAATGAGAAGTAGGAATGCTGTCTTTATTCAACTGAAGGAGAATGCCACCATATGAAACTGAGTACAAAAAAAATGTGTTCACAAGCTCAAAAATGCATATGAGCCAGGAACTCTGATATGAACTAAGAGAGGAGAGCTAAAAATACTAAGTATTTTGAAAGGCATCACTCTCAAGAAACCCTAATATTATCTTAGAAAAAAGCTCAAGGAAAAAGGCTTCAAACTCTCTCAAAAATTGCATAAAAGCAGAAAAAAGCATTTTCTTTTATGATGAACCTGTCAAGCCTCTAAAAATAGTCTAAATCTGCTTTAAAAGCTCGAAAAACACCTTATCTCTCCAAGATAAGTCACAAATCCGACCAAGAGGAAAAGTCAATAAAAATCTGCTAAAAATAGCAAGAAATCATAAAATAATTTATAGGAGATTGCTTTACGATTCTGCTTTACAGGATTGCAGATTTGCACAATTTGTCTATTTTTTTGCAATTAAAGATTAAAAAATATTTTGCAAAAAAAGAAAAGCTTCTTATCTTTCCATTACAATATTTTATTTTCTCAAAAAATCATAAAAATATTAATACATAATTATCTTCTCATCTTCTTATAAAAAATCTGCCATTGATTTCTTTAAAATCAATCAAAATCAGAAGCTCTAAGTGTATAATCACCACAACCTAACCCTAAATTATAAGGCATTCACTATTACATTTACATTTGATAATCCATATTCGAGCCTTCATATTTCTCTAAGGAAAAAGAAAAAGTCTTAAAGACTTAACCATGACCTAGCACATAAAATAAGTCTTAAAAGACTTAACATATCGACCTAGTATAGAATTTCGGCCTAGTATAGAATTTCGGCCCCCACATATATCAAACTATAGACTTTGATAAAAATATAATGCAAAGATTATAAGTCTCGGTCTCCATTCGAAATTCTCCACGTGCTTTGACCGAAGACTCTAGATGATGATAAGGTTGGAATTAGGGTTCGATCAAAACAAGGTCAAACCCTAATCATCACTTCATTTCAAATTCTCACTTTGAAGGAAAAGAGCTCTACCTGAGAGCACGCCACAATGACAGTTGAGCTTGGACTGCTACTCGTGTGCCTTAAGAACTTCATCATGCTTCTTCTGTGGTCGAGCTACTCAAAGGGTAAGCTTTTTTTATCTATTATTATGGTTCTTTCTATACATTTCTAAGAGTAATCTCCATGGGTGCGGCCTATCATGCTTATTTCTGATTTCCTCCACACTCCTATGCATTGTTATGCTCGACCAACCTGTTATAAGCTCGAGTTCATCTGAAAGCTTTGTGGGAAAGCTTGCTTAAGTTTTGTCTTTAGCTTCTGTACACAAGGTGAGCTAGGTGTTCACAACTTCTATGGATTTACATTTTATTCTTTATGGCTTGAGGCCATGGCTACCACCATTTCTAATACCTTTGTCTTGCATTTTCTGTGCTTACATTTATGTCTTTGTGAGCTCGACCCACATTGAGAGCTGGGCCATCCTCTAAGGGCTCAAAATCTTGTCTTCTGGACTCTTTTTGAAGCTCTTGGCCGTGGCTAGAGTGCTCTTTCAGAGATATGAACTGGTAATTTTCCTTTGCTAGACATTATGCTTTCAAGAGACTTAAAGAATCTCTTCTTTACTCATGAATTTCTGGCCATTTTCAGGCCGCACCAAATGCATATTAGAAAGCATTAACTTAAGTTTTGGGCTCGACCCATAACAAGAAATTCTTCTTAATGTCTTTCTGAAGATATATTTGCTTGTGGGTATCATGGAAATTTGAATAACACTGTCTTTTCTTTCTTCTGATGCTCGATTCATCACAAAAATTGCATTTTTTCCTCTACTGCTATTTTATATAAAAACCCATATGGGTTATCTCCATTATTGCATTTCTTGTATTTTGAAAGCAAACCTTGAATGTGGGTACTCGGGATTCAACTGTATTCAGTTTATAAGCTTGACCCATTAGAACTGATGGTCTATTTTCAAAATTCTGAAACAAAAGAACGACATGGGTATCACTGGAAATATAAAAACTTCATGGCTTTATGTATTCTAAACCTCGACCCAAGAATAAAATTTTACCAGTACAAATGTATTCAACTGGGTTGATAGAATAAACTATTTTGTTATTGAAATAGGAATACCCACATGGATGATTGAAAATGGTGAAAATCCTGTATACTCATTTGCATTTAGTCTTATGGGTTCGACTCAAATAACCAGTGATGCTTTGCTTGATATTATTTTTTTTTGAAAGAAGACTAAACTGATGATATGGAAATACACTTGTTATCTTTAACATTCTCATGCAACTTAGCTTAATCACCATAGTCTCTTTTGCACTTCAGTTGCAAAAACCCATAATTGGAATTTGTTATTAAAATTGATTTTGACTCCTCTCCAATTTCAGCATTTTCAGTTAATCATGATAAACTAGGATTCTAAGGCATTTGAATTTCTTACTTCCAGCATGATTCTATGCTTATCCATTGTGAAGAGAAATACTTCTTAATGTATACTGTACCCATGCATATTCTCTATATGCACAACAGTGTCTTTTTGATTTCCCTCAACCTTAACACAACTTTTGCCTTTTGCTTCGTAGGGATTTAGATTGAAACATTTGCAACACTGTACACATCTCCATTCAAAAGTGACTTTTGTTTATACTTCAGGCATCATTGATGTGCCATGTTTGAACTCTCATGCTTTCATAACCTTGCTTACTTCAGAAATGACACTTGTATATCTGAATCTTTATCAAATCTGTTCGTGCCTAATTTGCTTGATTCTTGTAACTTAGTGAAGACAATTTTGGATGCACATCATACTTTGATTGCTATCTTTAGCCAAACATTGATACATGGTTCTACTTGAAACATTCTTCTAGCTGGAATGAGTTGTTTGTTCCTACACACCGCTTTCAATGAAAGCTCACATGTTTCCTTACATAGATAACACCTCAGAAATTGTTATCATTTTATCTTGTGATTCTTAATTCTGTATCCGCTTATCAGTCAACTGGAACTAGTGATTCATTTAACACTTGAATGCACTGTCTGTCTTTTGTACTCTTGAGCAACATGGTACTCTTCATGCATTTTTATGTTTCACATATCAAACTGTTGCTTTAAATCCGCTCTCTTTCACGATGAAAATAAAATAAAAATTCTTTATTAAGGCATAATGTATGCCTGTTCACTATCCTTGACTGTGAAAAGAATGACTTGATGAACTGGAACTTGCATGACATATATGATTATGATAAAACACAAAACATGAACTATGCAGCAATATCTGATGTAAATGTACTCAACTGAACTAATTGAGTGAACTAAACTCAATGTTCACCTGTAGCCTTCCGAAAGTATAACCTAATCATTATGAATTCATAGTTGGTCTTGTAGCTCGATAGATAAATCTGTTTTACTACTTCAGTTGTATTTCATTTCCTTTGATGAACATGATGATGCATTTTTTTTTAAATCAACCCATTAATGAATAGGGCAGCATGCCGAGCTCTACCCTTGTGGGAGCCTGTTTTCCTCCACATGCTTGGTCTTCAAATAATGTTCAGCTTCATGACTTTACCTATACCTACACAAGGAAACAAACAATTTTAGCATAAAAATAGAACATGATGATCATGATATTGTTATTTCTCCTTAGTTCATTTCTTCCGTACTGCACTTGATTGATTGTTTCAATGCATGATTAATAGTAGGTTGCACTATTGTGGGTGCCTCATATAGGTCACTTCATAATCAAAGCCATCAGAGCCACTGATACCCCCTCTTTTCTCTTACAGGTCAACAAAATACAAGAAGACAAAGGTGCACCATTCAACATCAAACGTCAATAATCAAGCAATGATGATTATGTCGTCACTTATATGTTTTATTTTCTGCATCTTTAGTAGTGTAATGTGTTATTAGCAATGTATTGTAACAGTCACATCCACAGCTTGTGTGGATCTTTGATTTCAATTCTTACTTTTTATTTGAAAAGAAAATTCATTTAAATGCAATGTTGTAATATCTGATTCTTGAAATCAAATGAAGCCTTGTAAAATATGAGCCTTTTCATGAAATAAAAGAAAGCATCTGAAATGCTATTCTTCTCATTTGCTCAATGTTGTACCTCATTCATTTCTGGAATATTTGAATGGCATTCTAAAAACTCTACCTTTTCTTTAAAATGTATAACTGTTACTCAATGAATAATGATAATAATGCGAAACAACATTTGAACTTAAACTGCAATTCCACCTTATGATAAATAACATTCAACCAACTCCACCAATCGAGCTGAGCAAAAATTTGGTAACAACTTATTCACCAAATCTAAGATTAAGTTATGTAAATTTTGAAAAGTTTATTATTTTGTGACAATTGATTCACCCCCCTCTTAGTTGCTTGTCCTTGTTTTTCCAAAAATATGCTTTACATCATTAAGGATATATAGGAAATCCTTAACATGGACAAAAATTAACTATATCTAGAGAACAAATGGTGCAGGAGCACCTTGACAATGTCATGTTTCCATGGAGAAAATCTTGAAGGTTGATTAAATTTTGATGATTCAACATTGTTGTAAGGACATTTGAGTCATTTCTCATTTGTTGAGGTCATTAGGATGGTCATTTGAGTCTATTATTTCACATTTTGTAAAAATATGAAAAGTTGGACCATACAAAGATGCAAAAAGTGCAAAAAATGCACAAGGATGGAATACCAAAGGTCATAGGGTAGTTTGAGTTAGTTTCATTCATTGGAGGAAGTTATAAATCCTTTAAAAAGGCATTGTAACTCATTTCCAAGATAGGGGGAGATTGTATGGAAGATGTAGTGAGTTGGAGGAATTGTATTGTGATGGAGAATCATAAATAAATTCTATCTTTTCTTAGAAATTACTGAAAAAATAGTTGTTTCAGGTCTTTGTATGGCCCAGTATGGGCAGAAGGTCACTTTAAATTGTTTTTAGGTAAAATTATGCTCAATATCCTTCCCTCCAAAGTTTGTTTCATGCAATTTGGTTCGAATTTGAATAAGATATTGGTAATTTTTTAAAAATAGTGGAAACCTTGATTTAGGGTAAATAGTGTGGTGCAACCACGGAAGGAGGGTCCTCAAAGAGAACAATCCATACCATGCAACAAGATTCACACAATAGAAGCAACACAAAACTTTGAGGCAAATGTAGATTCAAACATTCTCATTAACATAAATCCCAGTTACAATCGACCAACAACATCCGGGCTTACAGATTCGACTCACATGCCTAATACAACATGCTCAAATACAATATTCCTATATGCTCCTCAATGCGAGATGAGATCTTACAAATTGAATCCAAAAATTATCTACTTATTATTCACTACTTTTCTAATGATCTATTACAAGCTTTATATTATATCCGCAGATCTAGAATCTTTCATGTCGACCAAAGATCTTTACAATCTCCAATGAAAGAAAATGTAATGTGTGCATGAATAGGTTGGCCTCAAGTTTGAATTTCTCATCAACAAGTGCATAGGATGAAGTGTGGAACAATAATTTAGGTTAGGGACACTCCATGGAACAAATTGAAACACACCATCAAGATCCGCAAGTTACAGGAAAGATCCACAAGTGATCAAACTATCCGTCAGGCTTGAAAACTATTCTAGTGCTGATTCAAGAAACTACCACTTAATCTGGAAGTGATAACTTGCCAGAAAAAGATCCAATCGCGCTCAACTCTTGGAATAAGGAAAATGAACATGTCCATGATGTAAATATAGATCCACAGGGTCTTGTGAGAAAATATGATGAATCCACCAACATGAACTGAGCAAGAACATAACAAGAACAAAAACTGAAAGAAAATATTTTTTGGTTGATGCAAGATTTCTAAGAACCAAGGATGCTCCTGCATTAGACATCTGGGGTTATTGAAAAGTGAGTACCTCACTTTGCTGAGGGTAAAGGAAAACCAATATGGTCTACTTTAGCCTAAGAAATCCAATAAGAATCCTCCACTAGTCTACCTTTCCACTTCACAAGATATTCTTTGTACTATCTTCCACGAGTTTTCCTCCCATCTCTAATATCCAAAATCTCTTCAATTTCATCTGATTGCTCTTTAGGAAATTGATTCTCCAATTTCATCTGAATTATGCTTCATGGTACTGATGGAGATTTGCAATGTTGAATATAGGTGATATTCCCATGCCATCCCACAACTCTACTTTGTATGCATTTCCTGAATCAAATTTATTCCAAATATTACAGGTTCCAAATTTCCTCATCTTCAGCTTATTGTATGTGCCAACTAGAAATATTTCCTTCCTCAAATACACCATCACTTCATCTCCAATTTCAAACTCCTTATGTCTCCTCTTTTCATATGCTCGCTCCTTATACTTTCGGTTCATATCTTCTAATTGCTCCTTTACTTGAGTATGCACTTTCTTCATATGTTCTACAAATTCCTTTGCTTCTGCACTCCTTTTATCTTCCTTACTGATGTATCTCAAATATGATATATACCTCTAGGATGAACTCCAGTAACAATATGAAAAGGTGTCTTCCTGGTACTCCTGTTCACTAAATTATTGTAAGCAAACTCTACTTGTGCAAGGATTAAATCCCAACTTCTGGTCTTCTCTCCAACCAAACATCTCAACAAATTCCCTAAAATCCTGTTTACTACCTCTATCTGTTAGTCAGTCTATGGGTTAAAAGTAGAACTAAACTTTAAATCTGTCTTTAACTTCTTCCAAAGTGTCCTCCAAAAGTAACCAACAAACTTTGTATCCCTATCCAAAACAATACTCCTAGGTAATCCATGCAATCTGACCACTTCCTTGAAAAAGAAGTCTGCTATGTGTACTGCATCTGTTGTATTGTTACATGGTATGGAATGTGCCATTTTAGAGAATCTATCCACCACCACAAATATAGAATCATTACCTCTTTATGTCTTTGAAAAACCAAGTATGAAATCCATGCTAATATCCTCCCAAGGTCTCTCTAGAACTGTCAAAGTTCTATACAATCCAACATTCTGAGTACTCCCTTTTGCAACTTGAAAAACTCTACAACTTTGCACAAATCTCCTAACATCCTTATGAATCTGTGGCCAAAAGTAGTTCTCACTTACCAATGCTACTGTCTTATCAATTCTAAAGTGTCTTGCTAATCCTCCACTATGTTTTTCTTTCACCAAGGTATCCCTCATTGAACTCTGGGGTATACACAACTGGTTCCCTCTGAACAACATATCCTCCTAAATGAAATAATCCAACCACTGACTCCTATCCTCCAAGATTGGTTCTTTACAAGCTCTCCAAGGTTCTGCAAAATCTAGGTCTTCCTCATACAAGTTCTTCAATTCATCAAAGCCTAATACCTCCACTCTCATCTCTGCTAGTAAATTCTTTCTCCTACTCAAAGCATCAACAAATCTATTTAAATTTCCACTCATATGTTTCAAAACAAAAGTATAGCTCTGCAAGAATTATATCCATCTCATATGTCTCTAATTCAACTTACCTTGACTATTCAAATATTGCAATGCTTGATGATCTGTATACATCAAAAACTCCTTAGGCAACAAATAATGTCTCCACTTCTTCAAGGCTTGAACTATGGCGTAAAAATCCTGATCATACACTAAATATCTTCTCCTAGCATCATTCAATTTCTCATTGAAATAAGCTACAATTGGCCCTTGTTGACTAAATACTGCTCCAATTGCATTTCCACTTGCATTACAATCTACTTGAAATACCTTATCAAAATTTGGTAAAGCCAACACAGGCTGCTCAATCACCTTCTGCTTCAACAACTCAAAAATTTGGTCTACTCCATATGTCCATCTAAAATCCTTATCTCCTTTCATTTTTTCTGCCATAGGACTGCAAATAGAACTGAAATTCCTA
Organism: Sequoia sempervirens; assembly: GCA_007258455.2. NCBI lineage: Eukaryota > Viridiplantae > Streptophyta > Pinopsida > Cupressales > Cupressaceae > Sequoia > Sequoia sempervirens. The sequence continues at coordinate 361,171,092 of VDFB02000003.1, read as the reverse complement.
ATGAAATTTTGGTAGAAACTAGCCAATCCATGAAATGATCTTACCTCTCCAATGCTTTTCAGTGTAGGCCACTCAAAAATTGATGTTACCTTCTCAGGATCCATCTTCAATTTATCTAGAAATATCACAAATACCAGATATACTGACTCTTCCTTCATGAAACTACACTTCTTAATGTTTATCAACAACTTCTCTTCTCTCAACCTCTGCAAAACTTGTCTTATATGCAACACATGTTCTTCTCTACTCTTACTAAAAATTAAGATGCCATCCAAGTAAACAATCAAAAACTTACCCAAGATTTCCTTCAATACTTCATTCATCAACCTCATGAAAGTTATTGGTGCATTTGTTATTCCAAAAGGCATCACCAACCATTCATACAATCCTTCATTTGTCTTGAATGCAGTCTTCCACTCATCCCCTTCTTTGATTTTGATATGATGATATCCACTCTTCAAATCTATCTTTGTAAAGTATCTAGCTCCACTCAAACAATCCATAATGTCATCCATTTGGGGAAAAGGAAATCTATACTGCATCATGATCTTGTTTATGGCTCTAGAATTTGTACACATCCTCCATTCTCCATTCTTCTTAGGTGCTAGCACATTAGGTACTGCACATGTACTTAAGCTTTCTCTGATCAAACCCTTCCTCAACAACTCTTGAACTTGTCTATTCAACTCCTCATTCTCTGTTGGTGTCATCCGATGTGTTGCTTTATTAGGAAAACTAGCTCCAAGAATCAGATCCATGCAATGACCAATACTTTTGACAAGTTGTAATCCATCAGGTACATTATCTGAAATGATCTCCTCATACTCTATCAACAACTCCTTTATCTCCTCCGATTGTTCTTCTACATGCGTCAACTCTTCAACATTCTTAGGAACCAAGTCATAACACATGTTTTCATGTCTCAATCCATCTAGGAATCTCCTTCCATCAACCAAACAAATTCTAGAACTCGTACGAACCTCAACTTTAGGAACATCCTCCAATGGAAACAAGGTCTGCTTCATCCCATTAGCAACAATGGTATATGTGTTCTTCTTTCCATCATGAATAGCCTGTCTATCATACTTCCAAGGCTTTCCCAAAAAAACATGGCATATATCCATATGCATGATAACACACAAAACTTCATCATGATAATTTCCTATCTTCAATTTCACCAAACATTGTTCACTTACCAATATCTTATGCTCATATTGAATCCATGCTATCCGATAGGGCTTTGGGTGTTTCAATCTTTCCAACTTCAATTTGGTCACCATTTCTTCAGAAACTGGGTTCTCTGAGCTTCCACTATCAACAATCACTTTGAAAAAGGGTATGTGCAGGATCATGATGGGCCAAAAAGTGGCAATATGATGGGTATGTGGCTAATGACTTTCTTTTTACCCAAAATTAATGAAATGAAAAGGGTTTTAAAAGGAGATTCTCAGCTTTCCACCAATATAAATTATGCTTTACTTTGAATTTAATAAGTAATTATTATTCATTTTCTATTCAAATTACAACTAAAGTCCTGATTGAAAAACATCTATAGCTTTCAAATAGTATCACATTTTTGAATCCAAAACATGTGTCACATTCTATGCTTCACATACTATAGGATTAAAAAAAAAAATTGAATTTCATGAAGTTTTGACCAAGTTAAGGTGGTTAGACATATGAGTTTTTTTATATTTTTTAAAAGTTGTAATAAAAATTCATAATTAATTATTTACTAGGAAAAATATTACAAAAAAATATGCATCACATTGGGACATGAGTCCTCTACTTATATATATAAAATCTTATAAAAAAATATTATCATTTTATTGTGGTTAGGGTGGTCAGACAGACACCTACTTATTTTTTCCCTGAAATTTAAGTACTACTGCATTGAAATTTCAAATTTTCACAAAATAGATTTCTTTTTTTTAAAACAAACCTAGTAGTTTAGAAACTACATTCAATTTGCTACAGATTCTATTCTTACACATTTTTGAAATAATATAGATAACCTATTCAAATTTTTACATCAAGTTGCCTAACTCTGATTTTTCTGATGTTTTTACCACTTAAGGGCCTATTTTTTCCATGATGATCCTGCACATACCCAAAATTTTTCAGCTACCTTGCATCTAGTTTGAAACAAATTCTTTCTCTACAATGACTCCTACTCCATCTCACCTTGACACAATACTCTTCTATTCACCAACACTTCTCCATCTTTAGGTTTATTAGATGATCCATCATGATCCTAATCAACAAACGCTATTCTCTTATTGTTTTATGTCTTTCTACTTGTCTCTCCCTAATTACATTCAAATGCTCTATGTCCTTCCCCACCACATTTAAAGAAAGCTCCCTTGAATACTCTTTTCTCCTATCCTCTATCATCTTTTCTATAACCTTCATTCCAGTAACCACCAGATCCTCCTCTCCTGTAAGAGTTTCCATCACCTCTATGGTACAAATTATCATTCTTACTGACTTCTTTATCTTTATTTTGATCTGAAAAAGATCCTCTTCCTCCTCCAGTAAAAGTTCTTCCTCTCTGAAATCTTCCACCTCTTCCTCTCTGTCTCTGCTCATGTCTTTTATTCAACTTCTCTTTTGATTTTAGGGAAAATTGATATGCCTCTTCCACACTCTGCACCTTGATTAAACTGATCTCATCCTATATAGACAACCTCAAGACATTCACATATCTGGCTACTTGCTCAATCTCATCCTCCAAATGTCTAGATCTAATATTCAACTTGTAGAACTCCTTAGTATACTTTGTCACACTTGACTCCTACTGCTTCAAATTTTGCAATTTTCGGAGCAAATTGATCTGATAATCTACAGGCATAAAATTTGTCTTCAACTTATTCACCATCCGATCCCATGATCTTATCTTCTCCTTTCGTCTTCTTTTCTTATCTTTTTGAAAATGTTCCCACCAAAGGGTCGCATGTCCTTTCAACTTTGTACACGCAACTTTCACCATGTCTTTAGTGGTACCTTCAAAATAAAAATACTTTTTCATCTCTGTTATCCAATCAAGCAATTCATCTAAATCCAACTTACCTCTATAATCTGGTGGATTGAAATGTGGTTTTAAACTCACTCTAGTTAGGGCTCTTATGAACCTCTCTTCTCCCTGATCTAGGCCAAGTTGATTTTCTCTCTCCATTTCTTCCTGTACTTCTACCTCTTCATCACTCACATCATCAATTGGTCAACCTCTCCTTTGGGCCATTTCAACTGCATCTAATCTGGTAGTAATTCCTCTCAACATCTCCATCATAGTTGGGTCTACATTTCCACGCGCTCCATTTTCTCTACCATTTTTTCTTACCGCCATCTTTACACAAGTCCTCTACAAATGCAGGTTGGATCCTCAATCTGCCACCCTACAACAAATCTTCAATAGGACTTCACAAATTCTAGCAATCTGTCACAGATCAAATCTCACTTTGATACCAATCTAGTGAAGCCACGAAAGGAGGGTCCTCAAAGTGAACAATATGGATCGTGCAACAAGAGTCACACAACAGAAGAAACACAATAATTGGAGGCAAATAGAGTTTCAAACATTCTCATTAACATAAATCCCAGTTACAATCGACCAACAACATCTGGGCTTACAGATTCAGCTCACAAGCCTGATACAACATACTCAAATACAATATTCCGATATGCTCCTCAATGCGAGCTGAGATCTTACAAATTGAATCAAAAAATTATCTACTTATTATTCACTACTTTTATAACAATATATTACAAGCTTTATATCATATCCGCAGATCTAGAATCTTTCACGTCAACCAAAGATCATTACAATCTCCAATGAAAGAAAATGTAACGTGTGCATGAATAAGTCGGCCTCAAATTTGAATTTCTCCTCAACAGGTGCATAGGATGAAGTGTGGACCAATAATTTAGGCTGGGGACACTCCATGGAACAAATCCAAACACACCTTCAAGATCCACAAGTGATCAAACTTGCTGTCAGGCTTGAAAACTATTCTAGTGCTGGTTAAAGAAACTGCAACTTAATCTGGAAGTGATAAATGTTTGGAAAAAATCCAATCGCGCTCAACTGTTGGAATAAGGAAAATGAACATGTCCACAATCAAATATAGATCCATAGGGTCTTGTGAGAAAATATTGAATCCACCAACATGAACTGGGAAAGAACAAAACAAGAACGAAAACTGAAAGAAAATATTTTTGGTTGATGCAAGATTGCCAAGAACCAAGGATTCTCTTGCATCGCAGTGACATAAAAATTTGCGTTTCTCCAAAATTTTCCATTGAAATGTTCTAATTCTTGGTGAAAATATTTCACATGGCATGTACTTTCATTTTTTTGAGGTTTCAAACCATAAGGTACAAGCTAATATGTGAAAAGAGAGAGGTTAGGACTGGAAATTTGTGTATTGTTTGAGAAAATAGAGTTTTGGGACAGCGAAATAGCCTAAAGCCTAGGGTTTGTTAAAATGTTTATGAAAATAGACGTCTGATAGATTTGTGAGCATAAGTAAACCCAATGAAGACTATTTGAAGTGTTGATTGAATGAGTTTGAGACTGGAGATAAGAGAATTAATAAACCCTTGTGCAGTTTAAGCCTAATTAGACCTAATTTGGAATGATAACAGTCAGGTTTGAGCCCTATTTCCTAAAACAACCTATGATTATTTTTGATATGTTTTAAAACCCCTTAAGGGGGTATCCTAAAATCCATCATAGTCTTGAATGGAGGTATGTGTCAAAGGATATCTTTGACAATTTATGTTTGGAGGACTACTAGCTTTGAAGACATGTTTGAGTGAAAAGCAATTTGGGTAATGCACTCAGGTGTTGGTGTTGAGTGTTTTGAGTGAGATGGAGTCTCTAATGAGTCTGAAGATGATGATTAAACTTGTTTGGGTCAGGAAAAGTGGAAACTCAGATTTGTGCTCTTGTAGTGATCATCTACATGGTGAATTCTCTTGTGAATTTGAAGAAACTAAATGGATTTAGTCCATAGTTGAGGAACGTGTTTTCAAGTGATTGATTTTCTTCCTTTGCACTACATCAAAAAATCACTTATTTCCTGATGACACCAAGTCAACTCAAGCAAGTGATGAGGATGAAATTCTAACCACTGAGGTATAGAGGATCCTATCAATCGAATAGACCATACATAAACAAAAGCAAGTCAAAGTTCAAACTATACATTTTTTTTTAATTGGTTATGTATAAAACTTGACCTGCAAGGTGAATTGCCTCAGTTAAAATGAAGTATGATGATAGTTGTTTACCAACATACAGTAGGAGTTTGCACAATTTATTGTTGACATTTTATGTTTTGATATGAGCAATTGATAAAATGTATCTTCTAAATGGTTCCAAGTAGCTACAAATGCAAGAGAGCCACAAAAAAAGTTAAAAGGTTAAGGAAAGAATTTCCATAGTGAAGGGAAGATATTAATGTGTCATTCCAATAGAATGCAAATCTGTCATAAAGTTCGAATAAAAATGTAAGGACATATAAAAGAAACATATGGACAAGTAGAAACAAATGAAGACTAGATTCATTATAGAAACTTGAAAAGCATGATGAACATGCTCCATCTGTAGGATAACCAAGCTTGAAGTGTAGATGGAAAGATAAAAATAATGGATCATATGGCCTGACTGCATACAAATTTGAAAAGTAAAATTAACTGAAACCATGGAAAGTGACTTACCACAAGATTCTGCACAAATCGTGTCCGATGCAAAAAAATAGGTAGAGGTTGCAATCCAAAATCAAGTGCTTTCACTTCTCCATTTTGGCGGACTACCTTGAAAATAAGGTTTTGTCCTTCACTTCTCCATTTTAGTAGGCTCTGCCTGAAAAAAATATTTCGACTCACTTCTCCATTTTGGTGGGCTACAATTGAAAATAAGGTCTCGACGAAGGTTTTAGAGTATGTTTATTAAAATGAAAATTATGTCCAATATTTTAATAATGAGCACATTTATTTAGTTATTTATTTAGTCATTTTTATTTGTCTGATATTAGTCATTTAGTTGTGATTTTACCCGATGACAAAATTAGTCACTTATAAATGACCAAATTAGTTATTTATTTGCCAAATAATACTAGTGTTAGTCACGTGACTAAATTTTTTAGTCATGTAGTCATTTATTTTCCAAATTCTACTAGTGTATAATCTACACTTTGAAGTATTTTTTACACCATTTTGAACACTTACTGTAAGAATATCATCTTAGTACTCAATTCATTGATCCCATTCCTCAACACACTAGCTAAATCTCCTTATCAACTACATTAGTCAAGATTGATACATTCCTTTAGGTCTCCTACTAGCCTATACTATGACACGGTGCAATAAAATTTGTAGGCTAGGCCATGTGGCATGGCTTGGCTTGATTGATTCAAATTTGAAATTTGTTTGTTCCAAGACAATATTATGGAAGGCATCCATTACCTTGTAGTATCATGCACCAAATATCTTGAGGTAAATGAATACAATAATGTATTTATCAATAGTATTAAGTTATTAGTAAAGCATTGGAAAATAATAAAAAATGATAAGATCAATTGAAAAAATACTCAACTATACTTAGTAAAAGTATCATTTATACATCCATAAGATTCTCACACAGTGTCTTGCTTGATGTGTATGTGGAATCTATATATAAAAGTATCTATACATTCCAAGACATGCCATAGAAGACACACACACACAAAATTTCATAGTTCAAATGAGTCCTAGTATGGGTTGTAAAAGAACTACAAAATGACATGGCATGATTCAATTTATTACTAGAATGTATGAAACAAGCAGGCTTGTGTGAGATCAAATTCTAATAGAATTATGTCAGATGTCCCTCACATCATATCCAATATCAAATTCTAGATCCCAATTACTAGTTTATCTAAGTTTATATCAATGAAATCATATGAAAATATGAAACTTAACACATCATTGAAATAGTTAAGTAGTTCTATCATTCTCTAGCTTTTCAATCTCCACTCTTTTTGGCATAAATTATGGTCATATTCATTGTTTAATTATTAGAATATGTATACCATTTATTTATAGTTAAAAAAGAAAGTTGTTATTTTTCTTAGCAAGTATGCAAAAAGAAAGATCAAAAAATTAAAAAAGTAATTTATTTTATATGTATCTCACATTGGCTTTTGTACAACAATGAAATAGTTAGAGGTTGCATGGGTGAAGAAAAAAACTTCTACGTATAAAATAACTTGTGAATACACTTCATATTTATATTGTAAGACTATGGTAAGTATTTGCTAGTATGAATATATTTAGATGTATTTTTTCTATGAGTTTTGGATTTTGTATTGTTAAAAAATGGACATTTTTACAATCTAAGATTAGAAAAATAATAATGAATATAATTTTACCTTTTTAAATATAAAAAAATACCAGTATTACAATATAGTTATAAAAAAGTGTAAAAGTAAATTATTAATTTCACAATAATATTAAATATTTACATTTTAATAGATTAAATTTCCTTTGTAATTATTATATTTAGTTTCAAGAAAAGATGAATTAATAATTTAAAAATATTATTTAATACAAATAATTTTATATAATAAAAAACATATAAATATCTTTTATATAAAAAGACAAAAGCTTTTCAAAACTTTGTGATTTGTTTTATAGTTCTATCAATTAATATCAAAAATATTAAAATACGAAGAAATCTTAATTGCTTACTCTTTATACTCATTTTCAAATTAATTAAAAGCAATTTGTTTTTTAACACACAATGAAACAATGCAATACACCAACATAAATATGAGAGACAATACAAATCTTAAGTACATGTCTTGAATTTGTAAGCAAAAGGCTGGGTGCTTCAGGGATTCACCATTCCAGAAGATAATAGATAAAATTATCCATGAGAGAAAAGCATATGTATCTCCATTTGATGTGGAAGCACAACATTGCAATCACAATTGCAAATCCTATTCCAAAACTTAACCCCATTCCCACTGCCCACCATCGATCCATTACAACATCTCCATCTCCATTTGCATCTCCATCTTCAACAACTGTATTATTGTGCTTCTCTCTGGTACCCACACTAGAATTTAGTGTCCTGTTTTCAAGTTGAGGTCCATGCAGATTGGGATTTCCTAGAAAAGAAGAAGCCTCAAAGGTTGAAAATTGCTTCCCCTGCGGTATCAACCCAAAAAGCATGTTATCGGAAAGATTCAACACAACAAGGAATGTGAGATTTAAGAATTGGGAAGGAATCTTTCCTGACAACTTATTCTCTGAAAGATCTAGAGATTCCAAGTAAGCCATGGCTCCTAAAGATTCTGGGATTGAGCCACTCAAATTATTTTTTGATATGTTGAGAGATATTAAACCCTTAAGGAGTCCCAATTCTGGAGGAATATTTCCTGAAAGCTTATTACGTGACAAATCTATGAACTTGTCTGCTCTGATTATCTTTTGGTATAGAGATGCTCTTCCTTTTATCCAAACTGTTACTTCATCAACAAAATTGAGTGAAGAATCTATGCCACCATATAAACCAATTTGTGAATATTGAAAATATTGCACATCAAAACTTTGTGAATTATTGACCATAGCATATAACTTGCTAACATTTGGAGGAATACTTCCTGATAATTGATTACCAGATAAATCTAGAATTTGAAGATTTTCCATCCTAAACAGCTGGGGTGGAATTCTATTTCTAAACTTATTAGAAGCCAAGCTTAGAATTCTTAAATCTGTCAGCTTTTCAATCCAAACAGGAATGCTACCCTCAAATTCATTATTTCCCAAATCAAATACTTGGAGAACCGTGCAACTCGCAGTGGAAGAAGGAATAATACCTTGCAACTTGTTGCCATTGAGATTTAGTGTGCGAAGAGCCGTCAGATTTCCCAACTCCTCGGGAATCTTCCCATGCAAAACATTTTGAGCCAAGTTTAAAACTGATAATCTATAGCACCTCCCAATGCTTGTAGGAATCATACCAAACAACTTGTTCTTTGAAAAGTCCAAAACTTCATAATACTGTGAAATGGTACATATAGAACTTGGAATTTGTCCAGTCAAATTATTCCCCGATAAAGATAGAGACCATAATGAAGAGGTTGATGATGGGCCAATTTTTGCAGGAATAGAGCCATTAAACCCATTATCTGACAGATCTAATATCCATGAAACAAAATCAAGATCAGGAAGAGAGCCATATAATCTATTCCCATGCAAGTCCACCATCACAAAATTGTGGGATATCTTGTGGGGTAGACAACCTTCCAGTTGATTGTTTGAAAGATTGAGGTAGTGAAGATGAGGAAGATCCCACAACCACGAAGGAAGATGTCCCACAATGTTGTTGTCTGAAAGATCTAGCTCTACCAACTGATTTTGCTGGGACAAAAATGCAGGTAAATCGCCTTCTATATTACAAGACCCCAATCCAAGGTAGTACAGGTGGGCGAACTTAGGAACCCAGCTTGTAGAGATGTTAATAAGCAACTGATTTGAAGAAAGTTCCAATTCTTCAAGGCGAGTTAGATTATCGAGTAGCTGAAGAGAAATGCTGCCTCTTAATCCGTTGGAATGAAGTGACAATGCTAATAAACTAGCAAGATTTGGAATGGAATTTGGAATTGTTCCTGACAGTTGGTTATGGCCTAGATCGAGGCGACTTAATGTTGGAAGCTGACACAGAGACAGAGGAATATGATCACTTAGCCGATTGTGACTAAGGTCCAGATATCTAAGGGATGAAACGTTGCCAAAAGAGGATGGTATACTGCCCTCCAAATTGTTCCATGACAGATCCATGGTCTCAAGGGATGAAAAGTTCGCAATAGACGGGGGAATCGCTCCTCCGAAATTGCAAACTCTAAGAGATAGAGTGACCAGTGAGGAAGAATGGCTTAGAATGAAAGAAAGGTTTCCTTGCAAGTCAAAATTATAATTAAGCACAATATTGCTCATTTTTGAATGGGGCATGAAATTGGAAGGGATGGAACCATTTAGACTACAGTTGGAAAGATCAAGTGAAACCAATGAGGACACGCTCTCAAACCAAGAGGGTAGTTCGAACGGGAATGAATTATAGCCTATATGCAGATGTGATAAACGGGTGAGGTTTGAGAGATCTGGAATATTACCTGAGAGCCCACAGTCAGACAGATGAATCTGGGTAAGATTGGCAAGACCGCTAAGAGCCTCACCCCACTGACCAGACGCCATTGTCAGGTTCACACCATCCATTCCTAAGAATTCCAGGCTTCTTAGATTTCTTACCCATACATCAAACTTACTACTCTTAAACTCAACTGTTCGCCACTCAATATTTGAAATTTCAATTTGATAGCCATTATCTGAAATATCCAAATGATGCAGGCTTGACATATTTCCCAACTCTTGAGGGACTTCACCACACAATCGATTCCTTGCCAAACTCAGAAATGAAAGTCTCTGTAGTTTTAACAACTGAGGAGGAATAGAAATACCTTTAAAGTTATTCCCGCTGAGATGCAAATGCTGTAGATGCTGCAGCTTAAACAGCGATGGACGAAGCTGGCTGTGCCAATCATCACTTCCATTATAACCAGGCTCAGTACTTAAGTGAAGGCGAATGACATGGGATGTATGATAATCACAGGCAACACCCTCCCACTGGCAACAGTTGAATCCCCGCCAAGAGGATAAAGAGTGAGCTGAGGAAAGATTAAGACCAGCCTTGAAATCCAGCTAGTAACTTCTCTCATCTTGTAAACATGCTGTTGAAAATGGGAAATGAACTATTATCCATATCAACAAAAATCCAGAGCACAGAGACATGTTAAACGCAAGTGGATACATTGCATTCCTATTGAGCAATTTACAATTCTTCCCCCGGTGCATTGTATAAATAACGAGATATTTCGAAGTGTTAGGTAAGGCAAAGAGAGAGGAACGTTCGTGGATACATTGCATTCCTAGTGATCGAAGGGATAAGGTCTCATAATTAAAGTTTGACAACTTTTGTATAGCATGACTCGCAACCTAATTTAAATATCGCAACTTTTCTAACGCACTAAGCATTTTTTATACAGACTTTGTAAGACCAGGAAAGTCTTTGTTACCTTATTCCACACGTATACAGATTTTGTAAGACTAGACTAGAAGAAATCTAGTTAATTAACTTATTCCACATGTACAGCAACTTTGTAAGAATTAAAAAAAGTCAATGTATACATTATGACTTGGTTGCACTTTTAGTAGCATGGTCACAATAAATACTACACATTTTTTTTTCACTTTTTTCCCCCATCTCATACATAGGATCACATATTTAATTTAACATAGAATTTGAATTATATATTTATTGTTGGTTTAAATGATATACCGAGTTTACAAAAAAAAAACCCCTTTATAGACAAATAATTTCTTTACCAAAGACTTATGTTACCAAGTCTTGGCTATAGTAAAGTACCTCTTGAAGGTCTATGTGGATTATTTTTTTCAAGGGACTTTCGATGAACTTTAGATGTTGTTCTAACAAGTTCAAATATAAATATTTCTTCTCAAAAAAATGATTTGGTTTTTACCTTAAAATTTTAGGAAAATTAATAATTCAACTAATTTCTAGTTCATGGGAATTTTAAATATTTGATATTCTACTTAACAAGTTAAAGAGTAACAAAATAAGACTAATATAACTAGTTTGTATCTTACATTTGGTTGATTGACCCATGCACCAACTATATTTGTGTGTACTAAAGAGTTACCTTCTATAACTAGTATTCTTGCCCCCCATGATATTTAATTATTTACTACTGTTACCTAATTTTTGGTCACATGCCCTAAATCATTCACATTTATCCTGAAAATTTCTAAATATAAGTTTGTCGGCCATATCCTAAGTTTCGAGAACCTCATCGACATTTGAAAAGGTTATAATAACTTCTCCTTGGCTTGATATCTTTGTGGAAATCCTTAGAGTTTGTTTTTCTAATCAAGTTATGAGAATATTGTTGGGGCTTGATAGGATTTCCATAATTACTCAAGGCACATCTATGTAAAGAAGGGTGAAAAATCTGAAGAAAACTTCATCTTAGATAAGAACTTACAAAAGGTTTTGAAACCTTTGTCGGTCTCCGACAGGGTTTCAAAACCTTCCCATTGACCAATAATAGAAATAATTTTATGAGTAATATTTAAAGTGAAGCTAAGGACTTGACTATAAAGTGGTAAAATAAGAGGTTATCATATTTGCATTGCATCTTATTGAAAAAATTGAAAATTTGCATTTTGCATCCTTGATTGCATTTTGTAGAGCATTAAAATCATCTTAATTTTTTTGAAAAACACACAAAAACAACATATTGGGATTCATTCACCACCTTGGGCGAATAAGTCCCTCTGCACTTTTTAAAGAACATTTCAGGCATTTTCCTGCATTTCAATTTTCTTTAGTTAGTTCTTTGTTACAATTAGCAGCATTTTTGTTATTTCCATTTAGACATCTTAGATTACCTTGCATTGCATTTGATTTCAACCCCTCCTTTGTGGTACTTTTATGAGTGTTTGGTGCCCCGTTGATTATACTTTAGTGAGAAGAAGTTCTAGAATCATGGCCTCCCACAATAGCACTTTCGTTGTGGACCTTGGGATCTCACGAGCTCCTACTAGTATGGAAAATGGTGCATTAGGCACTGACAATTCCACTTTTATGCCATCACCTTTCCATCCAATGAATGTTAACACCCAAAAAAATTCCCTCCCGCAAGAAAAGGTCATTAATATTCATGAGGATTTTGCACATTTACAACAATACTTGTCACTTGAAAACATTTCCGCCACTGCCATACTTGCCATTGACAATCTTCATCGTTTGATTGAAAGTGATGATGGCTTGCAAGTGATGAAGAGAATTGTCGAGATTTACAATAAAAATGCCTCTTCTTATACTCAATCCATAACCATTCTTGTAAGCCAAGGAGGACCTCAAGTTCCTCCCCCTTCAACCATAACATCCATACCAACTTATACCAATCTATAAGTCCATACAACTATGCATCAGGTTAATTATGCGGCTACTTCTTTCCCGATTCCACATAGCATTTGTACTTCTCTTGTGGCATCGCAAGTCCCCTCCACCACCTTCACACCCCATAGTATTCCTTTCACTTCCCCTAACATCACCTACACTCCATCACCATTTTCTCTTCCACCTCAAACCACTTACCCCGACCTTGTTCTTACACAACTCCTTAACACCATTTCTTCCATACAACATCAACTTTCCACCATTAGCCAAGGTAAAACCGCTCCACCCACATATCATGTCCGTAGCAGCCCCTTATCCTTATAAATATTATGTACGGTCCCGATGCCACAAGGGATAGAAATGCCTCAGTTTGAGAAATACAGAGGTAAAGGAGACCCTATCAACCATGTTAATGCTTATACAACTTTGTGTAGTGATTTGTCCTTGATGATAAACTGTTAGCCAAATTTTTTCCAAGGACCTTGAAAGATACTTCCTTAGAGTGGTTTTCCAACTTTCCTAATCATTCCATCCGTTATTTCAATGAATTGGTGGATGCTTTCATAAGTCACTTTCAAGTGCACATGACACCTAAAAAGACAATGGCTGACCTCATGTGATGTAGAAAAAACAAAGATGAAAAAGTAACGGATTTTATCTCACGATACCAATCCTTGTATGCTCAAATTGATGTCAAGATTCCTAATGCACATTTGCAAAAGATGTGTTGGATGCTGTGGATATGGTTACTCATATGTGGTTGTCATTGATGTCAACACTATTAGCATTTGGTGTACTAGAGGATGTATATGTCGAGGATATTGAGAAAATTGTAAAAGGAAGTGTTCTAGGTTCCCAGTGGAACTATGCAGGTCATGAAGGTGCTTTGTTTTGTATGTTGAAGATTAGCTAGTGTGGATTAAAGGGTTTATTTTTGAATCTTTCTAGATCATCTACCAGAAGTTTCAGAGGTCCGCATGAAGATTTGAGTGTGTTGTGGTCTGACAGTGTTTCTGTGGTCTCTACCAGTGTTCTTGAATGAAGATTGTGTGATTCTGGTAATCTCATTTGTTGCGGATTATTTTCTATTGTTTCTTGGTGTTCTTGGATGTCTCTAGATCATTCTCTATCTTTGTGGTATGTTCACATTACTCAGAGAGCTCGTGGTTGAAAATATTTTCTTGCACATGTTTGGTTTTTCATGTTCTTGGCGGACATGTTGGTGATAGCATGTTGTGGATCTTCGTGGAGAAATTAATTAAAGTATTTTTGTGTTGGAGATATTAATTTGGGTCTCCACTATGTTTTGGCTGACCTTGGTGGTTTTGCATTGGAAATTTATTTGCAAATTTGCAGGCCGACATTGAAAATATGTTTTACTTTTTTGGCCGACTAAGTTGTGATGAAATCCCATGTAAAAGATATATAAGAGCGATTGGTTGAGCAAAGTTGGTGTGTGCATAAGTGTGAATGCATTCCAAAGAAAATCTAAATGTGAAAATAGTGTTTCTATCATTTGATTATTGAGCAAAGAGTGAAGAAGATTGAGGAAAGTGTGAAGGAGGTTTTTTGAGCTTAATTAGAACTGTAATCAGGCTTGTGTAGAAGCTATTCTTTCAGTTCATACTCTGTGGATCTAATCCATATTTCTATATTGTTGGACAATGAGTCCTCTTTTGTATTTGAGTAGTGAGCTCTATGAAGTGTGCCTGAATGCATGTGCATTCCCCTTATTATTTCTCTTTATACTTTTAAAAAAGTATAATCTTGTGGACTGACATCCACTGTGTTTTTTCCCCTAATAGGGTTTCCACATAAAAAATTCTTGGTGTTATTTGTCTCTCTGATGTGTTAATTGCTTGTGGCAATTTGCTTATTCATTAGATTTGAGATTAAAGTTAAGATTTAAGTTAGAAAATTTGAAGTTTCTGTCACAACTGATTCAACCCCCTTGCTCTCAGTTGTGTTTCCTTGTTTTTCCAACAATTGATATCAGAGCAGGTTCCTCTGAAGAAGTCTAAAAGCTTGAGGTGATCCGAGATGGCAACAAAATTCAAGAAGGACAATTCGAGATTTGATGGTACTAACTACTCAATGTGGAAAGTTATAATGCAATGTCACTTAAAGTGTATTGGTGAAGTTTTCTGGAAGATTACAAGAGATCCATATACTATTCCTCAGAATGGTCCCTCAACTCCTAATGAGATCAAAGATGCTAAAAATAATGTTAGGGCTATTGAAGATTTGGTGAGTACTCTGATAGATTCAAAGATGGCTAATGTGTTAGGTCTAGAGACAGCTCATGAGATTTGGGCGAAATTCAAAACTTTGTATGAAGGAGATGCACAGGTGAAGATGGCTAAGCTATAGAGCTTGAAAGGCAAGTATGAGAACTTGAAGATGGGTGAAGATGAAAATATCACTTCTTTTATGTAGAGAGTAAATGAAATAGTGATGGGTATTAAAGGTGCCGGTGGTTCTGTGGATGAGGATGAAATTGTGGCTAAAATACTCAGATCCTTGCCTCCCTCCTACAAGATGAAGGTTCATGCTATTGAAGAGTTCAGATCAGTAAACAAGATAAAAAGAGACACGTTGATCAGGAAGCTTGCTACTTTTGAAATAAGTGAATTTGGTGAATCTAAACTGAAGACTGAATTTGCATTCAAGGCTACTATATCCTAAAGTAACAGACAAAGATATAATTCAGGTGAGAGTTCCAGAAAGATATCCAAGTATGATGAAGAACTGAAACAACTTGAAGATAAAGAAAGAGAGGTAGAAGAACTGGAAGCACTCATTGCAAAGCAAGAAGGCAGAGGGAAATGTAAGTATGAAGATGTATTGCCTATTAAATGTTTTTCATGTAGTAAAATAGGTCATTTTGCATCAAGATGTCTTGAAAGAGTTCCTAGATCTAAGCCTAAAAAGTCTAGATTCTAAAAGAGATGCTACTTTGCTGAAGAAGCAGTGACTGATGATGAGTCTGATAAAGATAATGGAGAAGAAGATGAATGGGCTTTCATTGCTACCATTGAAGATAATCCCGTGGCTACTGAATCTCCTAAAGATGAAAAAGATCTTGCAGCTCAAGTTGAAGAAAAGGATGAGTGGGTGATTAATAGTGGATGCTTAGATCATATGACAGGTGATAAAAGCAAATTTGTGAGTCTAGAGAAGTATGACGACGGTGTTGTAATATTTAGAGATAACAATGCTGGTGTGATTTGTGGCAGATGATCTATTTTCCTTGGTGGTAAGGATAAGATTGATGATGTTCTCTATGTTGAAGGCCTAAAGCACAAATTTTTGAGTGTTGGACAGATGGTTCAAAAGGGATATGATCTTCAGTTCAAATATAGAAGATGCAAGATAGGTGGAAGTTCTGGGGATATGATTGCAATAGGAAAACAAAAAAAGGTAATATTTTTCATCTGAATACTGCTAATGGAAGTTGTTTAATTGCTCAAGTAGATGAGAGCTGGTTGTGGCATAGGAGGTCGTGTCATGTAAACTTTGAAAACATTATTAAGATAAGTTCTACTCAAGCAGTAAGAGATCTACCTAAGTTAGTGAAGCCTGTTAATATAATCTGCAAGGAATGTCAGATGTGTAAACAAACTAGAGTCTCTTTTCAGAGAAAAAAATTTCATTCAAATAATTTGTTGGAGCTGCTACATACTGACCTTTGTGGTCCCTCTAGAGTTAGAAGTATTCATGGAGAAAGGTATTTTATGTTGGTTAATGATTACTCTAGAATGATTTGGGTTTCCTTTTTAAGAGAAAAATGTGAAGCATTGGAGAAGTTCAAAAATTTCAAGGCTATAGTAGAAAATGAGAAAGGTCTGAAAATCAAGTGCTTGAGATCTGACAGAGGTGGTGAGTTTATTTCCAAGGAGTTCAAATCTTATTGTGAAGAGCATGGTATTAAAAGACAACTATTCGCTCCTCGAATCCCTCAACAGAATGGAGTTGTAGAGAGAAAAAATAAAACAATTCTGGATGCTGCCAGAACAATGATGATGAAGGAAATGTATCTCAGATGTACTGGAATGAAGTGGTAAGCACTATTGTGTATACTTTGAATCAGGTAAATGCTAATGGAAATTTTGGTAAGACTCCTTATGAGTTATGGTTTGGTCACAAGCCTACTGTTAAGTACTTTAAGATCTTTGGAAGCAAGTGTTATATTAGAAGAGATGATGATATAGGCAAATTTGATGCAAGAAGTGATGAAGGAATCTTCATAGGTTACTCCACTAAAATAAAGGCCTACCGGTGCTATAACAAAATATTGAGAAAGATGGTTGAGAGTGCAAATGTTAGAGATGATGAGAAATTTTTCAAATCATCCAGACATTCTAGTTATGATTCAGATGAAGACATCACAAGCCAAGGGAAGAATACTCAGACACAAAATATACTTCAGATTATTCCATATGTTTCGGCGAAGCAACCTCAATTTGTTCTGGTAAATCAAGTCAGTTAGGAGACACAAACAAATGCAAGTGTAGAAGAAAGATCAGAAGAGTTAGAAGCTCAAGAATGTCCCAAAACTCCAAGGTATGTAAAGCTGAATCATTCTAAAAATGAAATCATAGGAGATAAGAGTAAAGGAGTGCAAACTAGAAGAAAAATTGTAGAAGAATATTGTATTATATCCAAGATTGAACCTAAAAATGTCACTGAAGCCTATCAAGATGAACACTGGTTGGAAGCTATGAAGGAAGAGCTGACATAGATTGAAAAGAATGACACATGGATACTAGTTTCAAGGCCTAAAGACAAAAATGTGATTGGTACTAAATGGGTATTTAGAAACAAGCTGAATGAAGAAGGTGAAGTGGTCTGAAATAAAGAAAGACTGGTATGTAAAGGGTATTCTCAAATGGAAGGTATTTATTTTGAAGAAACCTTTTCCCATGTCACTAGGATTGAAGCTGTTAGACTATTTCTTGCTTATGTTGCACACAAGAACTATAAAGTATTTCAGATGGATGTAAAGTTTGCATTTCTGAATGGAGAACTAGAAGAAGAAGTGTACATTGAATAGCCAGATGGATTTCAACTAACAAACAAAGAAGATATGGTTTGCAGATTGAAGAAAGCTCTGTATGGACTTAGGGAAGCCCCCATAGCCTAGTATGCTAGATTGGACAAATGCCTACTGAAGCTTGGATTCACTAAAGGTACTACTGACAACAACTTATACTTCAAATTAGACAATGATAATGAGTTAATTATAGAAGTTTTTGTTGATGATATCATTTTTGGAGGAGATGATAATCTATGCATCAAGTTTGTTGATGAGTTGAAGAATGAATTTGAGATGAGTATGATTGGAGAGATGAAGTTCTTTCTAGGATTGCAAGTTACTCAATTGGACAAGGGGATTTTCATATCTCAGTCCAAATATGTGAAAGAATTGCCGAAGAAGTTTGGAATGGATGACTCCAAACCTGTTGGTACCCCCATGGTGATTGGATGTAAGTTGACATAGAATGATGACTCTCCTAAGAAAAATCAAACTAGATATAGGTCAATGATCGGTGGATTGCTTTACTTGACTTAGACTAGACCAAACATTATGAATGTTGTATGTATGGTTGCTAGATTTCAAGCAGATCCAAAAGAATCACATGTAACTGCTATGAAGAGAATTTTTTAGGTATTTGAAAGGAACAGTTGACTTTGGATTTTGGTATCCAAAGGATGAGGATCTCACTTTGTGTGCATATACTGATGTGGATTGGGCTAGTGATGTAGATGGCAAGAAAAGTACTAGTGGTGGTACTTTCTTTCTAGGGAAGAAGCTAGTATCTTGGTTAAGTAAAAAGCAAAACTCAATTTCTCTATCCACTGTTGAAGCAGAATATGTTGCTGCTGCTAATAATTGTACTCAAGTGATATGGATGAAATAGATGCTGAGAGATATGAGGGTGATATATGAAGAGCCTATTGCCATATACAGTGACAACTCAAGTGCAATAAATATCTCAAGGAGTCCGGTGCTGCATTCTAAGACTAAACATATATCAATCAAGTTTCATTTCTTAAGGGAGAAAGTGAATGTGAAAGAATTTAGGCTGGAGTATGTGCCTACCAAAGAACAAATTGCAGATATATTTACTAAGCCATTGCCAAAGGATACTTTTGAGTATCTCAAAGGAATGCTAGGGGTAATTAGCCCTCCTAATAAGAACTAAAAGATGCATTTGCTTGTATTAATCCGTGAACTTCATTGCTATATTTTGATCTAGATTGATGTTTCCATGGTTGCTACTCAGGGGGAGTAGTCAGATGTGCAGATATGTGGTTTAGAATGTGTATATGGAAAGGTCATTGTTACCTTTTCCATTGATGTCAAAGGGGGAGAAGTGTATATGGAAAGGTCATTGTTACCTTTGCCATTGAAGTCAGTGTGTTGGGTTGATGGTATTTTTCACATCATGTGTTTCCATCAATGCCAAAGGGGGAGATTGTTGGATGTTGTTGATATGGTTGCTGATATGTGGTTGTCATTGATGACAACACTATTAGGATTTGGTGCACTAGAGGCTGTATATGTCAAGGATATTGAGAAAATTATAAAAGGAAGTGTTCTAGGTTCCTAGTGGAATTGTGCAGGTCATGAAGGTGCTTTGTTCTGTATGTTGAAGATTAGATGGTGTGGATTAAAGGGTTTACTGTTGAATGTTTCTAGATCATCTACAAAAAGTTTCAGAGGTCCACGTGAATATTTGAGTGTGTTGTAGTCTGACAGTGTTTTGTGGTCTCTATAAGTGTTCCTAAATGAAGATTGTGTGATTTTTGTAATCTCAATTGTTGTGGATGCTTCTCTATTGTTTCTTGGTGTTCTTGGATGACTCTAGATCATTCTCTATCTTTGTGGTACGTCCATATTACTCGGAGAGCTCGTGGTTGAAAATATTTTCTTGTGCATGTTTGGTGTTTCATGTTCTTGGTCGACATGTTGGTGATAGCATGTTATGGATCTTTGTGGTGAGATTAATTAAAGTATTTTTCTTCTGGAGATATTAATTTGGGTCTCCACTATGTTGTGGCTGAACTTGGTGGTTATGCATTGGAAATTTATTTGCAAATTTGGGCCGACATTGAAAATATGTTTTACTTTTCTGGCCGACTAAGTTGTGATGAAATCCCATGTAGCGGATGTATAAGAGCAATTGGTTGAGCGAAGTTGGTGCATGCATAAGTGTGAATGTATTCCAAAGAAAATGTAAATGTGTGAATAATGTTTCTATCATTTGATTATTGAGCAGAGAGTGAAGAAGATTGAGGAAAGTGTGAAAAAGGTTTTCTGAGCTTATTTGGAACTATAATCAGGCTTGTGTAGAAGCTATTCTTTTAGTTCATACTCTATTTATCTAATCCATATTTCTATATTGTTGGATAGTGAGTCCTCTTTTGTATTTGAGTAGTGAGCTCTAGGCAATGTGCCTGAATGCATGTGCATTCCCCTTATTATTTCTCTTTATACTTTTAATAGAATATAATCTTGTAGACTAACATCCACCATGGTTTTTCCCCTAATAGGGTTTCCATGTAAAAAATTCTTGGTGTTATTTGTCTCTTTGATGTGTTAATTGCTTGTGGTTATTTTCTTATTCATCAAATCTAAGATTAAAGTTAACATTTAAGTTAGAAAAGTTGAAGTTTCTGTCACAACTAATTCACCCCCCCTCTCAGTTGTGTGTCCTTATTTTTCTAACAAGATGTTTATCAAAAGACACAAACCTTCAAGATAAGCTAAATATGATGAAATTCCCTTCGTTTATGCATTTATGCAAAAACTTCTATGAACACCATAACTCAGTTTATAGTCATGATTACAAATCCACTTTTAACTGAGCTAAAAACTTGAACACAACAATCAAAACCAAAATAACACACAAAACTTTCACAAACCAAATAGAGGCTTTTTACAGTTCAATCCGCCTCCTCCTTCACAACCACAACCAACCCAACCAGTTCAAACTCAAGTGGAAGTTGTTAAAGAAGCGGTGCCTTATACCTATGGGGACCCAAAGAGACAATTTACTCCCTTACCCGATACCCTCCATAACACAATGAACCAATTAATTCAACAACACATGCTCACTTTGTCACCCATCTGACCACTTGATCCAAATCAGACCTTACCACCCACCTTCAAACCTAATGCTTATTGTCATTTTCATCACCAAAATGGACATGTCACTGAACACTACAAGCATCTCAAATATTTAGTTTAAGACCTCATTGATTTAGGCCATTTTTCCATTATGGGTGTTAATGATCAAGGCAATAAGTCTGTTGCACCCCCTAACCAGAACTTACAAATTTTCACTAATCTTATGCCTAAAAACACTACTTCATTTGTCAAGGCTAGTGAACCTTCAAACACTGATGTAATGACTGTTGATACAAACAATGAACAACATGATCTACCTCCACCTATTACTGAAGATGGCCCTATGGATCAACTTGTGGCTATGATAAGGGCCAAACCAGTAAATATCTTGATATCACTTTTTTTGCTAAAGAAATACTACAAAAACATCCCAATGGTCCTCTTTACATAGTTGGCATAATCTATGATAAGCCCACTAATGGGATATTAATAGATCCCACTTGTGGTGAGAATGTGATCACAAAGGAGTTTCTAGTATTACATGATCTATATCAAGATGCTTATAATAAACTAATGGCATGGATTAAAAAACATACTGGTTTTGCATGCCCTATGATCAGATCAATTGTACTCCCCTTATAGATTAGACCTAGAACTTTAGATGTAACATTTTCAATTATTCCACAATCTGACCAATTTCGTTTATGGCTAGGTCACCCTTGGCTTCACTCAATGAAAGCAGTCCCATTAGTTGTTCACAAGTGTTTGAAGTTTCCACATGGAAAGGAGATATTTACCATACACCATAGTGGCTTTAATCCCTTATTGTCTAAAGGTAGCTTTTCCTTAGAATCCTTTTGGCCTGAATCCATGGAATCCATCCCCCCTCAAAAGTACTTCTTTTTCATAGCTTATCAAAATTTCAAAGCCAGAAATATAGCTGAATTGTCTCTTCGTAACATATCCCTATCCACTCCCACACCTCCTATCATAAATGAAACCATGCTTCAGCCTAAGTTTGACATTGAGAAAACCATACAATCTCCTGAACAACCACCCCTAGATAATTCCTAGCCATTGTTTAAATGACCAAGGGAAAATGAAATAACTCCTATCATGCCTCCTCGCATTAAACAAGTGTATAAAGAAAAAGAGTAAGTGGTTGACCCATCCTCTTTGGTCTCTTCTGTTCTTCCCTCTTTGGAAGTAGAAGAACCTATGATGCCTCAATCCACTCTTACACCCCAACAAATCCAAAACATAATTAAACAAAACCACGGTGCTAGGGAATGAAGGTGTCGTCGTCGTCTCCTTGCTCATCAATCTCACATGGAAGAAAATACAGAAAATAAAACTCCACCTTTGACAACAGTAATAGATGACCACCCTCCTCCTAACCTACCACAAGACAGTCCAGTGCAACAATCATAACCAAATGAACCCATCCAACAACCATATCTTTTGATACATCCATCCTTAGAAATCACCCTTCATCCTCCCGTTGTCATTAATCTTGATGATGATGATGATGCGACGATAGAAAAAATAGATGAAGAAGTGCATAGCGATTTAAACTCTTTATTTTCATCTACAATGAGCCTAAAATATACATCCTCTCCACCAAGTGAAGAACCTGATATGACTCCTAGTTTGGCACTTGCAATTATTCCTTTGGATAGTCAACTGCCCTTGCATTATACTGAACATGATTGGGAGGCGGATGACTTGCATTTGCCTAGCTAGCCTCTTTTTTTTTTGCATTTCTCTAGTCCTTTTTCATTTTCATGTGTGTATCGTGTTCCCCCATATCGTGTGTTTGGTGTTCCCTCTCTTCGTACACTTCTATTTGTATCTTTATTCTTCTATTTGTCACGCATTATCTTTTTCACTTTTGTTTTGTGTTCTCCTTTTGGGGATGAGACAAAGCATAGAGATGCCCTATGTCTCTTCCATGTTGACCCACAAGGTCCTTGTCTTTTTTTCTTTTGTTTTTCATTTTCCTTTTGGAGATGACGCAAGGCATTGAGACCAAAATGTCTCCTTCATGTTGACCCAAAATATTTTCCCTTTTCTTTCACCTATTCATTTTCTTTTGTTTCGTTTGTGTTTTCCTTTTGGGGACGATGCAAAGCGTCGAGACCATAATGTATCTTCCATGTTGACCCAAAACGAACTTTCTTTCTCCTTTGTTTCCACTCTCTTTGTGTCATTCTTCTAGTTCTATGTGCTTTGGGGAATGATGATAGTTCTGATCTCTTTCATAAACACATTGTAGCAATGAACATACTGACCCCAAATCCATAGATCCCTTATGTGTTTGGTGTGCTCTTTTCTGGGGGGAAACTCCCTTTCTTTGTTTTTCATTTTTCCTTGACATGACGCAGCCTAACTTCAAAACATATGACTTGGCATAGGGCTTTCCACGTTGGCTCTCATGTCTTGTTTTCCTTTTGCATTTTCTTCCCTTTGCTACTTTAAAGTAATTGCTCATAGAACGATGTGTCACAATTCCTTTAAAGTACCATTAATTCATTTTCATTCTTGGTTCTTAGTGCAGCCTTGTCATTTATATGATGCGTTTTCCACTTTGTGGATGACATTGGGTGTGATGTCCTTATAAGTGTGATCTATCTTAGCATATTAAATTCCTCTTGGTGGCTTGATGCAACACACTACATCCCCTAAGTTGAGAATATAATTTTCTTTGATTGGTCCTCTTTTGGAGACATTAGATACAATGTTCCCTAAGTGACTGACCTTGCATGAATTGAACAAGACTCCTTTGAACATTTTACACTTAACACTTTACATTTTAACATTTTTGCATTTTTCATCTTTTTCCACCTTGCATAATGCAACTTGCATGACTGTGGTACCCTTACTTTTTGTTCATAAACATTCATTTCCCTTGTGGTGCCTTACAAGAGTTATCAAGAGGTATAACTTTGATATGGTTGAGCGGGAAGCCTACCTAGTGGCATGACTTTTCCCCATAGCCACATTTGTGTTTGTGAGTGCATACCAACTAGCATATGTATCATAATTTTTTGGGATTTCTCACCACACGGACAATCATAAGTTTTGTGGCCCCAGAGTGAGTAAATTTGGGCTTTCTCACCCCACAGACAACCATAAGTTCCGTGACCCTAGAGTGAGTACAAATTTTCTTTTTCAAACAATCAGCCTAGATCTAATCCACAACTAGTTGGACTGGCGATCAAAGCTTCATCTGATTCATTTCAACACTTGTGTGTTCCTTTGTTCTTATGTTTAGTTTTCCATGGGATCTTCATCCTGGATGCTTGATCATCCCTCTTGATTGTTGTCATTCCATCTTGCTAATGTAAGTACATTTGAACCCTCCTCTCGATGTTCATGGCTACTTTAGTGTGAATTTGAAGCAGGTTCATCCTTTCACTAAAGTGGGGGCTAAATGTGTCATAGAATTGTGAGCACCACAAATCTGCAAAATAGCTCAAACTTCAAAACACATTAGCATGTTAGTTCAAACTATGCAAATACCATAGTGCTCCTATGAGATAATCTATCATGTCTCACAATGTAAATAAAATAACTAACTAAGAACATAAAAGAGCATAATGGATACCTATCCCATAGTGGATTGGTGCTTCTATGGAAAGAAGCCCTTTCCCAATCCTTTGCTAAGCTAAATGATGCAATGCCTTGAGATGGAGTGGATGGACAAAATCAGTTCTCAATTGAAGAGAGTGACTTTGCATGTAAGCTTTTGGATCAAGTTGTGGAGATGAAATGCTAAGATTGTGGAGGATTAAACCAATGTAGATGATCTTTATTTATAGAATAGAATGATATAAGAATGCCAAACATGGAGGATGTGGGACTAAAAATAAGCCAACGAAAAGAGGCCACTTGTCAACTTGTGATAGGTTGGAGGATGATCACATTTTGGTCAATGTACCAAAGAGGGCGAGATTTCAAATTTGAATTTGAGAGTTAAATGTTGAGTTTGACTTGTGCAAGGGACATGTAAGAGAGAATTTATTGCCATGTTGGATGTACATGTCAACTTTCTTTTGAATTCAAACTTGAGGGAATATTCCATTTTTATGCCAAGTTGATGGAAAATGAGGATTTTAATAAATCAATAAATTGATTTATTTGTGCAAGTGGGAAAAGCTAGAGGATGTGATGGGTGGTTAGATTAGATTAATCAAGATTAGATTAGCCTAGATGATGATTAGATGCTTTCACATATTTGACTTAGATATTTTGATTTATTTAAATAAAAAAGGGATGGAATATGCATTTGGATTTCAATTAAATAAAGTTTGGTTTATTTAATTAAAAGGTTGATGTGAGACTTAAATTAAACAAAGTTGATTTATTTAATTTAAATGAATAAACTTAGGAATGAATTAAATAGACCTGGTTTACTTGGTGAATGGATTTGATGAGCTTGATTTATTTAATGAGAGGATGAATATGAACTAAGTGCATAATGATAATTTCACATGTCTACATTTTACCCCTCTTTAAAGCAATGTACTTGTTGCGTTGGTTCAAATAATAAACTTGCCGTGATCAAAATTCAATTTTTTTTTCTTTTTCGGATGCCCCAGCGAAAAGTACACTAGTACATTGCCCCCTCGAGAGATCAAGCAAAAATATTTGATTTGAGGGTTGATCTCTCGATAAAGAGGTTGAAAATGGATGGTTACGATGATGATGCAAATGAGATGGCTTTAAGATGCTTAGAATAACCAATCTACATGATCCTAAACAACTTAAATTATGATATGATGTGAGATGGATGGGATGGATGATGTGATATGCTATGATTATGCAAATGGATGCTTTATGTAGATGCTTAGACTAACAAATATATATTATGATGATGAAAATGCAGGATGGATGCAATATGGATGCATTGGTGATGTTATGTTAGCGTGGAGAGAAGAAAAAAGAAATGAGATGATGACAAGAGGATCCAACAAGTCCATGATCTGACAAGACTTTATTAGAGATGATGATGATGATAGATGATGATTTTCTTATCAAGGATTGGGACTTTAAAAGGGATACTTACCTTATGTTTGATTACACATGTAGATATGATGCATCAAGGTATAAAGAACTAGGATGGCATTGTACCTAGTGCGATGGACTTTGACTCAACAAACAGATAGGAGTATTCTTGTTCACACTTGACATACGAAAACCTTGCTAGGACGTACCTAGCAAAGCAAGTATTCACCAAGTTATTTTACAAGAACATCCAACAAGCACAACAGACAAAAGATAATGATCGTTGCCCCATTCCTATCTCTCTAAATCCTTCGTCGATATCATTGAGAGGTCCTTGGAATGAGCGCAATAAGATAAATCAAAAGAAAAGATCAAGTACGCAAACAAGCCAATGTTCTTCATACCTTCAGCCAAAGGGATGTGTTTTGATAGGATAAGAATCCAAAGTGATATCCAAAATGATGCCCATTGTCGAAACGATATATCCTAGGACATGCATTGTATAGAATGATGATGGGTTGATAAGTTGATTGATAGGATGTTGATATAAGGTTGATTGACATGTTTGAAAATGATCAAGAGTTTGATTTTGCTTTAAAGGTTTGTTGTTTGCTTTTGATTTTATGATTGAAGCTTGCTTTTGCTGATTGTTGTGATTGTTTCTGTTTATTTTGCCAAAGGATGAAGGTAACGATCAATTTATTATGGATGATTGATTATTTTGAGTGAAAGCGAAATGGGATGGATGGATTTTTTCAAATATTTGGATGTTTTTGACGTTTTATAATGTTTTGAGGCTGTTTTTGGTATTTTCAAGATTTTACAAATGTTTTGATTTTGATGTTTTCAATGTTTTTGGAGTTTTGATATTTTGTGAATGTTTTTGGATTTTGTGTTTTTAAATGTTTTGGATTTTGATGTTTTATGAATGTTTTTGGATTTTGATGTTTTTGAATGTTTTTGGATTTTGATGTTTTTTGAATATTTTTGGATTTTTGTGTCTCGGGGGCTGATCAGAGATTAGCCTTGCCTACGTTTAAGCTCAGAGACGACGTAGTTCGGATTCCAATGTCTTTGATGTTTTTTTTTTTTTGAGTATTTTTGGATTTTGATATGTTTTGGATGTTTTTGGATTTTCACATGATTTTGACAATTTGGATATGGACATGTTATCAGTGTTTTGTTTAGGATTTTGTTGAAGACCAAGGTAAGGTTGATTGATCGAATCGATGGATTGATGATGATGATAACATTGTTGAGGATACACAACAATGCAAGGATTGGATTGATCAGGATTGATTAGGATTGATGATGATAACATTGTTGAGGATGCACAACAATGCAAGGATAGTGTTAAGCAACACAAGGATTGGGATGGATATCCCAAGGTGATGATAGATTGATGATGATAACATTGTTGAGGATACACAACAATGCAAGGATAGTGTTTAAGCAACACAAGGATATCTTGAGATGATATTTTTTTGATTGGATTTGATTGATCATGATTGATGAAGCTTGATTTTGGAACAAAAGTTGTTTGAATGATTTGATGTGATGTTTGAAGATGCGACTGATAGTGATTTCTTGGATTGATGTTCGATAAAAATAAAGCGTTGACAAAGAACATGTTATTGTCAAAATATGCCATGGGCTAGTGACTTGGATTTTGGATCACAAATGCTTTGACTAGTTTGATTTCACATTTTCCAATGTTCGGATCACCACATAAGTTGGAGGATATAGATCAAGATTTTTTCTTGAAGCAAGATGTATATATCTACCCCCAGTGTCTAGCAATGTATGGAGTGCCATGGATGTATGCTCAAATAGGTGTATGGATGGATGGATATGGTAAGAATGCAAAGGATGTCAAGGATTATCTTGCAATAAGATACAATGTTCAAATAAAGGATTGCTTCATTGGATAATGCTTCATGGCTCAGATAATGCTGGGGTAGGATAGGATCAATGAAAATAACCCATATTGAGATGTTTATCGTAAGAAAGCGTGAATTGTTCCCCACACTTTCATCAAGATCAAGATAATTGAGATGATGGATGTAGATGGATGAAAATAGATTGGATCAATGGTTTATGGATGAATGGATTTATTATGGATAAGATGGATGAAATGCTAGATTTATTATGGATGGGATGAAATGCTTTCTCCTAAAATAGTGCACGTAGATGCTCGATTCTACACATGATGCCTGTTTGCCAGGTTTTCATCATGGTACCTGCCCAAAGCGCCGCACATACGGTTTTCACTAGAGGACGATTTTTCTCTTTACTATTTTCAATCCTTTTTCTGATTTTTTTTTTGTTTGGATTTTCATATATATATATATATATATTTTTGGATTTTTCTGAAAGATTTTAAGCTCATGTTGAATCACAAGGTGTTGTTGATGTAGATTCTTCTATCATGATGTGCCATTGATAGCCTGCTTGAAGAAGTTGCTTTGCTAAGATACGCACACTTGAATACAACTTTTGGGATTCCTAATCTGCTTCATCGATACTAGAGTTAACTCTGTCTCTATGCGTACATTGCGATATAGTGCCTTCAGAATCCTTATGATGAATGGTCATTGCCAATACATGGTCAATTTGAGAATTGGATATCATGTGTGGAGGCGTGGATGGAGTGTGGTTAGGGATAGAAGATGGATTGGTTGACAGTTTGGAACCTTTGGCTCTCCAAACTTGGGAAGATGAACAATGATGGGTGGATACGAAAGTGTGTGTGGAATTAGGACCAACTGCTTGATATACTTTGTACGTCGCTTGAAAAGCTTGCTTTTTCTTTTGTGGACATCCTTGATGGATACTTTTCCCTCTTTTATTTTGCCCCATAATTTCTTTGACTGATGGAGTTTGATAGGGATAATCTTTCTTTGTATTCTTTGGTATCCATTTGTATTTGATTTGTCTGATATGCTTCTCAGCTTCTTTTGATTTGATAACACTCTTTATGCTTTGATTCAAATCTTTCTTTTGATGTTGGTCCCAATTCATGGATGGGATGATGGGTGGATGAAGATTCATGACATAGTTGGTTGTAGTATTGGCATCGGTTTCATCATAAGAATTCTTCGTGCTCCCTATGTTGACGTTTGCTTGAGATGAAGTTTCCCCCAGTATGGTGGTAGTAGTACCTTCATGCTTTGATTTCGCCTGTTCTGAGAGCTCTTGTTTAGAATGCATTCTCTGATAAATGACCACCGTAGGTGACGTTGTTTCAATTTGTTGCTCCGCTAACTCTGAATTATACTATTCTATCTGAATTGTTTCCTTGAGTAGATAATACTGGATATCTGTATACCTAATGTCCTCAGTCTGAATTTGGGATATATTTGATCCTGATGTTGACAACTTAATAACCTACTCTTTTTGTGTAATAATGTCAGGAGTAAAAGAATCCTGTTCTGAATGAAGATCATCTATGTGTCTATCCATAGAAGGCATCTCATGGGTAGATGGAGGAGTATGTGCTATATGGATGTGATCATATTTTGTGAAATCTTGTATAGATAGGAGAGTGTCCATTAAATCTTTATAGTATCTTGGAGATACAAATTCTTTATCTTGAATAATTTCATAATTGCTTTTGACATGCTTTGGATCAAGTTCTTGACATGGGTTAGTTTCAAAGGATGGATTGCTTATAAAGGGTTCTTGGATGTCGTCATTAGACATGGTAAGTGGTTCAATATCTTCAAGTGTCAAGTTTAGGGTTCCTTCAGTATCTGTAACCATGAGGTCAAAGGGGTTCAACATGTCTTGGAAAGGACCACTGCTAGACTTTGGTGAAAGATGTTGATCATGCTTTGGAATGAATTCTTGAGATATGTCCTCTAACTCATAAGGTGATGTAGAGACATTTTCAACATGATCATAGGTCAACAGATCATGCATTATGTCAATAGGATCAAATAATCCTAACACTACTTGAAATAGATCACTAAAAAGTGACTCTTGATGTATGGTGAGTTGATCATCGGATGGGGTGGAAACATCTTCGGTGCTCATCGATGGAGAGATCTTGATCATTATTTTCAATAATTGTTGTGGAGGGATTTCCAATGTCTTCAACCATAGGGTCAAATGATGTTGAAATTTCTTGAATTGGATAATTGTTGGGTATTATTGGTGGATTTTGATCATGATTGAGAAGTGACTCTTGATGTATGTTAATTTGATCTTCAGACGAGATAGAAAAATCTTCAATGTGCTCTTTGATGGATAGATCTTGATCATTGCTTTCAACAATTGTGGTGGCGAGATTGTCAATGCTATCACCAGTGGTTGAATGTTCATCATTATCCCCAATGGTTGTCATTTTTTGTGTTTGTACTTGTGCTCGTTGGGCAGCTCGAGAGGCTTGTTGCACTTGTTGAGCTTGTGTTTCTTGTTGCGTGGCTAGATATTGTTGGATGGCATTTTGGTAGGCCTAGTGAGCCTTTAGCGTAATGTTATATTGTCTTGTTGTGTTAGGTTTAGGTGGTAGTGGTGGTGGATTCAGAATTGTGTTGGATGCAGTGACAAGTGATTGAGATACGCTTGGAGTGATCATGGTAGTGAGGGGTTGAGATGTGATGGGTATGAGAGTGGTGGTTGGAGTGATCGAGGTGATAGGAATGGTCGAAATGACCGAGGTGATAGGTCCTTGGGAGACCATATTTTTATTTGTTAGGATTGATGTTGTCATTTGATTAGATACCATCTATTGGTGCGATTTCAATGGTATATTCAAAGGATTTGATGTGATGGATTGATTGGTGTTAGGTGGATTGATTTGGATGGAGTGATTGGTGCTAGGTAAAAGGGGGAATCCCTAAACCAAGGAATGATGTTGATATGGGTAATGGTGGTGGAGATGTCTCTTGGCGCAATGACTCAACTATTTTGGTAAGTGTAGCAATTTGATCTCACCAAATTTGATCTTGATTTCGATCTTGACTCCCTTGATATAGTTGATTTGGTTTTTGTTCAAGCAGATTTGGGATGCATACTTGTGGTTTTTGAATGGGATCATGGACAAATTGATTTTGGACAATGTTCTGACTTGGGATTATGTTCAAATTTGGTGTTATGGGTTGGAATTGAACATTGTTGATGTTGGGAATCATATTGCCTTGATTTAGGTAACTTTGATTTTGCATGGTGTTACCTTGACTTGGATTAATACATGGAGTTGTTAACATCTTGTTTGGACTTTGAATAACCTTTGTATGATTTGCAAACATATTTTTCCCAAAGTTTGCCAAGTGTGGATTTGAAATGTTCATGTTTGGTAAAGTTTTACTTGGTACATTCACATTTGGCATGTAGGGATTTGATGGGATGATATTGTTTGTTTGAAGGTTCATGCATTGACTGTTTAGTTGATAGATTTGTAGGTTTGGACTTGGATTTAAATCTACCATTGGGAAAGGTGTTCCAAAATTTTGACTAGGCATACTCACATTTGTACTATTGAGGTTTGTAGGAGATAATGATCCCATGTATGGATTGTATAAATGTGAGTTTTAAAAATCAATTGGCATTGTAAGGCTTTGATAGTTTGGTTGACTTGGATTACTCATGATGTATGGACCAAGTTTATATTCCATGTTCTTCTTGTGTTTTGACCTTGTTGACCTCTAAGGGATTTAGGACCAATGATGAGATGAAGGATGAAAGGGGTGAATGATTTGGGTGTTGAACACTTAGGAACTTTGGATCAATGCTAGACTTAGGGTTTGATTTTGATTGGTTTGATTGGATTTGGATAATGGACTTGTAAACCCTAAGATGTTAGATGTTATCTTAGGATGAACTCGTTCAAAGGATTGCTAATTCAATTAAATGTATGAGAAAGGATGCATTCCCATACACCTAACTAAACAAGGTGATTTTGATTCTGATGATTTACCCAAGTCTAGAATGATGTTTCCAAAGCTCTAAAGTTGTTTGTGGGATGAAGATGATAAATGTTTGGATGAATGAAGTGTTTTATTTTGATCCTAAGAGACTTAGAGAGACTTTGTTTACTAGGCCAAGATATTGAAGAACATGCTTTTCTTTAAGAGTAGTTCAAAATCAAAAGACCAATGTTTGCATGAAAACCATATGACCAAAAGATTCCAAGCTCATGTGTGGGGTCCAATTGATTCAATCTTTGCTTAATGGATTCTTTTTACCACAAACATTTCTTGATTAGATTTCAAACTGAATGTCCAATGTCCTACTTTTCTTTCATCCCACAAAGTGCATTATGTGGAAATCAAGGAAATCAAGACAAAGGTTACCTAAAGTTGACTTTAGTAGGAGAAAATTGAGATGAAATCCAAATGTTTAGAAGCCTCTAAGGATACGAATCCAAAGGGCAAGCAATAACATGTGAATTTTTTCAAGGATATTTGCTTCTCCTAAAGGGTTTGAGATTTGATGCTCATGTTGAATGTTAGTTTTCCAATGTTTTCGATCAAAGCACTATGTTTTCAAACTGACTCACAAGCAATATAACATCCTAGCTCAATTGGTACGTTTTTCTTGGTGGGCTTGCCTCATGCTCTTCATAGTAGAAGAGATGATTTTACATGCAACCAAGGAAAGAGTATAAAGGTATGTTAAGAATGAAGTCTTAACCTCTATACTTTAACCAAGATCGGACATGGCAAGTAACTTCTTGGAATCTAAGTTCCAATGCACCACTTTGATAAACTCGGTGAATGAGTTAATAGGTCACTACAAACAAGGGTTTTATTTTAGACTTTCCATTCATGGAGATTGACCCATACGGCGAGAGTCCCCTTTCGGATCCATCTCATCAGAATCAACTGTGTGATATTGGCGTTTACTCCAATACCCACATTTATATCCCGATAGGAAATACTCTTGGGTTCAGAGTGTTATCGGTTGAGTCATTCCCTTGGGTGAGTACTTTTTCCCCAAGGTAGGTCCTCTAAGATAAATAAAAATGAGTAAACATATTCATAGTTTAATCAACCTTCATTTAGAAACAAAGGGAGAACACATGCAATAAGTTTACTCACACTCGCAAAGTGTTTCAAGTTCAAATTTTAAACCCAAAATGAAGTGTGAAGGCATCTTTTATGCAACTTAATGTCATCAAAAAGACTTTTTATTCTCAATATTTCCGTGAAGCATGAGAGAAGTGCATACACCTTTTTAGATGAGATTATTTTGCATAAAAGATTACAAAACACAAAAGACACATGCTCATTTTAAATCCCACAAAGCAATAATGACTTCGTTTTAAGCACCAAAGGAAATGTGATAATTTGCTTTGTTCAATTTTAGAACCCAAATTGAAGCTAGTAAGTATCTAAACTTCAATTTTAATCCAGCTTTGAAAAGAAGAGAATGATCTAGTTGACTTAAAATAGAAAACGAAAGTGGGAAATGGATGTTTACAATAAGCATTTAGAAATGCTTTTTGAATTTCAATGTCCAATTCTTCAATTGAATCTGCTTTGTTATTTGATTCTCATGTGAAAGCAAACCACCATTGTTACTCGATGCAACCCCCATCATGCAAAGTCTCTGAAAGAAAAAAAAAACAAACAATGGTTAGAGCACTAATAAAATCAAGGTTTTAAAAGCATGACAAAATTTTGACAATTATAAGTACAAAAGACATTTGGTTCTCTTTAGTCCAATCTTTTTACTCTTCTATAACAACCAAACTGAAATCCACAAAATTCTTTAGTTAATGCAACCCAATGCCAATACTATAGATAATCAATGCCAAAAGTCAGATTTGCTTTAACAAAAGCACACATAATGTCGAATCCTAGATGCCTAGCACATGATCTGTTCGTAGTCTGCAAAATTCCAAGCTGCATTAGTAAATAATACATATGACATACCCACCATTTCTGCCATAAACAAAGAGATCATTTTTACATCAAATCAAAATCTACAATAAAAAAAGCTCTTTCATGCGCCCAGCTTATGTGTCAGTGATTTTTGTAAAACTAAAATACTTTTCCATCTCTAAATATTGTGTTCAAAACAACCTTTCTTGACAGCTGCTCATAAACTATTTCAAATTCACGTGGCATCCTCAGTTCTCATGCACTATATCTTGTCTTTTCCTTCATGCTCGAAATAATATGGAGATCTTTTACTGGTGGGAGATCCTGTGCGTGGGTATGGAGATATTTTACCATTCTTTGGTTAATACATGGGTGGGATGACTCTACATGTTCGCCAACTTGCAAGAAATAATCCCCACACAAGAAATTCAAAATATTTTCATTTAAAAAACTAATTCTTATGCTTCTAAGACAGATTTATGACGACCTAGAAGTGTGTCTTACAAGAATACCTCACACTTTTCCCAACAATAATAACAACACCAACGCCTTTCCTATCATCAATAAATTGCAATTTCCTCACTTCAATTGGTTTGCCTTCCTCTTTTCAACAACGCTCAAGGACAAAAGACAATAGCTTTAATGTCAGGAAGCTTGATTATTATATTTATGTCTCTGTTGAATAGATGAATGGTGCCAGACAACAGCTGGAATAGTTATTGTTTTTTATTGGTGTATTTCCTTGTAATAACCCCAATGGTCACTTCTGAAAATGAAATCAGGAGGCTACATAAATGGGCCGTAAAATGAAATTTGACTCTCTTAAATCCGTCAGGGCTATAACCAATCCTGTGCATTTTCATAGTCATGCGCAATTCTAATCATGAAAATCCTATTTTCTCTGCATCAAAGATTTTCTTCATTCCACTTGCATCAAAGTTGGAAAAAAATGGCAATATTTAATGAGAGAAACAGATTGTACCTCTATTGATGAGAAGATAGTGATATTTAATGATAAATATCAACAATATTGGTGAGAAAGATGGTGATATTTAATAAGACCAACAATAATAATTGCACACTATGATTACATCCAAAAATGTTAATATTTGCAACGATTGTTTATTTGTAGTCAAAGTGATTTACAAGATTAGGACATTACCTGGCATGTACTACCATCAAACCCACAACGAGATGCTTTGGGAGACTTTGGATTTTGGTGATATTTTCCCTTTGAGATCTCCTTCACAGGCTGTGGGTTGCAAGATAGACCCAAGCGTAGTAGGAGAAACATCTAAAAGACTCATAGATTTTTACTCCCTATGTTTATTCACCTCCTTACAAGTCACATCCCCTATGCCTATTTCAGGAGACAAGAAAAAACAAAGGCCAATAAAAAAAGTGTGCAGAATACTGATCTTAGTACCTACAAAAGATTGGATGCGTAGTTCTTGATGAGCCCCTTTATCAACGAAGGGTGGAAATGCACATTGTAAAGATATTAGTGGCTCTTCATCATCAGTTGGAATAGATCATGGTAACAAGCAATCAATGCTAAAGAATATAGAATTTGATGCTCTACAAATTTATATCACTACTCCCTCTCAAGCTTGCATGATCGATGAAGAGGGCATCGCTTGCAAAAATGCCAACTTTGATTTTGAAGGTTCTAGCAGGGATCTCAGAAATGAAGAAAAATGTCAAGATTCTAATTGTAGCAGGGAACTTGGTGAAGAAGGTAGACATCAAGATTGTGAAGGTTTTAGCAGGGGTCTTGATTGCAAGTCGAAGCTTGTAAATTCTAAAAATGCTTACAGAGTTCTTGGTGTCCCACCAAAATGTCAGGATGTAACTTTTAGTTCCCGCCTAGTTTGCAAGTCAAACAATGAGAATGGATCAAGTGCAGAAACTAATGATACATGCAAGATTGAGCCAAATGCTATATATCCAGTTGCAAACATACATGTAGAAGAGATGGACACCGATTGGGCATGAGTATTTGGAATCAAGTGCTGAGAAGGAAGTAGCTAGCCATACCTAGTAATTCAGCATGCTATTTCAGCCTTCGTATGCACGAGTTCATAACATCAGTCAAATTCAAATCAAATTAGTGGGCAGCGTTGGAATTCTTAAAGTAAGTGCAGGCTCGGTTGAATCTTACATCAATCTCACAATGACGACGATAACAAAAGACAAGAATGAGTAAGGGGCCGATGTCTTATGTTTGTGACAATATAAAGTGTAATTTGGATGGATGATACGACATATTTTCAAAAAGATAATATTTCAAAGATGCAAATACTGACGTTTCAAAAGTTAAAACTTCCAAAATAAGCTTACTGCAATTAGGCGAAGAAAATACATTTGTCTAATCCATTTCCTATATTTTTGAGAGTCTTGAAATAAGCATAAACGTATTACAAACAAGTTCCCCTATCAGAAATAAAATGTTGTGTATGATAAGCAATAATCCTTTACATTCATTCGAACAAGTAATTCAAGTAATGACGTTAAATAAGCCTTTGTCTAAGAGCTTTTAGAATGTGTAAAATGAGCCCAATTTTATTCACGCTGCTTTTGGAAGGAAACGGTTAGATCATTAGAAGCAGTGACTATTGCAATTTTTGCATATAAAGTCAGTAAAACAAAAAAAAACATTGTGCAATTTATTTGAAATACATTGCCTAATTCATTAGAGCCTTCACAACATAAAAAAAAATAGTGAACTAATGCATTGATTGAGATTAGTCAAAGATAGAAATCAAAAGGATTTCAGTGCATATTTTTATCAGAAGTTTCACCATTAAAGAATAGAATAAACTGAACTAAATTAAATATGCACTATGCAAATTAAAAGGATCGTGCTGAAACCAATGAGAGCAACATTCAGCCCTCCTTCTAGTGCCATATGTGAGCACCACATATTTGCAAAATAGCTCAAACTTCAAAACACATTAGCATGTTAATTCAAACCATGCAAATACCATAGTGCTCCTATTAGATAATCTATCATGTCTCACAATGTAAATAAAAAAACTAACTAAGAACATAAAAGAGTATAATGGATACCTATCCCATAGTGGATTGGTGCTTCTATGGAAAGAAGCCCTTTCCCAATCCTTTGCTAAACTAAATGATGCAATGCCTTGAGATGGAGTGGATGGACAAAATCAGTTCTCAATTGAAGAGAGTGACTTTGCATAAGCTTGTGGATCAAGTTGTGGAGATGAAATTCTAAGATTGTGGAGGATTAAACCAATGGAGATGATCTTCATTTATAGAATAGAATGATATAAGAATGCCAAACATGGAGGATGTGGGACTAAAAGCAAGCCAAT
Organism: Sequoia sempervirens; assembly: GCA_007258455.2. NCBI lineage: Eukaryota > Viridiplantae > Streptophyta > Pinopsida > Cupressales > Cupressaceae > Sequoia > Sequoia sempervirens. The sequence goes on along the minus strand of VDFB02000003.1, from coordinate 361,133,760 downwards.
GAAAAGAGGCCACTTGTCAACTTCTGATAGGTTGGAGGATGAGCACATTTTGGTCAATGTGCCAAAGAGGGGGAGATTTCAAATTTGAATTTGAGAGTTAAATGCTGAGTTTGACTTGTGCAAGGGACATGTAAGAGATAATTTATTTCCATGTTGGATGTACATGTCAACTTACTTTTGAATTCAAACTTGAGGGAATATTCCATTTTTATGCCAAGTTGATGGAAAATGAGGATTTTAATAAATCAATAAATTGATTTATTTGTGCAAGTGGGAAAAGCTAGAGGATGTGATGGGTGGTTAGATTAGATTAATCAGGATTAGATTAACCTAGATGATGATTAGATGCTTTGACCTATTTGACTTAGATATTTTGATTTATTTAAATAAAAAAGGGATGGAATATGCATTTGGATTTCAATTAACTAAAGTTTGGTTTATTTAATTAAAAGGTTGATGTGACTTAAATTAAACAAAGTTGATTTATTTAATTTAAATGAATAACCTTAGGAATGAATTAAATAGACCTGATTTACTTGGTGAATGGATTTGATGAGCTTGATTTATTTAATGAGAGGATGAATATGAACTAACTGCATAATGCTAATTTCACGTGTCTATGAGAATAATGGCCTCTTTTCATTTTCATGGTCTTTTAGGTCTTGTTTCATGGTGTTTGATCTATTTTGCTATGATTTTATGATGTAACATGGCTTGAACATGCATATTTAGGTACTAAAGTTCAAATAATTATTTCTTGTGAAGGTGTTGTGAAGTGTTGTAAGACATTTCTACATTCTCCTAGATTCTATTTATTACAATTTACCTAAAAATCACCTTTTCATCCCTAATCAAGTACTATTTTGAAGTGTTGTAAAGTCTTGTAACAAGATTTCATACTTCTTTAGGCATAAGTTCACTATTTATCCCTTTCTTATGACTTATTTGACCCCTTTATGCCCTTATAAGCCTTAATTAAGTGTATTTTTGAATGTTAACCTGACAAACAAAATTAAATGCAAGATAATTCTTGACACCCATTTTTAGGTCCTAGGTGGGACCCATTCATCATATGTGGTGAATGAGTCCCCCTTGGCTCCAAATTCAAAATTTTTAAAATTTCCTTTCCGGTTTTTATTCAAAAACACTTGATGTCAGCCTGTGATGATGTATGAATGGGTTACTAATCCACAAAATTGTATAAATAAGTGATTTTCACCTCATTTTACAGCTCCTCATTCATTTCAAGAATTCAATCTCACATCTCAAGCATTCAAGAATTCTACAACATCTTATCAAGCAATACTCAAGCACTTTGGAGCATCCACTGACACTACTTCAGATTAGCATTATCAAGGGTTTGGTAAGTTGATAGCTATTGCATGTTATGAGTTGATCATTCTCTTTGATTTCATTGTTTCATTAAGGGTTTGATTACCAAAAGTGGGGTTTGACTAAGGAAAACCCCTATTTGCTAACCCTCAACCATTTTCCCCCTATTGCATGTGTGTTTATAGACCTAGGTATGTAGATTTAACAATATTTTTGGTGTTGAAGATTGGTAAACAAGTCAACTAGGTGCTTCAATTCAACTCATTCATATTTCAAGCTTGGAGAAGTTTTCTGTCTGTTTCTTGCAGAATTGACTTCAACAACCCGACAATCAGAGATTTCTAGATCTGGTGTTGCAGAGTTGTCTCTTGATTTTTTAGAATTTTGGGAGAGGATTGATTCGCCACCAGTGGTGAATGAGTCCCACCTTAGGACTGGAAATCTGAATTTTGTCAGATTCTGGATCTCGATATTCAAAAACTAGTTTCTGACACTTTTTCACCAGTAGGAGGACTAATTCGCCACCCTAGGTGAATGAGTCCCACTTTGAAATTTTAGTGATTTCAGTCAGCATTCACAACATTCTAGAATCATCAAAAATTTCCTAGGTGCACTATGTTTTATCTCATTTCTTTTAGTTCTACATTATTTCATCATTTAGTTCATTGTTTGCATATCACAGTGTGTTTTCCAGAATAGTTTAAATCTTAGTTTTGCATTCAAATTCATTCATTTAGATCACTCAATTGCATTTATTTTACTTCATTTATCTTATACAACATCTCAAATCACATAAATTTGAATGAACCCTTAGCAGTTTTGGCCCTACCTCTCTCCTTTTAGGTGAAAAACCCTAGAAGAGTTAGAGAAGTCCTAGAGGAACCAAAAATCTATGGTTCACCCATATTTTTCCTAATTTAATGAAACTAAAATGAATAGTAGACCTACTACAAGACAATCAAATTTCATTGGACAAGCAAGTATTACAAATGAAAATGCTAAATTTAAGAATTCAATGCAAATTGTCTTAGTTTACTACCATCATGCACTTCTTGTGCATGACATTTTGCTCAAAGGAAAGTTACTATTGCGATCCAAGCAGGTAACTATTTCAATTGTAGATGTGCATTGGAAATGGCACGCCTGTCAATCAATCTACAATTATTGCATTAAATGCCAGTAGGTCTACTATTCATTTTTGTTTAAGTAAATTAACAAAATAGGACATTATATATTTTGGCAAATATTTAATTTCTAAATGAAAATTACATAACCTTTGGAAGAGGGCTCACTGGCACAAAAGAAATGAACCATTTAGTTCTCCCTGTAACAACGAGCAATACCTCTAGTTATCAAGTATCACAAACAGACAGATGAGCCATTCACCCAGAGCTAAAACCACACATGATTCTCAACAAACAATAAATAAACGAGAATAAACACAAACCAACACCCAAGACATTAAAATTTTTGGAAAATAATTTACCAATGAATTGCATATCCCATGATTGCAATTATGCATATTCCTGATTGCAAAAGTAACATGCTTTTGGGAAAAAAATAGTTTCATGTTTATGAATAACATGGCATGTCATTCACTATGCCCATCTGTCTATTTGGAAAGTTAGATTCTTGAACCAACATTCTCCTTTATTGTTCACAACTCTTCTAATACATAATTCTTAGACACACTGGAAGATCATGTTTCTTAACGCACTTATGATTAAATATTTGCAAAATATAAAATGTTCTATTTTCCTTATTTACTTTAACAAAAATGAATAATAGACCTGCTCCAACCAATAGAAAGAAAGAAAAATTGTTTATTATCTCTAAATTGCAAATGAAACCATTGCAATAGTAACTTGCTCCTTAGATTCAACTATTCCATGTAACCTGGTTACATAGCATATGCCATCTACTATATACATTTGTACAATCAGGATATTTAACAACAAATAATACTTCTAGTCATAGTATGACAGAAGCACCAATATGAGGACAAGGGAAACAACTTAAGTAATTTTTTACAATGAATACAGTTGCATTGATGCAGTCACCTACCCCTTGCTTAAATTAGAAGCACTTGCAGACTAGAAATTCTATTGATCCATAACAATTAATTTACAAAGTCTTCATAGAATTTTTAGATCATAGCCCAATGCATCAACCTAGCCATAAATTTGTTTCAAGTAAACGTTCTCACATGTCTACATGTAACAACCCCACCATTCTTACCATCCATGCAATTAGTCGACATGCACTAGGTATGCACAACGTCCAAGCATATACAAGCCTTCTCGTTTACACCTATTTAGAAATCTAGCCCCAGGCTTAGAAAAAATTGCTTTGCTAGGAAAATTTCTCAAACAAAACTCACTCTAGAAACAAAATTACATATATTTAGATTATTGAATTTGTCTCACTAGTTCACCATATCAAAGACAAATACAAAAATTGTGCTATTATTGACATAGTATTTAATGCATTAACTATGCATTCACTACTTTATGATGCATTATAGATATATGCAAAATTTATCATGTACTTCTATTTTTCTACTTTGCTTACAAGAAAATAAATACTAGGGGCACACGATGAAATTTGGGAAAAATAGACCAATGCGATAAATTTTTGCAAACACTCAAAAATTAAATACAAATTTTCTAAGTTTTGTTGATAGGCTAGTAGCTATTCAAGCAATGAATACATAGTCAATGCATTGAATTCATCCACAGTTGACAAGACCTTGCTCAAAGCTATCTAGAATAACAAACATCAAAGACAACACAAAGATAAAAACACACAAGCTTCTCAAAAAAAATAAAAATGAGAATAGGCACAAATAAAACCCAACACTCGCCTAAGATTTCATGAATTAACTATGCATTCACTGCTTGTGTACCCATCAACTGTCCAACACATTTCACAAAGCTTGCATTTAATGCATTAAACATGCATTCATTGCTTCAGTACACACTAGCTCGCCGCCAAAGTTCACGCAATTTTCTTCTGCTAATTAAATATTTGCCACAATAGATAATGTGCCCCCATTTTCCTAATTCACTTAAACCAAAATAAAAAAAAGGTATCATAAATAGACAGACGAGCCACTCACGAGTAGTGCACTACTCCTAGAATAAAGAACATGGAAGAGAGGAACCCAAAGCTAAAAATACACAAGCTTTTCAACAAACAATAAACAAACGAGAATTATCACAAATAAAACCCAATACTCGACTTAGATTTCATGAATTAACTATGCATTCATTGCTTCCATACCCACTAGCTCTCCAACACATCTCACACAATTTTCATTTAAAGGATTAAACATGCATTCACTACTTCAGTACCCATCGGCCTACCACCAAAGCTCACACAATTTGCATCCACAGATTAAATATTTTTTAGGATACATAATTTCCCCCTATTTTCCTAATTTACTTAAATGATAGTGAATAGTAGACCCACTCCAACCAATAGAAAAAGAGATAAAACATAATTTTAAAACACCATAAATATGTCCTTAAATCTCAACTATAGAAAAAAGAAAAAAATATTTTAAACAATATAGTTTGACCACACAAGCAACTATTTGAAAAGCAAATTCAATGATTGCAATAGTAACTTGCTTCTGGGCAAAAAGTACTTTCATGTTTATGAATTACATGGCATGTCATTCACTATGCTCATCTGTCTATTCAGTAAGTCAGATTCTTGAACCAGGCTAGAACTCCTTTATTGTTCACTAAATTCATTACAAACAAAGGGGAAGAATGATACAAGAATCTGACCTTCCAGTTCCTTGTTCAACAACAAAGTATATCTACAGCGTACAGATCTTTGCCTCTATCTCCAATTGCAAGGATTGGTTCCTATTTCACAAAAGAATTAGACAAATGAGCACACTCCATGACATATAATACATTGTTCATAAACATGAAACAAAAAAGCACATGATAAAATTTGCAAAAAATAAAATAGCATGATAAATTTTTGCAGACATTCAAACATTAAATATACATTTTGCAAGCTTTGCTAATAGATTGTTGGCCGCTCAAGTAATTAACACATAGTTAATGTATTCAAAGCCTCCATAGTCAACAAGGCCTTGCTCAAACCATTTGGTTTTCCCTATAACAATGACCAATACTTCTAGTTATCAAGTATCACAAACAATAGACGAGCCACTCACCAGTACTACACCGTTCCAACGACTCCTCCCCCGTTTGAGCCCTCCACAAAATAACAAACATCGAAGATGACATACCAAAGCTAAAAACACAAAGCTTCTCAACAAACAATAAAAAAATGAGAATAAGCACAAATAAAACCCAATACTCGCCTAAAATTTTATGAGTAACTATGCATTCACTACATGTGTACCCACTAGTTGTCCAACACATTTCATAAGGATTGCATTTAATGCATTAAACATGCATTCACTGCTTCAGTACCCACCAACCCACTGCAAAAAATTGTGCAATATGCATCCCTGATTAAATATTTTCCACAATATATAATGTCCCCCTATTTTCCTAATTTACTTAAATGAAAATGAAAAATCGACCTACTCAAACCAATAGAAAAAGAGATAAACCATAATTTTCAAGCACAAAAGATATGCGCTTAAATCCATACTATAGGAAAAATACGAATATGTTAAACAATACAATTTCATTGGCCAAGCAACTATTTGAAAAGAAAATGCAATGAATGCAATAGTAAACTTGCCTATCAGCATGAACTAATAATTACTTTAAGTATGATTTATTTTCAAAATTACTAATAGTTAAAATTGAAAAAATGTTTAGTATTTACATGTAATTTGTGATAGTTATATTTATATTCAAAGGTAATTAAGTGTTAGGTTTACCTATATTGCAAAAATAATTTAATTAATATTAATGTATTAAATTTATATCACCAAAAATAATTTATAAAGTAATTAGTATTAATTAATTTAAAATAAAATAAATAATAATTGTTCTACTCCCGAAATGCTTCACACTACTCTTGAAGTTGCACATACTACCTCTTACAACGATGGTGACAAGGAAAAGGGCTATTTGGAGGAGGGTGACATTTTCATGAGGGCTTCCTTATGCATGGACTGTAACCTACTTCTCAAAGGAATACTAAATTTCAGAAAGGATTTAAATGGTTTTGGTGGAGCTAGGGTTTGTGGCATTGGAAACAAGAATTTTGAGCCACCTGTTTCTCCTAAGAAGGGCTCGCTCTATTCAAATTCTTTAAAAACTTGTCTCTCACTAAGTCTCATCATGCTCTAGCTTCTACTTTTGCGCTACTCGCTAAGGATGGTTTTTTCTAATTGGATGAAGATCATGGTGTTTGCCCAGGGTGCAATGGATTGGTGGAAAAAAGCATAGAAGGTAAACCTAGTTTTAATGATGCTTTGCACAATTTTAGGGAAATATATTCCCTTTGGGAAAGATAGACTCATCCATAAATGACTACCCCTTGTGGATTTGGCTTTAGATCCATCTAGACCTATTGTACCGATTAGAAGATTTTCTAAAGTCCTTGAGATTGTGTTGGATGGTATGCTTGGTGATAAAGAAGATTTTCTATAGAGCCATGCCTTAGTTTACAAATTCACTAAATTATGGCCAAAATTAAGTGAAGTGCACATGCTTGGATTTCAACATGCTAGAAATACTATCTGGATGAAGAAATCTATATTTTCCCCTATGTTAGGGGTTTTTATTTTGGAATTCAAATCTACAATAGATAAGGTGTGGGTTTTGGAGAATGGCCCTTGGGTTTTCTAGGGGGACTTCCTATGAACGAAATCCTGGTATCCTTCCTTTGATCCTAGATTTGAGACTTTCTCCTTCGCCTTTCTCTGGGTGCATATACCTTATCTTCCTTTTTCAGTTTTGGGAAATAGATTGTTTGAAGGAAATTGGAAATGGATTCTAGGGAAATACTATTTTTTCTCAGAAGAAAAATTTAATTATCAAAGCTCCACTTGCACTCAAATATGTGTAGAAATGGACTTATCCAATGCAATTCGTGTAGAGATTTCATTGAAAGTAGGAAGTCAATGTTGGATGCAGCTAGTCGATTATGAAA
>VDFB02000003.1:361073775-361126232 GCA_007258455.2 Sequoia sempervirens | reverse complement strand
CGACAATCAGAGATTTCTAGATCTGGTGTTGCAGAGTTGTCTCTTGATTTTTTAGAATTTTGGGAGAGGATTGATTCGCCACCAGTGGTGAATGAGTCCCACCTTAGGACTGGAAATCTGAATTTTGTCAGATTCTGGATCTCGATATTCAAAAACTAGTTTCTGACACTTTTTCACCAGTAGGAGGACTAATTCGCCACCCTAGGTGAATGAGTCCCACTTTGAAATTTTAGTGATTTCAGTCAGCATTCACAACATTCTAGAATCATCAAAAATTTCCTAGGTGCACTATGTTTTATCTCATTTCTTTTAGTTCTACATTATTTCATCATTTAGTTCATTGTTTGCATATCACAGTGTGTTTTCCAGAATAGTTTAAATCTTAGTTTTGCATTCAAATTCATTCATTTAGATCACTCAATTGCATTTATTTTACTTCATTTATCTTATACAACATCTCAAATCACATAAATTTGAATGAACCCTTAGCAGTTTTGGCCCTACCTCTCTCCTTTTAGGTGAAAAACCCTAGAAGAGTTAGAGAAGTCCTAGAGGAACCAAAAATCTATGGTTCACCCATATTTTTCCTAATTTAATGAAACTAAAATGAATAGTAGACCTACTACAAGACAATCAAATTTCATTGGACAAGCAAGTATTACAAATGAAAATGCTAAATTTAAGAATTCAATGCAAATTGTCTTAGTTTACTACCATCATGCACTTCTTGTGCATGACATTTTGCTCAGAGGAAAGTTACTATTGCGATCCAAGCAGGTAACTATTGCAATTGTAGATGTGCATTGGAAATGGCACGCCTGTCAATCAATCTACAGTTATTGCATTAAATGCCAGTAGGTCTATTATTCATTTTTGTTTAAGTAAATTAACAAAATAGGACATTATATATTTTGGAAAATATTTAATTTCTAAATGCAAATTACATAACCTTTGGAAGAGGGCTCACTGGCACAAAAGAAATGAACCATTTAGTTCTCCCTGTAACAACGAGCAATACCTCTAGTTATCAAGTATCACAAACAGACATATGAGTCATTCACCCAGAGCTAAAACCACACAAGATTCTCAACAAACAATAAATAAATGAGAATAAACACAAACCAACACCCAAGACATTAAAATTTTTGGAAAATATTTTACCAATGAATTGCATATCCCATGATTGCAATTATGATTATTCCTGATTGCAAAAGTAACTGCTTTTGGGAAAAAAATAGTTTCATGTTTATGAATAACATGGCATGTCATTCACTATTCCCATCTGTCTATTTGGAAAGTTAGATTCTTGAACCAACATTCTCCTTTATTGTTCACAAATCTTCTAATACATAATTCTTAGACACACTGGAAGATCATGTTTCTTAATGCACTTATGATTAAATATTTGCAAAATATAAAATGTTCTATTTTCCTTATTTACTTTAACAAAAATGAATAATAGACCTGCTCCAACCAATAGAAAGAAAGAAAAATTGTTTATTATCTCTAAATTGCAAATGAAACCATTGCAATAGTAACTTGCTCCTTAGATTCAACTATTCCATGTAACCTGGTTACATAGCATATGCCATCTACTATATACATTTGTACAATCAGGATATTTAACAACAAATAATACTTCTAGTCATAGTATGACAGAAGCACCAATATGAGGACAAGGGAAACAACTTAAGTAATTTTTTACAATGAATACAGTTGCATTGATGCAGTCACCTACCCCTTGCTTAAATTAGAAGCACTTGCAGACTAGAAATTCTATTGATCCATAACAATTAATTTACAAAGTCTTCATAGAATTTTTAGATCATAGCCCAATGCATCAACCTAGCCATAAATTTGTTTCAAGTAAACGTTCTCACATGTCTACATGTAACAACCCCACCATTCTTACCATCCATGCAATTAGTCGACATGCACTAGGTATGCACAACGTCCAAGCATATACAAGCCTTCTCGTTTACACCTATTTAGAAATCTAGCCCCAGGCTTAGAAAAAATTGCTTTGCTAGGAAAATTTCTCAAACAAAACTCACTCTAGAAACAAAATTACATATATTTAGATTATTGAATTTGTCTCACTAGTTCACCATATCAAAGACAAATACAAAAATTGTGCTATTATTGACATAGTATTTAATGCATTAACTATGCATTCACTACTTTATGATGCATTATAGATATATGCAAAATTTATCATGTACTTCTATTTTTCTACTTTGCTTACAAGAAAATAAATACTAGGGGCACACGATGAAATTTGGGAAAAATAGACCAATGCGATAAATTTTTGCAAACACTCAAAAATTAAATACAAATTTTCTAAGTTTTGTTGATAGGCTAGTAGCTATTCAAGCAATGAATACATAGTCAATGCATTGAATTCATCCACAGTTGACAAGACCTTGCTCAAAGCTATCTAGAATAACAAACATCAAAGACAACACAAAGATAAAAACACACAAGCTTCTCAAAAAAAATAAAAATGAGAATAGGCACAAATAAAACCCAACACTCGCCTAAGATTTCATGAATTAACTATGCATTCACTGCTTGTGTACCCATCAACTGTCCAACACATTTCACAAAGCTTGCATTTAATGCATTAAACATGCATTCATTGCTTCAGTACACACTAGCTCGCCGCCAAAGTTCACGCAATTTTCTTCTGCTAATTAAATATTTGCCACAATAGATAATGTGCCCCCATTTTCCTAATTCACTTAAACCAAAATAAAAAAAAGGTATCATAAATAGACAGACGAGCCACTCACGAGTAGTGCACTACTCCTAGAATAAAGAACATGGAAGAGAGGAACCCAAAGCTAAAAATACACAAGCTTTTCAACAAACAATAAACAAACGAGAATTATCACAAATAAAACCCAATACTCGACTTAGATTTCATGAATTAACTATGCATTCATTGCTTCCATACCCACTAGCTCTCCAACACATCTCACACAATTTTCATTTAAAGGATTAAACATGCATTCACTACTTCAGTACCCATCGGCCTACCACCAAAGCTCACACAATTTGCATCCACAGATTAAATATTTTTTAGGATACATAATTTCCCCCTATTTTCCTAATTTACTTAAATGATAGTGAATAGTAGACCCACTCCAACCAATAGAAAAAGAGATAAAACATAATTTTAAAACACCATAAATATGTCCTTAAATCTCAACTATAGAAAAAAGAAAAAAATATTTTAAACAATATAGTTTGACCACACAAGCAACTATTTGAAAAGCAAATTCAATGATTGCAATAGTAACTTGCTTCTGGGCAAAAAGTACTTTCATGTTTATGAATTACATGGCATGTCATTCACTATGCTCATCTGTCTATTCAGTAAGTCAGATTCTTGAACCAGGCTAGAACTCCTTTATTGTTCACTAAATTCATTACAAACAAAGGGGAAGAATGATACAAGAATCTGACCTTCCAGTTCCTTGTTCAACAACAAAGTATATCTACAGCGTACAGATCTTTGCCTCTATCTCCAATTGCAAGGATTGGTTCCTATTTCACAAAAGAATTAGACAAATGAGCACACTCCATGACATATAATACATTGTTCATAAACATGAAACAAAAAAGCACATGATAAAATTTGCAAAAAATAAAATAGCATGATAAATTTTTGCAGACATTCAAACATTAAATATACATTTTGCAAGCTTTGCTAATAGATTGTTGGCCGCTCAAGTAATTAACACATAGTTAATGTATTCAAAGCCTCCATAGTCAACAAGGCCTTGCTCAAACCATTTGGTTTTCCCTATAACAATGACCAATACTTCTAGTTATCAAGTATCACAAACAATAGACGAGCCACTCACCAGTACTACACCGTTCCAACGACTCCTCCCCCGTTTGAGCCCTCCACAAAATAACAAACATCGAAGATGACATACCAAAGCTAAAAACACAAAGCTTCTCAACAAACAATAAAAAAATGAGAATAAGCACAAATAAAACCCAATACTCGCCTAAAATTTTATGAGTAACTATGCATTCACTACATGTGTACCCACTAGTTGTCCAACACATTTCATAAGGATTGCATTTAATGCATTAAACATGCATTCACTGCTTCAGTACCCACCAACCCACTGCAAAAAATTGTGCAATATGCATCCCTGATTAAATATTTTCCACAATATATAATGTCCCCCTATTTTCCTAATTTACTTAAATGAAAATGAAAAATCGACCTACTCAAACCAATAGAAAAAGAGATAAACCATAATTTTCAAGCACAAAAGATATGCGCTTAAATCCATACTATAGGAAAAATACGAATATGTTAAACAATACAATTTCATTGGCCAAGCAACTATTTGAAAAGAAAATGCAATGAATGCAATAGTAAACTTGCCTATCAGCATGAACTAATAATTACTTTAAGTATGATTTATTTTCAAAATTACTAATAGTTAAAATTGAAAAAATGTTTAGTATTTACATGTAATTTGTGATAGTTATATTTATATTCAAAGGTAATTAAGTGTTAGGTTTACCTATATTGCAAAAATAATTTAATTAATATTAATGTATTAAATTTATATCACCAAAAATAATTTATAAAGTAATTAGTATTAATTAATTTAAAATAAAATAAATAATAATTGTTCTACTCCCGAAATGCTTCACACTACTCTTGAAGTTGCACATACTACCTCTTACAACGATGGTGACAAGGAAAAGGGCTATTTGGAGGAGGGTGACATTTTCATGAGGGCTTCCTTATGCATGGACTGTAACCTACTTCTCAAAGGAATACTAAATTTCAGAAAGGATTTAAATGGTTTTGGTGGAGCTAGGGTTTGTGGCATTGGAAACAAGAATTTTGAGCCACCTGTTTCTCCTAAGAAGGGCTCGCTCTATTCAAATTCTTTAAAAACTTGTCTCTCACTAAGTCTCATCATGCTCTAGCTTCTACTTTTGCGCTACTCGCTAAGGATGGTTTTTTCTAATTGGATGAAGATCATGGTGTTTGCCCAGGGTGCAATGGATTGGTGGAAAAAAGCATAGAAGGTAAACCTAGTTTTAATGATGCTTTGCACAATTTTAGGGAAATATATTCCCTTTGGGAAAGATAGACTCATCCATAAATGACTACCCCTTGTGGATTTGGCTTTAGATCCATCTAGACCTATTGTACCGATTAGAAGATTTTCTAAAGTCCTTGAGATTGTGTTGGATGGTATGCTTGGTGATAAAGAAGATTTTCTATAGAGCCATGCCTTAGTTTACAAATTCACTAAATTATGGCCAAAATTAAGTGAAGTGCACATGCTTGGATTTCAACATGCTAGAAATACTATCTGGATGAAGAAATCTATATTTTCCCCTATGTTAGGGGTTTTTATTTTGGAATTCAAATCTACAATAGATAAGGTGTGGGTTTTGGAGAATGGCCCTTGGGTTTTCTAGGGGGACTTCCTATGAACGAAATCCTGGTATCCTTCCTTTGATCCTAGATTTGAGACTTTCTCCTTCGCCTTTCTCTGGGTGCATATACCTTATCTTCCTTTTTCAGTTTTGGGAAATAGATTGTTTGAAGGAAATTGGAAATGGATTCTAGGGAAATACTATTTTTTCTCAGAAGAAAAATTTAATTATCAAAGCTCCACTTGCACTCAAATATGTGTAGAAATGGACTTATCCAATGCAATTCGTGTAGAGATTTCATTGAAAGTAGGAAGTCAATGTTGGATGCAGCTAGTCGATTATGAAAAAGTGGCTTTCAAATGTAGAAAATTCTTCTCTACAGATCATTTTACCTATCAATTCTTGAAGAAGATTCCATGAATACACAAAAAACATGGATTCCAAGGGAAAGCCCACTTGGTGGATTGGGGTAGATCCCCAACATTATGTGATTCCTCCTAGCTCTCAAAATAGCTTGGAATCAACTCAAGAGCTCTTAAAAATCTCTCCAAAATTGGCAAGCACTCCTACCATGGTCACATCGACTCATACTAGTAGGGTGATCCTTCTAGCATAAACTGGACAGAGGACTCTATTTCCCCCCTCCTATAGTACCAACAACTCCTGAATGCTCATAAGATCCCCAAGCATCCTTGATGATTGAAAGTACATCATAGATACATTGGTTGACATAGGTTGGAAGAAAGTAAAAATAAAAAAAATCAGCTCTATCTAAAACCAAGCATCAAATGGTTTTAAGATCATCCTAAAAAGTGAAGGAAAAAATGCCTCCCCAAGTGGTGGGTTAGCACATCTGTAAACTTTAAATATTTGTTTAAATGTTTTTGTGTTAATAAGCTGGAAGGAGCAGCATAGCTACTCAAATTGCCACCCTATTTTTTAAGGCATGCACATTAATTTTGGTTTTCACTTTAAAATTATATATGGGGTATAACTCCCTTATGCCTAATTTACCCAAAAAAAAGCTAATTAAATTTATATTCCAAAATGTAAATTTTAGAGTAATTAGTATAAAATGTTTTCAAATAATTAGTTCAATTAAATTTAAAAAATAAATTTCAAAGTATATAGTATTAATTTTTTTAAAAAGAAAATAAATAAATAGTTAAATTTATTTATTATATTGGTAAACTAGTTACCATTTGTTTTCAACGTTTAAACTTAGTTTAATTTTCTAAACTTAATAGTATCAATTAAATTAATAATGCAAAAAAAATTAGTAAATAATTACTAAGTACCAATTATATTAATAATGCTAGGGTAATTTTTGAATTAGATTTTTTTTTCAACATAAATTTTGAAATAGTTAAATTTATTGGATCAATATTTCTTTGTAAGAGAAACTTTGAAATAATATTAATTTATTTTAAATAAAAATAAAATAATTATTAGTTAAATTTATATTGCAAAATGTAAATTTTAAAGTAATTCGTATTAAATATTTTCAAAAAAATAGTTCAATTGAATTTATATTTAAAAATAATTTCAAAGTGAAACATAGGAAAAATGGTTGATGGTGTGTGTGTGATGTGGGAAAGATTTTATCACTATGGAATGATCTAAAAGTTCAAACACATTCTTTCTTTTCCTAATTTCATTAGAAAAAGATATCTCCTAAGGATAGGATTGACTTTCAACCTTGAGGTGAGTCAACCCTATTAGGAAGGTGTGTTGTTTTCTCATGATAGAAATGACTGATTAGTTGTTTTAGGAGATAATTTTAAATGCATTAACAAAATAAATTGTATGAACTAATACTTGAAATGTAGAATATTATGATAAATGAAATGGAAACAGTAATTTGCAGGCAAATCCGAGAAGGGAAGAATGGTGTGCACCTAGCATAAAAAGTGTGTACTGAGCTCTATAGCAGGATTAATTTTCCCTAGGGAAAATGGGTACTAGTGTAGGGGTCCAAAATCTGATTTTTCAATCCTTAGATCCCAAATATAAGCTTTTGATTTCTCCAGGTTTGACTGTCAAAAATTTAAAACTAAAATTTGTAGGTGAGTTTTCGTGGCTTGACAAAAATGATGAAAACTTTGAGAACTTTGCAAAATTACTCCTTTGATCAATCTTCAGTCCTTCACTTGTAAATCTACACATATAAAGAGAGAATAAAAATGTTTGTTTTTAGGTGAATAGGGGTTTGCCTTAGTCAAACCCCATGTTGGTAATTAAACCTTAATAATGAAATAATGATAAATGGAAGGAATTCATGAATGAATGTAATGCTATGTTACAACTCACCAAACCCTTAATGGCTTCCCTTAGAAGACTGAGGTCTAACACATCTCTCTAAGGTCTAGATCTTGCATGAATTGGCTTGATTGATTGCTTCATTTGATGCTTGAATGCTTGAAACCTACATCACAATGTTACCTCCAAAACATGACATGAACACACATGAACTTTGACATGATGATATGATCTTGATTGCTGCTGTAGATGATAGATAAATTTTCTCTTCAATGTTCTTGACAATAATATTTGCTCATGTGAAATTTTCCTGAATGCTATATTTTTCTCCTTCTTAGATTCTAATTTATAAAATAACTATGTATTTATAGGTGTTTATCTAATTTCCCAAAAATTAGATTCCATAAGTTGACATTTGAAACTTGAATTTGAATCATTAAAATTATACCAAAAACATATTAAAAATTGGGTATTGGCACTTAAGGGGACCCATTCGCCCTTGGGAGAAAGGGTCCTAGGACATAAATCTAGGACATACAATTTCCAAGGTGTTTTAATTACTATTGGAAATTGTTTAATATGGGTTTACCTTTCAAAAAAAAGAATAATAAGGATTTGAAATGCATAATTTGGAAAATTAGAAGCTTAATTAAGTCCAATTAATTAAGGTACCCAAACATAGTGTGAAATTGTAAAGGCATACAATTTTCCTCACTACATTTAGCCCCCACTTTAGTGAGAGTATGAGCCCATACTCAAACTCACACTAAAGTAGAAAAATAAGTCAAGAGAGGTCTAATTGTACAACTACTAGAAATATGAGATGACAAGGATCAAGGAGGATGATCTAGCCCCTATGATCTAAGATCCCACGGAAAACCAACAAAGGCACAAAGAGACACATGTATGCAACAGCGACACAAAATACAACATCATACAATGTCAAAATTAATGCAAAGAGAAAAAAGGGGTGGATCAAGCTTCGACTATTTGTCCAAAAGGTATGGATCAAGCTTAGGTTTTTTGTCCAAAAATATGCTCACAAAGACTAATATAGTCTGATATACACTAGGTGAGCCTCAAGGAGTGAGAAATACACTCTAGGTATACAAGGTGTAAACCCACAAAAAGGTGGCAAATGGGAAAGTCATGCCAAGTCTATAGGCTCCCATACATCAACCATATCAAAAGTTATACTCCCTTATAACTTTGATAAGGTGCCGCACTAAATGGTCATAGGTTCTCACAAGGCTAGCAAGCTGCATTATGCTAGACACTCATGATATAAAGGCACCACTACGAAGCAAGTTGTGTTATGCTTAGTGGCCATGAACTAAGTTTTAGGTCAGGATAGTCAAAGGGAATTTTCTTAGTACATGAAAGGTCTCAACTTAGGAAACATCATGTTTGAAGTCACCAAGAGAGGACTAGCCGAGGGATAAAATATTCACACCTTAGGGAATGCAAGCCATATCATTACCACTAAGAGGAATGCCATATGCCAAGAAAGGTCACACTCCTGAAGGAAATCAAATCCAATGTCACCACCAAGAAGACACATGAGATGAATTGAAAATACCACACTTTAGAGAAGGTCATGCAAGAAATAAATGGGATGATGAATGTCCCCACTTTAAAGAAATTGCTAAACACCATGCTATGAGAAATTACTTTAAAGTTTATAATGATAAAGGCTAATACATGAGAGCTTTATTTGGAAATCCCTATGGCAAACATATGTTTCCAAATAGAGCTACATCATGGAAAGGAGGTTACCCCCATATGCAATCCTAAGATAACACATAAGGGATCCATGAATTTGGGGTTAGTGTATGCATTTGATATAGTGATATAATCAAGCTTGGAATTGTCATCATTCCCAAAATACTCATAGAACTGAACCATAGATTTTTGGTACCCACAAGACTCCCTAACTCTTCTAGGGGTTTTCACCTAAAATGAGAGAGTATGGCAAAAAATGCTATCTAGGTTCATTCAAATTATGCAATGTGTGATGTTATTATGCCTAAATGAAATGATCTAAATGCAATTAAGTGATCTAAATTACTGATTTTGTATGTAAAACTTAAGATTTATGCTATGTTGGAAAACACAATGTGATATGCAAACAATGAGTAAAGAATGAATAAATGTAGAAAAAAAAGAAATGAGCTAAATCAATGTGCACCTGGAGGCTTGATGAAGATTCTGGAATGTTTTGGATATTGTATGGGATCACAAAAACTCACCAGTGGGACTCATTCACCTAGGGTGGCGAATTAGTCCTGCTTATGATGAAAACCGCCAGGGACCAGTTTCTGAGTATTAGGATCTAGAACCTGACAAAAAATAGATTTCAAACCTTAAGATGGGACTCATTCGCCATTGGTGCTAAATCAGTCCTCTCCCAAAATTTTGAAAAATCGGGAGACAACTTTGCAATACCAGATTTGAGGATATTTGCTTATCAGGTTGTCGAAGTCAATTATGTAGGAAACAAACAGAATACCTTCTCCAATCTTGAAATATGGTTGATTTGACTTGAAGCATCTAGTTGACTTGTTGACCACTCTTCAACACCTAAATGCTTGTAAAATCTGCATACAAAGGTCTGCAAACACACATGCAAGAGGGGAAAAATGGTTGAGGGTTAGCAAATAGGGGTTTGCCTTGGTCAAACCCCACTTGGTTAATCAAAACCTCAATGAAATAGTGAAATGAAAGAGAATGATAAACAAATAACATGCAAATGCTATCAACTTACCAAACCCTATTGAAGAAAATCTGAAGTTGTGTCAATGGATGCTCCAAAGTGCTTGATTTATGTTTGATTTGATGTTGTAAAGTGCTTGAATGCTTGAGTGAATGAGTGAATAAGTGAACTTGATGAATGGGGGTTAAAATGAGAAGAAGAAAACTTATTTATACACACCCGTGCCTTAGTAACCCATTAATACCTCATCATAGGCCGACATCAAGTGATTTTGAATAAAAACCCAAAAGGAAATTTAAAATATTTTGAATTTGGAACCAAGGGGAACTCATTCGCCACCCATGGCGAATGGGTCCCACCTAGGACCTAAAAATGGGTGTTGGGAATTAAGTCACATTTAATATTATTTGTTGGGATTACATTAAAAATGCACTTAATTAAGGCTTATAAGGGCATAAAGGGGTCAAATAAAGCATAAGAAAGGTGTAAATAGTGAAGTTATGCCTAGAAAAGCATGAAATCTTGGCGAATGGGTCCCACCTAGGACCTGAAAATGGGTGTCAGGAATTAAGTAACATTTAATATTATTTTTTGGGATTACATTAAAAAATGTACTTAATTAAGGCTTATAAGGGCATAAAGGGGTCAAATAAAGCATAAGAAAGGTGTAAATGGTGAAGTTATGCCTAGAAAAACATGAAATATTGTTACAAGACTTTACAGCACTTCAAAATAGGATTTGATAAGTGATGAAAAGGTGATTTTTAGGTGAATTGTAATGAATAGAGTCTAGAAGAGTGTAGAAATGTTTTACAAGATGTTGATGTGTTTTTTATGCATTTCTCAACACAGGCAGTGCATAGGTGCACTACCTCTCTTGAAAGACAATCTTCCATAATCAAATTGCAGAACACTATCCCAAGGTCTCTAATGTCAGGTCTTGACAGTGCTTGGAATATCTCAATTGTTTGATGTGATATGCTGGAATCACAAGGCGGTCTTACAGATGAGTTACAAAGCATGGGAAGTTGGGTTTGCAAATGCAGTTTCAAAGTGCTGGAAGTGAATGAACAATGGCTGTCCACTCAAAACAGCAAGCTGAAACTCATCAAGTTCATCTGATTTGGCTTCATGGTGATGCTTTAGATCCTACTCTAACCAAGGATTAAAAGAAATAGCAAAAGGAGAAGGGTTAAGAAAGCTACGAATGAACATTAACAATGGTGGCTGCTAAAGTAGACAGGATTCCTAAACTGAGTTTTGCTTGACCAAGAGAAACCTACAGCTACACAAAACTAGTGCAATCTTCTAAGGTCTGCTGATTTTCAAATTACACATACACATCATGAACATGCAATTGAACTAGGTTGCAACAATCACAAAAAGAAGCCCAGTCTAACTTTGCACAACAACTTGTCATCAACAAGTGCTAAAAGTATGGGTTGAAAGCTCATCAAATACTATAACAACAACACCATCATAACAACCATTCAAGAAACTAATACTAAAACTAACATGGAAGTAGAACCATGCATGCAAGATGAGAAAAATCAAAGAGAACATCCATAAAATCATGCAATGCTGTCTTCTATTGCTGCAAAATGCTTTTTACAACTCTCCAACCCTTACAAATGAGGAGCAAGCCCAAATGAATGGCTAGGATCAATTTGCAACGAATGGCCTAGATTCAATTACATTAGGGTTCCACCTACCCCACAATATCCAACAATTTAAAAAACATCTTTGTCTTTTTCCCTATTTTGTCCTTTTGCTGATTGCTGTTTTACTATAGCTACTCTTTAAAGGGGCTCTTTATCATCAACCAAGCTATCCTCCTGCTTCCTAGAGGCTGTGTATTCCATGAACTTCAGGATGACCGTCCGTAGTTTGTCCATCTCGATGATCACACCTCAATGTTTGGTAGCTCCACTCCTTAGAATTATCTTCTAGCCTCTTTTAGTCCTCATCGTACTTTGCACCTTGATCCCTGAACAACTCTGATTGATCAAAGGCATGGGCAGCAAAACTCATGAATTCCACCGTTATTGCACTAGACATCTCGTCCTCCATCTTCTTTTGAAAGTAAGGTTTTACCTTCTCCGGATCCATCTGTACTGCGGGCATGTCGTATTCCATCATTAGCTTGAGGTACCAGGCACATTTCACCCTGATCTCTTTGATCCAATTGATATCCAGATCCACTTTGCTCATTATTTGTTCCAATCTTTCTTTCCTATTGTCAAAGTCTCGTTGCTACACATCCATCAGCCAATGATCATCTTTGTTGAACACAAGCTCCTTTTCCCATGTGGCCTCTGGAATATGAAGGATAGCCTCGATGTTTGGGAAGGTGGAGTCGTATGTTGTAGGGAAGTCAGTGCATAGCTTCTTTGTGTCCTCCAAAGATTGCTGCAGGTCCAAGAACTTGTTGGCTGTCCGAACAGCCCGGCTAATTCCCATGTTTCAGACATATAAGACTTGTCGGAACCAACTTTCTGTAGTTGTTTCCAAGTTCTTTCTCCTTTCCATCTTATCAATTTGTTCTTTGGATAGCAGTTGGGGTGCAGTTGTGGACCTTTAGTGGAAATTTACATAAAAAATGGGCCTCCTAAGAAACTATAAAAAAGCAAAAATTATCTCTAATAATACAAATTATTTAAATATAAAAAATATAAATTACTTAACTACATGAGTTAAGTAGCGACACATGTTTCTATTATAATTCCTTAAAAAAATCAAGTCCATTATTTTTTAAAAATTGGTACATATATTTCTATTGACAAACTCAAGTTCACTTTTTATTTTATATTATTGCTTTTCTTGATTTTTTATTTTTTATTTAAAGAATCTTAAACTCAAGTTCATTTTTTAAAAAAAGTGGTAACATATATTTCTATTATAATTTATTAAAAAACTCAAGTTGACTTTCTTTTTTTGATTTTATATATTTATAATTTTATATATTTTTAAATTTATGATTTTATATACTTAGATTTATTATGTTATGTAGTTTATTTAAATAAACATCTTTATAAGTTTTATAAACAATGGCAAAGTAAAGTAACTTTATATATTTTATTGTATACTTAATATATTATTTTATATATTAAATAAAGTTTCATATTGTAGATTTAGATTTATTATGTTAAATATGTTTATAACAAGTTTTATGATTTTAAATATATGATAAAAATTTTGAACTATATAAAATTTAAATAAGTTTAAGGGAAAAATTTGAGGTTGAATTATGGAGGGAAATTTTGAGGAAAGTTGTAGAGGGAAAATTTTGAAGTTGAATTATGGAGGGAAAAAATGAGACTGAATTTAAAATATCCATTTATTTAGACTTTCAAAACAATCTTGTTATAGGAGGTCAACATAATCCGTCACAAAAAAACACAAAATCAAACATATTTTAGAAAAAAGCAAAAAACAATAAGCATTTTCGAGGAACAAAAAATATTTTTAATAATATACTTTTAAAAGCTATGTATTTGAAATTAGCAATATACTTTTTTATATATTATTATATTTTTTTGAAATTATATATTAACTTTAAATAGTATATTGCTAATTTCAAATATATAATGGCTTTAGAAAGTATATTATTAAAAATAATCATAATTTTACTAATATTTTTCTTTTATTTTAGTAATAGTATTAAAAAACATGTAATAATAATAATATAAGATAACAATAATAATTGAAGATATATCTCGACATATTTTATATAGATTATATTTAAGATATGTATTCTAGTATATATATATTGAAAGAAATAAAAAATTGTTGACTTAAAAATTACATGTACAATTAGTGTAGTTTTTTTAATCTTGTTTAGAAAAATAGATATTGTGTTAAATAAATAAAATAATTTTTAAGTAGTTTTGAAATTGAGGAAAAGAAATAAATGAATAAACAATTATGCACATATGATCATTATTATTTTTTTCCATATATTTATAAATAAATAAATATTAGTCAAATATTAACAAGTATGCACATAATAATAATTATTGACAATAATAAATAAAATTAAAAATTATAATATTATTTGGTTAATAAATCTAAGATCAATTATTAAATAAGCATACATGTATTATATATTAAAATGTTCTTGATCTTTTACACTCCTACTTTTGAGATTTACAAACTTGGATAAATTACATAGCTTAGATGGATGAGTCAACTATGTCAATGTTACTGATGAATTTTATTAAAAAATAATTTCATTCCAAATTTTTAAAATATTTTTAAGAAAAGTTTTGTTAAAATATTTTTGAAATGCTTTATATATATAGTTTTAAGAATGAAAATATTTTTTAAAAAACATAATAATTTCTATAATAGAACTTAAGAATATAAATTTAAAAAACAAAAAGAATATTTTATATTTAGAAACATGAATGAGATAGAATAGGATATGTAGAGTTAAATTAACCATCATGAGTCAATTCATAAGATTTTAGAAAGTTTTATTTTATAAAATAAATAATTTTATTTTTATTTTGGATGATGTCACCGTACAGGTTGATGTCATCTTTTAGTTGATTTTTGATAACTTAAAAAGCAGATGATGTCATCCTTAGGAGGCCCATTTTTTATGTAAATTTCCCCTAATGATGGTGGGTAGGTCATCCACCGAAGACCATTGCTGAATGTAATACATCAAAGCAACTTCCTGTGCTTTGAGCTCATCTTTTGAAATCTTGTCCTGCTTTATTAAGTGTACCACCGTGGCCACTAACTCCTCAAGATGCCCTATCTTCTATTCTCTGGTGGTGGTCCCCAAGTCGATGGTGGAGATGCTATAACTTACGCTAGCCTGGACCACCACATGGGCTGCTATTTGCGTAGCTCGAGACCCAGAAGCATCCATCGTCACACTAGATCAGATCTTAGGCCTCTTTTCCTTCTTTGTTGTGATCTGAGCTCGGGCTAAGATAGCCTCTAGTCTCGCCCTTGGGTCCTTTAGTACAAGGGTTTTCCTTTCGAGTTGCTTTTCTAACCATTCAGGCATGAAAGACCTACCCTTAGGTGACTCACGATCATCCTCGCCCCTCTCGACCAAGGCCAAGGTTTCCGTTCTCTTATCTTCTGGGGAATTTTCTTTCTCCTTGGTAGTATCTCCTTCTTCTTCATCGGAGTCCTGAATGAACACAAGGCATTTAATAGGAGGTTTGGCAGATAATTGTTGCAAGGGACTTTCTTTCTCTTCCATTTCCCCTCCTTTCTCTCTCTCAGTTTGTGCAACCACGTGCACATGTTCCTTGAGCTATTCAATTTCGAGGCTCCTGTCTGCTTGAGCTTCACTCTCAGGTATATCTTCTTTTGGATTATCTTTTTGCTGCTGTCCTTTTCTAAGAGGTGGCCCTTCTACCTTCATCTCAATGCCCTTCGGCTGCCTGGCCAGTTCTTCCTCAAGATCATCATCAAAGGCCTGGACTATGACCTTACCACCGGCATCATCCTCCTCATCCCCACTCTCAGAGGAACCAGTTCCTTCTTCGTAGGCAAACCCTGTCAATAGTGTGATGTTTATACTCCAGGTGCTCGTGATATTCATCGGCTTCATCTTCAAAGGGATTTAAGGCCTCTTCTTCCCATTTCTCCCACTCCTTAGAGATTAGCATGGTGGCTTCCATATCTGCTGGCCTTGTCAGAGGTTATGACGGCTTGGCAGTAGCAAGGATCTGAGCTAAGGTTGCTTGAATTATGGGATCCATTAGGTTCTGGGAGAGCTCAGAAGGGATATTCTACATATGCTTCAAGAAGGCCACAGGCAAGGTGGGAGCAGGCATTGGTGCAGCCACTATAGGTAATGAGAATGACATGGTGGGTGACATGGCAGTGGAGGAAGGAGGAGTAGTTATGGTGGGGGAAGAATCAATTACAATCACTGGCTCGGTTGGGGGCGAAGGGGCAAGATGGACAGAGATGTCCATTACCGGCGGGGATGTAGTGACCATAGCCAGAGAAGCAGGTGGTGCGACAGTCAGGGCAGGGAGATCCAAGAGGGTTTCTAATTGATCTGTACCCTTTACTTCTTCCTCTTGGACCAAGGGCTACTCCGTGGTGTCCCCTGTTTGTTTGAATCTTTTGGAGGGTGAGCCTCTTGGATCCTTCCTCGTACAAACCTTGGGGTCAGGAGACTGCTCTGCTTCTGTCTCCTTCCTCTTCTTAGACCTGGTAACTGGAGGAGACTTAGATGTCCCACCTGTTGAAGTGGTGGCAACAACATCGTCTGTGGCACTTGGTTCACTCTTGAGCCCTTCATACGTCAGGACCACCCCTTGTTGTCTTAATCGGGCCACTTGTCTATCAACCCATTCCTTGGTACGGGCCAAGATTGGCTTGGTTATGGTATCGAGGTCATCGACCTCCTACTCATCCGAGTCAATTGTTGGTATTGGCAAATTGGCAACTATGGGGTACCTGGGGTCCATTATGGTGGTATCATCTTCTTCGACTTGGTCTGGTATGGGAAACGGTTGCACCTTCCTCATAAAATGCGCAGTCATCCGCATATAGTGTCTTGCACGTACCTCTTTATCATCTTAACAATCCCCCCAAAAGTCTTCAATGTGATGGAGATGAGTGAACCTGGGTCCCAGCGCCTTCCTCACATGCCCATATGGGTCCATCCATGGGCGAGAAGTGTGCAGGTGAAAATGGTAATCTTTCAGTTCCTTCTTGGAGTTACCAGCACACTGGGAAGTTTGTAGCTTATACATGCCCTGACCAAGAGTCATGGGATAAGAGATCCCTACTATATGTTTGCCACTAAAGATTGCCTTTAAGTGCTTGAGCTGCTGAGAAAGCTCCAATAAGATGATTCGGTCATTGGGGTATCGAGGAAATTTGTTCGGCCTTTCAGTGAAGCCCTGGGCATGAATGTATGTGAACTTCAGGTATTAAATCAAGAGGAAGACATACTACTTTAAGAATGCTCAAGCACTGTGGGAAAGCCTCCTTTCGAAATCCCCGGCAATCATTTTGATGATAAGGCTGATGAAGGCGTCATTCATTCCGCAGTACTCCCTCTTGAAGATTCTGTACTAGAGCAGAGGGTATTTGTCATAGGCCTTCAATCTTTGACCCTGCTCCTGATCGGGTGCCACAAACAACCCGTTGTATTGTCTCCGGTCTGCCAAGGAATAGACGAGGTATGAAGTCATATAAAATTTGGAGCTTTTCTTAACATTGATGAACTGCTCGTGGAAGTAGTCGCTTATTATACCTCCCCAATAAAATGCAGTCTTTGTGGTGACATCTTCATTCCCACAAAGGATTTTCTTAACAAAGTACACCATCCACCCCTGAAAGAAGGCCGTAGTAGGGAGGCCCATAACCCTGCTTAGCATTGTGACCAAATTGTGGTAGTCTTCATAGAAATCATTGCGAAAGAGTTCATTAGGGACCTTCGCGGCATTGCCCTACTTTTCCTTGAGCCAATGCTGATTTATTAATTTACTACAGCCCGTAGGGTTACCATCCCACGCCGCCTGACACTTCTCAATGGTAGGCATTTCCATTTCTTGAAACATGGGAATATGAAAGGTTTTTGTGATTCCCCCATCCAACATGTCGGCGAGAATGTTACTATCCCTATCAACAATTGTCCTTGTGTCGGGCTGATATGCCCATCCATAAGCAATGACCAATTCAGTGGCCACGAGGGATGGGGGGAAGCCCGCAGCTTTCGCGATTCCACTTTGTCTTATCAATCTTGCATTTTTTGTTATTGGATTGACCTTGACCCTTTTTGTAAACTTGTCAATATTGATGTGGCCTATGTTGGTGTCGGTTATTTCCTTCCAATCCATGGTAACCTTTGAGTGTAGAGGCTCACCCTGAAATTGGTATTTCATTTGGTCCTTGTCTTCTTTCCCTTGAGGAGTCTCGCCTGAATTTTTTCCTTTGTCCTTTTCGACGGCTTCCCCCAAAGGTCCCACACCTGATTCCATATATTCTCCTGATGCCATTGGTCTTTTGATTGAGGGAATTTGGAAAATTCGGGCTTGGAGGGCTGGACCCCCTGGCAGAAATGCTGTTTGGGCCAGCAAACGGGGTAGAATGATCTGGGAGACTCCTTTCGATCGAGTCTCGATACTTTAAGAGGTTTGCAATGGAGAGGACCAAAATTAAGCATGTGGGTCGAAATTAGATTTCAAATTTGGGCTTATTTGGATCGATTTAGGTGAATCCGGAGGTCCCAGGCCAGAGAGCCATCCGAAGATGGCTATTTGGGACGGCTGAGTACAAACGGAGTTTCGTAGACTAAACTCCGGGGTCTAGGGCCCGACAGATCACAGGGCGGTCCGCAGTTTTACATTATCAGTCCCAGAGGGATGGGATGCCATGGTGCTTTCATCATTTGGGATGACAATTGTTGAACGGAAGTTCAGAGCCTCAGGCCCAGAAGGGGAGGAAGCTGCCACCTCATTTTAGTTTTCAATTGGATGGACGGAGCTTGCTCTGCTGATAGCCAATCAGCAAGAGATTGATGCTCGGTGGCACATCTTAGCGACTTTCGCATGTTCCACAGAATGCCAAGAGGTGTACGGGGCTCGGTGTCAGTGTTGGCCATTGGATTTTCTTATTGAGTATTTGAGGCAATGGAAGTTGGAGCTAGATGCTTGGAAGGCCAGGGAGGATTTTCTTTTTCGGAACGACGGAGGAGGGATGGAGCTCTGGAAGCTGGGTCTCGGCATGGCTGAGGCCATTTTTTGTTAAAGTTGGATCCTAGTGGTGAATGGGGGCCCGGGGCTCAGAGGGCAGAGTGATGCCAGGCATTCGCCATTTGTGATGGTGAAGACCACGCAGACTCGCCAAGAGAGATCGATGTCGCTGCGATGTCTTGGCTAAGGTAGAGGGTTTTGCTGATAAAAGGGAGCCTTCGGTGTAATATTCCATGTCAGAGAAAGGTCTCCCTAACCCGGTGATGTCTCCTTGACTAGCTTCATGTTCACCCAAGGATGAGGGGGTCGGCGTAAGGTCTTGGCAAATTATTTGTCTTGCCGACTTAAAAGTTTAAGAAAACATTTCAGTGTAACATTCCAAGTTGGAGAAAGGTCTCCTCGACTGAAAGGAACAAGGCTCGGTGGAAGCAAACATGCTCGGTGGGAGGTTTTGCTGAAAGATGGATGTCTTGGCGAAACAAACAGACATCGATAAAGCTATTGGATCCCACCATGACCTCTTGGCGACTTGGTTTGGTCCTGCCGACAAAAAGACTTCGGCGTGAGACTTATAGGGTCCTGACGACCAAATATGAACCTAAGAAGGCCCTCAGTGAAATGCAGGGTGACTGGAGTGACATCTCCCCAAACTCGAAGGGTTACAACGATGAAAGAGCAAAGCTCGATGAAAGAAAAAGTGTTCGGCAAAGGTCTCGCCGAAGGACGGATGTCACAGTGACACAAATGAATCGGCAAAGCCACTTAATCCCACCATGACCTCTTGGCGACCAAGACTTGTCTCGTCGATGGAGGGAGCGCTCGGGCCCATGGGGCATGAATGCCCCTACGAAGAACAACCGCGCGGTAATAAAGCTCCGAATTAATCATGAGGGTGCTGTGTTGGTTTTCTCAATTTTTGAGGACATGGGTTTTGTTAGCTGCATCATGTTTTATCATTCACATGTCTTCTTGATGTTTATTGTTCATTTTAAGCCTTAGGAATCATGAAAACATTGCTCGGGAAGGGGAATGGGAGGCCTGCCTCGAACACTCGATGCGGCAAGGCGCAGGATCCACCAGCGGTCAGGAAGCGAAGGCAATGAGCATGAGCGTGAAGGTCTCAAAGATAGTGGAATCCTCTCCGACAAGCACTGATCTCTCACTATAATACTGTCAAGTGAAAGTGATAGGTTTGAGCAGGTCTTTATACCGCCCCACCGCCATTAATGGCCTCATTGAATGTAGGTACGGTGGAACAAAGGTTGGTGGATTTAAAAATGTGGACGACGGTGGGAGACCCAGGGTCTGACGGCCGGGAAGGCGCAGGACGGTGGGCGTTTTGAGAATTCGACTCCAAAATTACCAGCGGCACATAGAAGACCGGGGCTTGTAGGCTAGAGTTCCACCAGCGGTCCACCGTTGGGAACGGCCAAACCCTCACAGAACTCTGGAGATGGAAGTTCGAAGGGCCGGACCCGCAAGGCTCAAAAGTAGCCCCGGTTTCCCCGCAAACATTTCAGACGGCGAAGATAAATCTGAGACCTGGGGTCCGGGAGGATGCAACCCATTTGCTGTCAGGGACGGTGGATACGATAGGGAAACCTGGTCGGGCCCAAGGCCGCTAACAGAGGCAAACTGCCAGAGAGACCCCAGGAGGCCTCAACAAATCTTGACAAAACTAGCCAAGCGGAAGCACGGTCAACCTATGATGAAACTTTGAAGGTACATTGACCATCAAGAGCACAAAAATGGGGCACATAAAACAAGACAAGAGCAAAGCATCTTGTCGAGAGTAAAAAAAGGGGGGTCCCTGCTTATAGTGGGGCATGTGTGCAAAACATGCACAACAAATGGCGACTCACTGGGGAAATGCTCCAGAGCATTTTGATGACAAACTAGAATCATGAACCTAGAATCTCTGGTTCTGACCTTCACGCTAGGGCAAACAAACTAGATGTCCAACCAAAGGATCAAAACCACTAGCCAACCCAACCTTCAGTATGCTAAAAATCCAAGTGTGTGCAGTTGCGTTAATTCCCATCCTTCAGTTGCTACATGAACCCAAGCTTCATCAAGTTAAGCTACGTAGTTTATTCTAACTCTAAAAGCATCTGAGACATTGCCTCGTTGCCAGTCAGGAATCCATAGCCCCGATGAGGTTGTCGTTGTGATTCTCCTGAACATTGCTCTACTGCTAGCTGAGCGTCCATAGCCCTGTTAGAGTTGCTCGGATACCCCTGAAAAGTTGAATTTTCTCTTTCTTTCAATTTTCAATGTTTTCTTTCTTTCTTTTCTCTTTTCAGCTCTTTTATTTCAACCTGCAAACATTGAAGCTCACACTCAGGGCTGAGAATCACAGTGGCGCTAAAGCAGAATTTTAGATTTTTCACTTAACTAGACTTCACAAAAGGCCCTACAATGACCGTCGAATTCTTAAGATGTGTAAGAGCTATAAGATTTTAGAATACGTCAGAGTCAGACTAAACCAACAACTTATCCTCTTTGAATCAAACACCTAGATCACTTGACACTAACAGAAGACCTTCACCATCCACTCTGAAGACTTGATTAGAGTTTGACAAAGAAATACATAGAACAACCCCAGGTGAAAAGTATGGTTGTTGTGCACACAGATGTTCCCAGGTAAAAGTAGAGGGACCCCGAGCAAAGCAGCAGCAAAGTGGAAGCAAACAAAAGCAAACAACCCACAAGAAACCAACTAACCTAAGGAAAGCAGGAAAGCAGAGTATTTATAAGAAACCTATACTACTCGAAACGGGCTATGTACAAAGATATTTACAAAGTACTATGTTCAGGTAGGGTGAGTTGACATTAACGTTCATTGGATTTCGCAGTGCATGCACAAGCAAACGGGCGATCGTTATCGTTCTTAACCATGCAAACTTATCTTTATATTCAAAAAAAGGAATTTCAACATTACAGCACTCAAGTTCAACCACGTCATCATGAAAAATTAGCAATTGAGGAGGCTCGTTGAACCCATGGTTAATCCATAAACATGTTGGTTTTCCCTTGTTCCCATAATCAAAATGATAAATGCGGCTATGAAAATTAACTGGAGCAAAGAAGGATAGAACCTGGATGTCGTCACAAGGAGGTGGCAGCATTGGACCATCGAGAGCAAGCACACAACGACACTTTAGACATTAAGCTTGCATAAGGCTGGGAGGACGGGGTAGCAAACAACTCTTCCAATCTACCAATGGGACCTATAGTCTTGGTTGGAAGTTCTTCAAAAAGAAATACTTCTCCACATTGATCATCTGCAAACTTGGGATCCATTTGGTTGTTTTCCTCAAGGGGCAGCATGTTGTCTCGTCTCCTTCCCCAAGTATCAACCTCCTTTTTATGATGTTCAATGTCATGGGATAATGACATGGAAAAAATTGTCCTATCGTAGCTCCCTAAATGTGAAGGAGGATCAACAATGACCATGGCAGAAGGACTCCAAGTTGCATCTTGTAATTGGTCAATTTTGTAATACTTGTTGGAAAACATCAAAACACCCCCACCTTTGTCTTTTTCCCTTTGTTGTTCATGCATCTCATTATGACGTTCACTTGTTTCCTCGTGCTCACTATCACTGTAAATGGAGAAGGAGCTCCTCTCCCAATTTGGAAACTCTAGTGCATCACTGTTCAGGGGATCAAGGAGTATGTATTCATCACTACTGTCTTCTGGGATATGCTCTTCCTTGACATGAGCATACCTCCACAGTGCAGCTCCCAATGGAAGGAAGTCCTCAATTGATGGCACCTCATAAATGGGACCAAAGTTCACTACACAATCTCCCTCCAAAGACTCACCAAAAATGCCATCATCCATGGCACACAACTGCCCTTCAAGAGGAAGAACTTCTTGATGACTGGTGGAAATCATTCTCGCTTGATCTACTTCATCGCTCAGAAGTCTGAAACTGTATTGCTGTCCTTCTTCTATTGCTGCAACAACATCCTCTTGAGGTCCACCTTTAGCCGAGTTGTCACTTGGCTTTGGCTCTTGGTCTTCTACTTCAATTTGAGCAACAAGTAGAGGAGGTCGGGTGCTTGGCTTGTCCACTTGTCCTCTAACTTGTTTGATAGCCTCTTTGCATAGCTCGCATGCAAACTTAGAGTGTGATTAATCATGAAGTCTACACCAATTCGGCAGTAGTAGTACCTCCAAATCCACTTGACATGTTAGTTTGGACCAATCCTTTGCTAATCTAGAGACGAACTGGTCATATCTTTCCGCTATTGGGTCCTCATCATCACTCGAAGAAGAAGCTTGATGGTAGATAGCCATGGTGAGTGGTTGTTCCCACTCCTACAAACTTTCATTTTCAGATTCTTGATCACTGTCATTGACCAAGGAGAGGTCTTCTAATTTGATTTCACTTATACCTTCATCATCATTTTCTGCTGCTCCAATGTTGTCAACCTTTTCTTCTTCCTGTTCTTCAGCATCTTCATTGGCTATCCCAACATGCACAGCTGCAGACTTCATTGGTTCATCGTCACCTACCAATTGCTCTTCTTCTGGAGTGGAGGACTTCCTTCGATTGGTGGAGGAAGGACCTTCTAAATTAGTTTGAATCAGATTTTCATCAATGCACTTTGTTGTCCCAAGACTTTCAGCTCCTCCCTCTTGGTTTTCATTTTCTATGTTTGTTGTCCCAACACCAACTTGTGTCCAACTAGTTGGTTCATCTTCAAGGTGTTGTCCTACAGATGTTGATAGCTCTTCTACCTCATGGGATGAATTCTCCTCATTGAGAGTTGGCTGCTCCAACTTGTTCGAACAACCCTTAGCTTGAGTGATGATGTTGTCACATGATAGGCACTTAAATTCTGAATGTGGTGCATTGTGAAATCTACACCAACTTGCCATTAGTAATTCCTCTAATCTTGGTCCATCCTTGTTGCTCAAATGTTCTTGGATCAGCTCCTTGAATGCTTTGGTTGCCATGGTTGTCAACTCTTCCTCTGGGTCTTCGAGAGCCAAGGACTGGTATATTTCCCAAAAGGAATTTATCCTTGCAAGACCTTTTCAATTATGCTCATTGTGCCTACGAGTGTAATGGATCCAACATCTATCCACCAATGCAAAGTGCTGCAATGGCTTCTTGAGTCTCTTGTTCAAATCTGCATGCACCTGAGTGATCTCAATTTGTACATGTCACTCCATTTTGACTCAACTTCTACTTGCCTTTAGAATTTTTTGATTTTTAGCATTGAAAGAGATCTCCCCATCTTAGATTTCTTCTTGAAAGTGCTCTCTTCGATTTTCAAATTTTAGCTTTGTAGCCTCAACATGTCAAGCCCTCCCTCTAGCGCTAGTTCTATTGATGTGTTTTTTATGCACTTCTCAACACAGGTAGTGCGTAGGTGCACTACCTCTCTTGAAAGACAATCTTCCACAATCAAATTGCATAACACTATCCCAAGGTCTCTAATGTCAGGTCTTGACAGTGCTTGGAATATCTCAATTGTTTGATGTGATTTGCTGGAATCACAAGGCGGTCTTACGGATGAGTTACAAAGCATGGGAAGTTGGGTTTGCAAATGCAGTTTCAAAGTGCTGGAAGTGAATGAACAGTGGCTGTCCACTCAAAATAGCAAGCTGAAAGTCATCAAGTTCATCTAATTTGGCTTCATGGTGATGCTTTAGATCCTACTCTAACCAAGGATTAAAAGAAATAGGAAAAGGAGAAGGGTTAAGAAAGCTACGAATGAACATTAACAATGGTGGCTGCTAAAGTAGATAGGCTTCCTAAACTAAGTTTTGTTTGACCAAGAGAAACCTACAGCTACACAAAACCAGTGCAATTTTCTAAGGTTTGCTGATTTTCAAATTACACACACATTATGAACATGCAATTGAACTAGGTTGCAACAATCACAAAAAGAAGCCCAAGCTAACTTTGCACAACAGCTTGTCATCAATAAGTGCTAAAAGTATGGGCTGAAAGCTCATCAAATACTATAATAACAACACCATCATAACAACCATTCAAGAAACTAATACTAAAACTAACATGGAAGTAGAACCATGCATGCAAGATGAGAAAAATCAAAGAGACATCCATAAAATCATGCAATGTTATCTTCTATTGCTGCAAAATGCTTTTTACAACTCTCCAACCCTTACAAATGATGGGAAAGCCCCTATTTATAGTTTTCCAAAGCCCAAATGAATTGCTAGGATCAATTTGCAATGAATGGCTCAGATTTAATTACATTAGGATTCCACCTACCCCACAATATTCAACAATTAAAAAAACATCTTTGTCTATTTCCCTATTTTGTCCTCTAGTGACGACACTGTAGCATTTTGTCCTTTTGCCTATTGCTGTTTTACTATAGCTACTCTTTAAAGGGGCTCTTTATCATCAACCGGGCTGTCCTCCTACTTCCTAGAGGCTATGTATTCCATGAACTTCAGGATGACTGACTGGAGTTTGTCCATCTCGATGATCTCACACCTCAATGTTTGGTAGCTCCACTCCTTAGCATTATCTTCTAGCCTCTTCCAGTCCTCATCGTACTTTGCACCTTGATCCATGAATAGCTCTGATTGATTGAAGGAACAGGTAGCAAAACTCATGAATCCCACCATTATTTCACTAGACATCCCGTCCTCCATCTTCTTTTGAAAGTAAGGTTTTACCTTCTTCGGATCCATCTGTACTATGGGCATGTCGTATTCTGTCATTAGCGTGAGGTACCAAGCACTTTCTGCTCTGATCTCTTTTACCCAATCGATATCCGGATCCACTTTGCTCATTATTTGTTCCAATCTTTCTTTCTTGTTGTCAAAGTCTCGCCGCCACACATCCATTAGCCAATGATCATCTTTGTTGAACGCAAGCTCCTTTTCCCATGTGGCCTCTAGAATCTGAAGGATAGCCTCGATGTTTGGGAAGGTGGAGTCGTATGTTGCAGGGAAGTCTGTGCATAGCTTCTTTGTGTCCTCCAAAGATTGTTGCAGGTCCAAGAACTTGTTGGCTGTCCGAACAGCCCGGCTAATTCCCATGTTTCAGACATATAAGACTTATCGGAACCAGCTTTCTGTAGTCCTTTCCAAGTTCTTTCTCCTTTCCATCTTATCAATCTGTTAGTTGGGGTGCGGTTGTGGACGTGGTGGGCAAGTCATCCACCGAAGACCATTACTGAATGTAATCCGTCAAAGCAGCTACCTGTGCTTTGAGCTCATCTTTTGAAATCTTGTCCTGCTTTATCAAGTGTACCACCATGGCCACTGACTCCTCAAGATGCCCTATCTTTTATTCTTTAGTGGCAGTCCCCAAGTCGATGGTGGAGATGCTATAACTTACGCCAGGATGGCCCACCACAGGGGCTGCTATTTGCGCAACTTGAGACCCAAAAGCATCCATCGTCACCCTAGATCAGAGCTTAGGCCTCTTTTCCTTCTTTGTTGTGATATGAGCTCGGGCTAAGATAGCCTCTAGTCTCACCCTCGGGTCCTTTAGTATGGGAGTTTTCCTTTTGAGTTGCTTTTCTAACCATTTAGGCATGGCAGACCTGCCCTTAGGTGACTCACGATCATCCTCGCCCCTCTTGTCCAAGGCCAAGGTTTTTGTTCTTTTATCTTCTGGGGACTTTTCTTTCTCCTTGGCAGTATCTCCTTCTTCTTCATCAGAGTCCTAGATGAACACAAGGCGTTTAATAGGAGGTTTGGCAGATAATTGTTGCAAGGGACTTTCTTTCTCTTCCATTTCCCCTCCTTTCTCTCTCTCTGTTTGTGCAACCACATGCACTTGTTCCTTGAGCTATTCAATTTCGAGGCTCTTGTCTGCTTGAGCTTCACTCTCGGGTATATCTTCTTCTAGATTATCTTTTTGCTGCTGTCCTTTTCTAAGAGGTGGCCCTTCTGCCTCCATCTCAATGCCCTTCGGCTGCCGGGCCAGTTCTTCCTCAATATCATCGTTGAAGGCCTAGACTATGACCTTACCACCGACATCATCCTCCTCATCCCCACTCTCAGAGGAACCAATTCCTTCTTCATAGGAAAACCTTGTCAATAGTGCGATGTTCATACTCTGGGTGCTCGTGATATTCATTGGATTCCTCTTCAAAGGGCTTTAAGGCCTCTTGTTCTTGTTTCTCCCACTCCTTAGAGATTAGCATGGTGGCTTGCATAGCTAGTGGCCCTGTCAGAGGTTGTGACGGTTTGGCAGTAGCAAGGACCTGAGCTAAGGATGCTTGAAGCGTGGGATCCATTAGGATCTGGGAGAGCTCAGAAGGGATATTCTGCATATGCTTCGAGAAGGCCACATACAAGGTGGGAGCGGGCATTGGTGCAGCCACTGTAGGTAATGAGAGTGACGAGGTGGATGACATGGTAGTGGAGGAAGGAGGAGTAGTTATGGTAGGGGAAGAATCAATTACAATCACCTGCTCGGTTGGGGGCAAAGGGGCAAGATGGACAGAGATGTCCACTACTGACAAGGATGTAGTGACCATAGCCAGAGAAGCAGGTGGTGTGAAAGTCAGGGCAGGGAGAGCCAAGAGGGTTTCTAATTGATCTGTACCCTTTACTTCTTCCTCTTAGACCAAGGGCTACTCTGCGGTGTACCTTGTTTGTTTGAATCTGTTGGAGGGTGAGCCTCCCGGATCCTTCCTCATACAAACCTTGGGGTCAGAAGACTGCTCCATTTCTGTCTCCTTCCTCTTCTTAGACCTAGTAAATGGAGGAGACTTAGATGTCCCACCTATTGAAGTGGTGGCAGCAGCATCATCTATGGCACTTGGTTCACTCTTGAGCTCTTCGTATGTTAGGGCCGCCCCTTGTTGTCTTAATCGGGCCACTTGTCTATGAACCCATTCCTTGGTACAGGCCAAGATTGGCTTGGTTATGGTATCAAGGTCATCGACCTCCTGCTCGTCCCAGTCAATTATTGGTACTGGAAAATTGGTGAATGCGGGGTACCTGGGGTCCATTATGGTGCTATCTTCTTCTTCGACTTGGTTTGGTATGGGAAACAGTTGTACCTTCCTCACAAAATGCGTAGTCATCCACATATAGTGTCTTGCACATACCTCTTTATCATCTTGACAATCCCCCCAAAAGTCTTCAATGTGATGGAGATGAGCGAACCTGGGTCCCAGTGCCTTCCTCACGTGTCCATATGGGTCCATCCATGGGCGAGAAGTGTGTAGGTGAAAATGGTAATCCTTCAATTCCTTCTCAGAGTTACCAGCAACTGGGAAGTTTGTAGCTTATACATGCCCTGGCCAAGAGTCATGGGATAAGAGTTCCCTACTATATGTTTGGCACTGAAGATTACCTGTATGTGCTAGAGCTGCCAAGAAAGCTCCAATAAGATGATTCAGTCATTGGGGTATCGAGGCAATTTTTTCGGCCTTTAAGTGAAGCCCTGGGCATGAATGTATGTGAACTTTGGGTATTGAATGAAGAGGAAGGCATACTGCTTTAGGAATGCTCGAGAACTGTGGGAAACCCTACTTTTGAAATCCCTGACAATCATTCTGATGATAAGGCCGATGAAGGTGTCATTCACTCCACAATACTCCCTCTTGAAGTTTTTGTATTGGAGCTGAGGGTATTTGTCATAGGCCTTCAATCTT
This sequence comes from Sequoia sempervirens, assembly GCA_007258455.2. Taxonomy (NCBI): domain Eukaryota; kingdom Viridiplantae; phylum Streptophyta; class Pinopsida; order Cupressales; family Cupressaceae; genus Sequoia; species Sequoia sempervirens. The sequence continues at coordinate 361,097,544 of VDFB02000003.1, read as the reverse complement.
CAACCCTGCTCCTGATTGGGTGCCACAAACAACCCGTTGTACTGTCTCCGATCTGCCAAGGAGTAGACGAGGTATGAAGTCATATAAAATTTGGAGCTTTTCTTAACATTGACGAACTGCTCATGGAAGCAGTCGCTTATTATACCTCCCCAATAAAATTTGGTCTTTGTGGTGATGTCTTCATTCCCACAAAGGATTTTCTCAACAAAGTACACCATCCACCCCTGAAAGAAGGCCATAGTAGGGAGGCCCATAACACTGCTTAGCATTGTGACCAAATCATGGTAGTCTTCATAGAAATCACTGGGGAAGAGTTTGTTAGGGACATTCGGGGCGCTGCCCCACTTTTCCTTGAGCCAATGTTGATTTATTAATTTCCTGTAGCCCATAGGTTTACCATCCGACACCGCCTAGCACTCCTTAATGGTAGGCATTTCCATTTCTTGAAACGTGAGAATATGAAAGGTTTTTGTGATTCCCCCAGCCGACAATTTAGCGAGAATGTTATCGTTCCTATCAAAAATTGTCCTTGTGTTAGGCTGATACGCCCGTCGACAAGCCATGACAAATTCAGGGGCCACGAGGGATGGGGGGAAGCCCGCACCTTTCACGATTCCACTCTGTCTTATCAATCTTGCATTTTTTGTTGTTGGATTGACCCTAACTTTTTGTGTAAACTCATCAATATTGACATGGCCTATGTTTGTGTCGGTGATTTCCTTCCAATCCATTGTAACCTTTGAGTGTAGAGGCTCACCCTGAAATTGGTATTTCATTTGGTCCTTGTCTTCTTTCCCTCGAGGAGTTTTTCCAGACTTTTTTCCTTTGTCCTTTTCGATAGCTTCCCCTGAAGGTCTCGCACCCGATTCCATATATTCTCTTGATGCCATTGGTCTTTTGATTGAGGGAATTTGGACAATTCGGGCATGGAGGGATGGACCTCCTTGGAAGAAATGATATTTGGGCCAGCAAACAGGGTGGAATGATCTGGGAGAATCCTTTCGATCGAGTCTCGATACTTTAAGAGGTTCGCAATGGAGAGGACCAAAATTAAGCACGTGGGTCAAAATTAGATTTCAAATTTGGGCTTATTTGGATTGATTTAGGAGAATTCAGAAGTCCCAAGCCAGAGAGCCATTCGGAGATGGCTGTTTGGGATGACTGAGCACAAACAGAGTTCCAGAGACGGAACTCTGGGGTCCAGGGCCCGACAGATCACAGGGTGATCCGCAGTTTTACATTATCAGGCCGAAGGGGCATGGATGCCATGGTGCTTTCATCGTTTGGGATGGCAATTGTCGAACAAAAGTCTGTAGCCTCGGGCCCGGAAGGGGAGGAAGCTGCCACCTCATTTTAGTTTTCAATTGGGCGGACGGAGCTTGCTCTGTTGATAGCCGATTGGCAAGAGATTGATGCTCGGTGGGAGGTCTTAGTGACTTCCGCATGTTCCGTCGAATGCCAAGAGGTGTACTGGGCCCGACATCAGTGTTGGTCATTGGATTTTCTTATTGAGTATTCGAGGCAATGGAAGCCAGAGCCAGACGCTCGTAAGGCTAGGGAGGATTTTCTTTCTCAGAACGGCGGAGGAGGGATGAAGCTCCGAAGGCCGAGGCCTGGCACGACTGAGGTCATTTGTCGTTAAAGCTGGATCCCTGCGGTGAATGGGGCCCCGGGGCCCAGAGGGCGGAGTGATGCCAGCCATTCGCCGTTCGTGACGGCGAAGAACATGCAGACTCGCCAAGAGAGATCGATGTCGCTGCGATGTCTTGGTGAAGGCAGAGGGTCTTGCTGATAAAGGGAGCCTTCGGTGTAATATTCCAAGTCAGAGAAAAGTCTCCCTGACCTAGTGATGTCTCCCCGACCAGCTTCGTGTTTGCCCAAGGATGAGGGGGTCGGCATAAGGTCTTGGAGAATTATTTTTCTTGTCGACTTTGAAGTTCAAGCAAACACTTCGGTGTAACATTCCAAGTAGGAGAAAGGTCTCTCCGACTGAAAGGAACAAGGCTTGGTGGAAGCGAACATGCTCGGTGAGAGGTTTTTCTGAAAGACGGATGTCTTGGCAAAACAAACGGACATCGATAAAGCTATTGGATCCTGCCATGACCTCTTGGTGACTTGGTTTGGTCCTGCCAACAAAAAGACTTTGGCATGAGACTTACAGGGTCCTGACAACCAAATACGAACCTAAGAAGTCCCTCGGTGAAACGCAGGGCGACCAAAGTGACATCTCTCCAAACTCAAAGGGTTACAGCGATGAAAGAACAAAGCTCGATGAAAGCAAAAGTGTTCGGCGAAAGGTCTCTTCGAAGGACGGATGTCATAGCGACACAAATGAATTGGTAAAGCCACTGGATCTTGCCATGACCTCTTGGCGACTAGGACTTGTCTCTTCGACGGAGGGAGCGCCCGGGCCCGCGGGGCGCGAATACCCCTGCGAAGAACGACTATGAGGGAATAAAGCTCCAAATTAATCATGAGGGTGCTATGTTGGTTTTCTCAATTTTTGAGAACATGGGTTTTGTTAGCTACATCATGTTTTATCATTCACATGTCTTCTTGATGATTATTGTTCATTTTAAGCCTTAGGAATCATGAAAAAATTGTGTGGGAAGGGGAACGGGAGGCCTACCTCAAACACTCGATGCGGCAAGGCATGAGATCCACCAGCGGTCGGGAAGCGAAGGAAATGAGCATGAGCATGAAGGTCTCAAAGATAGTGGAATCCTCTCCGGCAAGCAATGATCTCTCACTGTGATACTGTCAAGTGAAAGTTACAGGTTTGAGTAGGTCTTTATACCCCCTGCCACCATTAATTGGCTCATTGAATGCAGGAATGGTGGAACAAAGGTTGGTGGATTTGAAAACGTGGACGGTGGCGGGAGACCTGGGGTCTGATGGCCGAGAAGGTGCAGGACGACGACCGTTTTGAGAATTCAACTCCTAAATTACTGGTGGCACACAGAAGACTAGGTCCCGTAGGCTGGGGTTCCATCGAAGGTTTGCCATTGGGAATGGAAAAACCCTCACGGAACTCCGGAGATGGAAGTCCGAAGGGCTAGACCTGCAAGGCTCAAAAGCAGCCTCAGTTTCCTCGCAAACATTTCGGATGGCAAAGATAGGTCTGGGACCCGGGGTCTGGGAGGACGCAACCCATCCGCCATCTAGGACGATGGATATGACAGGGAAACCTGGCTGGGGAAACCCAAGGGGGTGGGCCCGGCTAGGCCCAAGGCTGTTGGCAGAGGCAAACTACCAGAGAGACCCCGGGAGGCCTCAAAAAATCTTGACAAAACTAGCCAAGGGGAAGCACAGTCAACCTATGATGAAACTTTAAAGGTACATTGACCATCAGGGGCACAAAAATGGGGCACACAAAACAAGTCAAGAGCAAAGCATGCTGTCAGGAGCAAAAAAAAGGGGGTCCCTACTTACGATAGGCTGTGTTTGCAAAATATGCACAACACAACACTTTACAACACCTTCACAAGACATTATTATTTGAATTTAAGTACCTAAATATGCATGTTCAAGCCATATTACATCAATAAATCAAAGCAAAATAGATGAAGCCACATGAAGCAAGGCCTAAAAGACCATGAAAATGACAAGGGTCCATTTTCCTACGATGCATTTATCCCCCACTTTAGTGAGAGGATGAAGTTGCTTCAAACTCATACTAAAGTAGCCATGAACATTGAGAGGAGGGTTTCAACGTACTTACGTTAAAGAAAGATGGAATGAAAATGATCAAGAGGGATGATCAAGCCCCTAGGATGAAGATCCCATGGAAAAGTAAGCATAAGGACAAAGGAACACACAAGTGTTGAAAAGAGAAAGTTAGATGAAGCTTCGATTGTCTGCCTAACTAGTTGTGGATTAGATCTTGGCTGATTGTTTGAAAAAGAGAATGCACACTCACTCTGGGGTGACAGAACTCATGGTGGTTTGTCAAGTGAGAAGGCCCCAAAGGTGAGATACATATGCTAGTTGGTATGAACTTACAAACACAAAGGTGGCTATGGGGAAAGTCGTGCCGCTGAGTGGGCTTCTTTCTCAACCATATCAAAGTTATATATCCTGATAACTTTAACAAGGTGCCACAAAGGAAAATGTTGGTTTGTGCTTCATGAGACAAGAAAAGATTTGTATGCTTGGAACTCATGAAAAAAGAGGAAAGTACCACAAGCATGAAAGTTTTGTTATACAAGGTGGAAAAAATGTAAAATGTAAAAATTTAAAATGCAAAATGTGAAAAGATGTTCAAAGGATTCTTGTTAAGTTCATGCATGGTCTACTACTTAGGGAACATTGTGTCTAATATCTCCAAGAGAGGACCAATCAGAGAATAAAATATTTACAACTTAGGGGATGTAGTGCATCACATCAAGCCACCAAGAGGAATGTAATATGCTAAGATAGTTCACACTTATGAAGGACATCATACCCAATGTCATCCACAAAGTGACAAACGCATCATATGAATGACAAGGCCACACTAGGAACCAATAATACAACTAAATTCATGGTAATGTATGCCCCCCACTTTAAAGGAATTGCTACACATCATTTTGTGAGCAATTAATTTAAAGTAGCAAAGGAAAAATATGCAAAAGGAAAACAAGACATGAGAGCCAACTCGAAAAGCCCCTATGCCAAGTCATATGTTTCTAAGTAAGGCTGCATCATGCACACGAAAAGGAAGACAAAAGAAAAGAAAGTTTCCCCCCAGAAAAGAACACACCAAACACATAAGGGATCTATGGATTTGGGGTCAGTATGTTCGTTGCTGCAATGTTTTTATGAAATATCTTGGAACTGTGATCATTCCCAAAAACACATAAAACTAGAAGAATGACACAAAGAGAGTGAAAACAAAAGGAAAAAGAAAGTCCATTTGGGTCAAAATGGAAGAGACATTGTAGTCTCAATGCCTTGCATTGTCCCCAAAAGGAAAACACAAGTGAAAAGAAAATGAAAAAGAAAAAAGAAAAGAAAAATATTTTGGGTCAATGTGAAGGATACATTTCAGTCTCAATGCCTTGCATCATCCCCAAAAGGAAAAACACAAGAAAAAGACAAAAAGGAAAAGGAAAAAAATTGACATTTTGGGTCAACATGGAAGAGACATAGGTCGTCTCAACACTTTGCATCATACCCAAAAGGAGAACACAAAATAAAAGAGAAAAAGGCAATGTATGAGATATAGAAGAAGAGAGGTACAAATAGAAGAATTGTACGATGAGAGAGAAAATATCAAACTTATGGTACAGGGGAACATGATACACACATACAAGAAAACCAAAATAAGAAGTGAAAGGAAAATAAATGCAAGAGGGCTAGTAAGGTGAATGCAAGTCAACCATCTAACAAGTCATCCGCCTCCCAGTCATGTTCAATATATTACGAGGGTGGTGTTGTGCAGTTTTTTGCACACATGCCCCACTGAAACCAGGGACACTCTTTTGCTTTAATTCTTGGTGTTTGGGCCCTTTGATTTTGAGGATCTTCTTGCTTGGGCATGTTCTTAGATTTTTATCTCCCTTACCTTGATGATTCCTCTTTGGTTTATATTGAAAATCTTAAATCTTGGACAATTTCTAGGTTTTTCACTACTTTCGGGAAAATCCGCTCCTAGTGGAATTCCCCGGTTTCCTTCGAAACCCGGTGACATTTGCTTCACATTGTGATTAAGATATTTTAGGTCTTCACAGAATTCCGTGGTGGCCGGATTTCTTTGAAGTTCTGTTGTCCTATCAGATTCCCGGGTTTTGGTTTAGCCTATCTTGTCGAATGCATTAACGCTCACTTGTACATTTTTTGCGGTAGGTATTTAGTCTGTTTTGGGGAGTTTTATGCCATTAAGTCTTTATCATTTTCTCTCTTTTGATCTGAGGTGCTTCATTTGGAGTGATAGGATTGATTTGGTGCTTGAATTCCTAGATTTCTTAGATTTGGTGGTGACTTTCCTGGGTGTAATCTGTTGCTTGCTAAGGCGCTAAAGATTGCTGTCTTTCATTGCTTCAATTGAGTTTCACTTCATCAATGGTGTGTCCTTGTTGCCTTTCTTTTGATTGTTGAATGTGAATGCTTCTTTAGCATTTTGGGTGTGAGTAAAGTTTGAGTTCTTTCATGATTGGACGTGAGTATCTTGAAACTAGGGTTACGATTCTATTAGAGTGACGATCCTAAGTGAGTTTTTGAGCTTGTCTTTCAATTTCATCATGAGGTAGCTCAATTGTGTAGGCCATAATGAACCCTTCTATAAACCTAGAAAATGAATAAGTTAAGTCCAAGCTTGCCCTGTGCTTTCATGGAAAATTTTAGGGTTTCATGCTTAGGGCATCACCAATTCCTCTTGATTTACCTTAGGACGAGTCTTGAATTTAATTATCTGTAGGAGGTTTGAATTGAGCTAGTTGCAGGCCCAGGATCCTTAAATTTGTGATCGTTCAATCAATTTGAGTGAAGTCATGAGAAAACGTTGATATTCGATATTTCAGAGTCTTCGCAGAATTCCTTAACTACCAGAATTCCCCGATTTTCTGTTTTCTCTTCGTGTTCCTGAAATGTGAAATAATCCAGACTTTTACCTGCTTCGTGGATTTTCGTTCCCTCCAAATTTTACTGAATTTTCCTCTGTTCCTTCTTTTTCCCAGAATTCGTTGACCATTGCAATTTTCACGGATTTCCGTCTTGGGCGAAATTCTTCGAAACTTTGTTGAAAATGAGGAACTAAGAGATAACATGATGTATTAGTTGATGATTATGCTTTGTATGATCAATTTGAATTAATTAATGATGTATCATGCTGTTTCTTAAGTCAATAACAGTTGGTTAAGTGATTATTTGGTGCTTTGATGTTTGTTTCGCTAGAATCCGCTTGGTTGAAATTTTTTCGAAATTCCTCTCTAGCCTGGATTCTGTGGGATGACTTAAAACCAAAACTTTGAGATGACTAATTTTATGAGGATTTAGAGAATTTTTCTTATATTGGGACTTATATTGAGGATGAATATGTCATTTGTGATTGATTAACTTGGCTTTCATGTGATATTTAATATAATTTCTTTGTTAAAAGCAGGCTGAGTCAAGCAAGGCAGTGACAAGTGGAACCAAGGGTAAAGTGATGGATCCAAGTGCAGAGGGGTCTTCTGTTTGTGAGGCAGAAAGAATCAAAATGGATATCAAGAGTAGAATTCCTAAGAGTAAGCTTACTTCTGTCTGGTCAAAGGTAACTGATACAAATGTTGGACTATGAGATAATGAAGAATTCAAGACAAGGATGGCAGCACAAGACCTTCCTTTGCTGGCCAAAAGGACAATGGAATCAGGGTTGGCACATGTAGCTATATTTCCTCCTACAGTATAGTGTTATGAATTGGTGCTCAAATGTGCTAGACACTACGACAAGGGTACACAGAGGATAGTAGGTCCCCAAGGGAGAATTGTGGCAAATCTAAATCCTGTGTCCATTTCCCAGACCTTTGACATGCCTGATAGATCTCATGTGGTGGTTTTTGATATGGATATGGAAAAGAAGTTTTATGAGGAAGATACCATCAAGGCCCAAGAAGTTATCAACTCTTGGCTGGAGAAGCCTAAGTCTCACTTTTCAAATTTACCCAAGTAGCTATTCAGAGCCAAATTCAAGAAGGAATACTATGATGTTATCACCCTTCTCAGTAGGGTGGTAGGGTTGAAGAGTGCAAGAATGTTTGAAAATATGATGTTTTATGTCATAGTGAGGATGGAACAAAAGATGAACTAGCACTGGGCAGGCATTATAAGTGTCATGATTCATGAACAAATGTGTAATGTCTTGCAGACTAAGAGCTTCACAATGAATTCTTACCTATTCTATTCCTTAGCTGGTTTCATCCATAAAAGGGAATAAGCACAAGAGGTGTGTTTGGACAAGATGTGATTTATGAAGTTTATCCACAGCTACACCTGGGTAATTTGAGCTATAGGAGGGTGAATGATGCATTCACCATGCACATCACTAGGCTGCTCCAAGAGCATGTAAGGATATTTGACAATGCTAAGTTGTAAATCAAAAGGTATGGGGCTTGGTTCATACAGTTCCCCACCTTTTCATATATAAGGATAGATGGTTGTCAGAGGGCTCCATATAGACTTCCCAGGTATCCCACCAATCACATTATACTTCTGGAGGTGACAAGGAAGATATGTGATTTTGACGCAATTATGAAGAAGGATAAGCATAAGACTGGATTCGGTGGAGATTTTCCTTTGAGGATAGGCACTAATGAGGCATGCCCTTCTATTAATTCTGCCTATGCCTTTGAAGAAGAAATGAGCACCCTTGGGCTATCTTTTCATTCCACAAGATCTAGGTTTGACAAGACTTGTGAAGAATAGAAGAAGGCTAGTAGAGAATACAATCACAAAGATGATATAGAAGACTACTGGGCCAATTGCAATGATGAATATGAGATTAGAAGGAAGAATTTCTCCAGGCTACCAGTGAACTTGGTCTGGCTATATAATGTGAAGGCTATTTCAGAACAAGTTGAAGATGATGGGGATCTAATTCAAGGCCATGATTATGAGGCAGTGAAGGATAAACTAGTTGGAGAAATAGACTGGTTGGAGGAAGAGAAAACAGATAGCCTATGACTCTAGTGATTAAGTATACAAAGTTGTGGATCAAGCATAAGATGTGGGAACTAGAAAGTGAAGGTGTACAATGCACCTATGATCTAATTGGAGACTTGGAATCTCATTCCACTTTTGAAGAGTTAGCTGAGTAGGATCCCAAGGGTAAGGAGAAGGTGAGCTCTCCTTTTAAGATAAAGATTAAATATGTTTAGGCAGAAGAAGTGCAAGAGGCAGAAAAGCAAAGAAAACTTATTGCAAAGAAGAGGAAACATGTTTCAAGGACAAAGAAATCAGCAAAGGATGAGGTTGAAAAGGAGGATAAAGCAGTTGGTGCTTCTATGCCACAGAGGAGAAGGATAGTAAGATTATCACAAAAGGAAAAGGAAAGCTCCAAGCTAGGGGAGGAAATTATCCCACCAATGATAAATGTGGAGAGCTCAGGAGAAAGAACACAAGTATATAGAAGGAAATCAAGAACTCCTTCCCCTAAGGATGGTGTGCCAAGGAAATATACTCCTCTAGTCACTCCTGCTATAGAACAATATGATGACACTCCTCCTTCCTAGGAAGCTCATAATGTACCAGGTGACTCCAAAGAGGCAGAGAGTCACCAAGATCCAGAGGAAGAAGAATTTCAAGAAGGTGAGATCTATAGTGCTGAAGTAGAGATAGAGAAGGTGTTGCAATCTCCTCTAGTAACTTATGAAGATTCACTTATCAGGAATGAAGAAGATAGATCTCCTTAGAAAGAGGAAGTGCCAGCTAGGACACCTTCACCTATGCATGAAAAAGAACATGACAAGAGAGAAAATAGTAGAGTTGAAGAGACTCTTGGGAGGCAAGATTTGTATGAAGAGGCATCCAAGGATCATCAAGATACAGTTGGATAGGGTAGTGTGCAGTCAGATCCCATAGTGCCTGCTTGGTTAGACAAAGAATTAAAGAGTAAGTAGATTGTGGTAGATGATACACCTCCCAATTAAGATGAATTATTGGCGAATATAGGAAAAGGTAAAGCAAAGAAGAAAGCCAGGGTCATCTCCAAGATTGAGAGAGATGAAGCAAATAACAGGGTGGTCCACATTGCTACTCCTACTCCTGATAAGAATAGAGATGGTGTAACTGGTAGTGACTACAATGTACAGACCATCAACCTAGGGCTTAATTGCATGGAGTAGGAAATTGAAGAGTATGAAGGCTCCAATGTTGTAATCTTGGGGAGATTGAGGAAGGAGGTACAAACTAAGAAAGAGTTGAAGAAGGAAAATGATAAAATTAAAAGGTATTTGCAAGACTTGATGAAACCCTTGCAGTCCATCAATTCCTCATCATCTGTTGCCAGCTTCTTGCCACAAGAGATAATATCTGAGTTGGAAAGAATGAAAAGAACCACACATGCTACCATCGGCTAGTTACAAGGAGTGCAAACCAAGGGAGATAATGCTATCAAAGACATTATTTCAACTGGAGGGGATGCAATGAGATCATTAGATTGGCTGAGGAATGTGTTGGCATAGGATAAGGAGGATGTAGATATTTTGTTGCAAAAGGTTAAGATCATCATGGAGTATACTAAGGATAAATTGGTAAATGATGGAATCCTTTCTTCCTCCAAAGCTACAGAGCCTTGGGAGTGGTTTGAGGCTTTGAAAATAAGGCAGAGGGTGTTGAAGAAAGTGCATAAACAAGGGAAACAAATTGAAGACACCTTAACTGAAATTTACAATAAGTGCATTTCCTTCTTTGAGGAGATGATAGGGAGAAAGAGATTTGTGCCAAAGCATCTTAGCCTGGAGCGGTTGAGAAATTGGTGGTGAGATGTGTATTCACTTTTCATTGATGGTTCGGTCACTAAGCATCAGTTGGATGATGCAACTACCTAAATTGCAATAATTGATAAATATCAGGCCCTTAGGACAAATTGGGATAAAGTCTTCAATCTATCAATGGATGAGATTAAATCTATGGAGAGGAAATTTAAAGTGTTGATTACTCCACCCTTGGATGACTTAGATGGAATCTTCTTGAGGGTGCAAGATCATATAGATAAGGATAGGGGAAAGAGCATTTAATACGAGGCTACATTAGAAATTGTGCTTCCCCATTATTTTCCTTCTCCTTCACATGCATTGGACCAAATTACATTGAAGATCCCAGGTTGACCTAGATGGTGTACATGCATTTAATGCAAATTTTGTTTTATTTTTGAATTCTTCTTGGGCTGACTTTTTTGTGGCCAATTATTATTGTAAACATTAGTTGGGCTGACATATCATGGGGGGTTCTATAAATATGGCATTCTACCTCATTTGTAAGAGCTAGCTAGATAGTTTTACTTTGAAGCGAATTAAGAAGTAGAGCAAGAGTTAGAAGTTAGGTCATTTTGAGCAAGTGTTGTAACACATAACACTGGAATTGTTGCTATTAATGGGTGATTCAATACAATTGAAGACATTGTGCTCTTGGTGAATTCTCTTGTGTTGATTTATCTTGCATGGTTATTGTTGTTCTATCTTTTGAGATTGTTTGAGAAATATTAGATATATGTTAGATTTAGAACTAGATGTGATTCAATGGTGTTTATGGATTAATACTTGAAGTGTTTGCAACAATTTCTAGTCCATACTTTTTGTAGCTAGCTGATTGTTAGTTGCTTTGCAAAGTTAGCCCGAACTTTAATATTTATCGTGCTTAGTTCAATTGTAGATGTTTATTCATTTCAATTTCAATAGGGTTGTTTTGGATGAATGTTCATGATCTGAAAATCTCTAATACCTTAGAATATTGCACTATTTCTGTAAGATTGTGGATTTATCTAGGTCAAGTAGGAATTAGTTTCTGAGGGGTTGGTCCATTTCAAGTATTTTATCATTTGCATTGTTAATCTTAGGAGTAGTTTTAATCTTAGAAGTCTCTTGAAACCATGTCTTTTGTTATTTATTTATCATTTGGTTTAGATTTAGGATTGGAAGTATCACCATATTGCCAGATCTGGTAAATTAAGGATTCAGTATTTGCTTGTAGTAAGGTCCCTTTGTGATTACCAACATTTTCACATTTATCACTGAGTTGTTTATGCATTGTCACGACCTGACCTTAGAAACCTTGGGATTATCTCTTGAGGCTTGCTGATAGAGATTTACATTTCAAGAGAGATAGGATTTCATATTCTATTTGAGTTGTTGTTGTGTAGAAAACACCATCAATAGGTGGTTGACTGTCCAAAGGAAGAATTGAAAGTGAGGAACTAAAAGATGTACCAGGTTCGCACTTGGTTGAGAAGATTTATTATTTAAGCTCATGGTAGATGAAAATAAAGAGTTTGAATTGTTATGCACTTCATCTATTTTTGTGATCTCCTCATCATCATCATCAAGATTGATTACAATAGGAGGACGAAGAGTTATTTCCAAGGAAGGATGTATTAAAAGTTGTGGCTGTTGGATTTGTTCATTTTGTTGTGAAGGTTAGAGTGGACTATCTTGTGGTGGGTCAGGAGGAGGGTGATCATCTATTTCTTCTATCATAGTTAGAGGTTGGTTTTCTTTATTTTCTTCCATTCATGACTGACAAGTGAGGAGACGATGATGACACCTACGCTCTCTAGCACCACGATTTCATTTAATTCTATTTTGAAGTTGTTGAGGTGTAAGAGAAGATTGAGTCATCATAGGTTCCTTTTCTTCTAAAGGGGAAAGAATGGAAAAAATTGAAGAGGATGGGTCAATCACTTTTTCTTTAGCTTTATACACTTGTTTAATGCGGGGAGGTATGATAGGATTGGTTTCACTTTCTCTTGGTTGTTTAAACGATGACGGGGAAGTGTCTAAGGGTGGTTGTTCATGAGGTTGTATGGTTTGTTCAATGTCAAACTCAGGTTGAAGCATGGTTTCATCTAGGATAGGAGGAGTGGAAGTTAATGGGGAAATGTTACAAAGAGACAACTCAACTATGCGTTTGGCTTTGAACTTTTGATAGGCTATAAAAAAGAAATCTTTACAGGGGGTGATGGGTTCCATAGGTGTGGGCCAGAAGGCTTCTAAGGAAAAATTACCTTTAGACAATTAAGGATTAAATCCGCTATGGTGTATTGTAAATATTTCATTTCGATGTGGAAACTTCAAACATTTGTGAACCACTGATGGGACCACTTTCATTGAGCGAAGCCAAGGGTGGCCTAGGCGCAAATGAAATTGATCTAATTGTGGAATAATTGAAAATGTTACCTCCAAAGTTTTGGGTCCAATTTGTAATGGGAGCACAATCGATCTGATCGTAGGGCACGCAAAACTAGTATGTGTTTTAATCCATGCAATTGGTTTATTATAGTCATCTTGATATATATCATGTAATACTAGAAATTCTTCTATGACCACATTTTCACCACAGGTGGGATCCATTAATATCCCATTGGTGGGCTTATCATAGATTCTACTAGCTATGTAAAGAGGACCATTAAGAAGTTTTTGAAGTATATCTTTAGAAGAAAAAGTGATAGTAAGAGTTTTGTTGGTTGGGCCCTTACGAGGGATAATGTCTATTGCACCCACAAGTTCATCCATAGGATTAACTTGGTTAAAATTTGGAGTTATATCATGTTGTTCACTATTTGTATCAATCTTCATTACATCATTGTTTGAAGGTTTATCGGCCTTGACAAATGAAACGTTATGTTTAGGCATGGGATTGGTAAATATTTGTAAATTCTAGTTAGGGGGTGTAACAGACTTATTGCCTTGATCATTAACACCCGCAATGGATAAATGGCCTGAATCAATGAGGTCTTGAACTAAATGTTTTAGACACTTACATTGTTCGGTGTCATGGCCATTTTGGCAATGAAAATGGAAATAAGAATTAGGTTTAAAGATGGGTGGTAAAGGTTTGGTGGTATCAAGTGGTTTGACGGTAGGCAAAGTAATCATTTGTTGTTGGAGCAATTGGTTCATTGTATTATGAAGGGTATAAGGTAAGGGAGTAAATTGTCTCTTTGAGTCCCCATAGGTATAAGGCACAACTACTTTAACAACTACCACTTGACTTGGAATTGGTGGGTTTGGTTATGGTTGAGGAGGCGAATTGAATTGTAAAAATCCTTTGTTTGGTTTGTGAAAGTTTTTTGTGTTGTTTTGATTGTTGTGCTCAAGTTTCTCAGGTTGATTAGAAGTGGATTTTGAATCATGAATTGAAACCGAGTTATGATATTCACACAAGGTTGTGCATAAGTGCATGAACGAAGGGAATTTCATCATAGTTAACTTATCCTGAAGGTTGGTGTGTAAGTTTTTGATAAACATCTTCTACAGATGTGCATCAGGAATCTTGACATCAATTTGAGCATATAATGACTGGTACCATGAAATGAAATCAGTGACTTTCTCATCGACATGTTGTCTATAGTGCATTAGGTCAGCCATTGTCTTTTTAGGGGTCATATGAACTTGGAAGTGACTTATGAAGGCATCCACAAGTTCATTAAATGATCAGATAGAATGATTGGGAAAGTTGGAAAACCACTCCAATGCAGTATCTTTCAGGGTCCTAGGAAAAAGTTTAGCTAAGAGTTTATCATCAAGGACAAAATCACTGCATAAAGCTATATAAGCATTGACATGGTTGATAGGGTCTCCTTTACCTTTGTATTTCTCAAACCTAGGCATTTCTATCCCTTGTGGCATCTGTGTGCATAAGATTTCTAAGGATAAGGGGCTGCTATGAACATGATATGTGGGTGGAGCGTTTTGACCTTGGCTAATGGTGGAAATTTTTTGTCGCATGGAGGGAATGGTATTAAGGAGTTGTGTAATGATGGGATCAGGGTAGGTGGTTTGAGGTGGAAGAGAAAATGGTGATGGAGTGTATGTAATGTGAGGAGAAGTGAAAGGAACAGTAAGAGGGGTGAAGGTAGTGGAAGGGACTTGCGATGCCACAAGAGAACTAGGAATGCTAGTTGGAATTACGAAAGGAGCCACATGACTAACTTGTTGCATAGTTATTGTAACATGAGGAGTGGTATAAGTTGGTAAAGATTCTATGGTTGAAGGGGGAGGAACATGAATTCCTCCTTGGCTTACAACAATGTTTGCAGATGGGGAAGTGGAGGAGGCATGTTTATTATAAATCTCAACAATTTTCTTCAAAACTTGTAAGCCATCACCACTTTCAATCAAATGATGAAGATTTTCTATTGTGGGTATGGTAGTGGTGGAAATGTTTTCAAGTGACAAGACTTGTTGTAAGTGTGCAAAATCCTCATGAATATTAATGAAATTTTCTTTCCGGATGAAGTTGTTTTGTGTGTCAACATTCACTAGATAGAAAGGTGAAGGCATAGAAGTGGTATTGTCCATGCCTAATGCACCATTGTCCATACTAGGAGTAGGAGCTCTTGAGATCCCAAGGTCCACAACGAAAGTGCTATTGTGGGAGGCCATGAGTCTAGAACTTCGCCTCACTAAGGTATTATCAATGGGGCACCAAACACTCATACAAGTACCACAAAATATGGGGTGGATGCAAATGCAATGCAATCTAGGAGTTCTAAATGTAATAACAAAAATTCTACTAACTGTAACAAATAAGTAACTACAGAAAACAAAAATGTAGGAAAATGCCAGAAAAATACCAAAAATGTTGTTTAAAAAGTGCAGGTGGACTGATTCACCCAGGGTGAAGAATGAGTCCT
Source organism: Sequoia sempervirens (assembly GCA_007258455.2). Lineage (NCBI taxonomy): Eukaryota > Viridiplantae > Streptophyta > Pinopsida > Cupressales > Cupressaceae > Sequoia > Sequoia sempervirens. The sequence goes on along the minus strand of VDFB02000003.1, from coordinate 361,082,237 downwards.
AGTATGAGATTTTTTTGTGTTTTTCAATTTTTTAAAAATGATTCTAATGCTTTTTAGATGGCAATTAAGAATGCAAAATGAAATTTTTTAGTTTTTTCAATGATATGTAGTGAAAAATGAAATCTAAATGAATCTTTCACTAATGCAATTTGAGAAATCCTAGAATGCAAAAAAAAAATAGTACCCTAATTGAATGTTGATGCAAGTGTAATCTAGGATGAAAAATGCAAATGAAATCAGAAATGCAAAGTGTTCAATAAAGTGGGTTCACCAAAATGAACCATAGATTTTTGGTACCCACAAGACTCCCTAACTCTTCTAGGATTTTTCACCTAAAAGGAGAGAGTAGGGCCAAAAATGCTAGCTAGGTTCATTCAAATTATGTAATGTGTGATGTTATTATGCCTAAATGAAATGATCTAAATGCAATTAAGTGATCTAAATGACTGATTTTTTATGCAAAACTTAAGATTTACGCTATGTTGGAAAACACAATGTGATATGCAAACAATGAGTAAAGAATGAATAAATGCAGAATGGAAAGAAATTGTTGGAATCAAGCAACACTGAGAGGGGGGGTGAATCAGTGTTGTGCAATTTTTAGCTTTATTAATTTGATAAAAAAAGTACTAATAACATTCAACCAAAATAAATATGCATAAACATAAAGTAAGCAACCACAACACCATAACACAAGGATTTTTACATGGAAACTTTTGAAAATTGATGTGTTTTCTTAGCTTAATACTTTGTAAAAATTTAATATTGCTGATCTAAATAAGATTTTCTTTTGTTACAGATTCTTTGTGGGTGATTATCTTGATTAATCCATTTTACTGTTTGTAGAATGTAGACAGAAGTTGATAGAAGAAGTAGACATGATATTAGAAAGATTACAAAAGCATGTACTATGGAGAAACCCTTTCGGAAAAAAATCCACCAAGAATTATTCTATTATTCAATCTCTAAAATAGATTACAATAGCTCCACTTCTTGCTTGAGAATGCCTCTTTTTCCTTCACCAAAACTTCTTTACACCTGCAATAAAAACTGATACCAACTCTCTTCAACTTGCTTGAGATATATAGGATTTAATCAGCTTTGTAAACTCCATAAGAGTTACAATTACAATGCTCAAGCCCTATCCCTAAAAGGTATGCCTATCTCATGCAAATAGAGTTATGTTGTGAAGAACAATGTCAAATCCTCATCTTCATGCATTTGGGTGTCCCAAACTGAAGTAGCAACTCAACCTCTATTCTGTAAATATCTTCAAGGCTTCATCCTCAAATTAGGCACCCAAGAGTGGGCCCACTTAACTAAGCCTTTTGAAATATCTCAACATGCAAAGGAGTTAATTCCAAGAAGCCAACTTGGGCGCCCAAGTTGGGTTCAAGTCATTTCTTGTTATCTGTCATCCCCTATTAATTGGAGGTAGTCCATGTTATCTATCATGCAACTCAATTCATTAGCCATGCATTCCAAGTTAACTGAAGTAAACTAGCATTCAACTAAAATTAATTGAAGATAATTGAATCATAACTGAACTGAACTGAACTGAACTAAACTAATTCTAAATTGAATTGAACTAAACTAAACTGATCTGAACTGAACTGAATTGAATTGAACTTCATGTATGCAAACATCAAACCCTAAATCCTAGGATCTTTACATGCATTCAGAAGTGTTATCTCTTACTCTGAATAGTTAACTAAACTCAAGGTGAGTGTCACCTACCATGTGGGCACCCCATGTGCCCCTATTATTTAGGAACTCATAATGGACGCCCTCACATGCTCCTAACATTTACAATTAATTACAAATTTCAATTAACATGATTATTTCATCAAATATTAATCTCTTCCTAATCCTAGTGTTGATGAACACATTCCAAGGACTTAGGAGATACATAAAATAAATAATGTTTAGGATTGCAATTAAATGGCATCCTATTTCCAACATTCTCCCACTTGACATTATACATTGCAATTATTCTAAACAAGGAATAATAATTTAAATCAAGTACAAGACTTAGGGCCAATGACCTTCCTGCACCAACTAATCAATCCATGCTAACTTCAAATGTAACTTGCATAATCATGAAGCACCAAGCAAATGATCAAAACCAAGAGAACTTATTTGTAGGAACTGGTTTCATAAAATAATCTGATTAATTAAAGTTTCACTTTTCTCAATTAATATCTTCCCACTTTCAACCATTTCTCACACAAAGTGATACTGAATATCAACATGCTTAGTACGAGCATGAAACATAGGATTTTTTGAAAAACACATAACATTCTGACTATCACATTCAAGTTTAACTTGCAATTAAAACTAATACCTTTCCCAAGTCTCTATAACTGAATTTCCTCTTCGAAGGCATGTGTAACCACCAAGTGTGTTGAACTCACGTTCAACCAAGGTGTAGGCTCCGCAGTCTTTTCTGTTGGAAAAACTTTCTTGCTAGTAACCATTCCAACACGTCTCTAACCATAAGAGAACTCAGGACTCACCTATTTCTCCAAGTATCCATGAGGACCTGTAACCAAGCAATCTGTGCCAAACTCCAAACGCAACACAACACTTTCATGAAGTAATCAAGCAAATGATTAATGTACCCAATATTGAAGAGAACTACACAAGATCAATGTCAAAGCTCCAATCTTGAACATAAACATGACATCCATTATCTAACCATCTCCTCTTAGGAGATCACATGCACCATAACATACATCCTGGTCTTAAGAGAACATGTAATATGCCAAACTCTAAATGCATATCAAGAGTAAACCATGACATAATAACAACCAATCTAAACCAATAAAAAACCATATCCCCAATCACATGAAGATAACCTTACCAATGATGCATCCATGTCACTGCCAACAACTCCCACTGAACTGTGGTACCGAGTTACACATGGCATCGTGACTACCATCCTCTCCATGAATATTACTCTGAAACATGAAGGAAAGAGTTATCACACACAATATTAGCTGAAATAACCAATGCATCATTACTATCATCCGAGGACTCCTCTATAGAAGAATCAAAACTTTCTTTCTTGTTCTTACAATCCTTTTTCACATGTCTTGGTTTCCCACAGTTCCAAGAAATTACCTTACTCTTACCAGGGGTTTTAGACTGTCCTTTAGACTTGCACTTTTCTTCCTTGTCTCCCTTAGGTCCCTTTTTCTTAGGCCTACCTTTTATAAACAAGGCATCTTGGATTTCCTCTTTAGACTTCCTCCTCATCTCCTCTGATAGGAGAGTAGGAATTATATTTCCCATCTTAGGATCTACACCATTACCACTAATTGCAATAATTAGATTTTCCCAAGAATTTGGTAAAGAACAAAGTAGCAAAATGAATTTATCCTTATCTTATATCTTTACATCTACAGATTCTAACTGACTGAAAATTAAATTGAAAGAATTTAAATGTTGTGCAATAGATTCACCATCTTTCATTTTTAATGAATACAACTTCGTTTTCAGATACAACTTATTGGTGAGACTCTTAGTTTGATAAATATCCCCTATTCTCTTCCACAATTTATATGTAGTATTTTCATCTAAAAAATTCAAGAGAACAACATCAACAAGACATAATCTAATTGTTCATCTTGCCTTTTTTATCTAACTTAGCCCAATCCTCATCTGAAATAGTTGTAGGTGTCTTTGTCTCATTTTTAACCGCTAACCACTGATCTATTTCTTCAAGAAGATCTTCCATTTTTAATTTCCACATTTCATAGTTAGATCTATTGAACCTTTCAATATCTAAATGAGAATTCATCGTAACAAACTTATTTCCAAAATCAAAAAATAACAAAAATAATAAAAGCTCCCAGTAAACCAAAAAACCTCCAATCTTTTAAGAGAAAGGTGTCTCAATACTCTACCCAACCTCAACTCTAATACCAAATGTTAAAAATTGATGTGTTTTCTTCGCTTAATACTTTGTACAAATTTAACATTGTTGATCTAAATAAGTTTTTCCTTTGTTACAAATTCTTTATGGGTGATTATCTTGATTAATCCATTTTACTATTTGTAGAATGTAGACAGAAGTTGATAGAAGAAGCAGATAGGATATTAGAAAGATTCCACAAGCATGTACCATGGAGAAACCCTTTCAAAAAAAACTCCACCAAGAATTATTCTATTATTCAATCTCTGAAGTAGATTACAATAGCTCCAGTTCTTGCTTGAGAATGCCTCTTTTTCCTTTACCAAAACTTCTTCACACCTGCAATAAAAATTGATACCAACTCTCTTCAATTTTCTTGAGATATATAGGCTTTAATTAGCTTTGTAAACTCCACAATAGTTATAATTACAAAGCTCAAGCCCTATCCCTAAAAGGTACACCTATCTCATGCAAATAGAGTTCTGTCATTAAGAACAATGTCAAATCCTCATCTTCATGCATTTGGGCATCCCAAAATGAAGTAGCAACTCAACCTCTATTCTATAAATATCTTCAAGGATTCATCCTCAAAGTAGGCACCCAAGAGTGGGCCCACTTAACTAAGCCTTTTGAAATATCTCAACATGCAAAGGAGTTAATTCCAAGAAGCCAACTTGGGCGCCCAAGTTGGGTCCAAGTCATTTCTTGTTAACTAAAACATTTCTCAACACCATTCATGCAAGAATGGTCATCCCCTATTAATTGGAGGTAGTCCCTGTTATCTATCATGCAAATCAAGTCATTAGCCATGCATTCAAAGTTAACTGAAGTCAACTAGCATTCAACTAAAACTAACTGAAGATAACTAAACCATAACTGAACTGAATTGAATTGAACTAAACTAAACTGAACTAAACTAAACTAAACTAAAATAAACTAACTAAACTAAACTAACTAAACTAAACTAAACTAAACTAAACTAAACTGATTCTAAACTTAACTGAACTAAACTAAATTGAACTAAACTGATCTGAACTAAAGTGAACTGAACTTCATGCATGCAAACATCAAACCCTAACTCCTAGGATCTTTACATGCATTCAGAAGTGTTATCTCTTACTCTGAATAGTTAATTGAACTCTCACCTACCATGTGGGCACCCCATGTGCCCCTATTATTTAGGAACTTATAATGGACGCCCTCACATGCTCCTAACATTTAGAATTAATTATAAATGTCAATTAACATGATTATTTCATCAAATATTAATCTCTTCCTAATCGTACTGTTGATGAAAACATTCCAAGGACTTAGGAGATACATGAAATAAATAATGTTTTGGATTGTAATTAAATGGCATCCTATTTCCAACAGAAACCCTGTTAGGGGAAAAACCATGATGGATGGCCAATCCACAATATAATTTGAGTATACTAAAAAAGGAATGATTACAAAAATGGGAATGCACTTGCATTCAAGCACACTGCCTAGAGCTCACTGCTCAAAATAAGAAAGGCTCACCGCCTTACAAAAGTTTGGAATACTTCCAAGGATTTGAACTGAGAAAGTAGCATCTACAAATTCTTGGTTACAGTTCCAGTTAAGCTCAACAATTGGATTCTGCTCCTTCAAACTGATTCTACTCTTCACTCTGCTCTGCTTTAATTTGTTTCACAAAAATTCTTAATGTGCAAGTGAAACTGTGCTTAATTGCTTTCCTGATCTTATGATATTCACAACATACATCAACTCACATCGAACACACACCAAAATGATATAATCGGTCACTTATATATATCCACTACAAGAGATTTGAACGCTTTTGTTTGACTTCAATAAAACAAGAAATATTCATGAACTGTCATCTTTAAATCATCAAAACATTCAATGCGAATCCACAAGAGTCAGCTTATGCTATGCTGTGGCCGCAAATCAAAATGCTTGAACAAAGAAATAATTAAAAAATTACTCCTTATACATCTGTGACACACCATATTCACCAGGTTGGCCTTTAAACACTGACAAACAAAAGATTAGACAACCAGACCTCTTAGCTTTCACCCAAATCAATACGAGGCACCAAGACTTTTAGATAACACAAATTATGCATCGAGCAATACTCTCTTGAGATCCACAACACAAAATAACAACATAAAATCTGCATATGAATCAAAGAACACAAAGTTACTAGATGCTTTGTTCTAACTTAGATAAACATTGATCTTCAAACTATTTGCCAGTATGAGAAAAATAAAATGTGCAGATCGACTAGCTAAGAAGGGTTACCATCAATGAAAACACCATAAAGAATTTGTAGTGTCTTTTTCCAACAATCTCCTCCTTTGGCATTGATGGCAACACTTATTGAAAAATGACTAAGTGTCGAATTAGTACCAACAAAAATACACTACCAACCAAAACTCCAAAAAGTATCTTCAAAGCTATAGCTCCCCCTTAGATGAATATACATTTTTCACTGTTCTACTCTCCCCCTTTGAAATCAATGGCAAAGATAGAGAATCCACATACATAAACTCTTCAAAAAATCCATGTTGCATGAGCACAACAATTTACAAAAAATTGAAAATGTCTGCAAAATTTGTTTTCAACAAGTGCAAGGTTGAGTCCCAACACTTCTTAAGACTCTCCAGAATAGTTATATGACCACAAAGAAAATAAGATTGCATCTCAATAGTTTCCATGTTTGTAGGGTCACTCACCACCAAAGTATCTTGTGCTTCCTTCAAAGCACTCAACATAGTTTCCATTTTTGGACCAATTAAACCTATGAGTTCATAGGCTCTTCCCATAATTCTGTCATTTTCATGCTTTAGAATCTTTATTTTTTCAAGTAAAGAGATAACTTAACCTTCTTGTGTTCCAACATAAATAGTTAATGAATCAAAACAATTAGAAATAGCAGCTAACTCTTTCTCATGATCCTTAACCTTCTTCTCATTTTCCTCAATAAATTTTGACAAAGATAAGCATGACTTATAAAATTTTCCACCTTCAAATAGAGCATTATGATCATTCTTCACATAAGTAGCTAACAAAGATTTTTCTCTAGCTATCATACCTTTTAGACTACTAAACCTTTTGACATTAAACTCCTTTTGAACTTTGACCAAAGTTGACTTCTCAAGTGACTCAAAATGAGTACTTATCGAATTTATAGGTCTCTTCAGCTCACTGGAGGAGGAACCAGATTGATCCTTGATATGAGTAGCCATGATCCTCTCCAGAATACCAGATGCAGGATTCAACAATTCACTGTCATCAATGTGGGATTTTAGAATTTCTTCCCTAGCCTTAGCTTGTGCAAATGATGAAATTTTCATTTTCTGAATTGGGGACAATGTAGATAAATGAATAGGGGCATCTTCCAACTCAAGATGAAAATATTCTTTTTTCCCATCGAAAGATCTCTTCACTACCTCTATTATGTCTCTTGCTTCCACTAGCATTTCCTTGACTTCAGCCTTCTTTTCTTCAACTTCTGCTTCTTCAGTAACTGTTTCTTGATTGCCTTTAGGAGCTTCAACTTCTTCATTTGGAATCTCCTTTCCTTCACCTAATACAACCTTAGGAACTTCAGTCTCCATAGGTACTTCTTTATTCTCCATGTCAGGAGGAATCTGAATATCCTTAGTATCTATATTCACCTCCTCATTTACTGGTTCAGAGACAATATCTTCAACATTCACTTCTTCAACATTGATCTTGTTCTTTGAGAAAAATGCTTCCAAGATTTTCTTGGTTTCATCAGTAACATTAGTTTCATTGATCATAAGTTTGTTCACCCTTGTTTTTCTTCTAAATTCCTTCTTGGATTTTTTCAGGAGTGACTTCATCTCCTCAATAGACATTTTCGGACATAAGTCTGCAATAATTCTCTTTCTTATATGCTCTTCTTCTGTCCTAGCACTTACTCTTCTCATCTCCAAAACCTCATATAGACTCTTAGGTAAAACAAACATAATTTCAACAAGAAATTTATTGCAAATATTCAGATGTTTTATTATTTCCTCCTCATGAATTCTTTGTCTTGATTCATCAAAAATTTCATACCATTTGTAGAGGGGCTTGAGGTTTCCATCCTTGACAACAAAATTCTCAACTTCTTCAACTGTCATACCTGGTTTTTCATTTTTTTCCTTTTCTTCTTCACTGGAAGATTTTCTCCTAGTTTCCTTTGTAGCCTGAGTGCCGATAGCCTTTATTGCTTTCACAACTTCATCTAACTCAGTCTCCTCATATTCTAAGATGAATTCATAGGTTCTTGTTCTCTTGTTCTTCTTCCTCTTGCCGAAAGCCTTGTCTTGAGCTTTTGTAGGGGTTGAATTCTCTGCATAACCGGATGGGGGTACATAACTCCTTGTTGTTCTAGTTTGGGCAAAGGATGCTGTCGGACTAGCGGATTCAGTTTTGGGTTCTTTCCCTTTTTCATCATCTACTTGTTCTCTCTTCCTTTTGGCTTCTCTTACTACTTCTGTAGATATTCCCATACTTTTGGAAAAGAATTCCACTTGTTTCCTTACTCTTT
>VDFB02000003.1:361044354-361073675 GCA_007258455.2 Sequoia sempervirens | reverse complement strand
TGTGCTCCAAACTTGGTGTGCGCCAAATGTAAAAGTCAAATAAAACCCAAAAATGCCTTTCAAACCCTCATTTCACTTCAACCTGCGGCTTGGTTTGGAGGATTTGAGGTCTGCAACTCACGCTCATGAAATATCATCCATTATTTGCATCCTTAGCCTGCAATTTTTCACGAGGATACCACCAACATGTCAGAGAGGTTGAATATTGTGAAGAGGCATGCATTTTTATTCTATTTATTTTGAATTTGATTTAGAATGTAGATTGAAATGGGTTTTTATAATAAAAATTTGTTCTAATTCCTAGGGAATGAATCTCCACCTCGAAACATTGAGAATTCACAATCACCCCCTCATGAAGAGCCTCCTATACAAGAACAACCTAAAACGCCTCCATCAATTCATAGGCATTCTCAAGGAACATAAGAAAATATTCTAAATCAAATTGAAAACAATAAAAGAGACATTGAACAATTAATTGGAAGATTAACTGAGCATGTCGAAACCCGCCCTTATATGAGAGGGATTGTTGAATCATTGAAGTCAATTGCAACTCATGTAGGAGAAATGAGCCAGAAAATAAATTTTTGGTCAAATAAGAGGCATGAGATGAGACAATTTTATGCTAGTGGTTTGTCATATGCAGATTTCAAAAAATAAAAAAATAGCAAAGCCGACTTGTGTGCCCTATTTATAGACCCGAGAACCAATGCACCTTTGTCTCATGCATGCAGGAGGCTCCCCATCCATTGGTACCACCATGAGATAATTAAAAATAAATTTTGGGAGTAGTGGTGGATGGTATTTGACCAACCTCCATGTAATAACCATGAGGTACCACAATACTTTTTGAGGAAACTCTATTATGAGTTTGTCCTTAATAAAATGCCAAACTATTTTGACATCTTAGACTTTTAGGGTAGAGGTGGGGGCTCTACACATGATAGACTTGTTGCATGACATAATCCACAATTGGCACCAAGACCCTTGGCCAGACCCATGGTGGAGCATGTCATTGTTCCTTCCATTGTTAAGGATAGTGTAGAGGTGGACACGCTGGAGTCGATTGACTCACTCACCCAGACCATTTTACAGTGTGTGAGGCCTCTAGTAGAGCCTAATGTGGAGGAGACGTGTAGGCCCCAAGCTCCACCCCACCATTTTGGCATTTGTGGCATTGTTTGCAGGTATGATTATCAAAGTGCACGTCATGCAGCTACACTTCCTACATCAGCTGCAGAGGCGATGGCTTTCACAAATGATTTGTTGAATGATACATTCGGTATTGACACTCAGGTAAAATTCAACAAGTTCATTTAATGTTGTTTATTAAATTATATTTTTGACATTTAAGAATAACTAAATTAGTACAAGGGTATGTGCAGGATCATCATGGAAAAAATAGGCCCTTAAGTGGCAAAAAAATAAGAAAAATCAAAGTTAGGCAACTTGACATAAAAATTTGAATAAGTTATCTATATTATTTCAAAAATATGTCAGAATAGAATCTGTAGCAAATTGAATGTAGTTTCTAAACTACTAAGAAAGGACAGGAATTTGGGGTGGCGTGAATCACCCACCTAACCACAATAAAATGATAATTATTTTTTATAAGATTTTAGATATAAGTACATGACTCATGTCCCGATGTGATGCATATTTTTTTGTAACTTTTTTCTTAGTAAACAATTAATTATGAATTTTTTATTACAACTTTTAAAAAATATAAAAAACCTATATGTCTGACCACCTTAATTTGGTCAAAATTTCATGAAATTCAATTTTTGTTTTTTTAATCCTATAGTATGTGAAACATAGAATGTGATACATGTTTTCAATTCAAAAAATGTGATACCGTTTGAAAGCTATAGATGTTTTTCAATCAGTCTATCAATTACCTGACTTTAATCGTAATTTGAATAGAAAATGAATAATAATTACTTATTAAATTCAAACTAAAGCATAATTGATATTGGTGGAAAGCTGAGAATCTCCTTTAAAAACCCTTTTCATTTCATCAATTTTGGGTAAAAAAAAGTCGTCAGCCACATACCCATTGTATTGCCACTTTTTGGCCCATCATGATCCTACACATACCCATAATTTTGATATGATGAAATTTCAAGGTCGAACTATTCATGAGATGTGCTCCATTCCTACAAACCCTTATTCATTCTTGATGATGAGTCCATAGGTATGCAACTAGTATTAAAGATATTATTATTGCATTTGAACAGTTGAATGTTATATTTGAATGTTTGTCTCATAACATGCTTTGGATTTCAAATAGTTTCCTAGTGGACCTTTGACCTCCACACATCATGATTCATTTCCTCAAAAACAATTCACTCAGATAGACTTTATTCATTAATGGTGTTGTAAAACAATGTTAGCTAGTTTTCATAATTTTGCATATACAAATCTAAAAATTTGATGAGAAACACAAACATTGCATTTGTATTCCTTGATTTTGTTCTCCTATTTCACTTTTTGTTCCTTTATTCCTTCCATCCATCCATTATTCCACCCTTCCATGACCATTCCATATTTGTCCATCCTTCCATTCTTCCATTCCCTGTTCCTTTTATCCATTCTATGTTATACCATCTTTATCCACATTTCATCCTAGATAAATCTTCTCTATTATTGCTAAACACATGCCAATTTCGCACTTCGTGTATTATAGTCAAACACTAGACACCTCCTATTTCACCCTATGTTGCATTATTCCCTACTAATTGCATCCCATTAACCTCTGATTGTCCATCCTATATTTTGTTATCCCATCCTAGCCCATCCCATCAATCTATACTAGTCCATCCTATGTTCCATTAATCCCTTCTATTCCCATCCCATTAAGCCCTCTCTTATTTCACCTTATGTTCCATTATCCCCTCTTGGTCTTGTCCCATTATCTTTCCCTAACTCACACTATGTTCCTTTATTCCCTCCTAATCCCATCCCACTAACCTCTAATAGTTCACGCTATATTTTTTTATCCCATCCTAGCCCATCTCATTAATCTATTTTATTCCATCCCATATTTTATTATCGCATTCGACTCCCATCCCATTATACCCTCTATTATTTCACCATATGTCCCATTATCCCTTGTTGGTCTTGTCTCTTTATCTCGTTGATGCTATAGCACCTCCATCCAAATTTTATCCTATACACCGTTAGAAGAAATAAATTTGCTTCCACTCAGTATTGACCAAAGTTGTCTTCTCCATTACTGTTGCACACCTCAACAACCAACTTCATGTTCTATAGTAAAACCCTAGACACATCATAATTCATCGTATGTTCCATTATCCCTTTTAAAGCTACAAGTAATATAGTAATCCTCACTTCATTCATGTGAACTTCATTGTGGCATTATCACTATGTTGACAACATGCCCTCATTAACAATAGTTCATCAACATATGCAATACAAATCTCAATGAGCACTGAACTTTGGCATTTGCAAGAGTTTGGACTATCCCAGTGGACTTAGTACTTTCACCATTATGTGATCTATAAGCACTATATTGTAGTCTCAACTGAGGCCACCCATTTACACTTTCATTTATGACAATTATAAAGGGACTACTTGAACTTCTTTATATTGATGTTAGATATGTTGTTTCATTTGCAGTTGATGACATTAGATAGCCCTAGTGATGTTGGTGGCACGACGGACCATGGAGATGTTGTAGCAATAGCCAGTTCTAATCCATTGAGAGAGGTATGCAATAGATTAGTCAATTTGACATTATATTTACTCTTTTATGGTCTATTATAGAAAATTTTCACGATACTTTTATGTAGTTTAATTTCTATCTTGATGGTTGCTACAGGTGGTTGTCACTCCAGATCGTGGACATGGTAATATTGTAAATGTGCATGATGAATATATGTATGCGGTAGGTGATTATATTTTGTTATAATTGTCATTCCATAATTCAATTTCTAAGTATTAACATCTTTAATTTTTATTGTATCAGTTCAAGGTCCAGAGTGAAAAGAGGAGGACTAGCGAGCTTGTTCGAAAGACAAGAGAACCAATAGTCACTCCATCCAGCTAAATTTCAAAGGCAGAACAGGATCTATTTCCTCCCCCTAGAGGGAAATGACTATGTATTAGGGTCGTTTGTTGTATGACTATGTGGCATTTTGGAACATATGTTTTATACTATCAATATATACGTGAAATTTTATGTCTATATGGCTCCTTTGTACTAAGCCTGCATAGCTTTTTTGGATATATAATTGTATATACTTTTATCAATATATAGAATTGTATAGCCTTACAGCTTTTTGATTAAAGAAAATCTTACTTTGTTACTGCCATTATTGAATGATGTTATCATGCGTATCATGTAAATTATATGCTTGAATGTTGTAGGAATGGATTTTGTTTACATCTAATGCTTAATTAATTACTGTTGATTGCTCAATAAGCCCCATCTAAAGTGTATTATGTAAATAAGCTCCATTCTTGGTGGTTTGTATCCTTTGGAATGCTTCAATTACTTGTGCCTCACTTATTCACATGTATACTTCACGTACATTGTGTGTATTCACGGGTATGCTTCATGCTTCCAATGCATAGCAACAAAAATATTTTGGGGAAAAAATCAACAAACCAAAAGTATAAGAGTTTTTGAAAAAATCAAGAAAAAATCATATTTAAAAAAATGTAAAAAAATTGTAGAACAAGAGATAAAAACTATTTTTTAAAAAATTGAATGTATTTCCATAGCATATAGAGATATAAAGAGAAAATAAAATAAATATTTTAACTAATGAATTATAAAAAATAGATTTTTGTAGTTTATATTCAAATCGTTGATTACATTGCATTGCACATCTTTCAAAGTCAAAGCATTACTTCACATTGCATATCTAATAACTAGATGCTGATAGATGACAAAATTTTAGTTACAATATAGTTTCTACAATGTCAACCTAAGCAGTTATGCATTTACTTCACATTGCATAACTAATAACTAGGAGAAACTGCCAATTGCATTTTCTTATCATGGCATTCTATGAGACCAAATGTCTTTGAGGTATTTTTTCAAATAGTTCACTGCCTTGTCTATGTTACCACATTTTTCATACATGTCTACCAAAGTATCTTGTCAAACAGTTCACAGCCTTATTGCTATGGCTAAAATCTTAAAACAAATGCTTTCAAACAAGCTATGGATGGTTGGACAAAATATATAAAAAGCATAATAGTAAGCAATATCATAGAAAAGGAAGTGAACTATTTGAAAAAATGCATCAAATAAATGTGGTGATGGAATGCCATGACAATCCGTAGACAAGGTAGTGAACTATTTGAAAAGATACTGCAAAGAAATGTGGTCTCAAGGTGATGGAATGCCATGAAAATCAAATTTATTTTGATTGTCATGGCATTCCATCACTATGAGACCTCATTTTTTTGAGGTATTTTTTCAAAGAGTTCACTGCCTTTTCTATGCTACCACAATTTTTGGTGCAAGAGGACCATTGAATAGAAGCTGTCAATTCAAGGTTTTGAGGAGTAGGCTTTAGGTTTTGAGTTATTTTATCTAAAATAAGGTCAATGAGACCATTTTTTATTGTAATGTGTCATTTTAGTTGATAGCTAGGTGTTTAGAAAGTCAAGTTTGCAAAAAGTACAAAATATTGAAAAAAGATGTAAAGTTGATAAAAAGTTGCAAAATTGCATTTTTAAGGAAGGAAAATGATCATAACATTTTAAAAGGAATTTTTAGGCATTAGGACAATTAAGTTGTATTTTTGAAGATTTGGAAGATTGGAACATTAATAATACTCTATTTTTCTCCACTTTTTCTATATTTTCTAAGTTTGGAGTGACTGTATGGCCCGTACAACTTCACAATGTTCTAAATATGTTTTGAATTCCTTTTAAGATGTGACTTGGCCACTTATTACATTTGATTTGAGCATCCAATAGTGGATTCGGTGTAAGTTTGAGAAAATTCTTTGTGACTAGTTTTATACCCTGTTTTAAGGGCTTGTAGCCTTTAAAATGTAAACTTGACCCATTCCACTTTTTATGGGTCTTGTAACTTGTGGAATGGGACTGCAATATCAATAAAAAAGTGAGAGAATGTTGAGAGAGTGCAAGGGAGGCCTAAAAATGTGTTGGGCATGAATCCCTAGAGTGGAAAATTGTCTTTCCCAAGTGAAAAAGAGAGGTTTTGATATGGTAATGAGTGAAATAGGTTTGGGAAGCATTTTTTCTTGTTGAATTGAGTATGTGAAGAGGTTTTTAGATTTGTTTGAGGTGGTGGCAAGTTTGATTGAGGTCTGGAAATGTGATTTCCATTAAAACCCTTGATTTTTGGCTATAAAAGAGGGTTTTGAGTTTAGGTATATTGGAGGGTGGATGTCTAAGAATAAATTGTGGAATATTTGGTTTGGTAACCCATAGAGAGCTGCCCAACTGAATTTTGACTGAAAGGGAAAGTTTAAGGTAGACTCCCTTTGTAAAAGTGACCTAATTTGATCTGAAGGATCTTCACCAAAAATTGAAGTTTCTCATTTCTCTCCAGAATTAGCATCATTAGGAAGTGGCCAAAATTTTGACTCCAACACAATTTGAACAGAGTCAAACAAAGCTACAGAGCCCGAGTTATGCTTGGTCAAACCTTGGTCAACTCAGGGCTCAGGTCAATGAAAAAGGTCAAAATTCACAATCACAAAAAGTGGTCAACATTGGTCTCATCACGAAGGGCTCGTCGAGATTATTTTGACGATGTTCATTTCACACAAAATGGAGGTCATATGCTCAAGATACAGATGGTCAAAGTTTACAGTTGATTGATGACATCAACGTACAGTCAGCATGCTCAGTCAGCGAGATGGGCCACTGGTACATTGACATGTGGCACCCTCTTGGTGCGACACATTGCATGGTGTGGACCAGTCATATGTTGACATATGGCACTACATAGACCTGTGTTATGTTGACACATGGCAAGTTGAAGGTGAGTAATATGGTGCCATGTGGTCCAATGGTTGGACGCCACATGGCACCTTGGTAGTGGATGGTTTTTTCTATCTCCTTCAGAAAAAATGGGTTGGGGAGATTCGAACCCCCAACCTTCTACACACTAATTTTGTTCTTTACCATTAAGCCAAGCTAGATCCTCAAAGATATAAAGGGAACATACCTTATTTAAAGTAGTATTAAATGCAAATCCCCTTAAAAAGTGGTCAAAAGATTTGAACCCTCAACCACCCAACTTCCATGCAAGTGCCTTAACCATTGCACTAGCATATTTTTAGGTGATTTGAAAGGGAGACAACTTTGTTTTGATAACTCCCAAAAACTAATTTCTCCCATAATTTTAAAAATCAACCCCTATAATTAAATAACCACAATCTCATAAGATTAAAAGTATCTTTTAAAAGCCCGATTGATAAAATTAAAAGGGGCTTTAATATATTAAAAATTATTAAAAATATTTTTAAGGAAATAATAAGGGGATTAGAATTTTTGAAAGGATATTAAAGGAGGATTATGTGAGATTTTCAAATATTTCATATTGTATAGGGGGATTTTTGAAGGATTATCTCTGTAAATAAGGATATTATGAAGATTATTATTTGTAAATGGGAGATTGTACAAATCCCATGGTTATGACCCATATTGGGTAATTTTTGTGTATAAAAAGGGGATATTTGGCATTGTAAGGGGACGCATTTTTTGTGAAGTAAGTTTTGTACTTGGGAGAATTGTGAGAAGATTTCCAAGTGAAAGATCTTGTAATAATTTTCTGGAGATTAATCAGATCGGTCGCTCTTTGGAGAGGACCCAGAGACAATCATTTTCAATGGTGAACTTTGTTATCAACTCTGTTTGCAATTTTCTCTTCTCTCTTGTTCTAATTCACTTTGTTATTTTTGTTAATTTAATTGTGTTAGTGTGATAATTTCACTTGAATAATTTGGATTTCAAAATTTGTAAACGTTAAGCATTTGAATGCAATTGTCATAGATCCTAAATCAAATCAAATTAGTATCATAGCATTTGGTGACTAGTATTGCATATTTGTTGTGAATGCTAACAAGATCCAGGATTCAGAAGGGCGAAGGAAAGCTTGAGGAATATAATCCTGAGATCGAGAAATGAAGAAATTTTTTGAAAATGTTTGTGTCTAGAATGGAGGTACCTGAAGAACTCAATGAGTAGGATTTTCGAAGAGCCTTCTTGAAATGAGAGTTGTGTTGGAGATGCTTCTCAAAGAAATGGAAGAATGCATAAAACTTGAAGAAGATAATGCATTGAAGCGAGAAGATTATGGAGACCATAAAGGAAAGAAGAAGCAACTAGGAGGTGGTGATGAACCCCTAAAATCTCCTTCATCTACTCCTTCTACACATTATCTTTCTGCTAATCCTTTTAGGGGTGTAAATAAGTCTAAGTTTAAATTAGATGTTAAATTTGAACTATCTAAGTATTGTGGTGAATTAGATGCTGAAAAACTAGATGACTGGATTCAGCAAGTAGAAGTTTATTGTAGAGTCCAAACCCTCTTTGATGATGCTTCTAGGATCCAGTTAGCTACTCTTCAGTTGAGAGGTACATCTCTTACCTAGTGGGAGAGTAGGACTAGAGAAGAAATTTCACAGCATGGTAGAGTCAATTTAACCTGGACAAAATTTGTTAGTGCTCTTAAAAAGCAATTCTATCTCTTAGGTCACATGCAGCAATTAATGATGAATTGGCAAGTGTTTAAACAAGGGAAAGGTCAAACTGTCCAAGAGTACACCCATGAATTCAGAAAGAAGGCTATTGCATTAAATGTACCTTTTTACACCTAGGATACTTTGTTAAAGTACATGTAGGAGGTCTTCACTCATATCTCAGACATTCTATTTTGGTCTTGAACCCTAGTAATTTGGATGAAGTTTGTGTCCAAGCTACACATTTAGAGTTAAGAGGAAAAGGTTCTTTTATTGATAAGTATGATAATGATAACTCTGTAAAGAAATCATCTAAGGTTACAGAGACAGGAAAAGGAAAGAAGACAACTACAATCAAGAAGGATGACAAGCTTTCTTTCTCTCATTATGACAAGAAGGGTCATGATGAAGATCAATGTTGGAAGTTGCATCCAGAATTGAAGCCTAAGTGGGCTTAGAAACATAATTAGAAACATAAAGGTAAGCAGAAAGCCACAAATGTTGTTATGGATCTTGGTTCCAATTCTGATGATGAAACTAAGATAACAACTATGGGTTTGAAAGGTAAAGATCCTATTTCCAGTGTTTCCTTTGATAGTTGTGCTTCTACTTCTAAAGTTAATGATGTCTTTGAAGATAAGAAAAGGAATGAGTTGTTTCATTTAAGGGTTGTTGCTAATAACATTAAAATTGATGCACTCATAGATAGTGGTTCTCAAGTTAACTTAATTATGAAGATGTTGTAAGAAACTTGGGATTGAAAACTACACTGCATAAGAAACCTTATCCAATAGGCTGGATTTGCGAGAATGATAAATTGCAAGTAACAAGACAATGCATTTTGAGATTCACAATCACTAGTAAGTTTGTGGATGAAGTAAAATTTGATGTGGTTCCATTGGATATCTATGGGATAGTGCTAGGTAGCCCTTATTTATATGATCAAAAAGCTATTTTCTACAAGGAAAAGAATCATTATCATTTGTTTAAAGATGGCATACAGTATATTGTACATTCTCACATGATTAAGACTAATCGTTCTTTTGCAAAAATAGTGCAATTAAAGAGGGTAATTAATGCAAGTAAATATTTGACTCTTATGTCTATCAGTTCAAGTGGTTCTAGACATAAACTTGAATTAGCTAATCAGGGTCAGATGTTGCAAGATGCACCAACAATATAAGATGAGGGAATGGTGAATGAAAGAATTGATGGTCCCTTAGTTAAAAATGTTTCTATTGTGAAAGATTGATATGTTGTTGATTTATTCTCTTTCATATCTGCATTATTGTACAACTTGATGCTAGTCAATTTTTGTTGGTTAGTGGCTATGACAGATGATGTAGTTGCTTATGGAAGTGATAGAATAATGTTTTTGTTCAACAATATTGTTGCAGTCTTAATTATGGTTGTGAGCCAGGTATACAGATGTACGGATGGTATAGGACAAGTGGGGAGGTCAAGTCCTCACTAAATTTATGAATAGATGTCACTTTTGGAGGTCCAAAAGTTCTCTAGTGGGGAGGACTAATCTAGAGGATTTTTAACAATAATTGAAGTTTAGGGTATGTGCAGGATCATCATGGAAAAAATAGGCCCTTAAGTGGCAAAAAAATCAAAAAAATCATAGTTAGGCAACTTGATGTAAAAATTTGAATAAGTTATATATATTATTTTAAAAATATGTAAGAATAGAATCTGTAGCAAATTGAATGTAGTTTCTAAACTACTAGGTTTGTTTAAAAAAAAGATCTATTTGGTGAAAATTTGAAATTTCAATGTAGTAGTACTTAAATTTCAAGGAAAAAATAAGAAGTAGGTGTAATGCGACCACCCTACAATAAAATGATAATATTTTTTATAAGATTTTAGATATAAGTAGAGGACTCATGTCCTGATGTGATGCATATTTTTTGTAATTTTTTCCAAATAAATAATGAATTTTTATTACAACTTTTTAAAAATATAAAAACTCATTATGTCTAACCACCTTAATGGTCAAAACTTCATGAAAATCAATTTTTATTTTTTGAATCCTATAGTATGTGAATCATAGAATGTGACACATGTTTTGGATTCAAAAAATGTGATACTATTTGAAAGCTATAGACATTTTTCAATCAGTCTATCAATCAGGACTTTATTCGTAATTTTAATAGAAAATGAATAATAATAACTTATTAAATTCAAAGTAAAGTATAATTTATATTGGTGGAAATATGAGAATCTCCTTTAAAATCCCTTTTCGTTTCATCAATTTTGGGTAAAAAAAAATTGTCAGCCACATACCCATCATATTGCCACTTTTTGGCCCATCATGATCCTGCACATACCCTTTATCATTTCTCTCTAGAATCAACATCATTAGGAAGTGGCCAAACTTCTGACTCCAACACAACTTGAACGAAGTCAAACAGAGCTACGGAGCCCAAGTTATGCTCAGTCAAACCTTGGTCAACTCAAGGCTCAGGCCAATGAAAAAGCTCAAAATTTACAATCACCTAAAGTGGTCAACAATGATCTCATCACGAAGGTCTCATCGAGAGCTTTCGGACGACATTCGTTTCATGCAAAATAGAGGTCATATGCTCGAGATACAGATGGTCAAAGTTTACAGTTGATTGATGACATCAGCGTACAACCAGCATGCTCAGTCAGCAAGATGGACCACTGGTACATTGACATGTGGTACCCTCTTTGTGCGACACGTTGCATGGAATGGGCCAGTCATGTTGACACGTGGCACTACATGGACCTGTGTTATGCTAACACATGGCAAGTTGAAGGTGAGTAATAAGGTGCCACATGGTCCAATGCTTGGATGCCACGTGGCACCTTGGCAATGGATGGTTGTTGCTATCTCCTTTAGAAAAAATGGGTTGGGGAGATTTGAACCCCCAACCTCCTACACACTAATTGTGTCCTTTACCATTAAGCGAAGCTAGATCCTCGAATATATAAAGGGAACATAACTTATTTAAAGCAGTATTAAATGCAAATCCCCTTAAAAAGTGGTCTAGAGATTTGAATCCTCAACCACCCAACTTCCATGCAAGCACCTTAACCATTGCACTAGTAGATTTTTAGGCGATTTGAAAGGGAGACAACTTTATTTTGATAACTCCCAAAAACTAATTTCTCCCATAATTTTAAAAATCAAACCCTATAATTAAATAACCACAATCTCGTAAGATTAAAAGTATCTTTCAGAAGCTCAATTGATAAAATTAAAAGGGGCTTTAATATATTAAAGATTATTAAAGAGATTTTTTAGGAAATAATAAGGGGATTAGAATTTTTGAAAGGATATTAAAGGAGGATTATGTGAGATTTTCAAATATTTCATATTGTAAAGGGGGATTTTTGAAGGATTATCTCTGTATATAGGGATATTGTGAAGATTATTATTTGTAAATGGGAGATTGTACAAATCCCATGGTTATGACCCATATTGGGTAATTTTTGTGTATAAAAGGGGATATTTGGCATTGTAAGGGGAGGTTTTTCTATGAAGTAAGTTTTGTACTTGGGAGAATTGTGAGAATATTTCCAAGTGGAAGATGTTGTAATCATTTTCTGGAGATTCATCAGATCGGTCACTCTTTGGAGAGGACCTAAAGACGTAGTCATTTTCAATGGAAAACTTCATTATCAACTCTGTTTTCAATTCTCTCCTCTCTTATTCTGATTCACTTTGTTATTTTCGTTAATCTAATTATGTTAGTGTGATAATTTCACTTGAATAATTTGGAATTCAAAATTTGTAAATGTTAAGCATTTGAACGCAATTGTCATAGATCCTAAATCATATCATAATTTGAGGCCTAGTTGGTGTTAAAAGCTTGATTTGAGAGAGTTGTATCAAAGTAACCTATTGAGTGGTTGTGGTATGTTGTTGAGTACCTTGATGGGTGTTTGAAACCCTAATGGTTCTGATTTGAAAGGAAAACACCAAGGAGATATACCTGATTGGCCAATTAGGCCAAATTTTCAAAGAAATTGTACTCCAAACTATCTTCCCATCCCAAATAACTATAGACAGTCATTTAGCAGACCACAAAACCTCCAAATTTACAATCTTTAATCTGAGAACCACTCCTTTAAGCCCACTTTTACAAAACCCTCATTTTTAGCAAGTTTAGGGTGGGTTTATTGAAAATTCTATTCCCGCAACTCATAACACCTTTCCGAAGCACCAAAAATCCTTAAAAAGACCTTTACATGCTTAAAATTCCCTCACAAACTGCTACCCCAATGGATTTCAACCATTTCCACTCTTAAACCACTCAATTTCACCAAAACTCATCAAATTGCCAACTAGGGCATCACACCAAACCACTCAACTCACCTCCCCTACTCCATAAACCATGCACATATGTTCCATACCCCTAATTATTCCATTCCACCATGTTACAGTAGGATAGAATGGGTGGAATGTCTAAAAATTCATTTTTTCCCACTCAACTACTTGCATTGACCACTTTTTCTCCAAGCGAGAATTAGCCGCCATGAGAAAAGGCCTCTGAAATAGAAAAAATTGAGAGATTTTATTGTAGAGGAGCCCAACACAATCCCATAGGATCAAACAAGAAGTTTCTAAGAATCATGGTGTCTGAATATGAGCATGTTGAAGTTTGTAGCCATTTTACACTTTGGACTCTTAAGGGATTCTTCCGGTTGAATGTAGCTTGGAATGATTCTGTGTGTTTTGGTGTGAAAGAGGACCATTCCTAGCATAAATGTATGCACCTGAATGTGTTGGAATAGTTTGTTTGGTCACACAAGTTGCAGAATGAAAGTTGCACCACTTTGCAACTTTCAACTACTTACATTTGACAACTTTTTCTGCGAGTGAGAATTCTCCACCACGGGAAAAGGCCTTCGAGATAGCGAAAACTAAAAGATTTTATTGTAGAGGGGCCTAACATGATCCCATAGGCTCAGATGAGAAGTTTCTAAGCGTCACAATGTCTGAATATGAGCATGGAAAAGTTTGTAGCCATTGTGCACTTTGGACTCTTAAAAAAAAAATTTCAGTTGAATGTAGCTCAGAACAATTCCGCATGTTTCAATGTGAAAGAGAACCATGCCTAGCGTAAACATACCCACTCAAATGTGTTGGAACAATTCATTTGGTCACATGAGTTGCAAAACGAAAGTTGCACCACTTTGCAACTTTCAACTACTTGCATTTGACAACTTTTTCCCTAAGCAAGAATTCGCCACCACGAGAAAAGGCCCCCGAGATAGCAAAAACTGAGAGATGTTATTGTAGAGGGGCCCAACACAATACCATTGGCTCAGATGAGAATTTTGTAAGCATCATATTGTTCAAATACAAGCATGTTGAAGTTTGCAGCCATTTTGCACTTTGGACTCTTAAGGAATTTTTCCAGTTGAATGTAGCTCGAAGCGATTCTTCGTGTTTTGGTACAAAAGAGGACCATCCCTAATGTAAATGTACCAACCCGAACATGTCAGAATAGTTTGTTTGGTCGCACAACTTGTAGAAGGAAAGTTGCACCACTTTGTAACTTCCAACTACTTATATTTGACAACATTTTACCCAAGCAAGAATTCGCCACCACAGGTAAGGCCTTTGAAATAGAAAAATTTGAGAGACTTTATTGTAGAGGGGCCCAACATGATCCCATAGGCTCATACAAGAAGTTTCTAAGCATCATGATGTCTGAATAGGAGCATGCTGAAGTTTGCAGTTATTTTGCACTTTGGACTTTTAAGGGATTTTGTCGGTTGAATGTATATCGAAGTGATTATGCATGTTTCAATGGAAAAGAGGACCATTCCGAGTGTAAATGCACCAACCCAGGTGTGTCAGAACATTTTTTTGGGTCACACAAGTTACAGAATGAAAGTTGCACCACTTTGCAACTTTCAACTACTTCCATTTGAGAACTTTTTTCCCAAGCAAGAATTTTCCACCATGGGAAAAGGATTCCGAGATAGCAAAAACCAAGAGAGGTTATTGTAGAGGGGGCCAAAACGATCCTATGGGCTCATATGAGAATTTTCTAAGTGTTACGGTTTCTGAATACGAGCATGTTGAAGTTTGCAGCCATTTTGCACTTTGGACTCTTAAGTGATTTTGTCGATTGAATATAGCTCAGAGCGATTCCACATGTTCGGTGTGAAAGAAGACCATGCCTAAACATGACTAAACAAATTTCAGCTATGTTTCCATGAACTACAACAAGATGACTCTTGAACTTCCACTATTTGACAATAAGTTGCAATTTTGACAACTTTTACATAACTTTGCATTTTTTGCAATATTTTGCAACTTAGACCTTCCAACCACCTAAAGACCTATAAAAGGGCTCCTTACATCATAAAATAGTCTAAATGACCTTATTTTTTGAAAAAAAAGACTCAAATACCCCTAAGCACCCAAAAGACCTCAATTGTCAACATTTGCATAAAATGCTCTTAGTGCCGCTACACCAGTCAGTTTTTAGGGTGTCTTAATATTTTTTGTCATGAATAAGGTTCTTTGTGATGCAATGAAAGGGAGTTCCACAACTATCCAAACTCAAATTTACTTGAAGAAATCAAACTTCCAACCTTCAAAACCTAACAAGGGTGACTCTTCTCAACTTCACTGTTCAGTCTTATAGGTGTCCAACCTAGGTTTTCCTCTCACAACTTTCAAGAGACCACTCAAAGCCACAAAAAAACTACCATTTCAAGTACCCATTAGAGAAATTTTAAACATATCATACAATCACATGTACTTACTTTGGAACCATATCATCAAATTGACCTTGAATGCTCGAAAAGGGGCTCTAATTAGCCCACTTTAACCAAGGAACTCTCCTTCAATCTTGCTTCCCACTCAAAATACAATTGGATAGTCCTCAAACTGCCTCCAAAACCATGAATTCTTCAACGATTGAGTCAAAACTCGCTTGCTAAGACCCTCTTTCATGAAACCATCATTTTCACCAAATAAGCAGGTGTTTATTGAAAAACCCATCTCTAGACCTCAGTCAACCTCAAAATATTTTCAAACACTCTTATTTCACCTTGTAAAAACTTAATTCACCTTCAAATTATTCTTCCCCCAAGTTCTCACACATTTCCTTCTTAAAACCTCTCAATTTCACCCATTTTCACTCTTTGTTCAACTAGGGCTTCAAGCCCAAACATCCAAATGACCTACCCTGCCTTTGCAGACCTTCTCTCACATCAAACTCCACCTGATAACACTAAAACAACCAAGTTATAACCTTCTTCCAAAATATTGCTTTAATTTGCTAATTCAAGCTATGCATCCTAGGCCTAAATTCATGCTTTTTCCATAGGGGTAGCGTGGAAATTTCCACCAAATGTCTTTTCCACCCATTGTATTCTATTGTAACTCAGTGGAATGGCATAATTAGGTTTAGGGGGCATGTGTGCATGATTTCAAGAGTAGGGGTGGCCATTTGGGGGTTTGGGCATGATGCCTATTTGTTAAGAATGTGTGTTTTGAGTGAAATTTGAAGGTTAAGAGTAGGTAGTGATGGAAAACACTTGGGGCAACACTTTTTAAGAGTTAATTAAGCAAGGGAAGACATATTTTAAGGTGTTTGAGGAATTAAAACAATGAGGAAAGGTCTAGAGGTGATTTTTTCAATAAACCCCCCTTAAAACTTGTCAAAAGTGAAGGTTTTGAGTTTTGGAGTGTTGGTGAGTGTTGGTGAGTGTTTCATTGGAATATGATTGTTGATTTAGTGCTTATGTACCCTTGTCATGATTTTCCAATGGTATTTTGTGTATAGAAGAAAGATTAAAGGGTAGTTGGTTTGTTGAGAGTTTTCCAACCTGCTCTGCATCACTTTGGCATGTTTATCAACATAAAACTATGATATTTTTTGAATTTCAATATGTAATGATAATGCAATATGAAATATGTAGTGTGAGACAATGAAATTTGTGTATTTAAAATTTAAAGTTAAAATGTTAAACTTTACCATTGTTCTTGTCTTCAAAGTTGTTTAAACTATATAATTTAACCATAATATAACTAAGCAATATATGATATAATTTAACCATTATTCATTATTTTTTATTGTCAAAGTCTATATAATATAACCATTGTTTTTTATTGTATTGTACATTGATATTTAACCATTGCTCAAGATTAAATTTTCAAACAGTTTAAACATGCACATGACAAACAAATTATTTTGATTCTCAACTTCTATATATCGAATTATCCAATAATCAAGTGTATGTCCATATACAAAAATGGCATCAAGGCTAACTCAAACAAGGTTTTACAAAATGTGGCATATGCCATCTCGATATCTATTCAAAATATACATGCCAAAATGTCTATCTCATCCTAAACTGTTGGTGGATCATAAAAGTGGAGCCTCTTTGAAGCACTCTTTGGCTCTAAAAGTAACTGCACAAGAAAAATTCAAACCACAATTGAGATTAGTTATATTATATAATTTAAAATCAAATAATTAACATCAAAATCAATATACATTGAATTATAATTGAACTCTAAAATTGAAATCTTGATTACCTCATATATACGTCAATTCGAATTGTAATGAGTCCTAGAATATGCCCCTCTCAAAGAACCAATCATATGGTCAACTTTTGCAATGTCAATCTATATATGTGAGAAAAAAATCAAATTGATACAAGTTAGCATACAATTTTCAGCAATAGGAACATATTTACCAAACACAAAATAAAATAAACACATACCTCTTTAGGCATATCTTTTTCTTTATCTCCTTTAGGTGTTTCGACACATCCTCCCTGAGGTGTTTCAACACCTACTCCTACAAGATGAATTTCAATGCCAAAAAAAACAAAATGTGTCTAACACATCCCTCTACCCAAATCAAAACACTTTTATTCAATTCCCTTAAGTACAGGCTCATGTGATTGACTACTACAACACTAAAAAAGAGAAAAACAAAGTCAGATTTACAAAGAAAATAGAGCTTTATTGATCAATGCTTGTACAAAATCTTCCACTCTTCTCCACACACTCCTTCATTCATGATTCACATACATATATTCAAATCCATTAATTAATAATTTATTGAAAACCAACACCACAAGTGACCTTTGGCCTTCCTTGACCATTCAGCTTCTCCACTATGCATTTCTTGCACTTCAAAATTTGAAAAATGACACTTTGCACTAATTTAGAAAATTTGCAACTAAAACCTTCTAACTCATTAATAACCACTAAAATAGACTTATTACATCAATAAATGGTCTATATGACCTTATCCAAGCCAAAAAAGACTTCATCACCCCAATGAAAACCACCAAAGCTTGGTGCCCCTGCACTAAATAGAGAGTAGCATATGACCATCATTTTGCATATCTACATTAATTCAATTTTGCATTTACCCTTATACAATCAAACTTAAACAATTTAAATAAAGAAATGATCATCATGACTTTACAAATTCAATGTGCATACTTACCAATAAATCTAGGGAACCATTTGGGTTTGCTCTACTCTTTATTGTGTCAAGTATTGCCTCATGGTCAAACTCACACACTTTCCACAAGTTCTTGTTTGTAGGTCTGCCCTTATATTCAATCAAATGAATGTTGGGAGTGACGAAAAGGTTCGAGTAATGAAGAATCTTCCAATGCGTGTCAAAGTCATCAACCAACCAAACAGCAAAATTCTTAACTGGGTACCTTCTAAGCCATGTTCCAGTAACAACCACCGAACCTATAGGATATTCTATGTTTTCTCCATCTATAATTGGGGCCTCCATTTTTTTTTTGGCCTCAATACAACAACATAGGTAATAATCTATACCCTCTACATTTTCTTCATCTACAATCACCACATATACATGCCCTACATTGATATGTTCATCTTGTAATATGTATTTAATGAACATCAAAATAAAACCTGTAAGATATATTACCTGGTTCTACAAGGTCTGATACATGTTCAAAGTCAATGGATGATTGCATCTCGATGATTTGTAGAGGTTTAGGGATATGATAAGTGTCAAGTGGGGTTAGACTTCTTAAAGACCATTCGTCAACCCATTCTATTGAATCTCAATCATTTCATGCTTGAAGTGTACATGCAAAACAAAAGCATGCCATCTTTCACATGTAGATAGTCCATGTACCTACATTGGAGCTTCTAAAAGAGTGTAGCTCGCTTGATCCTGTTAGTGTACAAAAATCCTCATATTTTGCAATGTTAGTATCATCTACTAAATGAAAATATTTGGTAACTAAAGAATTACCTTGGCTACCTAGACCCATTGCATGATTGCACCACTCAACAATTGATCTTCCATCTGTCAACTTTACATTGTCTTTGTACTTTAACTCTTCTCATGTTAGGGATCTTTTGATACATGCACTTTCTCCATCATGCTCCCCCTTTCCATTCCTAGCCTCTAAGAATTTCCACATATGTTGAACACCACTAATCCTATGCATCTTGCTCAACCAATAAAACATTTTGGCATTCTTGAATTGCAATGTACAGTTATCTGACCATATCATATTTTGACTGAATGATATGCCCTTGCTATCCAGATCAACATAGAACATCTAAAATCAACCTTGCACAAACTCTGTAGAATGTGTGTGATCATCACTGATGTAAAAGTGATACTCCCTCAATACTTTCATGTTATCCTTTGTACTATCATTTTCATGAACGAATGGTGTATTTCACCTCATTTTGTGGTTGTAGTGTGTAGTTCTCCGTGAAGTCGACAACTAAAACAATGCTATGAAGTGGTAACGTGTCCTTGCATAACTTGAACTATGAGTCCAACCATTGAGCTCTATGTGTATGCCTTGCATACTCATACACAACCTGATCATGAAAAATTCCCATAAACTGATATACTGGAATCTTATCACTAACCAATTCACACTTCTTTTCTTCTTTCCCATCTTTTAGACTATAGGACACTATCTTGTATTTGCCAAATTCAACAATTTTGTCTCCAATTGTGTGTGTACTAACCATGTGTTAGAAAATTGGAAAATGTTGCATGCCACCACAATGATCACATGTGCCATCCAAACATGACTTGTAAAAAAATTGACCATAATGGAAGATAATAATTCCCTTGAGGATTTAGGTGGAGGTCTTATGTTACATTCCTGCAAAACATTGTCAATTATATGCATATCTACACATATACGTCAATAAACATCATAATGGTTAGAAAACTCAATATGTACTCTACAACAAGAAGTAGTGTGTGTGTGTGATTTATTTTGACATAAAAAGGCTTTAGCATTACAAAATACCTTTGACATATTTTAATTTCAAGAAACTTTTGTACAAAATCAGCAAAAAATTGGGTTTGAGTGGTATCCAAATAATGCTTTGGATGTGGCTCACAGATTTTACTACCAATTCTCCTTCTTACAACATCTATTTGATTAGGAGAGGTGCTTGTTTTATCCTTCCAATAATCTACTATTAAAGATCTCAAGCCTTGAGCAATTCTTTTATCTTTTCGTGGCACTCTACCTGAGAATTCCCATAGCTCATTTCTATTTGGATCCTCCAATCTTTCACGCCTTCCTTTGGCTCTCATTAGAGATGATCTACTTATTTTCAAAGACTTACTTGTCTTTGTAAATTTCACGTTGTTCCTTGTTTGACTACTTAATAGTGTTGTTGTCATCACATGTCTTGTGGTACAACTATCCTTCGTCCGTGAGGTAGAACCCACACTCTTGTCTGCACTCATCAAGTTCTTTACTATGGAATTTTCACTTGAGTCATTCAAAACTCGCAGCCCAAGAGCCTTCATGGTGGGCCTAAATTTGAGTTGCCTCATCATTTCAACAAATAGTTGGCATCTTCCACCCTCACTTAGCTTCTCAAAAAATAAACTTCATATCCTTTGTGCATATCTTTGACATGTACATTTTGACATCTTATCAGGCATCCATTTCAAAAAATTGGAATCAATATCAATCAAAAATATAGGTTTTCTATGCAAAACTCTAGGAGGAGTTCTCAAATGTAAATTTGTGTCAACGTTAGGAATTTCAACAACATCTGGGATAGATCACATACCTTCAATCGGAGGTGCAATTGATGACATACCTTGAGAATGACATGTAAACGATGTTGTACCTCCAACTTGAGATGTCGTTTGTGGAGTGACTTCAAATAGAGGCATGTTTGCTGATGTACTTTTGAAATGAAATGTTGTTGATGGTGTGTCTCCAAATGCAGATGTAATTTCTGATGTACTTGGAAGACCACGTGTTGTTGCTGGTGTGTCTTCAACTAGAGATGTGCATTGAACTTCACCTATGGTTGATGATGTGCCTCCAACTTGGGGATCCATTTGTGTCCTTCCACGAAATTTTTTCATTCATGCCCTTTGTTTTTCCAATTGTACATCTCTCTTAGATTGCACAAGAATTTCTAGTTATATGGGTTGCAATTCATTTACTTCACGAGCTGCAATTTTTGATTCTCTTCTCCTTGCATTTTTTACTACATGTTCTTCCAATGTTAGAGGCTTTGGTCATTTCCTTGACATGATGTTGAATGCTACATGTTCAAAATCACACATAGAACAAAATTAAGTAATTCATTTTATGAAACATATTGATAATGCTGATTACATTGCATTTTATTGAACACGCCAAAGCATTTTATGAAAGAAGGCAGTGAGTTGTTTGGAATTATCAAACATGTCTATATGCTACAACATTTTTCATACATACATCTACCTCCATACCACAAGGAATTTACTTGTAATTCATTTTTTCAAACATATCCATACCGCTGATTACATTTCATTTTGTGGTTATTTGAGACATTTTGGGCAACAAATGTAAAAGTTGCAAATCATGTCAAAAAGTTGTCAATTTAGACAAAAATTGTCAAGGAGGCTAAAATGGTATTTTTATTGTTTGGATTCATGTTCTAAGGTTGAATAAGGTCTAATTAGACCACTTCTAATTTTTTGGGGTGGTTAGAGTGAGTTAGGGGTCAATTGCGTCAAAATTATAAAAATTGTAAAAAATGTAAAAGTTGTAAAGAGGGAAACCCAACAGTCATTTGGGTTTGAAAAGTAGTTATAACTATTGAATGTGGTTAGAGAACCTTTAAAAAATTCTTGTGAACTTGAAGGGAGAGGTTGGCATGTAATTTTGATCTTTATGGTTATGTACAATAAATTTTTGATCTTTCATGGAGTGAATCTTGTGGGCAGCAGGCCTAACACCATTTTAGACTTGGTTTGGATTGATTTCAATGATTTTTGTGCATTTTAGAGACAAACTACAGAGGACCGGTCTGTATACCCTATTTTAAGGGTTTTGAGTGTATGAAAATGACATTTTAAGCCATTCCACCCACTATTTTGTTTTGTAACTTGGTGGAATGGCTCAGTAGGGCATGATTTAGGTGTGTACATGCTTTATTGGAGCAAGGAAGATGTTTGAAGGATTTTTGTGTTTCTGTCCTAAATGTTTTTGTGTAAATTTTGCTGAAAATGGAGATTTTAAACTAGGGTTTGGTGAATGAACTTATAAGCATATGCAGACATAATTAAGGGTGTTTGAAGTGGTGGATGGGATGGAGAAGGTTTGGGATATAGTTTTTCAATAAAACCCCATGTAAATTGCCTAAAATGAGGGTTTCTTGTTTCCATGTCTTGGAAAGTGTGTCACTACAAATAAATGGTGAAACTGGAGGTTTTGTTGACTGTTTGTTGCTTCCCCATTGAGTTTTGGGCTTGAGGGGGAGTTTCCAATAGGGCCCCTTTGTTAAAGTGACCTAATTTGTGGTCTAAGACAACATAGGTGATTTGTTTTGTCAAAGTTGTTCCAAAGAAACCTAATGGTGTTTTGAGGTCAAGAAACCTCTATTGAAAACCTGCAAGGAAGAATAGGTGAGTTTGTGGAAGATAGGAAAGGAAAGGTAGTAAAATCTGAAAGAGGGTTTGAATTGGTTTAGTTTGAGGTTGGAGACAAGTTACTTCCCTGTTTGACATCAGATTTATACAAAATTGTTTCATGTAAGTGTTGATCAATGTTAAGAAAGGTTTGAGAGAGTATTTGGTGTGTGGAAAATTTCTTACTAGCAAAGACTTGTGTCAAACCTAGGGTATAAGTTGTTGCCACCTTTGGAAACTAGATAATCTTGTGCTTATTTTCCCTTTTTTTTCTTAGAACGGTAAATGGTATGAATGAATGTAAACTTGCATTAAACCAACTATGTCTTGAGTCACTTGAAATTATCTAAGCACATGATGAAGGTGATTTTTTTATGGCACAAAAAAATTAATGGAAACTTTCACATTAACATTGATGAAAGCTCTTATGTTTTCCAAATTAGTTGAAAATCATTCTTTTCCCACAACCATCAGTAATAATGAATTTAATGTTCAATTCTATGTGTAACAATGAAGATTAATAAAATCATCAAATGAATGGTCTAAAAGTTGTGAAAAAAAAACAAAAAAACTCAATATAAACATCTACCTAAAATGAAATAGAGTGAATTCCACTAGCCATGCTGGAAGTGGACTACTATAAGCAATGCAAACAAAATTCATAAGTAAATTTGTGTTAAAAGTAAATTTTTCTTAAGTGAATTTGTGTTAAGTAAATGTCATTTTTTTCATTTTTTTGTTCTTCAAACTCATAAAAATTAATTTTTTTTATGCAACTCCCATCTAATTCAATGTTAAATTCTATGTGCAATTGTTATGATTATTAAAATCATTAAAGGAATTTAGTTTATATTGTCAAAAACAAACAAATATACTAAATATAAACATTTTAATATTACCAAAATCAATATATTACCTGAGATAATGTAAAATGATGTAGAAATTTCAAAATGTCTTCTTCTACATTGTCTAGCATGCAGATTGGTGTTAAAAAGGTGATGGATCAAGCATAGATTGGTACAACATGGAGTCAATTGCATAAAAAAGGAATTTCTGAATTGGATAAAGTGTTGAACCAAACAAATATAGAAGCATGTGGATCTGAATCACAGGTTCAACCCTTATTTTACCATTTCAAGGTAAAATACATTTGGCGCTCGCCAAATAAATGTGTAGTTTTGAAATCTTCACCTTGTTGGCTCTCATTTTTTTTTAGTTTGTCTTTGATGACAAAACTAGTTCTTTGACAAGATGCATTCTCAGATTGGTTGATACATGATATGCATATTGGTTCTCATGTGGTTGGTGAATGTTTTTCAGTTTGTTTCTTCAAGGTTACAAGTCACAAGTATATTTAGTTGCTTGTTATCAATTTGTCTTTGAAGTCATGGGTATAAACAATTGCTCATTATCAGTTTGTCTTTGAATGATATGTTAGTGCATTATTCATTATTGCACTACTATATTGTTTTTAAGGCAGTCATGATATTTATACTTGACTTGTATAATGGTGTTCACATCTGAGTTCTTGAGACGATTTTTGGCTCAGTTTAGTTGCATTGACATCATTGACATCAATGTGGTCTTTGCACTTGAAGTGTCTCAGATTGATTATTTAAGGTGATTAGGCATGATAACAAGGATTGACATTTGGTATGGCACACATGATGACTATAGTTGTTCTACATGGTATTTTCCCATGGTTCATGGCATGCAATTATAGGTTTTGGATAGTGTATGATGTTCACCTATTGATGTATTGATCTGATTGTTACATCAATTTTTTTTTACGTTGATGCTGACAGTATTGATTATTAGGACATCTTTGTGGTCATTGCATTTGACAAGTTTTATACTAATTAGCTAAGGTGACAATGGTTGTTATACTCTTTTGATTATACACAATTTCATCATGGCATATTGCTTATATTACATATCATCATGGCATATGGCTTTGGCAATATAATTGTGTCAATGGTTTATATTGTGAACCTGGAATATGGATCAGTCTCATTACATTTCATATTATCAAAGGAAGATGACTTTATTAAAATTCATATCCAGCGGTGACATTAATAAGGTTTTGGGATCATCCTAATAAGGCTTTAGTTTTTTTTGATAGATCATATATGGCATCGAGCAACTTGCCTTGGTTTATTATTGACTTCAATTGGCATGAACATTTGAAAAGGTGTTTACACCAGAGTAATTTAGTTGCTGATAAAATGCTGAAAAAATGAAGTTGCATGGGACGTCAAACTTTTTATAGTAAATTTTATTTTTTTCTTTCAAATTTCTTTTGTGTATTTATAACTTGAAATTTTAGTGCATGGATATTTTTTTTTCCAATTTTGATAAATATATATTTTTAAATAAATATTAAAATGTGCATGAATCAAAAAACAACTATTTTCATTGGACGTCAACTTTCATATTAAATATTTATCTAAAATGGAAACAAAATTACACCATCTTAAAATAGACACTTTTATCTAGTGCATCATTTTTTCTTCAAATTTTTTTAATAAGTTATAGTATTTTTCCTTAGCATAGTAATCAACCTAATATTTTGTGTTGAAAACCTACTTTTAGTAAAAATAAAATATAAAATATAAAAAATAATTAAACTATAAAAATAAATATATTTTTTAAAACTACACTTATGGATCTACAAAAGGGTATTTTTATATTTTTTTTTAAATGTTGTTTACATTAACAGGAGTTATTGAAACTTCAAGTTTTTCAAATAATTTATCTTTTTTGGTAAATGGGACTCAAAGTGGCACTCCATACATTTTTAGCCAACAATTTTAGTTGATAAAGTTGTGGAAGCATCTAACTTAGCTATAATGAATCTTACTAGATCATATGTTTGACCAAAACTGATTTTTAGTTAGAAATACTTAAATTCAATTGTGCTGATAAGTTTGCTGAAAGTGTGACACAACTTTGTGCTTTTACCCACCATTGGCATTTCTTGTAAAAATATTTTGTTTAATTTATACTCCTAAAGAGTATTGAGTATTCTAAGCATGAGAAAAAGGCATTGGTTGATTTCAATGAAATAGAATTTTTAAAACTCTTAGCAATGATATGAAGGATCAAAAATAGTTGATCAATATTTTGAGTCTAAATCAGGTTGTATGGGACTTGGCACACATGTGACATCACTATATTGTGACTTGGCATTGGTAGTGAATAGTTGGAATGTTTTTGTCAGCATTTGAAGACTTATCATCATATTTAAAAACATAATAATGGTTTATTAATCATTATGTTTGATTTCCTTAAGACTTCAAATCATCATTGTGTTTGATAAAGTCCTCGATAGACTTGAAAGAAAGAATTTTTAGGGAAATATTATTGTTGAAGGGTTTAGGACCCTAGTCACCATGGATAGCATGATAGTTTACAGGTTTTGGTGTCTTCTCTCAGCTGATAAATTGAGGATTTATGTTTTTTTTTTCTTGGAGCTTACTAGTAGTAAGAATGGTTTGGATTTTTTGTCATTCTGGTTTCGAAATTGGAATTATAGCTATGAGCTAGTATGTATGCAACTGTGGAAGTTGGACTTGACTTCTTGCTGGGAAGTTATGATGGTCTTCAACAGAAATTTATGGTATTTGTTTCTTTTTCTCCCACCGTGAATAGGTAAAGGAAAAACTATCACATACTTTAAGTTTTGCATTGAAATTTTCTTGCTAAAACAATTGTTAAGGGTATTAAAAGGATCTTTTTTTTTTTTTTAAAAAAAAATATGAAAGGAATTTGTTTTATGCACAAGATAACATTTTGTTTCTCAGTTATTTGATAGTTGGTCAAAACTATTACAAACCCTTATGGGTTATGTTGTTAAGGCTTTTGTTAAAATGCTTAATCTTTTGATGATCATGATTTAAAATCCCATTAGGGTTTCTGGAGTCTCATCTGGAGATTGTTCTTACAGTTACAAACCTATCTACAGAGATGCTTATGCATTTATTTAAGAAGGTTTTGTTGTATTTCTAGGGTTACTGAGAAGAAGTGAAAAAGCTCTTGTGAAACATCAGATTTTTATCTTTACAATGACAAGAAACTAGGTTTACATTAAAAATCATTGAATCTCATATACTTTGTAAAAGAAGATGTTGT
The DNA here is from genome assembly GCA_007258455.2 of Sequoia sempervirens. Taxonomy (NCBI): domain Eukaryota; kingdom Viridiplantae; phylum Streptophyta; class Pinopsida; order Cupressales; family Cupressaceae; genus Sequoia; species Sequoia sempervirens. The sequence continues at coordinate 361,046,956 of VDFB02000003.1, read as the reverse complement.
CAATTTTATACAACATTCTTCTTCAGTGTGCTTATTGAAATATATATACATAGTCTTCTATTGAAATTCTAGAGTTTTAAAATCTGTACTTCTAGGGTTTTGATAGAATACTGTATTGTTTTTACATTGTAAAGGAGTTGGTGCTCCTGGTTTTATGAAGTTAGTGCTTCTGAATTTTGTGGAGTTGGTGCTCTAAGTGAATAAAGGAAAGATTTTTTGAGTGGTTTTTTATTCCCCAAGAGGTTTTTTCCACTCAAGACAAATTTTGTGTTATGTGGTGATTTTATGTGTGTGATCTTTTTATTATCAGTCCGATCTTAATATATTATCAAATGTACAATTATCAGTCTTTCATATTTGTCAATGCAAATTTCATGCATAAAAGGTTTTGATTTTGAGTGAGCTCTAATACATGTGAAAGTGTTAAGTTTCACCTCTGTTAATGTTTCATGTTTAATTCATGGTTCATGCAAATAAAATAATGTTCATGCACAATTCAAACTTGTCCTTTGAACTGTCATTTGGTGTTTTGATTTGAAAGTCAAGTTTGCTTTGCACACTATCATCTGCTCTCTTTGGTCAAAAGAAAACATAAATTATTATTTTTAAAAACAAATTGTGACTTTCATAAATCACTGATTCACCCCCCCTCTTAGTGATTTCAGTCTCCCAACACACCTTCCATAGAGACAAAGGGAGTGAGATTTGAGATAGAGAGAGAGATTAGCCTAGGTAGTGTGGTAGTGACTAAGACCTAAGAGTGATAGAGGCTTGAGAGGGATCCATATAGATTTATCCAGTTATAGTGGGGAGAAATACCTAACAACGAGAGAGGGATAAGGAGGGATGAGACCTGAGAGATATAAAAAGACCAAAGGGGGGAGAGAGAGAGAGGGAGTGTGGAAGAGGGGGTTGGATTGAAATATATTTTTCTATGTAGGGTGGCAGGTAAGTGAGACCTAATAGAGAGGGAGTGTGAGAGAGTGCATTGGAGTGACACAGATTAGTCTAGGTAGCATGGAAGGGAGTGAGACCTGAGAGAGAGAGACTTGAGAGGGAGAGATTTATTCAGTTATGGTGGGGGGGAAGGCCTGAGAGATGGGGTGGGAGAGAGAGGGAGTGGGAGATATAGGGATGGGAGACCTAAACCATCAACCCTAAAACCTTTAAAACAAACCCTTAAACCCTCTACCCTCAACACAATACCCTCTACCTTTCAACCCAATACCCTCTACCCTCAACCCTTAAACCATTTTAAACCCAACTAAACTCTTTACCCTAATCCCTCAACCCTCTACCCTCAACTCTTAAACCCTTTTAAACCCAACTAAACTCTCTACCCTAATCCCTCAACCCTCAACCCTTAATCCCTCAACCCTTAAACCCTAAACCCTTAAACCCTTAAACCAAAACCCTAAACCCCTAAGCCCTCTACCCTCTACCCTTAACCCTCTACGCTCTACCCTTAAATTGTAAACCTTGAACCCTAAACCCTTAAACCATCTACCCTTTACCCTCAAACCCCCCCTCTCTCTCTCAACCCTACACCCTCTACCCTTAAACCGTAAACCATAATCCCTAAACCCTAAACCCTCTACCCTTAACCCTTAATCCCTAAACCCTAAACCCTAAAACCTCTACCCTCCACCCTCAATCCTCAAGCCTCAACCCTTAACCAGGTTAAACCATCTACCATTAAACCCTAAAACCCTCAACCCTCAATCATAAACCCTCTACCCTTAAACTATAAACTCTTAATCCCTAAACCCTAAACCCTTAATCCCTAAACCCTAAACTCCTAAACCTTGCACTTTTACCTCAACCTCAACCCTTCAACCTGCAAAACAATGAACTCCTCAACCATCTACACTTAACTAGGTTAAACTTTCTATCCCTTAAACTATAAACCTCCTAAACCCTAAACCTTAAACCCCTCTACCCTCTCACCCCTCTACCCCTCAACCCCCCCTTAAAACCCTGCCAACCATTAACTGCTAAACCCTAAACCTTAAACTATCTACCCTCACCCCTCAACCCTCAACCCTCATCCCTAAATTGTAAACCCTAAACCCTAAACCCTATACACTATACCCTTAACCCTTAAACCCTCTTCCATCCACCCTAAACCCTTAAACCCTCTACCCTTAAACCATAAACCCTATACCCTTAACCCTTAAACCCTAAACACTAAACCCCTAAACCTTCTACCCCCTACCCTTAACCATCTACCCTTTACCCTCAACCCCCCTCTCTCTCTCTACCCTACACCATTTACCCTTAAACTGTAAATCGTAATCCCTAAATCCTAAACCCTCTACCCTTAACCCTTAATCCTTAAACCCTAAACCCTCTACTTGAGAGAGGAAGAGGGAGAGGGAGAGGGAGAGGGAGAGGGAGAGGGAGAGGGAGAGGGAGAGAGATAGAGGGAGTGAGAGAGGGAGGAAATGGAAGAGAGATAGAGGGAGTGATTGTGAGAGGGTAGGAGGGGGAGACTTGACAAACAGAGAGAGGGAGAGGGGGTAGGACAAAGATAATTGAGACAAAGAGAGGGAGAGGGGGTGGGAGGGAGAGACCTGAGAGAGAGGGAGAGACAAAGTGGGAG
>VDFB02000003.1:360837654-361039399 GCA_007258455.2 Sequoia sempervirens | reverse complement strand
TCTCCCTCCTACCCCTCTCACTTTGTTGGGTCTCTCTTTCTATCTCTCCCTCCTCTAGTCTATCTCTCTCCCACACCCTCTCTCTCTCTCCCTCCACCCCCTCCCTCTCTCTCTCTCTCTCTCTCTCTCTCTCTCTCTCTCTCTCTCTCTCCTCTCCTCTCTCTCTCCCTCTCTCCCTCTCCTCTCTCTGTCACTCCCTCTCTCTCTGTCACTCCCTCTCTCTCTCTGTCACTCCCTCTCTCTCTCCCACTTTGTCTCTCCCTCTCTCTCAGGTCTCTCCCTCCCACCCCCTCTCCCTCTCTTTGTCTCAATTATCTTTGTCCTACCCCCTCTCCCTCTCTCTGTTTGTCAAGTCTCCCCCTCCTACCCTCTCACAATCACTCCCTCTATCTCTCTTCCATTTCCTCCCTCTCTCACTCCCTCTATCTCTCTCCCTCTCCCTCTCCCTCTCCCTCTCCCTCTCCCTCTCCCTCTCCCTCTTCCTCTCTCAAGTAGAGGGTTTAGGGTTTAAGGATTAAGGGTTAAGGGTAGAGGGTTTAGGATTTAGGGATTACGATTTACAGTTTAAGGGTAAATGGTGTAGGGTAGAGAGAGAGAGGGGGGTTGAGGGTAAAGGGTAGATGGTTAAGGGTAGGGGGTAGAAGGTTTAGGGGTTTAGTGTTTAGGGTTTAAGGGTTAAGGGTATAGGGTTTATGGTTTAAGGGTAGAGGGTTTAAGGGTTTAGGGTGGATGGAAGAGGGTTTAAGGGTTAAGGGTATAGTGTATAGGGTTTAGGGTTTAGGGTTTACAATTTAAGGGATGAGGGTTGAGGGTTGAGGGTAGAGGGTAGATAGTTTAAGGGTTTAGGGTTTAACTTGGTTAATGGTTGAGGGTTTTAGGGGGGTTGAGGGTAGAGGGTAGAGGGTAGAGGGTTTAAGGTTTAGGGTTTAGGGTTTATAGTTTAAGGGGATAGGGTTTAACCTAGTTAAGGGTAGATGGTTGAGGGTTCATTGTTTAGGGTTGAAGGGTTGAGGGTTGAGGGTAAAGGGTAAAGGTTTTAGGGTTTAGGGTTTAGGGATTAAGGGTTTAGGGTTTAGGGATTAAAGTTTACAGTTTAAGGGTAGAGGGTGTAGGATTGAGGGTTGAGGTTGAGGGTTTAGGGAGTTTAATGGTAGAGCAGTTGCTTTGGTTAGGGTTGAGGCTTGAGGCTTGAGGGTGGAGGTAGAGTTTTGGGATTAAGGGGTTAAGGGTAGAGGTTTAGGAGTTTAGGGATTATGGTTTCAGTTTAAGGGTAGAGGGTGTAGGGTTGAGAGAGAGGGAGTAAGGGTAGAGGTAAGAGTTTTAGGGTTTAGGGTTTAGAGGTTTTAAGGGTTTGGAGGGGTTTTACAATTTAAGGGTAGAGCGTAGAGGGTTAAGGGTAGAGGGTAGAGGGCTTAGGGGTTTAGGGTTTTGGTTTAAGGGTTTAAGGGTTTAGGGTTTAAGGGTTGAGGGATTAAGGGTTGAGGGTTGAGGGATTAGGGTAGAGAGTTTAGTTGGGTTTAAAAGGGTTTAAGAGTTGAGGGTAGAGGGTTGAGGATTAGGGTAAAAAAGAGTTTAGTTGGGTTTAAAATGTTTTAAGGGTTGAGGGTAGAGGGTATTGGGTTGAAAGGTAGAGGGTATTGTGTTGAGGGTAGAGGTAAGGGTTTGTTTTAAAGGTTTTAGGGTTGATGGTTTAGGTCTCCCATCCCTATATCTCCCACTCCCTCTCTCTCCCACCCCATCTCTCAGGCCTTCCCCCCACCATAACTGAATAAATCTCTCCCTCTCAAGTCTCTCTCTCTCAGGTCTCACTCCCTTCCACGCTACCTAGACTAATCTGTGTCACTCCAATGCACTCTCTCACACTCCCTCTCTATTAGGTCTCACTTACCTCCCACCCTACATAGAAAAATATATTTCAATCCAACCCCCTCTTCCACACTCCCTCTCTCTCTCTCCCCCCCTTTGGTCTTTTTATATCTCTCAGGTCTCATCCCTCCTTATCCATCTCTCGTTGTTAGGTATTTCTCCCCACTATAACTGGATAAATCTATATGGATCCCTCTCAAGCCTCTATCACTCTTAGGTCTTAGTCACTACCACACTACCTAGGCTAATCTCTCTCTCTATCTCAAGTCTCACTCCCTTTGTCTCTATGGAAGGTGTGTTGGGAGACTGAAATCACTAAGAGGGGGGGTGAATCAGTGATTTATGAAAGTCACAATTTGTTTTTAAAAATAATAATTTATGTTTTCTTTTGACCAAAGAGAGCAGATGATAGTGTGCGAAGCAAACTTGACTTTTAAATCAAAACACCAAATGACAGTTCAAAGAACAAGTTTGAATTGTGCATGAACATTATTTTATTTGCATGAACCATGAATTAAACATGAAACATTAACAGAGGTGAAACTTAACACTTTCACATGTATCAGAGCTCACTCAAAATCAAAACCTTTTATGCATGAAATTTGCATTGACAAATATGAAAGACTGATAATTGTACATTTGATAATATATTAAGATCGGACTGATAATAAAAAGATCACACACATAAAATCACCACATAACACAAAATTTGTCTTGAGTGGAAAAAACCTCTTGGGGAATAAAAAACCACTCAAAAAATCTTTCCTTTATTCACTTAGAGCACCAACTCCACAAAATTCAGAAGCACTAACTTCATAAAACCAGGAGCACCAACTCCTTTACAATGTAAAAACAATACAGTATTCTATCAAAACCCTAGAAGTACAGATTTTAAAACTCTAGAATTTCAATAGAAGACTATGTATATATATTTCAATAAGCACACTGAAGAAGAATGTTGTATAAAATTGACAACATCTTCTTTTACAAAGTATATGAGATTCAATGATTTTTAATGTAAACCTAGTTTCTTGTCATTGTAAAGATAAAAATCTGATGTTTCACAAGAGCTTTTTCACTTCTTCTCAGTAACCCTAGAAATACAACAAAACCTTCTTAAATAAATGCATAAGCATCTCTGTAGATAGGTTTGTAACTGTAAGAACAATCTCCAGATGAGACTCCAGAAACCCTAATGGGATTTTAAATCATGATCATCAAAAGATTAAGCATTTTAACAAAAGCCTTAACAACATAACCCATAAGGGTTTGTAATAGTTTTGACCAACTATCAAATAACTGAGAAACAAAATGTTATCTTGTGCATAAAACAAATTCCTTTCATATTTTTTTTTAAAAAAAAAAAAAAGATCCTTTTAATACCCTTAACAATTGTTTTAGCAAGAAAATTTCAATGCAAAACTTAAAGTATGTGATAGTTTTTCCTTTACCTATTCACGGTGGGAGAAAAAGAAACAAATACCATAAATTTCTGTTGAAGACCATCATAACTTCCCAGCAAGAAGTCAAGTCCAACTTCCACAGTTGCATACATACTAGCTCATAGCTAGTATTCCAATTTCGAAACCAGAATGACAAAAATTCCAAACCATTCTTACTACTAGTAAGCTCCAAGAAAAAAAAAACATAAATCCTCAATTTATCAGCTGAGAGAAGACACCAAAACCTGTAAACTATCATGCTATCCATGGTGACTAGGGTCCTAAACCCTTCAACAGTAATATTTCCCTAAAAATTCTTTCTTTCAAGTCTATCGAGGACTTTATCAAACACAATGATGATTTGAAGTCTGAAGGAAATCAAACAAAATGATTAATAAACCATTATTATGTTTTTAAATATGATGATAAGTCTTCAAATGCTGACAAAAACATTCCAACTATTCACTACCAATGCCAAGTCACAATATAGTGATGTCACATGTGTGGCAAGTCCCATACAACCCGATTTAGACTCAAAATATTGATCAACTATATTTGATCCTTCATATCATTGCTAAGAGTTTTAAAAATTCTATTTCATTGAAATCAACCAATGCCTTTTTCTCATGCTTAGAATACTCAATACTCTTTAGGAGTATAAATTAAACAAAATATTTTTACAAGAAATGCCAATGGTGTAAACACCTTTTCAAATGTTCATGCCAATTGAAGTCAATAATAAACCAAGGCAAGTTGCTCGATGCCATATATGATCTATCAAAAAAAACTAAAGCCTTATTAGGATGATCCCAAAACCTTATTAATGTCACCGCTGGATATGAATTTTAATAAAGTCATCTTCCTTTGATAATATGAAATGTAATGAGACTGATCCATATTCCAGGTTCACAATATAAACCATTGACACAATTATATTGCCAAAGCCATATGCCATGATGATATGTAATATAAGCAATATGCCATGATGAAATTGTGTATAATCAAAAGAGTATAACAACCATTGTCACCTTAGCTAATTAGTATAAAACTTGTCAAATGCAATGACCACAAAGATGTCCTAATAATCAATACTGTCAGCATCAACGTAAAAAAAAATTGATGTAACAATCAGATCAATACATCAATAGGTGAACATCATACACTATCCAAAACCTATAATTGCATGCCATGAACCATGGGAAAATACCATGTAGAACAACTATAGTCATCATGTGTGCCATACCAAATGTCAATCCTTGTTATCATGCCTAATCACCTTAAATAATCAATCTGAGACACTTCAAGTGCAAAGACCACATTGATGTCAATGATGTCAATGCAACTAAACTGAGCCAAAAATCGTCTCAAGAACTCAGATGTGAACACCATTATACAAGTCAAGTATAAATATCATGACTGCCTTAAAAACAATATAGTAGTGCAATAATGAATAATGCACTAACATATCATTCAAAGACAAACTGATAATGAGCAATTGTTTATACCCATGACTTCAAAGACAAATTGATAACAAGCAACTAAATATACTTGTGACTTGTAACCTTGAAGAAACAAACTGAAAAACATTCACCAACCACATGAGAACCAATATGCATATCATGTATCAACCAATCTGAGAATGCATCTTGTCAAAGAACTAGTTTTGTCATCAAAGACAAACTAAAAAAAAATGAGAGCCAACAAGGTGAAGATTTCAAAACTACACATTTATTTGGCGAGCGCCAAATGTATTTTACCTTGAAATGGTAAAATAAGGGTTGAACCTGTGATTCAGATCCACATGCTTCTATATTTGTTTGGTTCAACACTTTATCCAATTCAGAAATTCCTTTTTTATGCAATTGACTCCATGTTGTACCAATCTATGCTTGATCCATCACCTTTTTAACACCAATCTGCATGCTAGACAATGTAGAAGAAGACATTTTGAAATTTCTACATCATTTTACATTATCTCAGGTAATATATTGATTTTGGTAATATTAAAATGTTTATATTTAGTATATTTGTTTGTTTTTGACAATATAAACTAAATTCCTTTAATGATTTTAATAATCATAACAATTGCACATAGAATTTAACATTGAATTAGATGGGAGTTGCATAAAAAAAATTAATTTTTATGAGTTTGAAGAACAAAAAAATGAAAAAAATGACATTTACTTAACACAAATTCACTTAAGAAAAATTTACTTTTAACACAAATTTACTTATGAATTTTGTTTGCATTGCTTATAGTAGTCCACTTCCAGCATGGCTAGTGGAATTCACTCTATTTCATTTTAGGTAGATGTTTATATTGAGTTTTTTTGTTTTTTTTTCACAACTTTTAGACCATTCATTTGATGATTTTATTAATCTTCATTGTTACACATAGAATTGAACATTAAATTCATTATTACTGATGGTTGTGGGAAAAGAATGATTTTCAACTAATTTGGAAAACATAAGAGCTTTCATCAATGTTAATGTGAAAGTTTCCATTAATTTTTTTGTGCCATAAAAAAATCACCTTCATCATGTGCTTAGATAATTTCAAGTGACTCAAGACATAGTTGGTTTAATGCAAGTTTACATTCATTCATACCATTTACCGTTCTAAGAAAAAAAAGGGAAAATAAGCACAAGATTATCTAGTTTCCAAAGGTGGCAACAACTTATACCCTAGGTTTGACACAAGTCTTTGCTAGTAAGAGCTTTTCCACACACCAAATACTCTCCTCAAACCTTTCTTAACATTGATCAACACTTACATGAAACAATTTTGTATAAATCTGATGTCAAACAGGGAAGTAACTTGTCTCCAACCTCAAACTAAACCAATTCAAACCCTCTTTCAGATTTTACTACCTTTCCTTTCCTATCTTCCACAAACTCACCTATTCTTCCTTGCAGGTTTTCAATAGAGGTTTCTTGACCTCAAAACACCATTAGGTTTCTTTGGAACAACTTTGACAAAACAAATCACCTATGTTGTCTTAGACCACAAATTAGGTCACTTTAACAAAGGGGCCCTATTGGAAACTCCCCCTCAAGCCCAAAACTCAATGGGGAAGCAACAAACAGTCAACAAAACCTCCAGTTTCACCATTTATTTGTAGTGACACACTTTACAAGACATGGAAACAAGAAACCCTCATTTTAGGCAATTTACATGGGGTTTTATTGAAAAACTACATCCCAAACCTTCTCCATCCCATCCACCACTTCAAACACCCTTAATTATGTCTGCATATGCTTATAAGTTCATTCACCAAACCCTAGTTTAAAACCTCCATTTTCAGCAAAATTTACACAAAAACATTTAGGACAGAAACACAAAAATCCTTCAAACATCTTCCTTGCTCCAATAAACCATGTACACACCTAAATCATGCCCTACTGAGCCATTCCACCAAGTTACAAAACAAAATAGTTGGTGGAATGGCTTAAAATGTCATTTTCATACACTCAAAACCCTTAAAATAGGGTATACAAACCGGTCCTCTATAGTTTGTCTCTAAAATGCACAAAAATAATTGAAATCAATCCAAACCAAGTCTAAAATGGTGTTAGGCCTGCTGCCCACAAGATTCACTCCATGAAAGATCAAAAATTTATTGTACGTAACCATAAAGATCAAAATTACATGCCAACCTCTCCCTTCAAGTTCACAAGAATTTTTTAAAGGTTCTCTAACCACATTCAATAGTTATAACTACTTTTCAAACCCAAATGACTGTTGGGTTTCCCTCTTTAAAACTTTTACATTTTTTACAATTTTTATAATTTTGACACAATTGACCCCTAACTCACTCTAACCACCCCAAAAAATTAGAAGTGGTCTAATTAGACCTTATTCAACCTTAGAACATGAATCCAAACAATAAAAATACCATTTTAGCCTCCTTGACAACTTTTGTCTAAATTGACAACTTTTTGACATGATTTGCAACTTTTACATTTGTTGCCCAAAATGTCTCAAATAACCACAAAATGCAATGTAATCAGCGGTATGGATATGTTTGAAAAAATGAATTACAAGTAAATTCCTTGTGGTATGGAGGTAGATGTATGTATAAAAAATGTTGTAGCATATAGACATGTTCGATAATTCCAAACAACTCACTGCCTTCTTTCATAAAATGCTTTGGCGTGTTCAATAAAATGCAATGTAATCAACATTATCAATATGTTTCATAAAATGAATTACTTAATTTTGATCTATGTGTGATTTTGAACATGTAGCATTCAACATCATGTCAAGGAAATGACCAAAGCCTCTAACATTGGAAGAACGTGTAGTAAAAAATGCAAGGAGAAGAGAATCAAAAATTGCAGCTCGTGAAGTAAATGAATTGCAACCCATAGAACTAGAAATTCTTGTGCAATCTAAGAGAGATGTACAATTGGAAAAACAAAGGGCACGAATGAAAAAAGTTCGTGGAAGGACACAAATGGATCCCCAAGTTGGAGGCACATCATCAACCATAGGTGAAGTTCAATGCACATCTCTAGTTGAAGACACACCAACAACAACACGTGGTCTTCCAAGTACATCAGAAATTACATCTGCATTTGGAGACACACCATCAACAACATTTCATTTCAAAAGTACATCAGCAAACATGCCTCTATTTGAAGTCACTCCACAAACGACATCTCAAGTTGGAGGTACAACATCGTTTACATGTCATTCTCAAGGTATGTCATCAATTGCACCTCCGATTGAAGGTATGTGATCTATCCCAGATGTTGTTGAAATTCCTAACGTTGACACAAATTTACATTTGAGAACTCCTCCTAGAGTTTTACGTAGAAAACCTATATTTTTGATTGATATTGATTCCAATTTTTTGAAATGGATGCCTAATAAGATGTCAAAATGTACATGTCAAAGATATGCACAAAGGATATGGAGTTTATTTTTTGAGAAGCTAAGTGAGGGTGGAAGATGCCAACTATTTGTTGAAATGATGAGGCAACTCAAATTTAGGATCACCATGAATGCTCTTGGGCTGCGAGTTTTGAATGACTCAAGTGAAAATTCCATAGTAAAGAACTTGATGAGTGCAGACGAGAGTGTGGGTTCTACCTCACGGACAAAGGATAGTTGTACCACAAGACATGTGATGACAACAACACTATTAAGTAGTCAAACAAGGAACAACGTGAAATTTACAAAGACAAGTAAGTCTTTGAAAATAAGTAGATCATCTCTAATGAGAGCCAAAGGAAGGCGTGAAAGATTGGAGGATCCAAATAGAAATGAGCTATGGGAATTCTCAGGTAGAGTGCCACGAAAAGATAAAAGAATTGCTCAAGGCTTGAGATCTTTAATAGTAGATTATTGGAAGGATAAAACAAGCACCTCTCCTAATCAAATAGATGTTGTAAGAAGGAGAATTGGTAGTAAAATCTGTGAGCCACATCCAAAGCATTATTTGGATACCACTCAAACCCAATTTTTTGCTGATTTTGTACAAAAGTTTCTTGAAATTAAAATATGTCAAAGGTATTTTGTAATGCTAAAGCCTTTTTATGTCAAAATAAATCACACACACACTACTTGTTGTTGTAGAGTACATATTGAGTTTTCTAACCATTATGATGTTTATTGACGTATATGTGTAGATATGCATATAATTGACAATGTTTTGCAGGAATGTAACATAAGACCTCCACCTAAATCCTCAAGGGAATTCTTATCTTCCATTATGGTCAATTTTTTTACAAGTCATGTTTGGATGGCACATGTGATCATTATGGTGGCATGCAACATTTTCCAATTTTCTAACACATGGTTAGTACACACACAATTGGAGACAAAATTGTTGAATTTGGCAAATACAAGATAGTGTCCTATAGTCTAAAAGATGGGAAAGAAGAAAAGAAGTGTGAATTGGTTAGTGATAAGATTCCAGTATATCAGTTTATGGGAATTTTTCATGATCAGGTTGTGTATGAGTATGCAAGGCATACACATAGAGCTCAATGGTTGGACTCATAGTTCAAGTTATGCAAGGACACGTTACCACTTCATAGCATTGTTTTAGTTGTCGACTTCACGGAGAACTACACACTACAACCACAAAATGAGGTGAAATACAACATTCGTTCATGAAAATGATAGTACAAAGGATAACATGAAAGTATTGAGGGAGTATCACTTTTACATCAGTGATGATCACACACATTCTACCGAGTTTGTGCAAGGTTGATTTTAGATGTTCTATGTTGATCTGGATAGCAAGGGCATATCATTCAGTCAAAATATGATATGGTCATATAACTGTACATTGCAATTCAAGAATGCCAAAATGTTTTACTGGTTGAGCAAGATGCATAGGATTAGTGGTGTTCAACATATGCGGAAATTATTAGAGGCTAGGAATGGAAAGGGGGAGCATGATGGAGCAAGTGCATGTATCAAAAGATCCCTAACATGAGAAGAGTTAAAGTACAAAGACAATGTAAAGTTGACAGATGCAAGATCAATTGTTGAGTGGTGCAATCATGCAATGGGTCTAGGTAGCCAAGGTAATTCTTTAGTTACCAAATATTTTCATTTAGTAGATGATACTAACATTGCAAAATATGAGGATTTTTGTACACTAACAGGATCGAGCGAGCTACACTCTTTTAGAAGCTCCAATGTAGGTACATGGACTATCTACATGTGAAAGATGGCATGCTTTTGTTTTGCATGTACACTTCAAGCATGAAATGATTGAGATTCAATAGAATGGGTTGACGAATGGTCTTTAAGAAGTCTAACCCCACTTGACACTTATCATATCCCTAAACCTCTACAAATCATCGAGATGCAATCATCCATTGACTTTGAACATGTATCAGACCTTGTAGAACCAGGTAATATATCTTACAGGTTTTATTTTGATGTTCATTAAATACATATTACAAGATGAACATATCAATGTAGGGCATGTATATGTGGTGATTGTAGATGAAGAAAATGTAGAGGGTATAGATTATTACCTATGTTGTTGTATTGAGGCCAAAAAAAAAATGGAGGCCCCAATTATAGATGGAGAAAACATAGAATATCCTATAGGTTCGGTGGTTGTTACTGGAACATGGCTTAGAAGGTACCCAGTTAAGAATTTTGCTGTTTGGTTGGTTGATGACTTTGACACGCATTGGAAGATTCTTCATTACTCGAACCTTTTCGTCACTCCCAACATTCATTTGATTGAATATAAGGGCAGACCTACAAACAAGAACTTGTGGAAAGTGTGTGAGTTTGACCATGAGGCAATACTTGACACAATAAAGAGTAGAGCAAACCCAAATGGTTCCCTAGATTTATTGGTAAGTATGCACATTGAATTTGTAAAGTCATGATGATCATTTCTTTATTTAAATTGTTTAAGTTTGATTGTATAAGGGTAAATGCAAAATTGAATTAATGTAGATATGCAAAATGATGGTCATATGCTACTCTCTATTTAGTGCAGGGGCACCAAGCTTTGGTGGTTTTCATTGGGGTGATGAAGTCTTTTTTGGCTTGGATAAGGTCATATAGACCATTTATTGATGTAATAAGTCTATTTTAGTGGTTATTAATGAGTTAGAAGGTTTTAGTTGCAAATTTTCTAAATTAGTGCAAAGTGTCATTTTTCAAATTTTGAAGTGCAAGAAATGCATAGTGGAGAAGCTGAATGGTCAAGGAAGGCCAAAGGTCACTTGTGGTGTTGGTTTTCAATAAATTATTAATTAATGGATTTGAATATATGTATGTGAATCATGAATGAAGGAGTGTGTGGAGAAGAGTGGAAGATTTTGTACAAGCATTGATCAATAAAGCTCTATTTTCTTTGTAAATCTGACTTTGTTTTTCTCTTTTTTAGTGTTGTAGTAGTCAATCACATGAGCCTGTACTTAAGGGAATTGAATAAAAGTGTTTTGATTTGGGTAGAGGGATGTGTTAGACACATTTTGTTTTTTTTGGCATTGAAATTCATCTTGTAGGAGTAGGTGTTGAAACACCTCAGGGAGGATGTGTCGAAACACCTAAAGGAGATAAAGAAAAAGATATGCCTAAAGAGGTATGTGTTTATTTTATTTTGTGTTTGGTAAATATGTTCCTATTGCTGAAAATTGTATGCTAACTTGTATCAGTTTGATTTTTTTCTCACATATATAGATTGACATTGCAAAAGTTGACCATATGATTGGTTCTTTGAGAGGGGCATATTCTAGGACTCATTACAATTCAAATTGACGTATATATGAGGTAATCAAGATTTCAATTTTAGAGTTCAATTATAATTCAACGTATATTGATTTTGATGTTAATTATTTGATTTTAAATTATATAATATAACTAATCTCAATTGTGGTTTGAATTTTTCTTGTGCAGTTACTTTTAGAGCCAAAGAGTGCTTCAAAGAGGCTCCACTTTTATGATCCACCAACAGTTTAGGATGAGATAGACATTTTGGCATGTATATTTTGAATAGATATCGAGATGGCATATGCCACATTTTGTAAAACCTTGTTTGAGTTAGCCTTGATGCCATTTTTGTATATGGACATACACTTGATTATTGGATAATTTGATATATAGAAGTTGAGAATCAAAATAATTTGTTTGTCATGTGCATGTTTAAACTGTTTGAAAATTTAATCTTGAGCAATGGTTAAATATCAATGTACAATACAATAAAAAACAATGGTTATATTATATAGACTTTGACAATAAAAAATAATGAATAATGGTTAAATTATATCATATATTGCTTAGTTATATTATGGTTAAATTATATAGTTTAAACAACTTTGAAGACAAGAACAATGGTAAAGTTTAACATTTTAAATTTAAATTTTAAATACACAAATTTCATTGTCTCACACTACATATTTCATATTGCATTATCATTACATATTGAAATTCAAAAAATATCATAGTTTTATGTTGATAAACATGCCAAAGTGATGCAGAGCAGGTTGGAAAACTCTCAACAAACCAACTACCCTTTAATCTTTCTTCTATACACAAAATACCATTGGAAAATCATGACAAGGGTACATAAGCACTAAATCAACAATCATATTCCAATGAAACACTCACCAACACTCACCAACACTCCAAAACTCAAAACCTTCACTTTTGACAAGTTTTAAGGGGGGTTTATTGAAAAAATCACCTCTAGACCTTTCCTCATTGTTTTAATTCCTCAAACACCTTAAAATATGTCTTCCCTTGCTTAATTAACTCTTAAAAAGTGTTGCCCCAAGTGTTTTCCATCACTACCTACTCTTAACCTTCAAATTTCACTCAAAACACACATTCTTAACAAATAGGCATCATGCCCAAACCCCCAAATGGCCACCCCTACTCTTGAAATCATGCACACATGCCCCCTAAACCTAATTATGCCATTCCACTGAGTTACAATAGAATACAATGGGTGGAAAAGACATTTGGTGGAAATTTCCACGCTACCCCTATGGAAAAAGCATGAATTTAGGCCTAGGATGCATAGCTTGAATTAGCAAATTAAAGCAATATTTTGGAAGAAGGTTATAACTTGGTTGTTTTAGTGTTATCAGGTGGAGTTTGATGTGAGAGAAGGTCTGCAAAGGCAGGGTAGGTCATTTGGATGTTTGGGCTTGAAGCCCTAGTTGAACAAAGAGTGAAAATGGGTGAAATTGAGAGGTTTTAAGAAGGAAATGTGTGAGAACTTGGGGGAAGAATAATTTGAAGGTGAATTAAGTTTTTACAAGGTGAAATAAGAGTGTTTGAAAATATTTTGAGGTTGACTGAGGTCTAGAGATGGGTTTTTCAATAAACACCTGCTTATTTGGTGAAAATGATGGTTTCATGAAAGAGGGTCTTAGCAAGCGAGTTTTGACTCAATCGTTGAAGAATTCATGGTTTTGGAGGCAGTTTGAGGACTATCCAATTGTATTTTGAGTGGGAAGCAAGATTGAAGGAGAGTTCCTTGGTTAAAGTGGGCTAATTAGAGCCCCTTTTCGAGCATTCAAGGTCAATTTGATGATATGGTTCCAAAGTAAGTACATGTGATTGTATGATATGTTTAAAATTTCTCTAATGGGTACTTGAAATGGTAGTTTTTTTGTGGCTTTGAGTGGTCTCTTGAAAGTTGTGAGAGGAAAACCTAGGTTGGACACCTATAAGACTGAACAGTGAAGTTGAGAAGAGTCACCCTTGTTAGGTTTTGAAGGTTGGAAGTTTGATTTCTTCAAGTAAATTTGAGTTTGGATAGTTGTGGAACTCCCTTTCATTGCATCACAAAGAACCTTATTCATGACAAAAAATATTAAGACACCCTAAAAACTGACTGGTGTAGCGGCACTAAGAGCATTTTATGCAAATGTTGACAATTGAGGTCTTTTGGGTGCTTAGGGGTATTTGAGTCTTTTTTTTCAAAAAATAAGGTCATTTAGACTATTTTATGATGTAAGGAGCCCTTTTATAGGTCTTTAGGTGGTTGGAAGGTCTAAGTTGCAAAATATTGCAAAAAATGCAAAGTTATGTAAAAGTTGTCAAAATTGCAACTTATTGTCAAATAGTGGAAGTTCAAGAGTCATCTTGTTGTAGTTCATGGAAACATAGCTGAAATTTGTTTAGTCATGTTTAGGCATGGTCTTCTTTCACACCGAACATGTGGAATCGCTCTGAGCTATATTCAATCGACAAAATCACTTAAGAGTCCAAAGTGCAAAATGGCTGCAAACTTCAACATGCTCGTATTCAGAAACCGTAACACTTAGAAAATTCTCATATGAGCCCATAGGATCGTTTTGGCCCCCTCTACAATAACCTCTCTTGGTTTTTGCTATCTCGGAATCCTTTTCCCATGGTGGAAAATTCTTGCTTGGGAAAAAAGTTCTCAAATGGAAGTAGTTGAAAGTTGCAAAGTGGTGCAACTTTCATTCTGTAACTTGTGTGACCCAAAAAAATGTTCTGACACACCTGGGTTGGTGCATTTACACTCGGAATGGTCCTCTTTTCCATTGAAACATGCATAATCACTTCGATATACATTCAACCGACAAAATCCCTTAAAAGTCCAAAGTGCAAAATAACTGCAAACTTCAGCATGCTCCTATTCAGACATCATGATGCTTAGAAACTTCTTGTATGAGCCTATGGGATCATGTTGGGCCCCTCTACAATAAAGTCTCTCAAATTTTTCTATTTCAAAGGCCTTACCTGTGGTGGCGAATTCTTGCTTGGGTAAAATGTTGTCAAATATAAGTAGTTGGAAGTTACAAAGTGGTGCAACTTTCCTTCTACAAGTTGTGCGACCAAACAAACTATTCTGACATGTTCGGGTTGGTACATTTACATTAGGGATGGTCCTCTTTTGTACCAAAACACGAAGAATCGCTTCGAGCTACATTCAACTGGAAAAATTCCTTAAGAGTCCAAAGTGCAAAATGGCTGCAAACTTCAACATGCTTGTATTTGAACAATATGATGCTTACAAAATTCTCATCTGAGCCAATGGTATTGTGTTGGGCCCCTCTACAATAACATCTCTCAGTTTTTGCTATCTCGGGGGCCTTTTCTCGTGGTGGCGAATTCTTGCTTAGGGAAAAAGTTGTCAAATGCAAGTAGTTGAAAGTTGCAAAGTGGTGCAACTTTCGTTTTGCAACTCATGTGACCAAATGAATTGTTCCAACACATTTGAGTGGGTATGTTTACGCTAGGCATGGTTCTCTTTCACATTGAAACATGCGGAATTGTTCTGAGCTACATTCAACTGAAATTTTTTTTTTAAGAGTCCAAAGTGCACAATGGCTACAAACTTTTCCATGCTCATATTCAGACATTGTGACGCTTAGAAACTTCTCATCTGAGCCTATGGGATCATGTTAGGCCCCTCTACAATAAAATCTTTTAGTTTTCGCTATCTCGAAGGCCTTTTCCCGTGGTGGAGAATTCTCACTCGCAGAAAAAGTTGTCAAATGTAAGTAGTTGAAAGTTGCAAAGTGGTGCAACTTTCATTCTGCAACTTGTGTGACCAAACAAACTATTCCAACACATTCAGGTGCATACATTTATGCTAGGAATGGTCCTCTTTCACACCAAAACACACAGAATCATTCCAAGCTACATTCAACCGGAAGAATCCCTTAAGAGTCCAAAGTGTAAAATGGCTACAAACTTCAACATGCTCATATTCAGACACCATGATTCTTAGAAACTTCTTGTTTGATCCTATGGGATTGTGTTGGGCTCCTCTACAATAAAATCTCTCAATTTTTTCTATTTCAGAGGCCTTTTCTCATGGCGGCTAATTCTCGCTTGGAGAAAAAGTGGTCAATGCAAGTAGTTGAGTGGGAAAAAATGAATTTTTAGACATTCCACCCATTCTATCCTACTGTAACATGGTGGAATGGAATAATTAGGGGTATGGAACATATGTGCATGGTTTATGGAGTAGGGGAGGTGAGTTGAGTGGTTTGGTGTGATGCCCTAGTTGGCAATTTGATGAGTTTTGGTGAAATTGAGTGGTTTAAGAGTGGAAATGGTTGAAATCCATTGGGGTAGCAGTTTGTGAGGGAATTTTAAGCATGTAAAGGTCTTTTTAAGGATTTTTGGTGCTTCGGAAAGGTGTTATGAGTTGCGGGAATAGAATTTTCAATAAACCCACCCTAAACTTGCTAAAAATGAGGGTTTTGTAAAAGTGGGCTTAAAGGAGTGGTTCTCAGATTAAAGATTGTAAATTTGGAGGTTTTGTGGTCTGCTAAATGACTGTCTATAGTTATTTGGGATGGGAAGATAGTTTGGAGTACAATTTCTTTGAAAATTTGGCCTAATTGGCCAATCAGGTATATCTCCTTGGTGTTTTCCTTTCAAATCAGAACCATTAGGGTTTCAAACACCCATCAAGGTACTCAACAACATACCACAACCACTCAATAGGTTACTTTGATACAACTCTCTCAAATCAAGCTTTTAACACCAACTAGGCCTCAAATTATGATATGATTTAGGATCTATGACAATTGCGTTCAAATGCTTAACATTTACAAATTTTGAATTCCAAATTATTCAAGTGAAATTATCACACTAACATAATTAGATTAACGAAAATAACAAAGTGAATCAGAATAAGAGAGGAGAGAATTGAAAACAGAGTTGATAATGAAGTTTTCCATTGAAAATGACTACGTCTTTAGGTCCTCTCCAAAGAGTGACCGATCTGATGAATCTCCAGAAAATGATTACAACATCTTCCACTTGGAAATATTCTCACAATTCTCCCAAGTACAAAACTTACTTCATAGAAAAACCTCCCCTTACAATGCCAAATATCCCCTTTTATACACAAAAATTACCCAATATGGGTCATAACCATGGGATTTGTACAATCTCCCATTTACAAATAATAATCTTCACAATATCCCTATATACAGAGATAATCCTTCAAAAATCCCCCTTTACAATATGAAATATTTGAAAATCTCACATAATCCTCCTTTAATATCCTTTCAAAAATTCTAATCCCCTTATTATTTCCTAAAAAATCTCTTTAATAATCTTTAATATATTAAAGCCCCTTTTAATTTTATCAATTGAGCTTCTGAAAGATACTTTTAATCTTACGAGATTGTGGTTATTTAATTATAGGGTTTGATTTTTAAAATTATGGGAGAAATTAGTTTTTGGGAGTTATCAAAATAAAGTTGTCTCCCTTTCAAATCGCCTAAAAATCTACTAGTGCAATGGTTAAGGTGCTTGCATGGAAGTTGGGTGGTTGAGGATTCAAATCTCTAGACCACTTTTTAAGGGGATTTGCATTTAATACTGCTTTAAATAAGTTATGTTCCCTTTATATATTCGAGGATCTAGCTTCGCTTAATGGTAAAGGACACAATTAGTGTGTAGGAGGTTGGGGGTTCAAATCTCCCCAACCCATTTTTTCTAAAGGAGATAGCAACAACCATCCATTGCCAAGGTGCCACGTGGCATCCAAGCATTGGACCATGTGGCACCTTATTACTCACCTTCAACTTGCCATGTGTTAGCATAACACAGGTCCATGTAGTGCCACGTGTCAACATGACTGGCCCATTCCATGCAACGTGTCGCACAAAGAGGGTACCACATGTCAATGTACCAGTGGTCCATCTTGCTGACTGAGCATGCTGGTTGTACGCTGATGTCATCAATCAACTGTAAACTTTGACCATCTGTATCTCGAGCATATGACCTCTATTTTGCATGAAACGAATGTCGTCCGAAAGCTCTCGATGAGACCTTCGTGATGAGATCATTGTTGACCACTTTAGGTGATTGTAAATTTTGAGCTTTTTCATTGGCCTGAGCCTTGAGTTGACCAAGGTTTGACTGAGCATAACTTGGGCTCCGTAGCTCTGTTTGACTTCGTTCAAGTTGTGTTGGAGTCAGAAGTTTGGCCACTTCCTAATGATGTTGATTCTAGAGAGAAATGATAAAGGGTATGTGCAGGATCATGATGGGCCAAAAAGTGGCAATATGATGGGTATGTGGCTGACAATTTTTTTTTACCCAAAATTGATGAAACGAAAAGGGATTTTAAAGGAGATTCTCATATTTCCACCAATATAAATTATACTTTACTTTGAATTTAATAAGTTATTATTATTCATTTTCTATTAAAATTACGAATAAAGTCCTGATTGATAGACTGATTGAAAAATGTCTATAGCTTTCAAATAGTATCACATTTTTTGAATCCAAAACATGTGTCACATTCTATGATTCACATACTATAGGATTCAAAAAATAAAAATTGATTTTCATGAAGTTTTGACCAAGTTAAGGTGGTTAGACATACGAGTTTTTATATTTTTTAAAAGTTGTAATAAAAAATTCATAATTAATTATTTATTTGGAAAAAAATTACAAAAAAATATGCATCACATCAGGACATGAGTCCTCTACTTATATCTAAAATCTTATAAAAAATATTATCATTTTATTGTGGTTAGGGTGGTCAGACACCTACTTCTTATTTTTCCTTGAAATTTAAGTACTACTACATTGAAATTTCAAATTTTCACCAAATAGATCTTTTTTTTAAACAAACCTAGTAGTTTAGAAACTACATTCAATTTGCTACAGATTCTATTCTTACATATTTTTAAAATAATATATATAACTTATTCAAATTTTTACATCAAGTTGCCTAACTATGATTTTTTTGATTTTTTTGCCACTTAAGGGCCTATTTTTTCCATGATGATCCTGCACATACCCTAAACTTCAATTATTGTTAAAAATCCTCTAGATTAGTCCTCCCCACTAGAGAACTTTTGGACCTCCAAAAGTGACATCTATTCATAAATTTAGTGAGGACTTGACCTCCCCACTTGTCCTATACCATCCGTACATCTGTATACCTGGCTCACAACCATAATTAAGACTGCAACAATATTGTTGAACAAAAACATTATTCTATCACTTCCATAAGCAACTACATCATCTGTCATAGCCACTAACCAACAAAAATTGACTAGCATCAAGTTGTACAATAATGCAGATATGAAAGAGAATAAATCAACAACATATCAATCTTTCACAATAGAAACATTTTTAACTAAGGGACCATCAATTCTTTCATTCACCATTCCCTCATCTTATATTGTTGGTGCATCTTGCAACATCTGACCCTGATTAGCTAATTCAAGTTTATGTCTAGAACCACTTGAACTGATAGACATAAGAGTCAAATATTTACTTGCATTAATTACCCTCTTTAATTGCACTATTTTTGCAAAAGAACGATTAGTCTTAATCATGTGAGAATGTACAATATACTGTATGCCATCTTTAAACAAATGATAATGATTATTTTCCCTATAGAAAATAGCTTTTTGATCATATAAATAAGGGCTACCTAGCACTATCCCATAGATATCCAATGGAACCACATCAAATTTTACTTCATCCACAAACTTACTAGTGATTGTGAATCTCAAAATGCATTGTCTTGTTACTTGCAATTTATCATTCTCGCAAATCCAGCCTATTGGATAAGGTTTCTTATGCAGTGTAGTTTTCAATCCCAAGTTTCTTACAACATCTTCATAATTAAGTTAACTTGAGAACCACTATCTATGAGTGCATCAATTTTAATGTTATTAGCAACAACCCTTAAATGAAACAACTCATTCCTTTTCTTATCTTCAAAGACATCATTAACTTTAGAAGTAGAAGCACAACTATCAAAGGAAACACTGGAAATAGGATCTTTACCTTTCAAACCCATAGTTGTTATCTTAGTTTCATCATCAGAATTGGAACCAAGATCCATAACAACATTTGTGGCTTTCTGCTTACCTTTATGTTTCTAATTATGTTTCTAAGCCCACTTAGGCTTCAATTCTGGATGCAACTTCCAACATTGATCTTCATCATGACCCTTCTTGTCATAATGAGAGAAAGAAAGCTTGTCATCCTTCTTGATTGTAGTTGTCTTCTTTCCTTTTCCTGTCTCTGTAACCTTAGATGATTTCTTTACAGAGTTATCATTATCATACTTATCAATAAAAGAACCTTTTCCTCTTAACTCTAAATGTGTAGCTTGGACACAAACTTCATCCAAATTACTAGGGTTCAAGACCAAAATAGAATGTCTGAGATATGAGTGAAGACCTCCTACATGTACTTTAACAAAGTATCCTAGGTGTAAAAAGGTACATTTAATGCAATAGCCTTCTTTCTGAATTCATGGGTGTACTCTTGGACAGTTTGACCTTTCCCTTGTTTAAACACTTGCCAATTCATCATTAATTGCTGCATGTGACCTAAGAGATAGAATTGCTTTTTAAGAGCACTAACAAATTTTGTCCAGGTTAAATTGACTCTACCATGCTGTGAAATTTCTTCTCTAGTCCTACTCTCCCACTAGGTAAGAGATGTACCTCTCAACTAAAGAGTAGCTAACTGGATCCTAGAAGCATCATCAAAGAGGGTTTGGACTCTACAATAAACTTCTACTTGCTGAATCCAGTCATCTAGTTTTTTAGCATCTAATTTACCACAATACTTAGGTAGTTCAAATTTAACATCCAATTTAATCTTAGACTTATTTACACCCTTAAAAGGATTAGCAGAAAGATAATGTGTAGAAGGAGTAGACGAAGGAGATTTTAGGGGTTCATCACCACCTCCTAGTTGCTTCTTCTTTCCTTTATGGTCTCCATAATCTTCTTGCTTCAATGCATTATCTTCTTCAAGTTTTATGCATTCTTCCATTTCTTTGAGAAGCATCTCCAACACAACTCTCATTTCGAGAAGGCTCTTCGAAAATCCTACTCATTGAGTTCTTCAGGTACCTCCATTCTAGACACAAACATTTTCAAAAAAATTCTTCATTTCCCGATCTCAGGATTATATTCCTCAAGCTTGCCTTCGCCCTTCTGAATCCTGGATCTTGTTAGCATTCACAACAAATATGCAATACTAGTCACCAAATGCTCTGATACTAATTTGATTTGATTTAGGATCTATGACAATTGCATTCAAATGCTTAACGTTTACAAATTTTGAAATCCAAATTATTCAAGTGAAATTATCACACTAACACAATTAAATTAACAAAAATAACAAAGTGAATTAGAACAAGAGAGAAGAGAAAATTGCAAACAGAGTTGATAACAAAGTTCACCATTGAAAATGATTGTCTCTGGGTCCTCTCCAAAGAGCGACCGATCTGATTAATCTCCAGAAAATTATTACAAGATCTTTCACTTGGAAATCTTCTCACAATTCTCCCAAGTACAAAACTTACTTCACAAAAAATATGTCCCCTTACAATGCCAAATATCCCCTTTTTATACACAAAAATTACCCAATATGGGTCATAACCATGGGATTTGTACAATCTCCCATTTACAAATAATAATCTTCATAATATCCTTATTTACAGAGATAATCCTTCAAAAATCCCCCTATACAATATGAAATATTTGAAAATCTCACATAATCCTCCTTTAATATCCTTTCAAAAATTCTAATCCCCTTATTATTTCCTTAAAAATATTTTTAATAATTTTTAATATATTAAAGCCCCTTTTAATTTTATCAATCAGGCTTTTAAAAGATACTTTTAATCTTATGAGATTGTGGTTATTTAATTATAGGGGTTGATTTTTAAAATTATGGGAGAAATTAGTTTTTGGGAGTTATCAAAACAAAGTTGTCTCCCTTTCAAATCACCTAAAAATATGCTAGTGCAATGGTTAAGGCACTTGCATGGAAGTTGGGTGGTTGAGGGTTCAAATCTTTTGACCACTTTTTAAGGGGATTTGCATTTAATACTACTTTAAATAAGGTATGTTCCCTTTATATCTTTGAGGATCTAGCTTGGCTTAATGGTAAAGAACAAAATTAGTGTGTAGAAGGTTGGGGGTTCGAATCTCCCCAACCCATTTTTTCTGAAGGAGATAGAAAAAACCATCCACTACCAAGGTGCCATGTGGCGTCCAACCATTGGACCACATGGCACCATATTACTCACCTTCAACTTGCCATGTGTCAACATAACACAGGTCTATGTAGTGCCATATGTCAACATATGACTGGTCCACACCATGCAATGTGTCGCACCAAGAGGGTGCCACATGTCAATGTACCAGTGGCCCATCTCGCTGACTGAGCATGCTGACTGTACGTTGATGTCATCAATCAACTGTAAACTTTGACCATCTGTATCTTGAGCATATGACCTCCATTTTGTGTGAAATGAACATCGTCAAAATAATCTCGACGAGCCCTTCGTGATGAGACCAATGTTGACCACTTTTTGTGATTGTGAATTTTGACCTTTTTCATTGACCTGAGCCCTGAGTTGACCAAGGTTTGACCAAGCATAACTCGGGCTCTGTAGCTTTGTTTGACTCTGTTCAAATTGTGTTGGAGTCAAAATTTTGGCCACTTCCTAATGATGCTAATTCTGGAGAGAAATGAGAAACTTCAATTTTTGGTGAAGATCCTTCAGATCAAATTAGGTCACTTTTACAAAGGGAGTCTACCTTAAACTTTCCCTTTCAGTCAAAATTCAGTTGGGCAGCTCTCTATGGGTTACCAAACCAAATATTCCACAATTTATTCTTAGACATCCACCCTCCAATATACCTAAACTCAAAACCCTCTTTTATAGCCAAAAATCAAGGGTTTTAATGGAAATCACATTTCCAGACCTCAATCAAACTTGCCACCACCTCAAACAAATCTAAAAACCTCTTCACATACTCAATTCAACAAGAAAAAATGCTTCCCAAACCTATTTCACTCATTACCATATCAAAACCTCTCTTTTTCACTTGGGAAAGACAATTTTCCACTCTAGGGATTCATGCCCAACACATTTTTAGGCCTCCCTTGCACTCTCTCAACATTCTCTCACTTTTTTATTGATATTGCAGTCCCATTCCACAAGTTACAAGACCCATAAAAAGTGGAATGGGTCAAGTTTACATTTTAAAGGCTACAAGCCCTTAAAACAGGGTATAAAACTAGTCACAAAGAATTTTCTCAAACTTACACCGAATCCACTATTGGATGCTCAAATCAAATGTAATAAGTGGCCAAGTCACATCTTAAAAGGAATTCAAAACATATTTAGAACATTGTGAAGTTGTACGGGCCATACAGTCACTCCAAACTTAGAAAATATAGAAAAAGTGGAGAAAAATAGAGTATTATTAATGTTCCAATCTTCCAAATCTTCAAAAATACAACTTAATTGTCCTAATGCCTAAAAATTCCTTTTAAAATGTTATGATCATTTTCCTTCCTTAAAAATGCAATTTTGCAACTTTTTATCAACTTTACATCTTTTTTCAATATTTTGTACTTTTTGCAAACTTGACTTTCTAAACACCTAGCTATCAACTAAAATGACACATTACAATAAAAAATGGTCTCATTGACCTTATTTTAGATAAAATAACTCAAAACCTAAAGCCTACTCCTCAAAACCTTGAATTGACAGCTTCTATTCAATGGTCCTCTTGCACCAAAAATTGTGGTAGCATAGAAAAGGCAGTGAACTCTTTGAAAAAATACCTCAAAAAAATGAGGTCTCATAGTGATGGAATGCCATGACAATCAAAATAAATTTGATTTTCATGGCATTCCATCACCTTGAGACCACATTTCTTTGCAGTATCTTTTCAAATAGTTCACTACCTTGTCTATGGATTGTCATGGCATTCCATCACCACATTTATTTGATGCATTTTTTCAAATAGTTCACTTCCTTGTCTATGATATTGCTTACTATTATGCTTTTTATATATTTTGTCCAACCATCCATAGCTTGTTTGAAAGCATTTGTTTTAAGATTTTAGCCATAGCAATAAGGCTGTGAACTGTTTGACAAGATACTTTGGTAGACATGTATGAAAAATGTGGTAACATAGACAAGGCAGTGAACTATTTGAAAAATACCTCAAAGACATTTGGTCTCATAGAATGCCATGATAAGAAAATGCAATTGGCAGTTTCTCCTAGTTATTAGTTATGCAATGTGAAGTAAATGCATAACTGGTTAGGTTGACATTGTAGAAACTATATTGTAATTGAAATTTTGTCATCTATCAGCATCTAGTTATTAGATATGCAATGTGAAGTAATGCTTTGACTTTGAAAGATGTGCAATGCAATGTAATCAACGATTTGAATATAAACTACAAAAATCTATTTTTTATAATTCATTAGTTAAAATATTTATTTTATTTTCTCTTTATATCTCTATATGCTATGGAAATACATTCAATTTTTTAAAAAATAGTTTTTATCTCTTGTTCTACAATTTTTTTACATTTTTTTAAATATGATTTTTTCTTGATTTTTTCAAAAACTCTTATACTTTTGGTTTGTTGATTTTTTCCCCAAAATATTTTTGTTGCTATGCATTGGAAGCATGAAGCATACCCGTGAATACACACAATGTACGTGAAGTATACATGTGAATAAGTGAGGCACAAGTAATTGAAGCATTCCAAAGGATACAAACCACCAAGAATGGAGCTTATTTACATAATACACTTTAGATGGGGCTTATTGAGCAATCAACAGTAATTAATTAAGCATTAGATGTAAACAAAATCCATTCCTACAACATTCAAGCATATAATTTACATGATACGCATGATAACATCATTCAATAATGGCAGTAACAAAGTAAGATTTTCTTTAATCAAAAAGCTGTAAGGCTATACAATTCTATATATTGATAAAAGTATATACAATTATATATCCAAAAAAGCTATGCAGGCTTAGTACAAAGGAGCCATATAGACATAAAATTTCACGTATATATTGATAGTATAAAACATATGTTCCAAAATGCCACATAGTCATACAACAAACGACCCTAATACATAGTCATTTCCCTCTAGGGGGAGGAAATAGATCCTGTTCTGCCTTTGAAATTTAGCTGGATGGAGTGACTATTGGTTCTCTTGTCTTTCGAACAAGCTCGCTAGTCCTCCTCTTTTCACTCTGGACCTTGAACTGATACAATAAAAATTAAAGATGTTAATACTTAGAAATTGAATTATGGAATGACAATTATAACAAAATATAATCACCTACCGCATACATATATTCATCATGCACATTTACAATATTACCATGTCCACGATCTGGAGTGACAACCACCTGTAGCAACCATCAAGATAGAAATTAAACTACATAAAAGTATCGTGAAAATTTTCTATAATAGACCATAAAAGAGTAAATATAATGTCAAATTGACTAATCTATTGCATACCTCTCTCAATGGATTAGAACTGGCTATTGCTACAACATCTCCATGGTCCGTCGTGCCACCAACATCACTAGGGCTATCTAATGTCATCAACTGCAAATGAAACAACATATCTAACATCAATATAAAGAAGTTCAAGTAGTCCCTTTATAACTGTCATAAATGAAAGTGTAAATGGGTGGCCTTAGTTGAGACTACAATATAGTGCTTATAGATCACATAATGGTGAAAGTACTAAGTCCACTGGGATAGTCCAAACTCTTGCAAATGCCAAAGTTCAGTGCTCATTGAGATTTGTATTGCATATGTTGATGAACTATTGTTAATGAGGGCATGTTGTCAACATAGTGATAATGCCACAATGAAGTTCACATGAATGAAGTGAGGATTACTATATTACTTGTAGCTTTAAAAGGGATAATGGAACATACGATGAATTATGATGTGTCTAGGGTTTTACTATAGCACATGAAGTTGGTTGTTGAGGTGTGCAACAGTAATGGAGAAGACAACTTTGGTCAATACTGAGTGGAAGCAAATTTATTTCTTCTAACGGTGTATAGGATAAAATTTGGATGGAGGTGCTATAGCATCAACGAGATAAAGAGACAAGACCAACAAGGGATAATGGGACATATGGTGAAATAATAGAGGGTATAATGGGATGGGAGTCGAATGCGATAATAGAATATGGGATGGAATAAAATAGATTAATGAGATGGGCTAGGATGGGATAAAAAAATATAGCGTGAACTATTAGAGGTTAGTGGGATGGGATTAGGAGGGAATAAAGGAACATAGTGTGAGTTAGGGAAAGATAATGGGACAAGACCAAGAGGGGATAATGGAACATAAGGTGAAATAAGAGAGGGCTTAATGGGATGGGAATAGAAGGGATTAATGGAACATAGGATGGACTAGTATAGATTGATGGGATGGGCTAGGATGGGATAACAAAATATAGGATGGACAATCAGAGGTTAATGGGATGCAATTAGTAGGGAATAATGCAACATAGGGTGAAATAGGAGGTGTCTAGTGTTTGACTATAATACACGAAGTGCGAAATTGGCATGTGTTTAGCAATAATAGAGAAGATTTATCTAGGATGAAATGTGGATAAAGATGGTATAACATAGAATGGATAAAAGGAACATAGGGGATCATGGAACATCTAGGGTGAAATAATAATGGGTACAATAAGATGAGAGTAGAAGGGCATAATAACAAATAGCATGGACCAGAAGATATTAGTGGGATGGGCTAGGAGGGGATCATGGAAAATAGGGTGAACTATTAAATGTTAATGGGATGGGATTATGAAGGAATAAAGGAACAAAAAGTGAAATAGGAGAACAAAATCAAGGAATACAAATGCAATGTTTGTGTTTCTCATCAAATTTTTAGATTTGTATATGCAAAATTATGAAAACTAGCTAACATTGTTTTACAACACCATTAATGAATAAAGTCTATCTGAGTGAATTGTTTTTGAGGAAATGAATCATGATGTGTGGAGGTCAAAGGTCCACTAGGAAACTATTTGAAATCCAAAGCATGTTATGAGACAAACATTCAAATATAACATTCAACTGTTCAAATGCAATAATAATATCTTTAATACTAGTTGCATACCTATGGACTCATCATCAGAATGAATAAGGGTTTGTAGGAATGGAGCACATCTCATGAATAGTTCGACCTTGAAATTTCATCATATCAAAATTATGGGTATGTGTAGGATCATGATGGGCCAAAAAGTGGCAATACAATGGGTATGTGGCTGACGACTTTTTTTTACCCAAAATTGATGAAATGAAAAGGGTTTTTAAAGGAGATTCTCAGCTTTCCACCAATATCAATTATGCTTTAGTTTGAATTTAATAAGTAATTATTATTCATTTTCTATTCAAATTACGATTAAAGTCAGGTAATTGATAGACTGATTGAAAAACATCTATAGCTTTCAAACGGTATCACATTTTTTGAATTGAAAACATGTATCACATTCTATGTTTCACATACTATAGGATTAAAAAAACAAAAATTGAATTTCATGAAATTTTGACCAAATTAAGGTGGTCAGACATATAGGTTTTTTATATTTTTTAAAAGTTGTAATAAAAAATTCATAATTAATTGTTTACTAAGAAAAAAGTTACAAAAAAATATGCATCACATTGGGACATGAGTCCTGTACTTATATCTAAAATCTTATAAAAAATAATTATCATTTTATTGTGGTTAGGGTGGTTAGATAGACACCTACTTCTTATTTTTTCCTTGAAATTTAAAAGTTTCACCAAATAGTTTTTTTTTTTAAACAAGCTTAGTAGTTTAGAAACTACATTCAATTTGCTACAGATTCTATTCTGACATATTTTTGAAATAATATAGATAACTTATTCAAATTTTTATGTCAAGTTGCCTAACTTTGATTTTTCTTATTTTTTTGCCACTTAAGGGCCTATTTTTTCCATGATGATCCTGCACATACCCTTGTACTAATTTAGTTATTCTTAAATGTCAAAAATATAATTTAATAAACAACATTAAATGAACTTGTTGAATTTTACCTGAGTGTCAATACCGAATGTATCATTCAACAAATCATTTGTGAAAGCCATCGCCTCTGCAGCTGATGTAGGAAGTGTAGCTGCATGACGTGCACTTTGATAATCATACCTGCAAACAATGCCACAAATGCCAAAATGGTGGGGTGGAGCTTGGGGCCTACACGTCTCCTCCACATTAGGCTCTACTAGAGGCCTCACACACTGTAAAATGGTCTGGGTGAGTGAGTCAATCGACTCCAGCGTGTCCACCTCTACACTATCCTTAACAATGGAAGGAACAATGACATGCTCCACCATGGGTCTGGCCAAGGGTCTTGGTGCCAATTGTGGATTATGTCATGCAACAAGTCTATCATGTGTAGAGCCCCCACCTCTACCCTAAAAGTCTAAGATGTCAAAATAGTTTGGCATTTTATTAAGG
The DNA here is from genome assembly GCA_007258455.2 of Sequoia sempervirens. Classification (NCBI taxonomy): domain Eukaryota; kingdom Viridiplantae; phylum Streptophyta; class Pinopsida; order Cupressales; family Cupressaceae; genus Sequoia; species Sequoia sempervirens. The sequence continues at coordinate 361,011,330 of VDFB02000003.1, read as the reverse complement.
ACAAACTCATAATAGAGTTTCCTCAAAAAGTATTGTGGTACCTCATGGTTATTACATGGAGGTTGGTCAAATACCATCCACCACTACTCCCAAAATTTATTTTTAATTATCTCATGGTGGTACCAATGGATGGGGAGCCTCCTGCATGCATGAGACAAAGGTGCATTGGTTCTCGGGTCTATAAATAGGGCACACAAGTCGGCTTTGCTATTTTTTTATTTTTTGAAATCTGCATATGACAAACCACTAGCATAAAATTGTCTCATCTCATGCCTCTTATTTGACCAAAAATTTATTTTCTGGCTCATTTCTCCTACATGAGTTGCAATTGACTTCAATGATTCAACAATCCCTCTCATATAAGGGCGGGTTTCGACATGCTCAGTTAATCTTCCAATTAATTGTTCAATGTCTCTTTTATTGTTTTCAATTTGATTTAGAATATTTTCTTATGTTCCTTGAGAATGCCTATGAATTGATGGAGGCGTTTTAGGTTGTTCTTGTATAGGAGGCTCTTCATGAGGGGGTGATTGTGAATTCTCAATGTTTCGAGGTGGAGATTCATTCCCTAGGAATTAGAACAAATTTTTATTATAAAAACCCATTTCAATCTACATTCTAAATCAAATTCAAAATAAATAGAATAAAAATGCATGCCTCTTCACAATATTCAACCTCTCTGACATGTTGGTGGTATCCTCGTGAAAAATTGCAGGCTAAGGATGCAAATAATGGATGATATTTCATGAGCGTGAGTTGCAGACCTCAAATCCTCCAAACCAAGCCGCAGGTTGAAGTGAAATGAGGGTTTGAAAGGCATTTTTGGGTTTTATTTGACTTTTACATTTGGCGCACACCAAGTTTGGAGCACACAAAATGATTTCAAGCCAAATTTGACATGTACCAAATGGCCAATTTCGGCCTTTTTTTGCAAATTTTTCCAATTTGGCACCAAAATTGTGTCACAAATTGGTACACTTACCGTTATCTAAATTTCATATTTTGAGCCAAGATTTTGAACTTCATTATATGATAGTGAGAGTGTGAGTTTTGCATTATTGATATTTTTGATTCACATTTTCATCATCCACGAGTAGTAATGGAAAAAAAAATATTGGATGAAAATGTTCTAAAATTTGGATTTATATTTATATTTGGATGGAAAATGTGTTAATATTTTTAGCTCAAATTTTGGATTAGTTTGGATTTAGATAAATTGTAATAAAAAATCTTGTCAATCATGAACTTGCTATTACCCTAAAAATTTCTAAAACTTTACCTTTGAATCTAATAAACATTTTTATTATCAAATTTAAAAATCAAACATGTTTGTGAATGATAATTTTAAGATTCTAAAAATATACTTCATTCCTCATCACAGTTTAATACTTAATTATTATGAACATACACTATATTAAACTCCTAATAGACACATATGTTGAAAAACACAAATTTCAAATCATGTGTCATTTTTCAAATTCAAAAATATGTATCATTTTTAAGTTCCATATTTTTTTGACCAAGTTAGACTAGTGATTTTTTTTTTTTTTAATGTTTATTAAAAAAATATTTTAAATAAATTAAATAACAATTTAGTTTAAATAAATTAAATAACAATTTAGTTTAAATAAATTAAATAACAATTTAGTTTAAATAAATTAAATAACAATTTATTTTAAATAAAATAAATAAAAAATTATTTCAAAATGGAGCTCTCACCTACTCCTACTCCCTTACACACCACTTTTTGGGTTTCCCATTTGCCCCAAAATTTTCTCTACAATAGTTCTCATTATGGATATGGATCTAACTCCTTTCTTTCTAGTGGTTGTTGCTTATTTTTTTAACCTCTTGATGTAATTCTCAATGTGACTATTGAAGTCTTGGGTGCCTCTATGTTGCATATTAATCTCATATAGATTCCCTTATTATAGATTATTGGGAGTGTTGGAGGGTTGACACCTAGATTTGGCCCTCCTATGCACCAAACTTTACACAACGATGTCTTTTTGCAAAGAAGTTGGATATACCAAAGGTCAAATATACCACTTCCACTAACTTTATTTGAGTTCTCCCTAGCTTCACAAGTTGATCTCCATGTTTTGGAACCCAATTATCAAGGGATCTATGGAAATATATCCTTATGTAAATGGTTGTTTTTAAAATTACATTTTATTTAAAGGAGGATAATAAAGTTGTGATTGATTTTGGGCCTGGTTGTGAGGGAAACACCTATTATCTTTCAATTATTCTCTTCCATCATTTAATTTCATATGTGAGTCCTTTTTTCTACCAATTTGTGTGAGATTTTCAATCCACCCATATAGTTTCTTAGTCAAATATTTCTATGAGGCCATTGTTGATACTTCGGGCCATTTTGTGTTGGTAGATTCTACTTCTAAAAATTTTGCACACACCACTTATTCCCACATTCTTGTAGACGTTGGTTTTTATAAGGATCTTCTAGTGGAGATCACCTTTATTATTGGGGAGCACCAATGTGAAACATATCTGGATTATGAGGGCCTTTTTTAGGTGTTAATGTTTCTTTTTAATGATACATCTCATTTCTACTTGCTCTTGTTCAAGGAATAAGTCTTTGGGTTCTATTTTATGGTGGAATAATATCTACCATCACATCTTTATTATTCTTGTATCTCTTCCTGACTCAGATTCCCAGTCCTTAGATGCAAGGTTGATCAAGATGTTGATTAACTTGCCACTATAGGGCTAATTTTGAGTGATCATACTCCTATTTGGTAAGAACATTGCAATGAAGCTCCCTTTAGTAGGCTAGTTGTTATGAAATCATGGCAAGGGTTCTTACTTGTCTCTACCATCTACTTTGTGGGGGATTTTTTTCCCCCTTCTCTACCCATTAGTTCTTTGGTTGTGGCTTGTTCTAATCATATGGCCTTTCTAATAGAAACCCCTCCTTTCATTGTTACTCATGTTGGTTGTATCTCCATCAAGTTGGTGGATGTTCATACTACTATGGGTTTTTCCCTTAAGGTAAATGTTGTTGATTCATGAACTATGCTTCAGAGGAGTAGATGCAACCCTCATCTAGTTGTTTCAAACTATAATAAGTGCAAGACTATTAGATAGGTGTTGATCATGTAGTTGTGGATATTTGGGTTTTTAGAGATTTTATTTGATCATGCTATTGTTGTATCATTTATCTTCATTATTCCGTTGTTTGGTTTGTCTTGCTATGCATTGGGTAGTGGTTGATTATGTTTGGATTGATGCTTTTCACTATTATTTAAGTTTTGATTCCCTTGTAAAAGTATGTTTAATGGTTTCTACTTTGTTTATTTAGGTTTTAGGATCCCATTGAAATGTATTTACCATTTAATAAATAAAAAATTATTGACAAAAATTAGAAAAATATGTATTGCATCTTGTAAGAGCATTATATTTTCAAGGGTCAAATACCTTCATAACATTTATATAAAAAATATTTAATATAAGGTATATTTATCTTATTCTACAAATGTCCAAAATGGCACTATCAAAACCCTATTCACATACTAAGTAATTTAATAATTTTATTTTATTAATTATTAATTTTTTATAGTTATTTTAATAAGGTCTAATCAACTATTTTATGTGTATTTCCCATCCTCTCACTATATTCAAGGAGAGTTCCATTAGGGTATTTGTTATTAAACAAGATAAAGACTATGAAATTGATAAATTATTACATTGGATACAAGGACTTCTAGAGACCACTTCGAAGATAAGTGAATGTTTTGTCTTCCATAGATGCCCCATTGAAAATGAGAAACATTTTTTTTGCATTTTGTCCCTTTTAATTATTTTGAGTGTCTTCCTTAATCTTTTCTTTAAATTAGTAATTCTACCTTGTCAGGATTTGTGGGAAAAGTAAGTTCAAGGATTAAAAGTCTTAGAATTGCCAAACCTTAAGGTTTGTTTTGGTGTGCATGTCATAATCCGGATGTAGGAGTTCTTTCCGCGTAGGATATCACAAGTTTTAAAGTGTTTTGTGAAAGTTTCTCAGAAAAGTCTATCTAGCCCTTAGAATGCACCTTTGATTGTATTTATTAATTAACTAAAAAGAAAAAATCCACTGTATTATGATTCTCAATTAATTAATAAATATGATCAAATATACATTTGCTAAATTAAATAGACAATAGTAAATTTCACTATCCTTAAAGACATTGGGACAATTCAACACTCACATAAACATATCTCATATACTTCAAGAGTCCCGCAATACTTAGCTTCCCGCGTAATCCACTGTGATGCTCTCCAATCTGTCAGTTTGTGCAAACATTAATAGCGAAACTCTTATTATATTTATGGTAGTTTTCTCACTTGTGTTCTTGATATCCCCATTCGAAACTGATTGTAGAGATCGATTTCTCCTCCATGCTTTCCATTTTGCTGGTAGTGAGGTTGGCCTCTATGAACAAGTTGCAATTAAATTTGATCGCCTTTAGGATATATCTTGCCAATCCACAAACTAACGCTATGTCCTTCGCTTTTGGAATTCCCGTCTTGAATTTTAGCTTTTGTAACTTTGGACCATCCATAATGTCTCCAAACTTTCGCAAAGCTCTCTTATTTGGGTTTTCGACCATATTCCAGATCCATCCCATTCACCATGGATTCTCGACAATATTCATTTGACTTCAAAAAAATTCTGTTAAAAAGTTTCAAGTGACTCTTTGCCCGAACTTGACTTGATCAAGGGATATGTCCACGGACCCTTTGAAGTTTCGCATATCCTTACTCCCTTCGAGAACCTGCTACGATCCCAAAATGCCAAATCAATTATGCGCTATTTCCCTTATGTAACGGATATATCCCTGTATTTATCGAATCTCCACAATATCCTTCCACCATTCATATCTCCACAGCATACATAACCCCTTTGGACTTCCGCCAAAAGTAATAGCATGCTATCATTTATATATATATTTGATGGAGGTCGTCCATAAATTATTTGTAGTTATCCGGAGCACAAGCAATCTTGGGCTGAAACTCTTCGGTTAAGAGTCAAGGACTGAGGGTATCCATTCCGCCAAATTCGCCTGGGGCATGATCCCGGCCTCATCCCTTAATGATGTTGGATCCTTGCACTCAGCAAGACTTGATCCCTGAAACCAACAGATCAAAGACCTGTTGACACTTGTGTAAATGTTCGAAAAAAATTACATTACAAATATTATTTAAACATGGGTGAAATACCACTTGTAGATGATCAATGGTAATGCACCAATACACTAAATTATATTTTAATATGAGCTTGGATTTGCTGCAATAAGCACTGTTCAAAGCATCACCACATGGAGAAAGTGTTCAGCCTGGACTGCACATTTAAAGGCCGAGTTTAAAATGAGTGAGGTGCAGATGAATAATAGAATTAGTGGTATAACATTGGTCTAACGAAGGAACGAGTCGGCGAATCATCAAATGGTAAATAGTCATAGGTGAAAGGAATTGCCCCAGTGCATTGGATGTTTACTGTGTAGTGCCATTTGACTCTGCATTTAAGAATGCCTAGCACGAAGCTTGATAATAAGTCGTGTACAAGAATAAGATAGGAATGGGTCTTTATGACTTGGCAATGTGGAACCCGCACATAGAATATAGGCCAATAAGAAATATGTGTTTGTCTCTTGATATGGTGATATAGGATAGATAGACACATGGCATAAATGGTTTTAAATGATAAGGCGGCCTGCAATTACGGTAAAATTGAATGAATTACTGGTTTTGCTGGGTTTTTTCATGAATAATATTAATAATGGTAAATTGAATTTAATTTCGGATTCTTGAAGCTCATTTGCATAAAGTTGGAATTGAAAATGGTTTTAGCATTGATATTTGTAGACACTTAAATTTTTTTGATTGATATTATGCACTCGATTCTGATTAACTAATACCGATTCTTCCTTAATCATTTCTACACTAATCAATTAATTGAATAATCTTTATTTAATTAATTTAATTCCTCCTAAAATCGGATAATACACTTTATTAGATTATTTCATCATATTCTTCCTTTAGTTAAATAAATCAACTTTATTTAATTAAATCCTAATGTTCTTCATTTAATTGAATAAATCATTTTATTTAATTAAATTACTAATGTTCCAATATATTCTCATTTGATTTAAATAAACTCAAAATATTTATATTAAATGTCACAATCAACTAAGTTCAACTAAGTTAACTAATCCTAAATTAATTGACTCCTAACACTAATTCTCCATTCCTCTAGCTTTTGCAAGTTGCACATATAAATCAGTTTATTTGATTTACTAATTCCCTCTATTTTCATTCAAATGTGGCATATTCTTTTAAATATTCCACCCACTTGACTTATCCCTCCCAAAGGACTTTTGTTCTCCACCTTTGCATTGAAGGCTCTTACATGTTCTCTCCTTGAGCCAACTTGGCATTAATTCCTCTTACATCGCCTCTTACACAAGCCATCTCTTGAAATTCAAATTTCACCTACATGCATTTAACATGCACATTGTTCAAAATGTGCTCCACTCTCCTTTAGCATGTTGACAAGTGGCACAATGTCATTGGTCCCTTTTTTAATCCCACATTCTTCCTATTCTTCAATCTTCAATCCTTCTTCCTTATAAATAGAGGCCTTCTCTATTGATTTGAGAACAGAACTTGATGCAAATCCATTATAGCCATTTGAGTTCAAAACATCCATGATTTCATCCACAATTTCATCCAAGTTAGCATAGAATTTCATCATCAAGCTTATCAAGGGATTGGGAGAGGGTTTTTTCACCTTCAAAGAAGCACCAATCCCCCTTTGGGATGCTAGTTTGAGCATTAGAATAGTATTTCATTTGTAATTTTTTTGCTATTTTACTTTGTTTTCATATTCTTGTGTTCAAATGAATTTCATAGGGAATGCTTGTTTACACTTGTTTAAGGACTAATGTTTTATTGTTTGTTCATGTTTGAGCAGGTCTAGGAAAAACATTCACAATATCTAGTTAACAACCTACAATTTTGAAGGATTATTTTATGCATGATTAATGTTATTTATTGGGGGTTTTTTTTGCATACAGAAAATGGCATTTATGAAGCTAACTAGTTCAAAGAGTCTTGCATATGGAGTGTATGTCTTGGAAAATGTGTCATCATTATTTGGATGAACTAATTAGTGCTAGAAGATGATGTTTCTTATGTGTTCAGATTGAAAATTATCCAAGATATGAGTTGTTGCACCAACTATGCACTAGTTGTTTTATCACTCCAAAGTGCCTAAAGAGATATTGTTTTAGATTTTCCAAAGAAAAGGTGTAACTAAAATCTATGAGGGAGAGATAGGGATTGCTTACTAGTGTTCCCAATATTTAATGCCAATGTAATCCTAACTTGTGGCGCTAGATTAATCTTCACCATTGATTGTGCTATAGGTTTTTCTTGTCTTACATATAAAAGGCAATCTTCTTATCATTTGAAGGGGTTGATTGATTTGGATCAAGATTGGATTAGATTGATTAAACAAGTTATTAGGAAGTAATTGGTGTTACACCCCATTGTAAAGTCTTCCGAATTAGCTCCAGGTTACATAGATTCTTTTGAGGTTCTTGAGGAAATAAACCCAATTGCTTATCAAATTGTGTTGCCACCAGCTCTTGCTAGGATGCACAATGTTTTTCACATCTCATACTTTAAAGTATATACCAGGGGATAACCATGTTATTGATTGGAATGATTTATAGGGATAGGACCCAAGAGTGGTACACTCAAGGTGCTCCAAACACATAAGCAAGTCATTTATGCAATAGAGAGGTTATGTAATGCAAAGTCTAGTGGGACCAATACGCAAAAGATTCTACCACTTCGGAAAACTATGTTGAGATTAAGCAAAAAATTCCTGATGTCTTACATGATTTTGAGAGTTCTTGAAACAATTTTGAGATGTTTTGCTTATAGTTTAAGTCTATGTCTAATATTTAAAATTATCGAGGATGATGATTCACAAAGGGGGATATGTTACACATCATTGTGTTTCTACTTATTTACTTTTACCTAGTTGGTTGAAAATGCTTGAAATGAGTGTATTTGTGTTTTATGTGTTTTGGAAATATGAGGAACAAATGTTGATTAAATTTGATGTTATGGAATGATTCTAATTGTGAAATATTTGATGCAAATGAATGTATTTTTTTCAGCTGACTACTATTGCAATGTGATAAGTTGAATGTAATTTTTTTATCAAGCCTCCTAAAGAGAGGGGAAGTATGAGTTGCAGGGAGAAGAACTTGGACTGATAACCTTTGATAAAGACCTAAATTGAGCTTTCACACACACACACACACACACATTTCTAGTTTAGTCAAGTTGGGATATTAGTTGGAAAATAGTAAGTTACCTTTAGACTTGTTAGTGGTTTATTTGTAATTATGTTCTTGTTTAGAGGTTTTTAAAGTTGAGTCTTTTTGTGTTGAGTGAGTTCTTATTTATGTGTTTTTATTTGCATAGATAGGGATATATATATATATATATACATAATATGTATATATATGTATGTGTCAACGATAAATTCATACACGAGTAATTATGTGCATGAGTATACATAGGTAGATGTATCTACACATGCTCATGGATGGGTTACCCATATGAATGGGAATATCAATTGGATAAGATGACATATATATACATACCATGTATATATGTCAATCGATATGAACATGTTAATATCCAAGTATGATATATATATATACAAACACATTATTATATGCAAAATATGAGGATATGTATAGGAGTATCCATATATCAAATGGTACAACTCTATTAACTTGTGAATTATGAATACACACACACACACACACATATATATTATATAAGGTATGTATAATGTAATGTTTCTCTAGTACCAATTTATCTTATAGTGCATAGAAATCTAAGCTTAGCTTATGATAAATAGTGCATGCAACATATTATAAGTGAAACAATGCTAAAGTAGATAGCGTATGATTATATATATTTGAATGGAGTTTAAAACATTTAAAGAGCATAGTAGTATGAATATATGCAGTGCCATATAAAGTGCTTATTAATCTATGCCTTCCAACACGTAAAGAGTCACTAGCAAATAATTTGTCAAAGTAGAAAAAATCAAATGCTTATACACATGTAATAGTTGAATAAGTCAAAACAAAAAACCATTGACACAATAATGTGACATGAATGGCATAAGGTGGCACCAAACTAGGAAAGAAATGAATCTAATAGAAGTCTATTCTAGGTATAAATTTCCAGATTATAAAGCAAATGAAATATATGGAATCAGTCAAGAGTATAGCTTTCTATGCAAGTTGACTTGTAGGGAAACATATATCTTGCACTTCTAATATCTTTCTTGCTATTCATTCGTGAGGAATGACTCATTCGTGCTTGACTATGTAAGTGTTCCTTGTGTACATCATTTTTAGGTACCACCTTTTATTTACTTTGTTGAGTCTAATCAATTGAGTTGAGAAGCATCAATATCCATGCCATGTTTTTAGCCTTTAGTTTCCTATTTTTGTGTATAAATAAAGGAGTTATTTACCTCATTTGGGAGCACGCATATCTGCATTTTTCTATGAGTTATTATACTTTGTTTTCCTGAGCTGTGTGAGAGAGAGTTTTCTAAGAGAGTTGAGAGAGGTTTTGAGAGGGAGTCGTATTGAGAAGTTGCTTGTTGTTTGGGAAGACTGCAAGGGAATCCAAATCAACTAGTTGGAGCATTACATAAGCAGGCATGTTAATTCCTACTCTTCTATTCTTTGTTCTATGTTATTGAAAAGATTGTGAGGCATTTCTTGTTGTTTTGTTGGGAAGTTAGTTCTATTTTTTATTAAGGAAAGTTTGATTTATTCTTTTATGAAAGAGAAAGGATGCTTGCTATTTTTAGAGTAAGATATATTTTTCTTGATGTGTTTGTACATGAAACAAAGAAAAAATAGGTTTAAGGGGTGAATATGGTATGATTTAAAGTGGGTACCTATTTCTCTCTATTTCATTAGGAAATGAAATCCACATAATGAAAGGACTATCAACCTTTAGGTTAGTCAATTCAAAGTGTGAATATATGATTTCCTTTTTTTGCAAGGATGAGGGTCCTAATTAAACAACACTTTGGGGAGAAAGATTACAAATAGAAAATCAAGCCCAAAATGTAATCTACAACTTGGATCTTGAAGATTAAGCTCAATACAGATGGAACAATAAATTGAAATGCATATCATAGAGAGGTAATATAATGTGTACAAGTCACCAAAAGTGACTTGTTGAAGTTGACTTGGGACTCATTCGCCCAAGGGCGAATGGGTCTTGAGTTAGGGTTTTTATGCAACTATTGGGAGCCTCTACAACAAATCTAAATTTCTCAATTTTCCCAAGTTTTAGGTCTAGGAAGCTGGAAATAAATTTTGTAATTGAGTTTTTCTAAGATGACAACTTTTATGACAACTTTTGCAACTTTGACAAGTTCTCCAATTTTTCTCTTCAAGATATCTTTAAGATATCTTCCACCTAAATGTACAAACACAAATCAAGGGGGAAAAATGTTTTGTTTTCAGTAAATAGGGGTTTTCCTTGGTTAATCCCCGTTTTGGTAATTAAACCTTGAAATGAAATAAAATAGTATGAAAGGAATGATGAATGAACAAGTCTATGTGTCACAACTCACCAACCCTTGAAAAAACTTGGGAATGTAGATTTGCAACTTGCAAGAAATGGCTTCAATGGATGTGGATCTTGATCTTGAAAAGTTCTTGATTTGAAAAAATTCCTTGAATACTTGAATGGATCATGAAACCTACATCATCATATTGGCTCCAATAACATACATGATGCAAGAAGACTTTGATGTGACAATTGGATCTTGATTGTTGCAATAAATCTTCACTAAATTTTCTCTTGAATGCCTTGAATTTCTTGTAAAATTCTCTTAATCTCATAAAATTTCTCATAAAATTGCTCACTTCAAATTACTAGGTGAAACATAGTGAAATGACCTTATATTTATAGGTATATGTGTCATTAATTTCTTGAAATTCAAATAACACAAGCTGACATATGGATATAGATTTGAAAATGTTAAAATAATGTTGAAAACATAATTTAAATTAGGTTCCTAGGTCACTCGCCTAGGACACACATTGCTCAATGAGAAGTGCTATGTTTAGGAATTAATGAATGTTAGGGTTCCTCTTAAGAAAATGCAATTAATTAGGCTTGGATTTGAATTAAAAGGGCCAATTAAGGAGAATTAACCTCAATTAATTAAGGGAGCCCTAAATATGTGTGAAAGTGTAAAGAGGTACACTCTACAACACCCTATTAAGGAATTATTAAGTTCATTTTAATTAATAGGGTCCTAAACTTAATGTGAATATGTAAAATGCATATTACAACACTAAATTAAGGCATAATTAGGTTCATTTTAATATTAATTCCTAATTGGGCATGAAAATGTAAAGGGATACATTTTTCTACACTACAACACATATTCCATATTAAGGAATGGGTGGTTATAGGAGGTATTATATATATTATGATAAGGTTACAACTTACGTAGCTAATGGTTAAACTAGTGGATTCATAGAGTTACTTTGGTTACTTCATATGTGTTAGATAAATATAGAGGTAATAGGTTGTTCTAGGGTTAAGATAATCTAATGAAGAGGATAGCCTATGCATAGGGTATGAATGGTCATATATATAAACCAAGCTAGGAAGGTGGGTGAGTGTGTGATGTACACTCCAAAATTAAGAGTGATGAACACTTTGGCCAAAGTAGTGTAAGTTTCCATTGCTTACACTATTAGTTCAATGTGTTTCCAAATTTATGTATTAGATAGGGGATGTCATATGAATAGGTTGTAGCCATTGTATGATAGATATATAATTGTTTAGGATACACCACCAAGCTCAAAAAAGTTCATGTTATTGTACAAGGTTGCCAAACCAAATTCTCTTCATCAAAGGGTAGGGCCATCTATTAGTTAGATGGATGTGTGGGGGACTGCAGTTAGTCCATGGTTGGCGGAAAAGTGTTTGAGTGATGCTTCTCCTCTTCAGTTGGAAACCAAGGTTTAGAACGAAGGATTTCTATGAGTATTTTTACATCTTTTTCTAGTAAGCTCAATAGAGCCTTGTATTTGTAGTTTGTATCCATTATGATGGAAAAATGTAGAAAAAAAATGATGTCATGTTATCATGTACTATGTAATCTTTACTTTGGAAATTTGTAATGCTTTGATATAATGCAATGGAAAGTGTGGAAAGATGTTTATCTCAAATGTGCATGTTATCTTTTATTTTTAAGGATTTTTTTTTATTAATCTTATTCGATAGATGCTTATTAAGCTTTTAATTGAGGTTAAAACATAAGAAAATTTCTATGTAGAACAATGGGCATGTTACACATGGTATCAGAGCTACTAGGTTCAACTTTGAAACCTATATGTTTGCTATGCTTTTTCCTTCCAATATTATGAGTTTAATGTTTGGAAAATTCTCGTGCTAGGATGGTGCATCTTAGGTTAACTAAAAAAAAGTCAATGATTAGAAATGAGCACTACCTATGGGAAAAGAAGGAAAAATAAGCCCTTTTTTGTACCATAGAGGGAACCAACTATGACAACACCATCTAGCTAAGTGATATTGAGACAACTAGTCACACTTTATCATGAATTATCCAAGAAAGAAGAAGGATGAGAGATGAAGACAATTTTAAAAACTTACCATCCATCTCACCTGCTAGATTGGAATCATTATCAATTTTGAGGGATAAGCCCTTAGAATCTAGTGTTAATCTAGCATTGATTTTTAGAAACCCTCGAGTAGTGCCTATGGCTGAAATTATTGTTATAGCCTCTAGTGGAGAATTAGAGGGATATGTACCTTGAAAATATTTATAAGAAGATAAGACTAGGGGTTACTATATTTTTTGGGATAGAGAAGAGCAAATGAGAGATGAGAAAAAAATTAAGGCATATACCCCATTGAACTATGTATCTGAGAGTGAATCCGATGGATACTCTCCTCTTGACTATTTAAATAGTCATTCTATGTAAAAAAGGGGATATTGAAATCCTTATAAATAAGTGAAAGAAATATTTTTTTATATTAAAATTTGTGTATGGAAACCTTAATGAAATTTTATATGTGATTATTTTCTCTTTTGATATGTTTTCCTCTACAATTAGTAAAACATGATAGGATCTAATTAAAGATGAATGCCTAGTTATAACATTACTTAAGAAAATGGTTAGGACAAGAACTAATATTGGAGGGATTCAAGAATTTTTACAAGGTCCCAATAATTTTGAAGCCATGTTGGATCAACTTCTAGCAATCATGGATGAAACTTATGCAAGGATAAGAAATTTAGAGCAAGAAGTGTGGGGAAGAGAAAGAATAGAAGAAGAAGTCCCACATAATGAAGAAGATGAAGAAGTTACCAATGAAGAGGAAGAACAAGAAGGTTCTAGAAACCACACTAAATCTAGAGATCAAGAAAATAATAGAACTCAATCACATTCTAAGGGAGGGTGATCCCACAATATTGGTTTCCAATTTTTGGGAGATCCTGATTTTTGCTGAAATCACATATTTTTAGAAAATATAATGATTTAATCCTTGAAAATTTTCATTTAAAGGATTCCAATTGAAGAGGGTTTGATCAAAATACCTTAGATCAAATACCGTTGGCTATAACCCCACTAGTTTTAAACCATACCTATAATAGAGTCTCCTTTACACCTATCAAAATGCTCATAAAAAACCACTTTTGATTTACCTTTTGGGGGATCAAATGAATTCATTTAAAATTTATTTTTTGTAAGTATGTAGTCCTTATTATAAGCTTCCCAAAAATATAATTTTAAATAAATTTATTTTAAATTTCTTTAGAATGTAGGGTTTTCACTAAAAATCAAGCTCTCTATTTTGCACATGGGGAAAAATAGCAGATTATAAATTTTTTTGAAAAATATTAGTGCACTAGATATTTAATTCCTTGATCCAACCAAAAAAAATTTGAATTTTAACACATACAAAAAAAGTTGTGTTGTATACAATCTGCCCATGTCTGAATTTTAATTAGTTTGACTTCAAAACTTGATTGATGAAAAAATATTCAATAAAATACTATGAAACCAAATTAAAGTGCTAGATATCATAGTTACAAATCTAAATTAAAAAAAAAAAAAAGAATTTTATCCTTCATGGAAACAAAGTTATGTTGTATATAGTGAGCATCACTTCTTAAAAATGTTGTTTACTAAAAATAACTAGTTTTTGAAGATAGAAAAAAAGTGCAATCTAATTCCATTTAAAAATATATATATATATTTAGAATCTACAATTTTTTTTTCACAAATCACTAGTTTGCATCATCTTCAAATTCCTCAAGTTTTGCCTCTATAGGTGCTTGAAAGTGAAGATTTGGTTAGAAAAAATTAGTTTAGTGTCCAGTTTGGCCAAAAAATTGTAAACCAGTATTGTGGGATCACCGAGGAACTAAGAGGAAGTGTTTGGCAATTGAATTATCTAGGGATATGAGAAGTATTACCCCTCCTAAATTTGAAAGAAGCACCAGTGGGAAAAAAGCTAAGGCTTAGTTAACAAAAATGGAGAAGTACTTTGAGATTAGAAACTATTCTTAAGTCACCAAAATTGTGTGGGGAGCTTTCCAATTAGTGGTAGAAGCCTCTAACTGGTGGATGAACAAGAAGATGGAACTTGGAATCAATTCCCTTAAGCTAACATGGAACAACTTTTTTGAATTTTTTTGGAAGAGATGGTTACCCCAACTCTTTTTTGATCAAAATCTCATAGGTTTCAAACATCTTAGGAAAGGAGATATGTCAATGAATGAATACTAGGAGAATTTCACTCATCTCTTGAGGTATGTACCAATGTATCAAAAAGATGAGTGATTTTGTATCAGGAAGTTCATTATAGGTCTACATGGCTGAATAGGTGGAGAAGTGGATGTACATGGCCCATCCACTATGGAACTAGTATATGAATAGGAAATCAAGCAAGAGTAGAAGCTCAAAGCCATATCAAGTTACCAAGAGAAGAATCGAAAGAGGATTGGAGGGTCTCAATTTAATCAGGCTTTGAGGAATTTTAATGAAGGGAAAGAATATCAGAGGCAATGGGACAAAGGATCCTACAATAATTGGAAAAATCCAAGGAAGGATCATTGGGGAAACAAATTCAACAATTACAATAGTGGTTACTACAGTAAAGTTGGAGGGAATGGTGGTAATATTGAGAGTCAGTTAAAAGTAGAGGACCAATAAAAGGATGTTTTACATGAGGTGGGGACCATTATGCTATTCAATTCCCCAAAAAACCATCTAGTTCACAGCCACATGGTAATTCACTTCCTCCTCAATGGATTGTGTTTCAACAAAGGATCTATGTTGCAATGGACAATCAACAAACTGAATACCAGATCACCCCAATGGAAAATCTAGGTACTTTGTTTGATTTATAGGTATTTACATACTTATAGATACCAAAGTCATAGAAAATTTTGTTTCACTAGATTAGCTAATCCAATTTCTAGGAATGTTGGAATTATTTGGTATGTGCAGGATCATCATGGAAAAAATAGGCCCTTAAGTGGCAAAAAATTTAGAAAAATTAGAGTTAGGCAACTTGATGTAAAAATTTGAATAAGTTATCTATATTATTTCAAAAATATGTAACAATAGAATCTCTAGAAAATTTAATGTAGTTTCTAAACTACTAGGTTTTAAAAAAATAAAATCTATTTGGTGAAAATTTGAAATTTCAATGCGTAGTACTTAAATTTTAGGGTAAGAAGTAGGTGTCTGTCTGACCACCCTAACCACAATAAAATGATAATATTTTTTTATAAGATTTTAGATATAAGTAGAGGACTCATGCCCCGATGTGATGCATATTTTTTTGTAATTTTTTCCAATTAAATAATTAATTATGTTTTTTTTATTACAACTTTTAAAAATATAAAAACTGTATGTCGACCACCTTAACTTAGTCAAAACTTCATGAAATTCAATTTTTATTTTTTAATCCTATAGTATGCAAGCATAGAATGTGACAATGTTTTGGATTCAAAATGTGATACCATTTGAAAGTTGTAGATGTTTTTCAATCAACCTATCAATCAGGACTTTAGTCGTAATTTGAATAAAAAATAAATAATGATTACTTATTAAATTCAAAGTAAAGCATAATTTATATTGGTGGAAAGTTGAGAATCTCCTTGAAAAACCCTTTTTGTTTCATCAATTTTGGGTTAAAAAAAGTCGTCAACCACATACGCATCATATTGCCACTTTTTGGCCCATCGTGATCCTGCACATACCCTTATGGAAAAATAATGGGTTGTATAATATGCAAACCAAGAAAGAGCAACAATGAACCGATGTTTATTTGAGGCAAGGTTTGAACTTCCTAGTTTCTCTTTGAAATTAAACTTGTACATAACACCCTGTGGACCCTATGGCATCATCTTAGGTATGAATTGGCTATGGAACCATAGAGCTAAAGTGGATTTCCATGCTAAAACTATATAATTTCTAGATGATTTAGGTAATCCAGTGTCTTTTCAAGGAACACCTAGAGAAATGGAATTGTGACAAATTTTGGCTGTGAAAATGCACATGTTGAAAAAGAAAGGATGTCAACTCTTTGCAGTCAAAATGGATAAATTAGAGGAATTCAAGGAAGTCAGTCCTCAAGATAATAGAATTTTTCATGAATCACAAGAGGTTGAAGAAGCAGAAGTGGTAGGATCTGGGGAAATGGATATGGAGAAATATCCCATCTTATAGATGTTTGTGGATGTCTTTCCAGATGAACTACCTGGACTGCCTCCCAAAAGAGTATTTTATTTCTCCATTGACCTAGTACTAGGGTCAAAACCTTTATCCAAAGTACCTTATAGGATGAATACAACTAAATTAATGGAGCTTAAGGAACAATTGAAATAGTTGTTGTCTAAGGGATTGATAAAATCTAATGTTTCACCCTAGGGAGTGCCAGTGATATTTGATTATCAGATTCTTAACAAAGCTATGATAAAGAATAAGTACGCCACATATTGATGATCTTTATGATCAGATGTGAGGAGCGACAATATTTTTAAATATTGATCTACGATCTAGATATCATCAACTAAGGATCAAAGATGAGGAAAATTTTAAAACTAATTTTAGAACTAGATATGGATATTACAAGTTCATAGTCATACCCTTTGGAATTAAAAATCCATCTGCAACATTCAAGAACCTAATGAACAATGTATTTAGAGACTTCTTGGATAATTTTTTATTAGTATTCCTTGATGATATTTTGATCTATTCTAAGAATAAAGAGGAGCATTTTAAACATTTAGAGATAGTTCTCCAATGGTTAAGAGAGAATAAGCTATATGGAAAACTCTCTAATTGTACATTCTTTCATGAGGAAGTGTAGTACCTATGGCACATAATCTCAAAGAAAGAGATTGCAGTTGATCCAGCTAAGATAAAGGTAGTAATTCAATGGCTAATACCTAAAAGTGTACTAGAGCTTAGAAGTTTTATGGGTTTGGCTGGTTACTATAGCAAGGTCATTGCAAAATTTTCTAGGATATCCTTTCCTATTACCTAATTACAAAGGAAGGGTAAGCAATTTGAGTGGCCAAAAAAGTTTCAAGCAACTTTTGATCTACTTAAGGAGAAGTTAACTATTACACCAATATTGAAGGTACCTAATCAAAACAACTTTACTATCATAACAGATTCATCAAGTGAAGGATTCAAAGGATTTTTGATGCAAGAAGGGCAAGTCATTGCTTATGAGTCAGAAAGTTGAAGCCTAATGAACAAAATTATGCATTGCATGATTTAGAGTTAGCGGCAGTTGTTCATGCATTATGGATGTGGAGACATTATGAAAGTGATTTGAGGTGCTTCTTCAGTACCCACATTGGATGGAGTGGCCTTTTATGCTAACACTATTGAATTCTCCAAATCAATCATACTAAGGGGGAGATTGAATCCCTCATCCTTGGGTGTGTCAGAAATATTTTCACCATCAAATGCATCCTTTGTTTTTACTATTTTAGGATCAGAAAGTGCCACAATGTGGTTTTCACTCAAAGATTTGCATGTTAATTGCTTTGATTAATTTTTCAATTGAAGGATTCAATTGTCTCCATGTAGTATGCCCCTGTTTCCAGCTCTATATCAAAACCTACTTTGTGTTTTTCCCATGGTAGGTTGTCACGGAGTCCCATGAATTCTAAGATCGCTTCATATTTTTCAAATAAATCAAGAATCGATGGTCCTTGTTGGTCCATTTCAATGAGTTGGGGGTATTCTAGGAATATTTTAGTTGGTTGATTGCTCGAAGAAAAAGATGTAATGGATATCATGAAGAGGGAATTGTTTTCAAATAGGTTAGCAAAATCAAGGGGGAAGTCATTTAATTAAGGTTATAACACGTGATGAAGGTAACCAAGAGGAATCCTCAACTTGTTTAAAGGAAGCACCTTTGAAAATAAGAGTGACCTTGCTAGTAGTACAACCTAGGCCAAGTTTTCTAGCCGTTTCTCAGGAATGATAGTGAACCAAAAAAATTTGTATGGGCTTCTCTCTTACACTTTCAGGGCTTTTCAACTAAAAGGAGAAAGGTATCCCACAAAAACTTGGGGGTTCACTCAAGAATAATGATAATATGATTAAAATATGTCTAAATTGAATGCCCTAAATGCAAAGAAATAAAAAAAATGAATTATTGATGCAAAGAGCAATGAAATGCAAGATGTTTGAAAACACATTGTGATATGCAAAAAGATAGAATTGAATGCAATACAAAACAAAATGGAAAGGTTAAATAGAAATATCACACCTGGAAATAGATGGAGGCTGGAATGAAGACTATAGATGTCTCTGAAATTCTAGAAAATATTTCTTTTTTGCCAAATGGGACACTTATGCCAAGTTGGGTGACAGTCCCAAATCGAGGAAACTGCTTTGGAACCCGTTTAAGCCAAATGGCTATCCAAATCTATAAAAAGATCTATAAAAAATGTGCAATTGGACTAAGTCACCATTTTTGGTGACTTAGTCCACTTTGGCTTTCTAAAAATCTAAAAGTGGAAATGGAAGCCCTTAGTCTACACCTTGTTTTCTGACTAAAACCTAGATCAAAATCTATGGAAATACCTGGAAAATAGAATATAATTTGGTTTCTAATTGGGGTTTTCCTTGGTAAAACCCCTAGTTGTTATTTAAACCTTGAAAGAGACAATGGAATTTGCATAAAACCCTAGCTCTAAGTGCATCTAAAACTAGGAAATTTGAAGCAAGATGCAACCCTATTCTAACATGCAAGAATAAGATGCATAAATGAAACTAGAATGATGCAAGAATCATTCCAAGTGACACTAAATCACATTAGAAATGAATGTTAGTAACATGAAAACCTTCCTTAGGCTGAAAATAGAGAGAAAATGGAAGATGGAATCACTTTAAAAATAAGTCCTTAGGATTGATTTGATGGATAGTTACATCTCCTCAACTTAGATTTCTCCATAATTCTGCATAGGCATCCATAATCAACCCTTTTCAATGATGTGAGATCTTGGAAAAAGGGTGAGATTGAAGACCTACAAAAACCATAGATTTCTTCCCTAAAGCTTCAAATTTGTTGTAGACAGACTAATAAATCTTCTTGTGGAAGATATTCAACACTTGACTTTCGAATTCATTTGTTGAAAATGACTGTGTTGTGAAAAATGCCCTAAAAACATATATTTATAGGTATTCAGACCTAATTGTTCATTATTTTGACATCGCAGGCTGACATCCATCAAATATTTGAATTAAGTCAGTTGTTTTCTTGCTCAAAATTGAAAAATACCCCAAAAGGGACTAAGTTGCCACCTTGGGTGACTTAGTCCCAGTAGGGGTTTTTGAGGAGAGTTTTTTAGAATTCGAATGATTTGAATGTTGTTTGTTAGGATTTGTATGATTTCTGAGTTTAATAGGCATCAAGGTCCAAAATAATGAGTGAGTATGTGTAGCATCATCATGGAGAAAACAAGCCCTTAAGTGGCGAAAAAATTAGAAAAATTAGAGTTAGGAAACTTGACATAAAATTTGAATAAGTTATCTTTATTATTTCAAAAATATGTAAGAATAGAATCTGTATAAAATTGAATGTAGTTTCTAAACTACTAGGTTTATTTAAAAATAAAAATAAATCTATTTGGTGAAAATTGTAAATTTCAACGGAGGAGTACTTAAATTTTGGGGAAAAAAAGTAGGTGTCTGTCTGACCACCCTAATCACAATAAAATGATAATATTTTTTTATAAGATTTTAGATATAAGTAGAGGACTCATGTCCTGATGTGATGCATATATTTTTGGTTTTTTTTTCCAAGTAAATAATTAATTATGAATTTTTTATTACAACTTTTCAAAAATATAAAAACTTGTATGTCGACCACCTTAACTTGGTCAAAACTTCATTAAATTAAATTTTTTTTTTTTAATCCTATAGTATATGAATCATAGAATGTGAAACATATTTTGGATTCAAAATGTGATATTGTTTGAAAGCTATAGATGTTTTTCAATTAGCCTATCAATTAGGACTTTAGTTGTAATTCAAATAGAAAATGAATAATAATTATTTATTAAATTCAAAGTAAAGCATAATTTATATTGGTGGAAAGCTGAGAATCTCCTTTAAAACCCTTTTTCATTTCATCAATTTTGGGTAAGAAAAAACTCATCAGCCACATACCCTACACATAGCCATCATATCACCAATTTTTGGCCCATCATGATCCTGCACATACCCAGTCTTAGGGGCCTATAAATGTTGTTTTAAAGGATTATTAATGTAAGGGTGCCAAAAATAGGACCAAATTAAGCACAAAATTATCTCTTTCTTCAAGAGTATACAATTTTGGGTGACATATTTAGCCCCCACTTTAGTGCCCATATGGCTTTACATGCATATGCAAGTTAAAGGACTCTAAAAAATACACTTTACTTCATAAAAGGATACTCATTCAAAATATGGGAGAATAAAGCCCCCAATGTAGTTATCTGTAAAACCACAACATTATGAACCACATCCTACAACATCACGAGGTGAGTTAATTATGCTACCTTTGCTTTGTGATTATGCAATTATTTAATGATTTTATGTATTTTTAGGTTAATTTAGGATATTGGGAAAAAGTTTACAAAGTGGACATCCCCTTTTTCCATGAAGTGTTCCATTTGTTCACAAAGTGTCCCTTTTGTTCACAAAGTGTCCCACTTTTTCACAAAGTATCATATTTCTTTGTGAAGTGTCCCAAAAGGGTTCGAAATTGTCTAGGGCCTTTAGGAAAGGACACTAGAACAACTTTAGTACACTTTCATGATGGATAAAGTAAAGATGTTAGATGTTAGATGGTTTACAGAGCATATTATTGTGTTTTGGATAGGTACCCACCCATTCACATTAGCATTTGGGGGGTAGGTAGCTGAGTTTTATGAGAGATTTAGCCCCAACACTTATAGCAAAGGACACATAGCACCTGCAGGTTGTGGGTATCTACTGGGCGTACCTCATGGCCCCATGAGGTAGCATGATGCTATATTGATGGTGCGATGTGAGCAGTGGGATGAAAAAAAATGTACATTCCACCTTTTGACCAGGGAGATGATGATTACTCTGGAGGATGTGCAACACATTCTTTAAGTTCCTATTCAGGGAGAGTAGGTATAGTTCCAGAGAGATCACACCTTCTACGAGCATAAGATTGATATGCAATATTGTTTGGATGGGTCAGTGCATGATGAGTAGGTGAGAGGGTGGATTGACCTAGTGATGTTGTTGTATTCACGAGCCCCAGTTGTGAGATGGATCATGATGCATATAGCGACACTAGTATACATCCCATATGGGCGGGAATAACACCTTGATGGAGGACTAGTTCAACTGATATGCAGGATGGTGGAGCATAGGACATCATTCTCTTGTGGGAACTGTATCCTAGCACATTTATATTATGATCTTGGTTGGTTCATCTTTTGGGAGGTAGATAGCATGGTGCATTACATGCTTCTACAAGTTTGGTGCATTGAGCATATCATGTGTACCAGGCCTGCCAGCTTCCCGTGTGCTACAACAGTGGGGTATCCTCAAGCCTTTGGCTATCCTCTATGGCAGTTATGGTAGTACGAGGATTTACACTTTTGGAGAGTGAGATTTGACCAACTGGAGGAGGATGAGATCTTGTGGAGACCTTATTAGTTGACATTGCAGTGGCCAGATCACATAAGGAAGTTGAGGAGACTACAATTAGATAGATTTTTGGTTGGTCATCATGATCATGTAGTATGTCCCATCTACTACAATTGAGTCATGTGACAGTTTGGACAGATTCAGAGGCCACCCGAGGCACGATCCTTTTTCAAGAGGTCAGTGTAGAGTTCCCAAAGACCAGGTGATACAATATGGCTCACTCTAGACTACGTTGTCAAGAGAAAATCTAATTTGTCAAATCACGATCAACCTCTAGTCTTCGACATAGATGACATTAGTGCCACATGGGATTATGAGGATTGGTAGATAGTATAATGAATAGCTCCTATATATATGATGGATGAGCCTATAGGTGATGCATGACCATTGCTAGATGAGGGAGATGATAGAGAGGATAGAGCCGAGGAGACATGATATAGAGATGTAGACATATTTACCGATGTCATTGATGATGAGTATGATGAGGATGCAAATCCTAACTATGATGGCTAGGATGGAGAGGAGGAGGATGATGAAGATGACAAGGAGGAGGATGAGGAGGAGGATCTACCCTTGAGTGAGAGTGATGATGCAATAACTAAGGATCGACATGAGTGGGGAGAGCCCTCACCCATTCATATAACTAGATCATGAGCAACAACTACAACAAGCATCAATACCCATAATAGTGGAGAGGATAGCACATCTTCCATGCCCCCTGCATAAGATGAGGTTGATATTTATCAACCTTCCGAAGATATAGGTGATGATATTGTATTTATGCATGTACTTTATGCATCTTTTTTATGTATATATATATATCATGATATGTATTGATTGTGTATTGTTTCTACCTTGTAGGAGCTACAAGAGATTGGAGGGATCCCTATTGCCAAGCCACTATAGAGATAGTTCCAACATCCATCGATGAGGAGGAGATGGACTCAGATTATGTGTCCCTACCTATTGTGGAGCAGGATCTAGAGTCACTCAGGCTATTCATGAGATTACAGGAAACATATGAGAGTCTAAGGAGATGAGTCTGCCAAGTTGAGATTGCAACAGAGGTACAGTCATCTTGGACCCCAATAGAGGTTGAGAGACTAGAGGAAGAGGTAGCATGGATACGAGTAGAGAGGTATCAGATAGCAAGGGAGCAATAGGAGACCCTAGGATGAATACAGGGTTTAGAATTTGCACTCAGATTCGGTGGATCATGATCACAATCACATACGACTGTCTCTTGATGTCTTGCTACTAGATCAACAAGAGTACTAGATCCCAAGGGGTCAGGTACCTACAGATCTCAATGATATTATATATTTTGATGACACGTTCATAATTTCTTTTGATATATAGATGATATTTTGATCTTTTATTGCTTATATTAATGTGTTTGAATGTTAAATGACAATGTGATTAATTGAATAATCTTTGTAAGATTACATAATTAATATCTTCATGATTTAACAAAGCTGATGTGATCTAATGAAAACTTGCTACAATTTCTTTTAGATACAACATGGTGAATAAGTATGTTATGCTAAATTAAATGCACCTATGATTTAACTTAACATAACACACAACAATAATTTGAATAGTATGAAACCTAAAGTAATTATAAAATAAATTAGATAATTACCTTAGTAGTCAAGTCACACACATAACTGGTTTTGAAGAACAAATTTATGTGAAAGCATTTAGGATATAATTCAATAGCTCTAACAACACTGCTTTATCATTCATACCATTCAAAAAGGGACTAGAAATAATACCGATGTAGATGCACGAAATTGATAGGGTCTTTGAGGGGTGTACCATCTAGCTTTGTTAATGTGTAAGTGCCAGATCTATAGTTTGTATTGATTATATAGGGTCCTAACCAATTAGGGCTGAATTTTCCTTTTTCAGTGTAGTTGACAGTAGTGTTTCATTGATTTTCATATAAAATGAAATCACCCTTATTGAATGTCCAAGGGATGATTTGATGATTATGTTTATGTTGTAATTACTTAGTGTAGGCTTGGAGATGCTTGAGAGCATTAATGTGTTGTTCATCGAGCATTTCACGATGGTGTAATCTTTGTTCCTTATATGTGTCATTATCAACAATACCTTAAAGAGCAATCCTTAATGTCAGGATTTCTAACTTCAAGGGCATGATTTCCTTGGTAACATAAACAAGGTTGTAAGGTGTAGTTCACATAAATGATCATACACTTGTTCGATAGGCCCATAGTGCATATTGCAATTGTGTGTGCCAATCTTTGTGATGTTGGTTAACATTTTTCTTGAGGATTTGTTCGAGAATCTTATTAGTGCTTTTAGCCTGACCATTGGATTTTGGGTAGTACGATGTGGAAAAGAAATGTTGGATATGAAATATGTCCAGAAACTTCTTCACATAATTATTTCTAAATGGTGTGTCATTGCCTGAAATTAATGCAGAAGTCCAAAGTGACCAATAATGTGTTCCTATATGAAATGGCATATCACCTCAGCAATGGTGGATTAAAGAGGAATAGCTTCTACCCATTTTGTAAAATAATTAGTTGTGGTAATGATAAACATATGCCCAATAGAAGACAGTGGTGATATTTTTCCAATTAGATCCAATGCCCATATGGAAAAATGACAAATAGGATTTTGGGCACGAAACTCAGAAGCAGGAGCATGAATCAAATTGCTATGTTCTTGACATTTGTGAGATCACTTAACATACACATAGCAATATTTTTCCATATTTTTCCAGTAGTATCCCATACAAAGAAGCCTTTGCACTAAGGTCTTCCTCCAAAATGACCTTCACAGGTGCCCACATGAGCTTGTTCAAGTGCCATATTGATTTCAGAATCCCTAAAACATCTAAGTAAAATTCCATCAAAGGATCTTCTATATAGCATGCTGGCAATGATGATGTACTTGGTTTCTAATTGTTTTAAATGAGTTCAGGTGTTGTTTGTTGTAGGCTCAGGAATGGTATCATCTTTTAAATAATTATATATGGCATCATTCCATTCACTCAAGATCCTTAATTGTTGTTAACGTGTCTTCAAATTTATCAGTGATTGAAGGTGTCATGATTGGATGAATAGTGAATGTGGCATCCTTTGAAGGATCTTGGGGTGATATAAGAAAATCAACACTCACCATTGCATCTGTATGCTAATTATCTTTTCGTGGGATGTTATCAATGGTGAATGATTCAAATTATGCCAATGAGGTCATTGTGAGATCCTTATAATATTTTGATAATTTTCATGTTTAGCTTAATAGAATCCATTTATTTGTTTGACCAACAATTCTAAAGCACCAAACATATTAATATCTTTGATGCCTTGGATTGAAGTAGCACGTAATCTAGCAATTAACACCTCATATTCAGCTGTGTTATTTGTACACAAGAAATTTAATCGATACTATAGGGGAATAGGATTTCCTATGGGTGGAATTAATATAACCCCAACACCAAAGCTTGTTCTACACTTGGATCCATCAAAGTATAATTCCAATGTAGGAACCTCAATTGTTAACACACTATCATTGCGAAAAGAGTCATTTCTAGAAAGCACTAAAGGAGAAGGAGCATTGACTAAGTGGTTGGTCAAGGCTTGACCTTTAATTTCTTTTTGTGAAACAAAATTAAGGTCAAACTCAGTCAACAACAATACCCATTTAGCTAGATGTCCTGATATGTATGTTTTATTAAAAATATGTTTCAGAGGATCAAATTTTGTGATGACTTGTATTTCTGCATGTAGTAAATAGTGTCACAATTTACTAGTAGTGAATACAAGAGCTAAACATTTTTTTTCAATTGGTGTGAATCGTGTTTCATAATATATTAGAGTTTGACTAATGTAATAAATAGGATGTTCTTTTCCATTGTCATCTTGCTGAGCCAACAATGTTGCAAGAGAATGGACAGATGTGGCTATATAAAGGATGAATGATTTGTTTGACATAATGGGTTGTAAAATAGGTGGAGTTATAAGGTATTCCTTCAAACTCTCAAAGTTCTATTTACAATCCTCATTCCAATAAAAATGCACATCATTTTTGAGAAGATGTGTGAAAGGTAGCATTCGATTAGCTAAAGAGACAACAAAACGATGAATGGATTGAATTATTCCTTGTAACGTGCGAAATTGGGAAATGTTTCTAGGAGCTGGCATGTTAATGATAGCATCAATTTTCTTTGTATCCACCTCAATGCCTCTGTGAGATATTATGAACCCTAAAATTTTTTCCACTATCTACTCTAAAGACACACTTTTTTGGATTTAGTCGCATGTTGTATTTATGCATCCTATCAAAGATTTTTTGAAGGAAATTTACATTGTCTTGTCGAATTAAGGATTTGGTGAGGATATCATCAATGTAGTCTTCCAAGATTTTATGTATGTAATAATGAAATATCAATGTCATTGATCATTGATAAGTTGCGCCTGCATTCCTTAATCCAAAAGGCATCATAACCCAACAAAATGTTCCCCAGACGGATGTAAATGCTATTTTATATTGATCTTGTAGGTTAATAAAGATTTGATTATAACCAGAAAATTCATCCATGAATGACAACAAAGCATGTCCTATATTTGAATCCACTATCATGTCAATATTAGGAAGGGGAAAATCATCCTTTAAGGAGGCTTTATTCAAGTCACAAAAAATTATACACATCCTAATACGATTATAAAGTTTAGCAACTACAACAATGCTTGAGATCCAAGGAGAATAATCACTAGGTTGAATGAAACTTGCATCAATGATTTTTTCAAGTTCTCCTTTAACAAGCAAGGTTATTTTAGGATTCATTTTTCGTATCTTTTGGTGAACAGGCTTAGCATTTTCAGCAAGAACAATATTATGTGTTACTATCTTCAGATCTATTCTTGGCATGTCTGAATATTTCCAAGAAAAAAGTTCAGGAAAGTCATGAAGCAAGGTTATAGTATACTCTTGTTCTTCATCATCAAGGCACTTCCCAATCTTAATGACTTCTTCTTTATCATCTACATCCATTGGTATATCAATTGTATCTCCTAGGGGGAGTAGATTTGACATAGGAAATTCAGGGTCATATCATTCCATGCTGGTTTCTTTCTCATTCATATCTATTTGCTTGGTACTGATCATAACATAGGTAGATTTTCTCTTGGAAGAAGATGTCTTATCGGAAGCAACTAACATTTGTTTCAAGGCTTCATCATTGTCAAAGTATTCCCATGATGGTGGCAAATCCATATCAAGTAATTCAGGATGCTTTAGCATGAGATTGATTTGTGGTTTAATATATGTGATAGTATTGATGTTGAGCGATGGTCGTTGAGTTGCTTTTGTTATCTTAGAAGAAAAATATCCCAAACTAGTCTGTCTCTTGTGTAGTAGGTGTAGATGGTGAAATCTGCAAATTTCTAAAAGCCTCCAACACACACTCTTAGCATGGTTAGTTATTTAAAACAAAGCAAACAACAACAACATCTCTATGAATTAATCCAACATGTTTCACATTGCAAACAAAATAAACAATGAAACTAAACGAAAACATATGAAAAATTGATGCAAATTCTATCTCATAGTGAATTGGTTCTGCTTGGATGTGGAAAGAAGCCCTTTCCCAATCCTTGATAAGCTCTTGAATGATGGATGATGTAAGATGATAGGTGATCAAGTTGTGGAGTTGTGGAGGATTAATACAATAGAGGAGGCCTCTATTTATAACCAAGAAGGATGGAAGAATGAAAAATATGAGCCAATGACAAGATGCCACTTGTCAAGATGTGAGAGGATGAAGGTTGAGCACATTTTAGTCAATGTTCCAAAGAGGGGGAGATTTGAAATTCAAAAGATGGCTTGTTGGAGGGAGGATAAAGAGTCCTAAATTCCAAGTGGGAGACATGTAAGAGACAATGTAAGAGAATTTAATGCCATGTTGGAGGACAAGACATTTGGAGGAATTATAGAACTTGGAGGAATATTCCCTTTTTTTATGCCATTTTGAAAGTAATTAGGGAATTATTAAATCAAATAAATGATTTATTGGTGCAAGTTGCAAAATCTTGAGGATTTAGGTGATTAGGATTAAATTAATCAGGATTTGATTAATTTAATAGGAGATTAGGTGATGTGACTATTTGATTCAGATTTATGGGTTGATTTAAATCAAAAGATGAGAAGAATCTGATTTAGATTTAATTAAATAAAGATTTTATTTATTTAATCAAAGAGGATGATGTTAGTGATTTAATTAAATAAAGATTGATTTATTTAATTTAATAGGATGGTTTTGGAAATTAATTAAATAAGCTGAACTATTTAATTAAAAGAGGAAAAATGATGATATAGGGATGATTAAGGACGACATGAAATTAGTGAATTAGGATCAGATGCAGGTATAATTTATGTGTCTACATTTTTCCCCTCTTTGAAGCAATGTACTTGTTGTGTTGGTTCAAACAATAAACTTCCAAGATTGAAATTTAAAAAATCTATGATTTTTTCAGATGCCCCGATGGAAAGAAGTATACTGGTACATTTCCCCCTTGAGAGATCGAGTGAAAAGATTTGATTTCAGGGTCAATCTAATGATAAAGAGGTTCAAGATGGACATATGGATGGCTATGATGATGATGCAAATGAGATGGTTTTAAGATGCTTAGAATAACCAATCTATATTATCCTAAACAACTTAAATGATGATGGAACACATTTGAGATAGATGATGTGATAATGCCTATATGATTATGCAATGGATGTTTTATGCAAATGTATGGTTTATGAGATGCTTAAACTAACAAATCTATATTATGATGATGAAAATGCATGTGAGATGATCAAAGTTTTTTATATGATATGATATGATATAAGGTATGTTGATGGTTTGTGGATGCAGGATGGATGCATTGGTGATGATGATTAATTTATACGGCATGATGTTAGTACAGAAAAGAAGAAATGAGATGACGACAAGAGGTTTCAACAAGCGAAATTTATTAGAGATGATGATGATGAGTGATGGATGATTTTCTTATCAAGAATTAGGAATTTAAAAGAGATACTTACTTTATGTTTGATAACACACATAAGCACGATGCATCTAGGTATAAAGAACCAGGATGGCATTGCACCTAGTGTGATGGACTTTGACTCGGCAATTAGATAGGAATATTCTTTTTCATACCTGACATACAAAAACCTTTCTAGGATGTACCTAACAAAGCAAGCATTTGCTAAGTTGTATTACAAGAATTTCCAAAAAGCACAATAGACAAAAGATAATTATCATTTCCCCATTCCTTTTGCTCTAAATCCGTTCATTTGGGACACCATCGAGAGGTCATCGAAATCAAAAATAAAAGATCAAGCACACAAACAAGTCAATTTTCTTCATACCTCTAGCCAAAGGGATATGTTTTTTTTAGGATAAGAACCAAAGTGATTGTGAATAGATAATGCCCATTGTAGGAAGGATACATCCTAGGACATGTCAGTGGATGGTAGCACACTGTTTTGTTTATCCAAATTTTTTTCCAATAGATAATGCCCTTTGTAGGAAGGATACATCCTAGGACATGTTAGTGGATGGCGGCATGTCGTTTTGTTTATCCAAAGTGTTTTGCCAATAGATCATTCCCATTGTAGGAAGGATACATCCTAGGACATGTTAGTGGATGATGGCAAGTTGATAGGTTGTTTGAAAGGATATTGATATAAGGTTGATTTACATGTTTGTGAATGATCAAGAGTTTTATTTTGCATTTAAAGGTTTGAAGTTTGCTTTTGATTTTGTGTTTGAATCTTGCTTTTGCTGATTGTTGTGCTTGTTTCCGTTTGTTTTGCGAAAGGGTGAGTGTGATGATTGTTTTATTATGGATGAGATTATTGTGGGTGAAAGAGAAACCAGACAAATGGATTTTCTCAAATATTTGGATGTTTTTTATGTTTTTGAATGTTTTGAGGCTATTTTTTGGATGTTTTGGTTATTTGAACTCTTTTGGATTTTATGAGATTTTATGAATGTTTTTGTGTTTTTGCATCTTGGGGGCTGATAAAATATTACCCTTGCCTAAGTTTAAGCTCAAAGATGACATAGTTCAGATACCATGTTTTTGACATTTTTCTGATGTTTTGATGTTTTGAGATTTTGATATGTTTTGAATGGTTTTGGATTTTGTTGGTTTTTTTGAATGTTTTTTGATTTTCGCATGATTTTGACAATTTAGATATGGACATGTGTGATGATATCAGTGCCCTATTTTGGGATTTTGTTGGAAACCAAGCTAAAGTTTATTGATTAGATTAATGGACTAATGATGATAACATTGTTGAGGATACACGAAAATGAAAGGATAGTGTTAGGAAACACAAGGATTGGGAAGGATATCCAAAGATGATGATGGATTGATTGAATTTGATTGATCAGGATTGAAGATGATAACATTGTTGAGGATACAGAAAAATGCAAGGATAATGTTAAGAAACACAAGGACTAGGATGGATATCCTGAGATGATGATGGATTGATTGGGTTCAATTGATTAGGATTGATGATGATAACATTGTTGAGGATACACAACAATGCAAGGATAGTGTTAAGAAACAAAAGGACTAGGATGGATATCCCTAGATGATGATGGATTGATTGGATTTGATTGATATGGATTTTGAAGCTTGGTTTGGAATGAAAGTTGTTTGGATGATTTGATATGTTGCTGGCATGCAAATTAGATGCGACTGATATTAACTATTTGGATTTATGTTGTATGAAAAATGAAGCTTGATAAGGAATGCCTTCTCATCAAAATATGCCAATGGATAGTGACTTGGATATTCTCTCTCAAATGTTTGACCAATTTGATTTTACATTTGTTAATGTTCAGATCACCACATAAGTTGGAAGGCATAGATCAAAATTAATTCCTAGAGAAAGATGTAAATACTTGCCCCCAGTGTCTAGCAATGTATGGATTTCCATGGATGGATTCTTGGATAGGTGTAGGGTTGGATGGATATGGATTATCTTGTGATAAGTTAAGGTGTTCATATAAAGAATACTCATTTGGATAATGCTACATGGATTAGATAACGTTGCGTAGGATAGGATCAATGAAAATGACACATGTCAAGATGTTTACCATTAGCAAGCATAAAGTGTGCACCAAACTTTGTCTGGATAAAGATAACTTGGACTATGGATGAAGATATATGCACATGGATTGGATAAATGGTTCATGGATGAATGTATTTATTATGGCTGAGATGGATGGAATGTTGTGTTTATTATCGATGGGATAAGATGCTTCCAACTGAACTTGCACACGTAGATGTTGGATTCTACACATGACACCTATTTGCTAGGTTTTCATCATGGTACTTGCCCAAAGTGCCACCATTGTGGTTTTCACTAGAGGATGATTTTTTTCTTTACTGTTTTCAATCCTTTTTCTATTTTTTTGGATTTTTTATATTTTTTTGATTTTCTTGGATTTTTCTAAAAGATTTTAAGCTCATGCTAAACCACTTTGTGGTGTCAATTTAAATTATTTTTTCATTATGTTCCATCGATAGCCTACTTGAATAAGTTTCTTTGCTAAGATACATGCACTTGAATGCAAATTTTTAGATTCCTGATCTACTTTGTTGATACCGAAGTTAACTTTATCTTTGTGTGCACATCACGATAGAGTGCCTTTTGAATCCTTATGATGAAGGGTCGATCCAATACCTAGTCAATGTGAGAATTGGATATCATGTGTGGAGGTGTGGATGGAGTGTGTTTAGGGATTAAAGATGGATTGGTTGACAGTTTGGAACCTTTGACTCTCCAAACTTGGGAAGATGAGCAATGATGGGTGGTTATGAAAGTGTGTGTGGAATTAGAACCAACTACTTGATACACTTTGTACATCACTTGAGAAGTCTTATTTTCCTTTGTGGACATCTTTGATGGATAATTTTCCCTTATTTTTTTTCCCCCATAGTTTCTCTGACTAATGGAGTTTGATAGGGATAACATTTTTTAGTATTCTTTGGTATCCATGTGTATTTGATTTTTCCATTATTCTTCCTTGCTTCTTCTACTTTGATAACATTCTTTGCACTTTGAATCAAATATTTCTTTTGATGTTGGTCCCAATTTATGGATGGGGTGATGGGTGGATGAAGATTCATGATGTGGTTGGTTGTAGTATTAGCATTGGTTTCATCATAAGGATTCTTAGTGCTCGCTATGTTGATGTTTTCTTAAGACATAGTTGCCCCTAGTATGATGGTAGTATCATCTTTGTTCTTTGATTCTGCCTATTTTGAGTTGTCTTGTTCAGTAAGCATTCTTTGATAAATGACCACTATAGATGACATGATTTCAATTTGCTACTTTGCTGACTCTAGATTATCTTGTTTTGTTTGACTTGTTTGTTTGAGTGGATAATGTTGGATATCTTCATACATGATGTCCTCAGTCTGAATTTGAGAAATATCTAATCCTAATGTTGACAATTTAGTTTGACTATATGAATTAATAACCTATTCTTCTTGTGTAATAATTTTAGGAGTAAAGGAATCATGCTCTAAATGAAGATCATCTACTTGTATATCCAAAGGAAGCATCCCATGGGTAGATGGTGGAGTATGTTCTATGTGGATTTGATCATCATTTGCAACATCTTGTATAGATAGGAGAGTGTCCATTAGATCATTGTAGTAACTTGGAGATACAAATTCTTGATCTTGAATTATTTCATAATTAATTTCAACATGCTTTTGGATCAAGTTCTTGATATGGGTCAGTTTCAAAGGATGGATTTCTTACAATGGGTTATTGGGTATCTTCATTAGGCATGGGAAATGGCTCAATATCCTCTTGATCTTTGAGTGGAATTGCATCAAATGTTGAGTTGAGGATCCTTTTTGTAACCATGAGGTGAAAGGATGTCAATATGTCTTGGGAAGGACCATTTCTAGGGTATCTGCAGGATCATCATGGAAAAAACAGGCCCTTAAGTGGCAAAAAATTCATAAAAATTAGAGTTAGGAAACTTGACGTAAAAAATTGAATAAGTTATCTATATTATTTCAAAAATATGTAAGAATAGAATTTGTACAAAATTGAATGTAGTTTATAAACTACTAGGTTTTTTTTTTCTTAAAATCTATTTGGTGAAAATTTGAAATTTCAATGTAGTAGTGAATAAATTTCAGGGAAAAAATAAGAAGTAGGTGTCTATCTGACCACCTAATGACAATAAAATGATAACATTTTTTTATAAGATTTTAGAAATAAGTAGAGGACTCATCTACGGAAGTGATGCATATTTTTTTGTAAATTTTTTCCAAGTAAATAATTAATTATGAATATTTTATTACAACTTTTAAAAATATAAAAACTTGTATGTTTGACCACCTTAACTTGGTCAAAACTTCATGAAATTCATTTTTTTTTTAAATCCTATACTATGTGAAGCATAGAATGTGATGCATGTTTTGAATTCCAAAAATGTGATACCATTTGAAAGCTATAAATTATTTTCAATCATCCTATCAATCAGGACTTTAGTCATAATTCAAATAGAAAATAAATAATAATTATTTATTAAATTCAAAGTAAAGCATAATTTATATTGGTGGAAATCTGAGAAATTCCTTTAAAAACGCTTTTCATTTCATCAATTTTGGGTAAAAAAAAGTTGTGAACCACATACCCAACAAATACTCATCATATTTCTAGTTTTTGGCCCATCATGATCCTGCACATACCCGCTAGACTTTGGTGAAAGATGTTGATCATAATTTGGAATAAATTCTTGAGATATGTTATCTAACTCATTAGGTGATGTAGATACATTTTTCAACATGATTATTGGTCGATGGGTTGTGGATTATGTCAATAGGATACAATAATTCTATCACTCCTTTAAATAGATCACTAAAATGTGGCTCTTGATGTATGGTGAGTTGATCATCGGATGGGGTAAAAAAATCTTCAATGTGCTCTTTAATGGAGAGATTTTGAACATTGTTTTCAACAACTGTGGTGGAGAGATCGTCAATGTCTTCAACCATAGGGTAAAGTGATGTTGACATTTCTTGAATTGGATCATTGATGGGCACTGTTAGTTGATTTTGATCATGATTGAAAAGTGACTCTTGATATACGTTTAGTTGATCTTCGAATGAGGTAGAAACATATTCAAGGTGTTCATTAATGGATAGATCTTGATCATTTTTTTCAAAAATTATGGTGGGAAGATTGCCAATGCTATCACTAGTGTTTCAAAATTTATTGTCCCGAATAGTTATTATTTTTTTATCAATAAGGTCTTGGATGAGTTTTTTGAGTCAAATACAGTCCAATGTTGTGTGTATCTTGATTTTATTGAAATCACAAAGGTTATTTTCATCGTACCTTGGTGGTTTCACTAAGGGCTCTTGATAATTTTCATAGGTTGGAATTGTGATTAGTTTTTCCTTCACCAATTGTTGCATGATTGATTTGATTGGTTTCCCAAGTGGTGTGTATTTTCGTTTGTTACCTTGTGAGATATGTATTTTGAATTGACCTTGTGATGATTGATTTTGGAGATGTGGTGATTGATCTTTGAGATGCGGAGATTGATCTTTGATATGTGGTGATTTATCTTCAAGATGTGGTGATTGGGTTTGTTGTTCATGTTGCTGATCTTGATAGATGACTTCCTAACATTGGAGATATTTTTCTTGATGTAGTTGTGGACACAACTAAATGCTTTGATGACATGGTTCAATGAATGGTAGAGTGTATTGATTTTGGAGAGAAAATGTCTCTTGGGTTAGTAATTCAATTAGTTTGGCGAGTGAAGCAATTTGATATTGAGCTTGATCTTGAAACCATTGATATAGTTGATTTGGATTTTGTTTAAGAAAATTTGGAATGTACACTTGTGGTATTTGCATGGGATCATAGACAAATTTATTTTGGACAATGTTCTAACTTGGGGTGATGCTTAGATTTCGCATGATAGGTTGAATTTGAACATTGTTGTGTTTGGGAATCACATTGCCTTGATTTTTCATGGTGTTACCTTGACCTAGATTAATACATGGGGTATGTGTAGGATCATCATGGAAAAAATAGGCCCTTAAGTGGCAAAAAAATCAGAAAAATTAGAGTTAGGAAACTTGACGTAAAAATTTGAATAAGTTATCTATATTATTTCAAAAATATGTAAGAATAGAATTTGTAGAAAATTGAATGTAGTTTCTAAACTACTAGGTTTTTAAAAAAAAAAAAAAATCTATTTGGTGAAAATTTGAAATTTCAATATAGTGGTACTTAAATTTCAGGGAAAAAATAAGAAGTTGGTGTCTGTCTAACCACCCTAACCACAATAAAATGATAATATTTTTTTATAAGATTTTAGATATAAGTAGAGGACTCATGCCCTGATGTGATGCATATTTTTTTGTAATTTTTTTCCAAATAAATATTTAATTATGATTGTTTTATTACAACTTTTTAAAAAATATAAAAACTCGTATGTTTGACCACCTTAACTTGGTTAAAACTTCATGAAATTAAATTTTTTATTTTTTTAATCCTATAGTATGCAAAGAATAGAATGTGACACATATTTTGGATTCAAAAAATGTGATACCATTTGAAAGTTGTAGATGTTTTTCAATCAGCCTATCAATCAAGACTTTAGTCATAATTTGAATAGAAAATGAATAATAATTAATTATTAAAATCAAAGTAAAGTATAATTTATATCAATGGAAAGCTGATAATCTCCTTTAAAAACCCTTTTTGTTTCATCAATTTTGGATAAAAAGATAGTCGTCAGCCACATACCCATCATATTGCCACTTTTTGGCCCATCATGATCCTGCATATACCCCATGGAGTCGTAAACATATTGTTTGGACTTTGAACAACATTTGTATGATTCGCAAACATATTTATCCCAAATTTTACCAAGTGTTGATTTGAAATTTTCATGTTTGGAAAACTTGTATTTGGTATATTCACATTTGGCATGTATGGATTTGATGGGATAATGTTGTTTTTTGAAGACTCGTGCATTGATTGTTCAATTGATAGACTTGTCGGTTTGGACTTGGATTTAAATCTGCCATCTAGAAAGGTGTTCCAAACTCTTGAGTAGGCATACTCACATTTGTTGTACCATTGAGGTTTGTAGGAGATAATGATCCCATGTATGGGTTGTATAAATGTGAGTTTTGATAACTAAGTGGCATTGTAAGGCTTTAATAGTTTGGTTGACTTGGATTACTCATTATGTATGGATCCAATTTATATTCCATGTTCTTCTTGTTTTTTGACTTCACTGCAAACATGACCTCTAAGGTGTTTAGGACCAATGATGAGATGAAGGATGAAAGGGGTGAATGAAATGGGTGTCGAAGTTTCTAGGAACTTTGAATCAATGCTAGACTTAGGGTTTGATTTTGATTGTTTTGATTGGATAATGAACTTGTAAACCCTAAGATGTTGGATGTTATCTTAGGATGAACTCGTTCAAAGGTGTGTTGATTTAGCTAGAGGTATGAGAAATGATGCATTCCCATACTCCTAACTAAACAAGTTGATTTTGATTTTGATGATTTACTTAAGTCTAAAATGATGTTTCCAAAGCTCCAATTTTTTTGTGGGATGGAGATGATAAATGTTTGGATGGATGAAGTGTTTAATTTTGATCCTAAATGAACCTAAGAAGTACCTTGTTTACAAGACCAAGATATTGAAGAACATGATTTTCCCTAAGAGAAGTTCAAACCAAAAGACTAATGTTTTGCTTGGAAGACCATAAGACAAAATATAACAAGCACATGTGTGGGGTCCAATTGATTCCTAACTTTTCTTAATGAGTTTTTTTTTACCAAAAACACTCTCTTGATTAGCTTTTGAAACTAGATGTTCAATGTCCTAATTCTCTTTCATCCCACAAAGTTCCTTATGTGGAAATCAATGAAATCAAGGAAAAGGTTACCTAATGTTGACTTTAGTAGGAGAAAATTGAGATGAAATTCAAATGCTTCGAAGCCTCTAAGGATACGAATCCAAGTGGCAAGCAATAGCATGTGAATTTGTTCAAGGGTATTTGCTTCTCCTAAAGGGTTTGAGATTTGATGATAATGTTGAATGTTTTTTTTCAAATTTTTATGAAAAAGCAAAGTGTTTTTATTTGAAGAACAATCACAACCATAGTATGGATATGGAAGACTATATTTGTTGAATCCCAACTTGGACAAGTCCAGCTACACCTACTTTTAGTGAATGCTTAGATGTTTGACCCCACTAGCTCCCCTCCAGAACACTCACTTATACGGGGCATCCAAGCATCAATAGCCATGAAAATCCCATGGCATAGTTTCCATCTCTACTAAAATCCATAAAAGTGTGGGGCAACTTCAGAACAACCATGCTTGCACCAAAAAATAGATAGGGATTTTGTCCTTTCTAAACAAGGGTTTTAATGGGAGAATTATTTTCATGGGGGACCATCCATGTAGTAAGAGACCATTGCTTCCCTTCTCATCAGAATAATTCTCATGATATTGGCCTTTTTTCCAATATCCACACTTATATCTTGGGTGGAAGTCACTTGGATTTATCATGTTCCCGGTTGGGTCATTCCCTTGGGTGATTAATTTTTCCCACAAGTCAGGCCCTCTAAGATAAAAAAAATCAAGCAAACATATTCGTAACTCAATCAATCTTTGTTGCAAACCAAAGTGAGAGAATGTACACAATATGCTCCACTCACACTCACAAGATTTATTCAATTTTAGGATCCAAAATGAATTGTGTGGGTAATCATTTACACAACTTAATGTCACCAAAAATCCTTTTGATTCTCAAGATTTCCGTGAGGTGTGAGAGAACCACATATGTCTTTTTGATGGTATTATTTTGGGTAAGTGATTACATAACAAAGAAGCAATTGTTCATTTTAGATCCTCAAAGCAATGATTTGATTCTTTTTAGAGGCCAAAAAGAAGTGGGAGATTTGATTGTTCAATTTTTAGATCCAAAATTGAAATCTAATAAGTTCCTAAGTTCAATTTTAACCAACCTAAACAGATCAAATCAACGATTAATTTTAAACCACAAAACTAAAGTGAGTTGATCTAAAAAGGAAAATGAAAGCATAAATGAATGCCTTGGAATATTACAATAAGCATTAAAAAATGGTTTTCTCAATTTTAATTTCAATTCTCCAACTTGAATGTGGTTGATATTTTGATTCTTATGCGAGAGAGACTGCCATTGTTTCCTTATGTGAATTGCAAACAAAAACCCATATGTTAGAGCTATATACCATCGAATTGCAAAACCACTTTTAATACTGAGAAAATAATGATAAGAAAAACCCCCTTTTTGTTTTAACTCTACGAAAGAATGTCACTTTACACATTCATATTCATCCAACTTAAGCATAGTACACCAAATCTAGTTGGGTAATAAAGCTGCAATTATGATCAAATCTAACACCAAAGTAGTTGTATCGGTTATTCAATGTGTGCAGCAAAATACTCAAGAGATAACCAAATCTTCACGATGGAACAAACAACAAATACTTTACTTTCCAATCAATATTTAAAGTTGAATCACATATTTTAAACAATAGATTTGAATGCATGTTAGAAATTGACCAATAAGCATGTAACATTAATGGATGGCAGCTTTCTTTTGGATTTACCTTTCGAGTTCAACGAATTCCTCTCGTACTTGATCTCTTTTTCTCATTCAATGCTATTAAACACAGACCAAGCACAATTGAATCCAAAGTCTAGAAGGTACATGAATAGGCAATACTTTTTTTCAACACCTTTATTGAAAAAGTCGATGCTCCATCTTGACTTGGGCTCACATTAACTTTTAATGGCCCTCTTGCAGATTTGATTTGGGCTTTCCTTAATAATAAATGAAGACATGAACAACCCGTAAGCTTGAATCACATCAATTTTACTAGTATGTCAATGTACTAGCGAAGTTTTCCTACAGCAGATAAATACTTTTAGAGGACACTAGATTTCCCTAGCCGATTGTTATCCTCCAACGTAATTTAGACTATCAAAAGTATAGCTTGAATAAACCTTAATTAACTTAGATGTTAGCTATCTCAAAAACTTGGGAGTGTGACTAATCCCCTTGTTGATACTTTAAGTTGTTCACAAATAATGCAAAAATTGAAATATCATATTAAATGTGTGCATCATTGTAATGGAAACATAATATCTTGTTTTCTCACACGATCACATTATCTTCAATACTTATGATGAGCACTAAATCTGCAATCTGTAAGCACAAAATCTTTTGGTCAAGCTTTGTAAGACCATAGCCACAACAAACTCTATGCTCTCTTATGTCATATGCACGTGAAAAGTACTAGGGGAGAGGGCCCAATAGTCGTGCGAGGTCCAATAGTCATGCACCCAATTGTACATATAATACCCAATAGTCATTTATATAATGTCCAATAGTTGTGATTTGACTACCCATAATTAAACAAAATGTATGCTTTTGATCTAAAAAGCAACCAATCATGTGATACCACATCAACGCTCAACTACTCATGATGTAATGCACGAGAATTGGTCTCACTATTTTTTAGGGCCTTTTTGGACACCTTGACGAAAATGCATGATGATGTGGCATCATATTTGATGATGTGGCCCTGAAACCTTAGTTATAAGCAGAGAACTTGCCAAGTAAGCTGCTGTAAAAAATTGGGAGTGATTTGAAATTTCGACGTAGGATAATTAGAAGCGCGAAGTTAGGGTGCCGACTACCGGGCCCTCTCCCCTAATGTATTAATTTAATTATACCCCTGTTGATGTTAATGCAATAGCCAATATTAAAAGAGAAATAAAGACTAGTGCACTAGTAATAATTTATTAAATCTCATGCATTGATATATATCAATTGAATTTAAATCCGTCCTTCACACATATTATCATGCTAGCTAAAGGAACTAGTGGTGCATTTAATCAACAATCAAATCACACCAATGCATTTAATTAGATGTTGCCCTGCCTCTTTGCTCAATGATTTTGGTAGATATATCACTCATTCATTTTGATTCAAACACGATAGTCATTATTGTTGCAACGTCACATTATTGTGGCTAGCACAAATAACAATTAGTGAATAAATTAGATTTTTAGAAAATTAACTAGAGAACTTGCTAGTTATTTATTCAGTCACCTTCACTTGGAAGATTTGTTGTTGTAGTACATTATTACTTATAGACATTTAATAAAGACTCACCTTCTTTCCATTATACATCCTTTTCTAGTTTGCTTACACTCACTTTATTTACATATTGCAACCAAATAACCACAACCAAACTTTTGAAGTGTCATACAAGCATAACCTTAGGAAAAAGATAAAATATGAGCCTTTACTTATATTTAGAATTTTTTCTTCCAATCAAAACGTAATGATCTAATATGGTACTTGATAGGCAACAAACCAATCCATGATTTTTATTTTTTTTGTTCCATATTATCACCCTAGAAACATTTACATCTAAAGAAACTTATAGTATCAAATAATCTTTTTGACAATAGTTGTTTGGCATCGATAAAACCAAAAAAGATGTAATCTAGATATAAATTGGTTGTTGCAACACCAAAAATGACTAGTGATTTAATACAATGTGTAGTGATTAAAATTCATCTCATGGAATATGTTGATTGAATAGCACAAAATGGATTAAAAAGGCTTTCGAAACTTTCAAGAAAGTATGGATAGTTCAATAGAAAGTAGAACTTCCCAAAAAATCAATTGGAATATGTAAAGAATATTCACAACCTGTGCTAAGTTTCTCCATTCCCACGCCTAGCGAATAAATTATTATTTAAAAAAAATTCAAGCAAATGCATTTGGCAGGTATAAAGATGAATTCTTCAATCTTTGACTAGCATCCTCCTAGCCTGTGCCAAAATGGAAGCATAGAGAGGGCCCACTAACTATTTAATAGAATGCCTAAAAGAAATGTCTTGCAGGATATGCACAAAATGGACTCGTACAGGAGGTGCTAAAGCTAGTTAATGCATGTTGGGACACCCCTTTCAGTGAGGACGAACTCTTCAAAATGAGCAATGGTTATTATTGGAAGGTAGCTAGACACCTAACAAAGTATATACTCTATCAAAGTAATTCAAGTCTCTGCCAATCGCATCACCCTGGTAACTATGGCTTTAAAGCTAAGCACTCTTCATGACTTAAAAAATTAGATTGTCACTATTCTCCATGCCTATCAGTGAATGAATCTTAAAAACTTTCAAACTAATGCAAATCAGAAGGGAAACAAATTAAGTGAATGTCATTTCCTTATTACCTCGAAATGAATATAGAAAAAAAGATACCTTCAGTGATACATGGAATTCTGCTTAATGATGCCTTTAAATTTTGAAACCCATAATCTTTATTTCAATCTTCACTCAATGCATAGTTTCTAGCAAATTGTACGAAATAGAGAAAGTGAAATGCTTAAAAAAAAGATTGCATAGATCAGGTCCAGAAGGTCATGGTCTAGCATTAAAATGGATGGATTGAATTGATGATAGCTAAAATTAAAAAAATTAGCTGGGATTTCAGCAAAATAGAACATGCTCAGACAAATCATAACAACTTTTGTATAACCCCATCATTGCTTCAAACAAAATGTAATCTGGATATGCCTAAAATAGATTTATTGCATATAATTTTAGAAACTTTCACAAATTATATGCTAATAAATAGTCAGAAGTAGGCCATTTTCCCTCCTAGCACCATTATGTAGATGGTGAAATCTGTAAATAGCTAAAAACCTTCAACACACACTCTGAGCATGATTATTTATTTAAAACAAAGAAAACAACAAGAACATCTCTATGAAATAATCCAACATGTTTCACATTGCAAAAAAAATAAAAATTGAAACTAAACAAAAGCATATGAAAACATGATGCAAACTCTATCTCATAGTGGATTGGTGCTTCTTTGATGTGGAAAGAAGCCCTTTCCCAATCCTTGATAAGCTCCTAGATGATAGATGATGCAACATGATAAGTGATCAAGTTGTGGAGTTGTGGAGGATTAATACAATAGAGGAGGCCTCTATTTATAACCAAGAAGGATGGAATAATGCAAAACATGGAGGATGTGGGATAAAACATGAGCCAATGACAAGATGCCACTTTTCAAGATGTGAGAGGATGAAGGTTGAACACATTTTGGTCAATGTGCCAAAGAGGGGGTGATTTGAAATTCAAAAGATGGTTCATTGGAGGGAGAATAAAGAGTCTTAAATGCCAAGTGGGAGACATGTAAGATAATTTAATGCCATGTTGGAGGACAAGACATTTGGAGGGATTTTCAAACTTGAAGGAATATTCCCTTTTCTGATGCCATTTTGCAAGTAATTAGGGAATTATTAAATTAGAGAAATGATTTATTGGTGCAAGTTGAAAAATCTAGAGGATTTAGGTGATTAGGATTTAACTAATTATAATTTTATTAATTTAATAGGAGATTAGGTGATGTGACTATTTGATTTAGATTTATGGGTTGATTTAAATCAAAAAATGAGAAAAATGTGATTTATATTTAATTAAATAAAGATTTGATTTATTTAATCAAAGAGGATGATGCTAGTGATTTAAGTAAATAAAGATTGATTTATTTAATTTAATAGGATGACTTTTGAAATTAAATAAATAAACTGAACTATTTAATTAAAAGAGGGAAAATGATGATACAGGGATGATTAAGGATGACATGAAATTAGTGAATTAGGATAAGATGCATGTGTATTTTATGTGTCTACATTTTTCCCCTCTTTGAAGTAATGTACCTGTTGCATTGGTTCAAAGAATAAACTGCCAAGATTAAAATTGAAAAAAATTCTTGTTTTTTCAGATGCCCCAATGGAAAGAAGTATATTGGTACATTACCCCCTCGAGAGATCGAGTGAATAGATTCGATTTGAGGTTCGATCTCATGATAAAGAGGTTCAAGATAGATGTATGGATGGTTATGATGATGATGATGATGCACAAATGAGATGGTTTTAATAC
Organism: Sequoia sempervirens; assembly: GCA_007258455.2. Taxonomy (NCBI): domain Eukaryota; kingdom Viridiplantae; phylum Streptophyta; class Pinopsida; order Cupressales; family Cupressaceae; genus Sequoia; species Sequoia sempervirens. The sequence goes on along the minus strand of VDFB02000003.1, from coordinate 360,967,952 downwards.
TCTTCGAATAACAAATCTATATTATCATGAACAACTTAAATGATGATGGAATGCATTTGAGATGGATGATGCGATAATGCCTATATGATTATGCAATGGAAATTTTATGCAAATGTATGGTTTATGAGATAAGTAGACTAATAGATCTATATTATGATGATGAACATGCATGTGAGATGATTAGTGTTTTTTATATAATATGATATGATATGCAGTATGTAGATGGTTTTTGGATCCAGGATGGATGCGTTGGTGATGATGATTAACTGTCATGGGATGATGCTAGCACAAAAAAGAAGAAATGAGATGATGACAAGAGAATTCAACAAGCCAAATTTATTAGAGATGATGATGAGGGATGGATGATTTTCTTATCAGGAATTGGGACTTTAAAAGAGCTACTTACCTTATGTTTGATAACACACATAAGCACGATGCATCCAGGTATAAAGAACCAGGATGGCGTTGCACCTAGTGTGATGGACTTTGACTTGACAATTAGATAGGAGTATTCTTGTTCATACCTAACATACATAAGCCTTTCTAGTATGTACCTAACAAAGCAAGTATTTGTCAAGTTATATTACAAGAACATCCAACAAGCACAAGGGTATGTGCAAGATCACGGTGGGCCAAAAAGTGGTGATATGATGGGTATGTGTAGGGTATGCGGCTAACAACTCTTTATTTACCCAAAATTGATGAAATGAAAAGGGTTTTAAATGATATTCTCAAATTTTCACCAATATAAATTATGTTTTATTTCAAATTTAATAAATAATTATTATTCCTTTTCTATTTAAATTATGAATAAAGTCCTAATTGCTAGGCTGATTGAAAAACATCTATAACTTTCAAACGGTATCACATTTTTTGAATTCAAAACATGTGTCAAATTCTATGCTTCACATACTATAGGATTAAAAAAATAAAAATTGAATTTCACGAAGTTTTGACCAAATTAAGGTGGTTAGACATACAAGTTTTTATATTTTTTAAAAGTTGTAATAAAAAAATCGTAATTAATTATTTACTTGGAAAAAAATTAGAAAAAAATATACATCACATCGAGACACGAGTCCTATACTTATATCTAAAATCTTATAGGAAAATATTATCATTTTATTGTGGTTAGGGTGGTCAAACAGACACTTACTTCTTATTTTTTCCTTGAAATTTAAGTGCTACTACATTAAAAATTCAAATTTTCACCAAATAAATTTATTTAAAAAAAAATAAACCTAGTAGTTTAGAAACTACACTCAATTTGCTACAGATTCTATTTTGACATATTTTTGAAATAATATAGATAACTTATTCATTTTTTTATGTCAACTTACCTAACTCTAATTTTTTCTAAATTTTTCGCCACTTAAGGACCTATTTTTTCCATGATGATCCTGCACATACCAACAAGAGACAAAAGATAATGATCATTTCCCCATTCCTTTCTCTCTAAATCCTTTCATTTGGGACATCAATGAGAGGTCATTGAAATGAGTGAAATAAGAGAAATAAAAAAGAAAAGATCAAGTACACAAACAAGTCAATGTTCTTCATACCTCTAGCCAAAGGGATATGTTTTTTTTAGGATAAGAACCAAAATGATTGCCAATAGATAATGCCCATTTTAGGAAGGATACATCCTAGGACATGTTAGTGGATGGCGGCACATCGTTTTGTTTATCCAAAGTGTTTTGACAATAGATAATTCCCATTTTAGGAAGGATACATACTAGGACATGTTAGTGGATGGAGACACGTTGTTTTGTTTATCCAAAGTGTTTTTCCAATAGATAATGCCCATTGTAGGAAGGATACATCCTAGGACATGTTAGTGGCTAGTGGAAAGTTGATAGGTTTTTCGAAAGTCTATTCATATAAGGTTGATTAACATGTTTGTGAATGATCAAGAGTTTTATTTTGCATTAAAGGTTTGAAGTTTGCTTTTGATTTTATGTTTGAAGCTTGCTTTTGCTGATTGTTGTGCTTGTTTCCATTTGTTTTTCCAGAGGATGAGTGTGATGATTGATTTATTATGGATGAGATTATTGCGGGTGAAAGTGAAATGGGATGGATGGATTTTATCAAATATTTGGATGTTATTGATGTTTTTGAATGTTTTGAGGCTGATTTTTGGATTTTTGCATTATTTGAATGTTTTTGGATTTTATGAATGTTTTTGGATTTTGATGTGTTTTGATTTTTTTTGTGTTTTTTTTGTCTCGAGGGCTGATCAAATATTAGCCTTACCTACATGTAAGCTCAAAGATGACGTATTTTAGATACCATGTTTTTGACATTTTTTTGATCTTTTAATGATTTGAGATATTGATATGTTTTGATTGTTTTTGGAATTTTGCATGATTTTAATGATTTGGATATGGACATGTGTGATGATATCAGTGCCCTATTTTGGGATTTTGTTGGAAACCAAGCTAATGTTGATTGATTAGATTAATGGATTGATGATGATAACATTGTTGAGGATACACAACAATGTGATGATAGTGTTAAGAAACACAAGGATTGGGAAGGATATCCCACGATGATGATGGATTGATTGAAATTGATTGATCAGGATTGATGACGATAACATTGTTGAGGATACACAACAATGCAAGGATAGTGTTAAGAAACACAAGGACTAGGATGGATATCCTGAGATGATGATGGATTGATTGGATTCAATTAATTAGGTTTGATGATGATAAATTGTTGAGGATACAAAAAAATGCAAGGATAGTGTTAAGAAACACAAGGACTAGGATGGATATCTTGAGATGATGATGGATTGATTAGATTCAATTGATCAAGATTTCAAAGCTTGGTTTGGAATGAAAGTTGTTTGGATGATTTGATATGATGCTGACATGCAAATTAGATGCGACTGATATTGACTATTTGGATTGATGTTCTATGAAAGATGAAGCTTGATAAGGAATGTCTTCTCGTCAAAATATTCCATGGGCTAGTGACTTGGATTTTTTCTCTCAAATGTTTGACCAATTTGATTTTACGTTTGTCAATGTTCAGATCACCACATAAGTTGGAATGTATAGATCAAGATTTATTCCTCGGGAAAGATGTATATACTTGCGTCCAGTGTCTAGCAAAGTATGGAATGACACAGATGGATTCTTGGATAGGTGTAGGATTGGATGGATATGGATTATCTTGCGATAAGTTAAGGTGTTCAGATAAAGAATGCTCATTTGGATAATGTTGCATGGCTTAGATAACATTGGGTAGGATAGGTGTTGGATCTCTGTTGTGTTTATAGTTTGTCCTTGATGACAAAATCACTTTCAGTTAGTTCTCTTTGATGATCAGTCTCAGGATGGTTCTCTTTGCATACCATTGGTGAATTTCACATGATTACAAGCCATTTGATTACATTATTTGATCTCACATTTTTGAAGGCATTACATTTACCTTGGTTCTGGCATCTCATTTGTCTAAAGGTATTGGTTGTTTCTCATTTGGGCTTACTCATTTCAACATGAGAATGGCAGGGTCTCCCCAATCCATTTTTGAAATGTCAGTGTTTCCTATCGGCAAGACATTTCTGATGTCATGTTTATTGAATTTAACATATTGGCAGCTGTCGACAAGACCTCTTTTTTGTTTTGGCAATAGAAAGTGATCTCTAGATCAGCATATGTTATTCTGTCGGTACGTGGTCTTAGCGAAATTGGTATGTCACACCGATCAGAGATTAAATGGAAATACATCGGCAAGAGATTAAGGCTTCGACAAAGGGTCATAGCGAATGTGCAATGTCACATCGACTACCATTAGACAATTTCCTTTCACAAGACTTTCTAGAAGTTTCGGCGAACAGGTGTGAATTCAGGGTGTTTTAGTATGACTGAAACGATCTACAAGATGTTTCCCTGATAGTTTTAAGTTACAACAACTTTTTGAATGACTTCTTTCAAATTGCTCATCAGTGAGAGATGTTCTCTTCAGAATAGGTCTGTAGACATCAAAAATATATTGATTGACATTGTGCACCTAATCCTGACTTACTAACATCGTTTCTTCCTAAATCATCCCTCGGTCTAACCATTTAATCAAATTCCCCTATCTGATTAAATTCATCAATATCCTCTCTTGGTTAAATAAATCACTTTATCTAAATCAAGTCATTTCTCTGATCTAATTATCCCTATTTAATTAAATAATCAATTTATTTGATTAAATCCCTAAAGTCTGTCCATTAAATTAAATAAATTAAAACCTTGTTTGATTTAATCTAATGCCATCCCTTTTAATTAAATAAACCAAAATCTTTATTTAATTAGCCTTTTATCATATTCCTCTCTTGTTTGATTTAAATAAATCCATAAATCTAAGTCAAATAAGTCACATCATCTAATCTCCTGTTAAATTAATTAACCTTTGATTAATTTAATCTAATCTCATGTCACATCCTCTAGATAATGCAAGTTTCACATGAAAATAGATTTAATTCATTTATTAAATCCCTATTTTCCTCATATGTCATCTTTTGGAATATTCTCTCAATTTGAATTCAAAAATTCCAAGTCAGGATGTACATCCAACAAGGCATTTAAAACCTCTTACATGTCCTTTTCCTTGAGCCAAGTGCCATTTATTGCATTTTACCTTCCCTCTTACATGTCATTTCAACAAATTTGAATTTCAAATATTGGCATTTATTGGCACAAACCCCAAATCTTGCACAACCATCATCCATTCATAGCTTGACAAGTGGCACCATATCATTAGATGAATGTTAGTCCCACATTGCTCAAATTTGGGCATTCATCCATCTTGAAATCCTATAAATGAAGAGCTTATCTCCTCATTTTATCATCCACAATCCAAGCAAAGTTACCATGCTAAAATACTTAGCCATTTCTATCCACCATTTGAATTCTTAGCTAGGCTCTTTTGCAAATTTGGCTTGGAGTTCTCATCTTCTCATCAAAGTGGATCAACATCATCTTCAACATTCAAATCTTGCATCATGTGAAATGGGAAAGGGCCAATTTTCACATCAAATTGGCACCAATTCTCCCATGGGATCAAGTGTTTGCTATTTAAATTAGGATTTAATCTAGTTTTTATCATTTCATTGTGTTCTTGCTTGTTTTCTTTCCTATTTTGAGTTTGCAAATGGATTTCATGGGGAATCCTTGTTTTAGCTTGCAAATCCTTGTCTAACTCTTTTATTCATGTTGTTTTGTAGGTACTAGGAAAAGGGTTCGCACATTTGGCGCTAGGAGGAGGGCTTGACATCAAAATTTCAAACATTTTCTCAAAAATTTTGCGTTTTCTTGACACACAGGAAATTCCACCGCGGGCTCATCAGCGTCGCTGTTTTAGCACTGCGAGTTTTTCAGCGTCGCTATTTTAGCACCACGGGCTCGTCAGCGTCGCTGTTTTAACACTGTGGGCTCATCAGCGTCGCTGTTTTAGCACCGCGGGCTCATCAGCGTCACTGTTTTAGCATTGTGGGCTTGTCAGCGTCACTGTTTTAGCACCAAAGCCCAATGTCGCTGTTTTAGCACCGCGGGCTTGTCAATGTCACTGTTTTAGCACCATTGGACTCATCTCGCCAAAAAACTCAAATTCTAAACTCTATCGTTGGACTCACCGATCTGCAGAAGTTTTTGAAAAATTCTAAACTCTGACGCTTTTGAAAAATGCGACATTGGGAGGAAAAAGTAGCGACGCCTTCACGAGTTGCGACACTAGAAGACAGTAAAAGGGAGAAATTTAATTTTTAGCACCTGCTTTAATTTATGATTGCTTCTTCCTCTATTTTCTGCTTTTTAATATCTCTGTTTTTCCATAAACTAACTGTTTTTCTCCTTGTAGGTTGGAAATTGAAAACTAAGCGAAGAGGAGCATGGTGATGATATTTTGTCCAATTAAAGTGTTTTTTTAACACTTAGGAATTTTTTCATCTTTTCATCTTAAGAACACTAGATTTCATTTGGGCTTAAAAAGAACCTTTCAATTCCTTTTTTTTTTGCAAAGGTTAAAATGTACAATAGGACCAACAACTTACTAGATTTCATTTATGGGATTAACAAATTGAACAAATGTCTTTCGCTTGTGATTTGGTGCTCTAAAATGAACTCACATATTGCTTTGAGGATCTGGAAAGAACAAGTGTAGTTGTGTTTTTCACGTGGGCTTACTTAGATTAAAGCCATTGGAAAAGGATGTATGTACTTCTCTCACGCTTTATAGCTTGATCTTGAGAATCAAAAGGTCTTTTCCATGACTTTGGCTTAAGACAAAGCAATCACCACCACACTTCAATTTGGGATTAAAATTGAATAAACTATTGTGTGAGTGTGAGTGGGGACTTTTTTGCATACATTCTCTCTCCTTGTTGCCAACAAGGATTGATCAAGTTACGAATATTGTTCTTCATTCGCTTTTGTTTATCCTAGAGGGCTTGCCTTGGGGAAAAAGTAATCACCCAAGGGAATGACTCAACTGGTAACACTCTAAAGCCAAGAGTATTTCTAGCTGGGATATAAATGTGGATATTGGAAGAAACACCAATATCATGCGGTTGACTCCAACAAGATGGATCTGAAATGGGACTCTTGCCACATTAGGTCAACTCCAACGAACGAAAAGTCCTTACTAAAACCCATGTGCTAGAATTTTCCAAAATCCTTTATCTATTTTTGGTGCAAGAACGGTTATTCTGAAGCCATCCCACACTTTTACGGTCTTCTAGTAGAAATGGAAAGCATGCCATGGGAGTTTCATGGGTGTTGATGCTTGGTTGCCTCGTATAAGTGAGTGTCGTGGAGGGGAGCCAGTGGGGTCAAGCATCTAACCATTCGCTAGAGATAAGCATGGCTGGACTTGTCCAAGTGGGAATCTAACAAATATTGTCTTACACATCCATAGGATTGTACTTATTCTTGGGTTACAAAATGCATTGCTTGATCGAAAACATCATGAAAACAAACACTTAACATCATCCAAATTTCAAGCCCTTTTGAACACAAATACCATTGACTCAATCCATTTGTTATTGCTTTCCCTTGGGATTCACATCCTTAGAGGTTTCTAAGCATTGGATTAGATCTCAATTTGTATCCTTAAGTAAACAATAGGGAAACCTTTTGCCTTAAGTTCATTTAATTTCCACATAACATATCTTGTGGGGTTTAAAGAAATTAAGACATAGGACATCTTAGTTTGGAAAACCTAATTGAAGAAAGTATTTTTGGTAAAATAAAGAGATTCAGCAAAGCTAATCAAAAAGAACTTTCTTATGTGTTGAAGACTCCAAATCCCAAAGCACAAATCATTGATTGAAAATCTAAGAATGAATGTTCAAATGAAATCATTTCTTGGTTACAAAGGTCATTAGGAAGCATTTGCATGCTCTTCAATACCTAGATCTAGGTAAACAAAGTGTCCTTTCTACGTTCATCTTAGGATCAAAACATTATCAAAACCTTTTTCATCCACCCATCCAAAACATTAAAACAAAATCCATCTCATCATCACCTTTTGGGAAAATCTTAAAACTAGGCATTATGAAAAAATCAAAATCATCCAAATCATTGAGACAAAATCCTTGAAAACATTTTATCAAAACACCTTTGGCTAGGTATGTGTAAATGCATCCTTTTGCATGTCAAAGTTATCAAAATCATCTTGTCTAGCTTAGTGTATGTAGATGAATCCTTCTCCATATGCTTAGTCAAACAATCATCTTGTTTGAATAGGTGTGGGTAGATGCATCCTTCTCCTCACACATATTCAAATTATCATCCTTTGGAAAAAACTATCCCTTAGATCATCATCCAATATCTTAGGGTCTTTTTGTTCAAAATCCAAATCCAAATCAAAATCAAGGACAAAAACTCAAAAGTCTCAAAATCCAAAACCAGGAATCAAAATCCGTTAGTCCTAAAAAGCCTAGTGTCTCATTCAAGATTGATAAAAATTCAAAAGCATCCATATCATTCATCCATAACATCATCATCATATCATCACCTTTGATCCTCAAAAGCATCCAAAAACTTTCACTTTGGGACATAAAATAAGAGATCAATCCAAAGAATCAAGAGATTCATCTCCCATATTCTTGATCCTTGTTTTATGGTCCAAACAAGATCTCAATACAAGAAGAGTATGGAAGCCAACAAAGAAACACCCCCTTCAAGTGATCTTAGCCAAACCAACACATAAATGAATCCAACATAATCAAGCAATCCGTTGACCCTCTCATCATCACAACATCCCTAAGAAGAAAATCAAGGAGAGGACCTCACTTTCGGAATGTCTCGCGAGGAAATGACATAAATGCTCCAAAATCCGAACAACCATAGAATCATCAACATCATGATGAGACTTAACCCTTCGTTGTACATGCTTGAATTACCAAAACAAGGGGCCAAGTTGCCTTTAGATTTTGATGTGAGTACTATCGTGGACACATCATTTACCCCAATTTCATCCACCATCCCCATTTCATCTACACCCCCATCTCAAAACGTCACACAAAACATTCCACAAATCACAACATCATTTGCTCCAACCCAACCAAATGTCAACAAGGGAAACACATTCCTCAATGCTCTTCAATCACATCCCCTTGTTAATAATCAAAACATGGATGCAAACACCACCTTGGAACAAAGCATATCCAAAAACCCATTACACAAGAATGTTCCTCTCACATTCCATCATGATCCATCATCATCAGTTTTTCACGCAACACCACAAACACCTCTTCTCACTAATTCACAAGAAGAGGGAGATACTTTCGGACTAGGGGGCTTATTCAACACCACGATGTTTTCACAACAAATCATGCCCCTTAAATTTCCACCTCTTCCACCATTTCCATTATCATCCACACCACTCCTTGGTTTAGGGCTTCCTCCCCTACCAAGTATCAATCAAACCTTTATCCCAACCATCAATCAAAATATTACACCAAACGCTCAAAATTTGTCCTTGATATCGCAACAACAAATGACAAACACACAACCAATGGCAACATCATCAAACACACCCGGGTGAAGCCACATAAGTGGTTTACACTTTTGAAGAGGAAGGAAATTTGAGAAAAAATGACCCCATGGCAAAAAAATTGGTTTTAGGGGTTTGCATGAACCTACATGTTCGACCGAACCATAAAGGGGTTCGACCGAACTAGGGTTTGAGCGAGCCCATTAACTATTGGGCCCACATTTCCCGCCCAAAAAACAAAGGAAAAATGCATATTTGTGGGGGTTCGAATGAACCAGGGTTCGAATGAACCCTGGTTCGCTAGAACCCCCCTGGTTCTAGCGAACCCCCTTTTCCCTAATTTTTTAATGTGTTCACACAAAAAACCTAAAATTTTACGCTTTCAAGCTCCGGTTGGGGATGAAAATGGGGGAATATTTAGAAACCAAAATTGTAATCGAGTATCCTTCAAAACGAGCTATCCAATGAATATAATTTTAGTATGTTTTGGTTTTATTATCTATCTATTTTTTAAGTTTTATTAAATATAGGTTTTGCATCGAAAACAAAAGTCTCTGTTCTGCACAAGTGGAAAAATAGAAGATTATAAAAAAAAAAAATTAAAAATATGAGTGCACCAGATATTGAAGTCCTTGATCCAACAAAAAAAAAAGAGAAGAATTTCGATACATACAGTAAAAGTCATGTGTTATATGGTCGCGCTATGTCTGAATTGTCATTTGATTGACTTGAAACTTGATTAAAGAAAAAATATTCAATAAAAACTATCTAACCAAGTGGAAGCACTAGATATCGGAGTTAGAAATCTAAATTTGAAAGAATGAATTTTATCCTTCATGGAAAAAAAGTTATATATACAGTCGGCCTTTTAAAAAATGTTGTTTTTGAAAACCAATTTTGTGGGAGATGGAAAAAGAAGTCCAATCTGATTCCAAAAAATTGAAAAATATTTTTAGAATCTACAGACAAAATGTGACAAGACTCTAGTTTACATCATCTTCAAATTCCTTACGGTTTAATCGCTATAGGTGCCCGAATGTGGAGATTGTGTTAAAAAAAAATATCAGTGTCCAGTTAGGCCAAAAAGTGTAAACCACTATTGTGGGATCACCCACCCCTAACCTCACAAAGCATGGTCTCACAAGGACCAATCACATCAGTACCATTATCCAACATGCAAAACATCAACACCACCTTCACGAATACCATTACAAATCCACCACCACCTCCACCACCTCCAACTTTCACCACATCAAATCAATATGATGCAGCATTGCAAGCTAATTTCCAAAGAGGATACCAACATGTCCAAAAACAAAAAGTCGTACAACAAGCCACTCAAGCTGCACAAGCCGCAATACAAGTGCAACAAGCTACGCAAGCTCAAGCTTTATTGCAACAACAACAACAACAACAAGCCTCCCAAGCTGCACAAGCATTGCAAGCACAAAGGGTTGCATAAGCAGAACTTTTATTACAACAACAAGCTACACAAGCACAAGTAGTACAAGCTCAAGCCCAAGCACAAGTTCAAGCTCAATATCAAACACAGCAAGCACAAGCACAAGCACAACTTCTTGCACAAGTAGTGCAATTGTAGGCATATCAACAAGCATTGAGGCAATACCAAGAGCAACAAGAAGCGCCAAAATTAGTAGCCCAACAAGAAGCGTTGTTGGAACAATAGAAAGCACAACAACAAGCCCAACAACAAGCATTGTTAGTACAACAAAAAGTATTGTTGGAGCAGCAACAAGCACAAATCCTCGCGCAACAACAACAAGATCAACAATAGGCATTGTTCATACAAAAGCAAGTAGAAGCCTACTTCGCTCTATAGAACATGCAAATACCATCAAACAATGCACTGACCAACCCATCCATCCAAACCATGATTGAAACACCTCAAAACACTTTCATCCCACCCCTTGATCCCCAGAATGATGTGATGACACAACTCAGGTTGCTCTCACAACAAGTGCTCGACCTTCAATCGGGGCGGACAACCAAAGCGCCAAGAAACTTGTGTCCCTATCCATTCGATAGGAGCCTATACATGAAACTATTCCCTAAGGGATTTAAAATCCCCAAATTTGACAAATATCGAGGGATGGGAAACCTTGAAGATCACATCAGGGAATTCTAGGTTCATTGTATGGAGGTCGCATATGATGATACTTATCTGATCGGCTATTCCCTAGGAACTTGGCAGGTCCTGCTATAGAATGGTTATCTCACTTACCTTCAGGCATTAGAACATTCAAAGAAATTAGAGACGCATTCATTAGGAATTACGCATGTAACATTGCAATGGATGTTAGTCTTGAAGAATTATCAGCTTTGAAACAAGGAAAGAATGAGTCTTTTGACTCATTCCTTCAACGATGGTGATCCAAGGCCAATCGGAGCAAGTGGACCTTGCAAGAATAACAACAAGTCTGTATAATCATTGCCAACCTTGAAAGTTGCTTTTCATTTCATCTCAAGGTTTAGGGTATCACTATGTATGAGCAATTGATCTCCAAGGCGCTTAGCATCGAAAGAGCCCTTCTGACTCAACCCATTGAATCATGGTCATATCATGAACAGCAAAAAAATTGCCCACCATCAAATTACAATGATAAACCTCAAACATGGGCAAGAAAAAAAAATGTCACTAATGATGGTGTCATTGATTCCAAGGTGGTCATTAGTGGTCCACACCAAAATACACCCACACCGCAAATCTAATCAGAAGGCCAAAACACTCATCACACAACATGCCAACCCAATATTCCCACCATAAATAACCTCACTAACCAAAGGGGACCTCCCCAACACAAAATTTATCCAAAACGCAAATACGCTATTTTGGGGGAATCATTGGAGGATATAATGATAAATTTGATCGAAGAAAAACTCATCAAACCTCCCACATTCGAAAATTACCAAGAACCCAATGTCAAACCCCCTTGGTACAATGAGAATCAACTTTGTAAATTTCAAAAAATAAAGGGTCACACCACAAACAATTGCATGAGACTCAAAAACATCATCCAAGATCTCATCGACAAGAAAATCATAAACGTGGAACAACCTACTGGAATCCAGGATCTTCAAATCTACATGAATCCAATGCCAAATCATGCCAATAAAGGGAATAAAAATGATAAGGGGAAGGGCAGTGTAAATCATGTGTATGAAATAGTCATTGATTCCCTAAATGAGGACTGCATGGTCATCACCATCAAGGGCGCCCATGCTGAAGATTGTGGAGTCACCACAAGAGGCAGAAAAGTCACCATTGCAGGATCATCCCAACCTAATAGAGTCCCTTCATCTAGATTTGTTCCACATACCTACAATGTTGTAGAACAACTCAAGAGAATGCTAGCACACATCTCCATCATGGAGTTGTATCCTTGAGGAAGCATTAGCCTCATCCATTGTCCCCGCAAATCTTGATGCAGAGCAATTCCAAGCTATGGTGGGAAATATCATAATGCCTAATCTCCTTACATTCTCTGACCAAGATTTCCCTGCCCAATCATCTCACAACCATGCACTTCACTTAGAAGCCATTGTCAACAAGAGAAAAATCAAAAGGGTCTTGATGGATGGAGGTATAGGTTTGAACATCTATTCTCTTAGCCTCATCAAGTAGTTGAAAATATCAGAAGGTTCCATTGACAAAGGAAAGGGCATCACAATAAGAGCGTATGATGACCAAGAAAGAATGTGTCAAGGCATGATTAAGCTCCCTATCCAAGTAGGGCCAACACTCATGGAAACCACATGTTAGGTTTTGGACCTCAAATTTCCATACAATATCCTCTTGGGACACCCATGGATTCATGCGATGAAAGCAGTAGCATCAACCTTCCACCAATGTGTGAAATTTACACATAATGGACAAGAGGTTACCATCCATGGAGATCTTAAGCTGTTTTCATATTGCAATAATCTTGAAGCCAAGTATTACAAAATCCCCCAAGTGCCAAAGAATGATGAAGGACCATCCACACCATACATCGACCCCACCACTCTTGTATCCACTTCTACGACAAAGACACCTTCCATCCCCACCATCCCCACCATCTCCAATATCAAGCTCATCATCCAGGAGGACGGTTGTGGAAGCTACAAACTCCCTAACAATGCTTTTGTGATAGGAGAGTTACCACAATCTCCTAGATCACGGGGACGCTCGCAAGAAAATAAAGCTTCCATATCACAAACCTATCTTGAAAACTATCCTGAATTCACAAGATGGGGAGACCTTGGTCATGAGGTTATTGAAGTAGATCCATCTCACATGTTGTATCAAGATGAAAGACTGGCAGCTAATTTACCAATGGACAAAAGAAGCAACGGCCTACACATGATGCTTGCAATGGGTTATGACCGAAATCAAAGACTGGGACAAAATGACAATGGGCTCATAATACCTATCATGCCAGAGATGTAACCCATAACAAATCTTGGTCTTGGATGTGCCACTCTGAGAATAACCATACGTGGTCGGGGTCCTCCGGTTAGAACGGTTAATATTTCTCCTCAGCCATTACTAGACAAGTACACTCACCAATAGTCACAGGTAGGGACACACATAATTTTATAACTGAGCCCTATATTAGTCGTGATGATGAAGATACCTTATTCAATCTACCTAGGCTATTTAAAGATACCACCCTATGTATGATTAGTACCATATCCTTTGAACCAGATAGTCAAAATCATGAGATTCGCTTAGTCTACCCCCAACTGATCGACTATGACCAACGAGGACCACTAGTTCTCGATACATTCAAAAATGATGAGGCACTCTCAGAATTCATGGGATTGAGGGATAATATTCCAAATGGAGATCACAAGGTAGGGTTTATAATGGAGTTGGACACACATGCCTACTATGGGGAAATGATTGAATCCTTCAGTTGCAAAAGTGAGAAACTAAGAATCATATCCAAGTCTTTGAGTGAAAACAACACCGTGGCACTCTTGGACAAGAAAATAGTAAAAAAAAGGATGTATCCAATGGTGAAAACCTCTCTGAGGCACCCGAGGATGAAGGATTCAATATTCCTCTAAGAGCTATTCACGAGGAAAAGTCAGCGGTCTTGGCCGAAAAATGCAATCCGGTCAACATAGGAACAAAGGAGACCTCGCATATCATGTTCTATGTAGAATCATTATTAACAGAAGAGCAAGAACTTCTAGCAGCATTCCTAAAGGAAAGACAAATAAAATTTGCATGGAGTTATGCTGATATGCCAGGGCTGGATCTAGAGATAGTGGTTCATCACTTTGCGGTGTATCCAGAAGAAAAATCGTTCAAACAAAAGCTTCAAAAGAGGCATCCTCAAATCACTTTGTTAGTAAAAATGGAGCTCGAAAAATTGTTAGATGCAGGATTTATCTGACCAATTGATTATCCCGAATGGGTATCAAATTTGGTACCTATTTCAAAACCTGACAGAGCTATCAGAATCTGTACAGACTTCAAAGATTTGAACAAAGCATGTCCTAAGGATGATTTCCCACTCCCCAACATCAACATGATAGTAGACATGACAATAGGAGATGAGATGCTATCACTAATGGATGGATTTTCAAGATACAACTAGATCATGATAGCAAAGGAAGATCAACTTAAGACTGCCTTCACTTGTCCATGGGGGACCTACTGTTGGAACATGAAGCCATTCGGCCTAAAGAACACATGAGCAACCTATCAAAGGGCCATGACACTAATATTCCATGACATGATTCATAAAACAGTCGAAGACTATGTCGATGAAATTCTAGCTAAATCAAGGAAAAGACAAGATCATATAGCAACCCTAAGTGCTATCTTTGACAGACTGGAGGAATACAAAGTCAGACTAAATCCCAAGAAGTGTGTCTTTGGCGTACAATCAGGTAAACTACTAGGATACATATTCTCCATGAGGGGTATCGAGGTGGATCCGGAAAAAGTAAAGGCAATCCTTGAGATGGAAGCACCAAAGACATTAAAACAACTGAGAGGCCTCCAAGGCCGACTTCAATCCATATTCTCACCTACTCCACAAGGGGGTAGCATACAAATGGGATACAAAATGTGAAGAGGCATTTAACAAAATCAAGGAATATCTACTGACACCACCAGTTTTAATGCCACCCATCCCAAGAAAGCCATTGATCTTATATGTGTTAGCAACAATAGTAGCCCTTGGAGCTCTCCTAGCTCAACATGATGAAAAAGGAACAAAGAGGGCTATCTACTATATCAGCAGAACAATGGTCGGCCACGAGCTAAATTACTCATTCATTGAGAAATATTGCCTCACCGTAGTATTTCCATCCCAAAAATTTAGACATTACATGTTGGCACACAAGATAAAGCTCATTGCGAAAATTGATCCCCTCAAATATCTACTATCAAAGGCAATGCTAACCGGTAGAATGGCAAAATGGGTAATGATATTATCAAAGTATGACATTGAGTATGTGGAGCAGAAAGCCATTAAAGGTCAGGTTATTGTAGATCAACTAGCAGAAGCACCTATGCATTCTGAGAATCCCCTTGTCTTAGAGTTTCCAGATGAGTCTATTTTTAACTTCAACATCGTTGATCACTGGAAACTATACTTCGACAGTTCATATACACAACACGGATCAGGATCTAGTGTCTTCTTCATCATCCCATAGGGGGACTGCATACCAAGGTCATACAAATTATTATTTCCTTGCACAAATAACATAGCAGAATGCAAGGCTTTGACTATAGGCCTCAGGATAGCAATGCAACATTATAGCTCTCAAGGTCTACAGAGACTCACAGTTGATCATAAACCAAGTCAATAATGAATATCAGACTAAGGATGATAAGCTCACTCCATACAAGAAATTGGTGGAGACTCTTATAGAAGCCTTCATTGACATAACATTTGAGCAGATCCCAAGAACCAACAATAGAGCAGCATATGTGATGGCAAAAATTGGATCCTTGCTGAATATCCTTAACAATGTCCTAAGATATGAATTCTTGATTGAGCGACTTCTTGTTCCCACATTCGAGGTAGCAAAATCGAAATTCGTATGTGAAATAATTGGTCCTGGCAATCCTTGGTACCATGACATCTACACATATCTTCGCATACGAGTCATACTCGCTTACCTCCGATCAAACCTTAAATGAACCTTTATAAAAAAGGCATCCATATTTTTCATCCTAGGTGATACCTTATACCGTAGAAGGGTATGTGCAGGATCATGATGGGCCAAAATGTGGCGATATGATGGGTATGTGGCTGGAGACTTTTTTTTTACCCAAAATTGATGATACAAAAAGGGTTTTTAAAGGAGATTCTCAGATTTCCACCAATATAAATTATGCTTTACTTTGAATTTAATAAGTAGTTATTATTCATTTTCTATTCAAATTACGACTAAAGTGTTGATTGATAGGATGAATGAAAAACATCTATAAATTTCAAACGTATCACATTTTTTGAATCCAAAACATGCGCCACATTCTATGCTTCACATACTATAGGAGTAAAAAAAGAAAAAATGAATTCCATGAAGTTTTGACCAAGTTAAGGTGATAAGACATATGAGTTTTTTATATATTTTTTAAGTTGTAATAAAAAAATCATAATTAATTATTTACTTGGAAGAAAATTACAAAAAAATATACATCACATCGGGACATGAGTCCTCTACTTATATCTAAAATATTATAAAAAAATTTATCATTTTATTGTGGTTAGGGTGGTCAAATAGACACCTACTTCTTATTTTTTCCTTGAAATTTAAGTACTACTGCATTGAAATTTTAAATTTTCACCAAATAGATTTTAAATTTTTTTTAAACAAACCTAGTAGTTTAGAAACTACATTCAATTTACTACAGATTATATTCTTACATATTTTTTAAATAATATAGATAACTTATTCAAATTTTTACGTCAAGTTTCCTAACTCTGATTTTTCTGAATTTTTTGCCACTTAAGGGCCTTTTTTTCCATGATGATCCTGCACATACCTAGAAGCATAGAAGGTACCTTGCTATGCTATTTAAATGCTAAGGCATTAACCGCTCTAACCAAGGTTCATATTAGTATCTGTGGCTCACACTCGAATGGAATGGCCATCGCCAAGAAACTACTAGGGATGGGGTATTACTGGCCCATAATGGAAAGAAAAGCACATGATCATGCTAAAAAGTGTTTACAATGTTAGCAGCATGGGGATCTCATCCATGCTCCAGATCAAGAGCTTCACCCAATTGTCACACCATGGCCCTTCTCGTAGTGGGGACTCGATCTCATTGGAAAAATCACACCCACCTCATCCAATGGCCACAAGTTCATCATCACTGCAACTGAGTACTTCATAAAGTGGGTGGAAGCCATACCTATGACATATATCACTGGGAAGAAAATCTCAAAATTTATCCTGAACTATCTCATCTGTCATTACGGTGTCCCACAAGCCATTATCTCAGATAATGGGACACCATTCAAGAACTAGGAGATTTGCGACTTGTGCGAGAAATTCAAAATCTAGCATCGCTTCTCCACCCCATACTATCCCCAAGGCAATGGCCAAGCAGAAGCCACAAACAAAACCATCCTCAAAATCCTTAAGAAAACAGTTAATGACACAGGTCGTGACTGGCATCTGCAGCATAATCCCACCCTCTGGGCTTATCAAACAAGCATCCACACACCCACTAGCACCACTCCCTTCTCCTCGGTCTATGGATCAGAAGTTGTACTCCCCATTGAGATCGATCTCCCCTCCCTCAGAATATCATTGCAAAATGTCATCACAGATGAGGAATATCGGGTATCAAGACTAAATGAGCTAGAGTTACTGGATGAGAGAAGGATCGATGCTTTGAATCACTTGTAAGTCTATTAGAATAGACTTAAATGGAGCTACAACAAGAAAATCAGAAGCAGAACTTTCCAAGTCAGAGAATTGGTCTTAAAAGAAAATCAGAAGAATGTCCCAAATCCCAGCAGCAAAGGCAAGTTCGAACCTAATTGGTTAGGACCTTTTGTCATAACAACAAGTTATAAATTAGGGGCATATCAACTATCAACACCTGAAGGGGAACCTCTGCAGGAGCCCATGAATAGCTCCCATCTCAAAGAGTTTTTTGCCTAAATCTTCCAGGGTATAAAACCAAAAATCCAAAAAAAATGGAAAAATTCCTGAAAAAATGGTTACTTAGGCAAAAACCTGGAAAATAGGCGTCTTGGTAACAACAAAAAAATCAAAAAAGCAAAAAATCCAAAAAATCAGAAAAAGGATCAAAAAAATCGTCCTCTAGTGAAAACCACTTTGGTGGCATTTTGGGAAAGTACCTCGGTGTAAACCTGGCAAACAGGCACCTTGTGTAAATAAGCACTTTCCATCCACCAGGATCTTTACGGCTTGTTCCGCATCATCCATCCATTTTGCTTCCATCATCCATCGCATTCAAGTCTCCATCCATCACTCATCCATTCGCATATGCACCATAACTTGGTCATGTTTTCGTATCATGATCATTCCTAGTACTACTTGACCCATCCTCAAGGTCAGTCTGTCTTGCCTTTATCGGAGTAGTCTATCACATCACGCTAGTGGCACATTTTTATTGGATCGGATTCGTGTATGATCTTAAAATTCCTCAAATCAAAAAGCCAAAAACATCTGAAAATCAAAAAAATCCAAACAAATTCAAAACATATAAAAATCCAAAAATAGGTCAAAAAGTCATTCAAAAAGCCAAAAACAAGGTCGCCTTGTCGAACTATGTCATCTCTAAGCTTGAACATAGGCAAGGATGATCTTTGATCATCCCCTAAGACATTTAGGTTAGTCTTATAGGAGTCCGTCATAATAAACTGACATTTCATCATGTATATCGTCATCTGTAAATCAGTAAAGCCATCAATTGAACTACGTGGTTTCTGTGTGTATAATGTAGGCAAGGACAATCCATTGATCAGCCCTTGAGACCCCTAGGATAGGTCTTTAGGTAGTCTCTTGGTCAAAATCTCATAAAATCCCAAAAACATCAAAAAATCAAAAAATCAAAACATTTGCAAAATCTCGAAAATACCAAAAAATAGCCTCAAAACATTCCAAAAAATGTCAAAAACATCCAAATATTTGAAAAAATCCATCCACCTCATCTCGCTTGCACCCGCAATAAGTACCATCCGTAATAAACTGATCATCATCATCAACCTTTGGAAAAACAGTCGGAAACAATCCTAGCAGTCTAAAAGTAGAACTCTAAACGTCAAGTCTAAAGTCTAAGTCAGTACGTAAGCAAGTTGGTTATCCCTTCATATTGGTAACATCTCATCTAAATTGGTCCCATATCAATCATCCCTTATAAACAAAATGACATTCCGCCATCCACTAACATGTCCTAGGATGAATCCTTCCTACAATGGGCATTATCTTTTGGCAATAAGTTTCGGTTATCATCTTAGGAAACATATCCTTTTTCCGTTAGTGGTATTGAAGAGCATCAGTTTGTTTGCTTGGTCTTTATCTTTTGACTTATCTTATTTTGTGCTCATTCCAAGGACGTCTTGATGATATCCCAAAAACAGAGGATTTAGAGAAATATGAATGAGGCAATGATCATTATCTTTTGTTCGGTGTGCTTGTTGGACACTCTTGTAATATAACCTTGGCGAATACTTGCTTTGTTAGGTATGTGTGGAAGAATTCTAGGGAAACTTGTTGACTATTATAGGGATAGGTTTACCTTTCTGTGTTTTGGTCTGAGGTGTCTGAAACTTCTGAAGTACATCCTAGCAAGGTTTTTGTATGTCAGGTGTGAACAAGAATACTCCTATCTGATTGTCGAGTCAAATTCCATCACACTAGGTACCACGCCATCCTAGTTTGCTATACCTTGATGCATCATACCACGTGTGTTATCAAACATAAGAAAATTTGGTCCTTTGAAAATCCCAATTCCTTAGCAAGAAATCATCATCATCATCATCATCATCTGCATTTGTGTCATCATGCATCTTGTTGAAATGACTTCTTCTTTTCTTACTAACTGCACTAGCAAAGTACTATGACAGTTGATCACCATCACCATCATCATCATCGATCCTGCATCCACAAATCATTAGCATATTGTATAACATATCATATAGGAAACATACACATTGCATTTTAAACTAGGTGCATTCATGACATCACATTCCACCCATTACATGGCATCTCATGGTATTACATCGATCATTGCATAAAGCATTCATTTTCATTTCATAAATCACTACATAGTGTGAACAGAAACATTTCATAATTATCATTATCATAAACAATAGGAACATAAGCATTTAATTCATTAGGCATACATATCATCATATCATTGCATCACATACATCATCATTTAGGATAATAACATTTGTTATTCTAAGCATCTCATACCATCATTTCATTAGCATCATATCATGACCATCGCATCATATCACATCCATCCATATATACGGATATTCCACACATCATTGCATAAATCAAATCATTTCACATTTTGCATTAGGATAAAATAAACCATCATATAGATAACATTATTGCACATCATATCATAGGTTAGCATAATATGAATTTGTTAGTCATAATCATCGCATACATCATTAGAAATAAATGCATCCATAGAACATCACTGCAAAGCATATAGAAATAAACCATCCATGCATAAATAAAAGTACATGGTACATCTCATCAAAATCGGTTCATATATCATATCATCAAATGTCATAGTACACATAATAATCAGATCACTGTACATATATGTCAATTGGTACAAAATTCCCATTAGGCTATCAAAAATGAGCCCATAAAGCACAAAAGGGTACATCATAAAATTTGGATCATGCCCAATCTCCGTGGATGCTGCCCTCGCCCCTGTCACCATGAACCTCTGGTGGTCTTTGATTGGCCCGCTCTGAGTACTCTAGGACCCAATCTGCTCTAGGTACATGGTCGTGGTAAGCCCGATGGTAATACTCTATCTCTTGGATATCATCCTTGTAAGATTGTATCGACACTGTACCCTAGGATGAGGAGGTTTTCATGCTCTCAATCTGCTACTTGCGGCCTAGCTCTGTGGCTACCTGTAGCTCTGCAGTCTGTTTCTACTACATGGCTTGATCCCTCTCTGCTCTCAGTCACTCTCTGTCAGCTCGTGCCTGGTCCCTCTCGGCCATCACTACCTGTACCTATGCTTGTAACTATAAAATAAAGGCATCCCATGTGTCTGCCTGCCCTGCTAGTTGTGCCCATGGCTGCGCGTGAACCTAACCCTCACCCTCAACTCGTGGTGGTGGGACTGGCAGATCCTGCTGCTGGTCCTGCATGGGGACATCCTCATGACCTAGCAGAATTGGGGGCACCTTTGGTGGATCCTGTCGGATCTTGATCCTCAGTCCTCGCTCTCATCCTCGTCCTCTACCCCTACCTTTGACCCTGTATGCCTCTGGATCCTCAATAAGAATAGTCAACTGAAGAGGAGGTTTGAACTAGTCTCTATAAGCATGTGTAGTTCCCGGATCTGCCAAACCTTGATCGTAAGCCCAAGGTCAGACCACCAAGTGTCGAAAGTTTTCAACTGCCTCTACAGTAGGAATACCAGGCCACCATGACACCTGTGTCATGCTGCGTGCAAAGACGACCACATAGCCGTCATTTGGCTGATCCTGTAGCTCCCCAAATTGACGCTGTACATACCAGGGCAGGTATCTCTCTATCATCGTGTGCTCTCAGCCCTGCATATATTGATCCTGACGGCAATAAAAGAGTTGATTTGCATCATCAGCCCATCTGGGCTGACTGAGGTATGGTCTCCAAGTGAACACAAGCATCTCATCTATGACCTGCCTCCAGTAGGGGATCCCGTGCTCTCCAGTGTGTGTGAAGGACACACCACCTTTGTATTGTATCACCAGGGCATCCTCTACCCCCATCAGAACCAGAATGACCTGTGGACATAGCATAGAAATGTGCTCCCACACCCAAACATGCAAAAGTGTCACCCTAGCATCCAGCGCTCTGCCATCCTGATCCAGATGGATCTAGAAGACCTCATAATTTTATAGTCTCAGAATTATCCAAAAGCACTCTCAGACCGAAGAGCTCGCTAACACGATCCCGACACAACTTGAATTGTGTCAAAAGAAGGTTGTACATGGAAGTTACACTTAGTCAAAGTTCCAGTCAAACAGGGTACAAAGGACATCAGGGAAGCAAAAAAATTGATCATGTCAAAATTCATCAAAATTAGCATCAAATTGAAGTGCTTGTCAATATGATTCTGACGGTGTTCGTTTCGTCGAAAACGGAGCTCGTACACAAGAGATACAGTCGGTCAAAGTTCATGTTGACTTGAAGGTATAGTGATGACGTCAGCATCCATACACAATGACGTCAGCCATTTGTACAAATCCAAAGTGGTCCAATTAGGACTGGACACGTGTCATCCCTATGATGACACCAGTGTACCGTACACGTGACGTGGCAGAGGACATGTACATGGTGTGGCATTCCGTACATACAGTTAGCATCTATGTGGCAGTATACATGGCATCTGAGTCATAAATCAGTATTTATGTGATAGGAAAGCAATCTTCTATAGGGAACATAATCAGTATCACTTATTTAAGGAAGGAATTGAATATATTATGCATTCTCATTCAATTAAGACTGATAAATCTTTTGTGACAATGGGGCAATTGAAAAGGGTAGCTAATGCAAGTGATAATTTGGCACTTATGTCTGTACCACAAGAAGTGTCAAAGAATAAAAGCATATCTGATTCTAAGGTTGTTCCAGTTATGAAAGATAAGCATGATGTTGGTACATTATTTTTCTTGTTTGAAAATTTGGTTTTGTTGTTCATCCTTCTAATCTCTAGTAGTGTTTGGTTGATAGCAACAACGCTGAATGTGGATGTGTATATTGCTAATGTGCTTAATAATGTCAGTACAGTTTTAATTGTTGTTGTGATGAGTCAGATGCACAAGTTCCAAGAAAGAAGGACAATTGATACTGGGCAAGTGAGGCAAAGATTCCCTCACTTAAATTGCATGTAAAAATAGACCTTTTGGAGGTCCAAAAGCTTCTCAGTGGGAAGGAATGATCTAGGTGGATCTAGAAGACCTCAAAATTTTATAGTCTCAGAATTAGCTGAAAGCACTCTCAGATCAAAGAGCTCGCTAACACGTTCCCGACGCAACTTGAATCGCATCAAAAGGAGGTCGTACGTGGAAGTTATGCTCAGTCAAAGTTCCAGTCAAATAGGGTATAGAGGATGTTAGGGAAGCATACAAATTGATCATGTCAAAATCCATCAAAATTGGCATCAAATTGAAGTGCTCGTCAAGACAATTCCAAGGGTGTTCGTTTCGTCAAAAATGGAGCTCGTACATGGGAGATACGGTCGATCAAAGTTCCTATTGACTTGAAGGTACAGTGATGACGTCAGCATCCGTACACGATGATATCAGCAATCTGTACAAATCCAAAGTGGATCAATCAGGACTAGACACGTGTCATTTGTACGATGACAATAGCATATTGTACACTTGATGTGGTAGAGGACGTGTACATGGTGTGGCATTCCGTACATACAGTCAACATCTATGTGGCAGTATATGTGGCATCTGAGTCAGAAATGATGTGGCAGCTAGCTAGACGAATGATGTGGCATTGTCTACGAAATAGATTCTGCCACGTGGCAGTTTTCTGAAGCAACGCGTGTCCCTTATCTTCCATCCGAATTCAGTGAGTTTGTTTGTTGTTCAAAAATATCTGTTGGATGGGCTCAAACCCATAACCTCCGGCGGAACAGTCGACCAGCTCACTATTGCACCACACATTCCCGCCAAATATAGTTGTGAGCTCGGTGTGTTTTGTTATCGTTTTGTTTGAAGTTTGTTTTGACAAATGATGGCCGACAGGTTTGGAACCTATAACCACCAGCCAACCAAAATGGGAGTTTTTCATTAGCCCACCGACGTATGTCTTGTATTATGTGGGGTCTATTTTGTTTTCTTGTATTGTTAGGCCTGAAGCCTTAACAAAATAGGCTATTTTTATTGTAAACCCCCTAACCATTTAAACTAAAAGGGTCTAAAACACAAATAAGCCAATATACGAATTGTTGAAAAGGTGTTAGACATTTAATGTTTTTGTTGAGCCTATTTAGGCTAATTTTATGTATAAAAGGGGAGTAGGAGAATGTGTGGATATTGATAATTTTTCAAAGTTAGAATTCAGAGATAGAGAAGCTTTCAAGAGTTTGATTTGCAAGGTGTTTTTCTACACCAAAACTGCAAAAGATTTAGAAAGTGAGACTACGAGGAGTTTATGCTAATTACAGAAGCTAGATATCGTAAGAAAGTTGACGCTTGGCAATAACAATAAAGCAGTCCATCGTTGAGAAGCGGACCCAGAGATGTAGCTCACACCGAGCGAACTCCGTTATCAAGAGTGTTCTCTCTCCTTTTCTTTTTGTCTCATTAATTCTTTATGTATTTTGATTCTTTAAGATTCTTAGTTTATGTTCTTGAATCTACTTGAAGTTAAGCGAACTCTACTTGTAATTAATTCAACGGTTTTTAGACACAATCACGCATTACTGCTACAATCAGGGATAAAATCTGTAATTGGATTAAGTTTTCAAATAACTTTAACATCCTAGTTTACAGATCACATCCATGTATGCATACTCGTGGAGATCCCTGTAAAGTGAAGCCAGAAGGACGGGCACCCACGCGAACTGAATTGGCCTGTCCCGGACCATCCTCTCCTAGCAATATCCCCATCCAGGACTCAAATACCACCCTCATCTATCTTAGGCAACCAAACTTGAAATGATCACTGCAATCACCTAGTGGAAGGGAGGTGTTATGACTCTGTACCTCTCCAGCTTGATCTGCCCCTCACAGTAGATAATATCTCAAGTGGCGAGGAGTTGGGCGCAACACTCGCGTCCCTCATCCATGTCATAGATCACTCGGCGGCCATGAATCGACAATCGTAGTATGTGCCAAACATCCTCCAATGTGACAATCACCTCACCAGTGGGAAAATGAAACGATGACGTCTTGTTGTGCCACCACTCCACCAACGCTGACAACATCCTGAGGTGTGTGCGCATGGGTGCCACATACACAATATGCCATAGTCCTGCAGCTCCTAGCCAATCTTGGTCTCTGTCGGTAAAGTCTTGTGGAATGCTTGTTAGATCCCGTGACCGGTGCTCCCGAGAGTAGAGCTCCCTAGGCCCATCCTATATTAGGAAAGTCAGCATGTTAATTTTTTTTGAAAAATCATAGCATAACGCTCCAAAATTATTTCCAACGACATAGTTTGTGAAGGTGTCGTAGTTTGAGTTTCTTCAAACTCCGACGCTGGACCCAGAATTTTTCCAAATAGCGCCGCCGCAGCGTACGTTAACCCCCAGCATCATAGTTTTCATGAAAAGGGTGCCGCTGCGATGCACTTTTCCAAAATAGCCCGCAGAATCCGAGTCTAACCCGAGCCCAACGGTGGAGGTTTTAAACTCTAAATTGCACCACTACGGCGCAAAGAGGCAATTAGTGGTGCACTTTAAACACCAAGTAGCACTATAATAGTGCCATTGGAGGCGAGCTCTCCTTAAAAGTAGTAATAAATGCCTTAAAATAAAAAAATGAAGCTTGAGTTAGGCTCACATACCGGGGCACCAATGCTAGGTGGCCACTGGTAGGTCCGGACTTGGTCGAAAATATGTAGAGGAAGCTGTTGTTGTGTCATATTGTCAGGAGGTCAGAGCTCAAATCTCGAGGTTTGCTAGCAGAGGTGTGTGAAAATGACTTGAAAGTGACCCCTTGGGCTCCTTTTAAGCCTAAAAATTAGGGTTTTTTAACCCTCTAGGGTTGTCCTGCTAGGGTTTTGGACCCTTGAACCTATTTTTTTCCATTCAAGGTTTTTTTTTCATCGTTTTACTACGTTTAGACACATTTTTAGCCTCCCAGACCCCTTTCAGACCTATCGGGCACTTTGTCACCTTTTTCACGAGATCACCCAAAAAATTGAAATTTTTGTCCTATCTCTCGAGGGGGCATTATAATGGCATGTTTTCTCTCACCATGCAGCAGTGGGGCAAGTTTTTAATATCAAATTTTTTTATTTTGATCGAGATCATGTATTCTTTGAACCAACACAATGAGTGCATTGCTTCAAAGAGGGGCAAAATGTAGACATAAAAAATATACTGATTGACATCGTGCACCTAATCTTCACTTACTAACATCATTTCTTCCTAAATCATCCCTCGGTCTAACCATTTAATCAAATTCCCCTATCTGATTAAATTCATCAATATCCTCTCTTGATTAAATAAATCACTTTATCTAAATCAAGTCATTTCTCTGATCTAATTATCCCTATTTAATTAAATAATCAATTTATTTGATTAAATCCCTAAAGTATGTCCATTAAATTAAATAAATTAAAACCTTATTTGATTTAATCTAAAACCATCCCTTTTAATTAAATAAATCAAAATCTTTATTTAATTAGCCTTTTATCATATTCCTCTCTTGTTCGATTTAAATAAATCCATAAATCTAAGTCAAATAAGTCACATCATCTAATCTCCTATTAAATTAATTAACCTTTGATTAATTTAATCTAATCTCATATCACATCCTCTAGATAATGCAAGTTGCACATGAAAATAGATTTAATTCATTTATTAAATCCCTATTTTCCTCACATGGCATCTTTTGGAATATTCTCTCAATTTGAATTCAAAAATTCCAAGTCAACATGTACATCCAACAAGGCATTTAAAACCTCTTACATGTCCTTTTCCTTGAGCCAAGTGCCATTTATTGCATTTTCCCTTCCCTCTCACATGTCATTTCAACAAATTTGAATTTTAAATATTGGCATTTATTGGCACAAACCCCAAATATTGCACAACCATCATGCATTCATAGCTTGACAAGTGGCACCATATCATTAGATGAATGTTAGTCCCACATTGCTCAAATTTGGGCATTCATCCATCTTGAAATCCTATAAATGAAGAGGTTTTCCCCTCATTTTATCATCCACAATCCAAGCAAAGTTACCATGCTAAAATACTTAGCCATTTCTATCCACCATTCAAATTCTTAGCTAGGCTCTTTTGCAGATTTGGCTTGGAGTTCTCATCTTCTCATCAAAGTGGATCAACATCATCTTCAACATTCGAATCTTGCATCATGAGAATTGGTAAAGGGCTAATTTTCACATCAAATTGGCACCAATTCCCCCATGGGATCAAGTGTTTGCTATTTAAATTAGGATTTAATCTAGTTTTTATCATTTCATTGTGTTTTTGCTTGTTTTCTTTCCTATTTTGAGTTTGCAAATGGATTTCATGGGAAATCCTTGTTTTAGCTTGCAAATCTTTGTCTAACTCATTTATTCATGTTGTTTTATAGGTACTAGGGAAAGGGTTCGCACAAGGTCTTCCGAGAATGATATGTTACGGCGACAATGTGTATCAAGTGACCTTCGGTGAAACAAAATCTAATCTATGAGAGGTCTCTACGATATCGTATGGTCACAGCGAAAGTGAATGAAACTAAAGGGCATCTTGGTGAGAAGTTTCCTTATGTCTCAACGAATGAATAATACACTAAGGAAGCCCATCGATGAAACTCAATGTTGGCTATATAACGTCTCCCTGACACTATAATGTCACAGCGACACACAAGTGGATGAAGAATTTCAGAAAGACATGGTGTGCTCTACAGGAGGTCTCCCCGATATCATAATGTTATAGCGAAGCACATAAGACAAAAGGTTTTTGTCAGTGTGAGAACAATAATTTTTTGGCGATCTATTGTGAGCTCAGGGCTTTCGGCAAAACAAAATGAATTCTCTATAGGGTCTACCCAATAATGAAGGGTCATGGTGAAACAGAAGGAACCAAGGTATGATTAACGATTGAATTGCCTTCGACATAACTGGTGGATGTCTCAGCGACTGTTTCATTATGAATAATATAGATTCAAACACGGGGGAATGACTAGCATTTTAATTGTCTTTGGCATAACGTTACATCGATGGAAATGAGAGTTTAGGGAAAAATTTTGTGATTATTCTTTTTGGCTGGGTATGGAACCCTAGCCTAGCTACCATCATGAGAGTTTTAGTTTCTCTTGTTGTTGGTTGTAACGGCTTTATCAGTGGTATATGGAAGCTTTATTTGGTACATTTCTGGTTGGAAGATCGACAGTGGTTGATGGAGCTATGGCAGTTGCAGATTTTTCTGTGGTGGGTAGTTGTTCTTTTTAAGCAGTGAAATGATCACATACGTTTCAGATTTGTTGAGGTCAACTCTTAGCTAGGTGAAAGAGATCTTGTATTGGGAAATCAATTTCACCTCGACTAATAATCTTGCTAGGTACAAGATGAAGTTTTCTTTAATAAACATCTCTGTTAACTTCAGTTTGAATATTCTCAGGTTGGTTGTTTAGCCGTTACTTCTGAAGATAGTTACTTTTCTGGCATTTAATTCAAAAAGATGTATAAATAGAAGTAGAAAACTATTTTTTCTATTCTGTTGTTGTAATTATGAGATTATCATTCCTTGGTTGTATGGATAAACTCTACAATAAAATCAGAATAACAAGATGCAAAGATATTGTAAATTTCTTCTCTATATAGTATTTTAGGGATTCAATTATTGAATCTTTAAGGTATTCTATAGACGAGAAAATAGAGAAACTTGTGTTTAACTATAAGCAGAGAAATCCTCTGAGTTATTATTGTTGTTCAAATCATAATTTGAGGGGTTGGTACTCCTTGAGATAGATATCTCTAAATGAGGGGTTGGTACTCCTTGAGTGGGTGCTAAAAAATCAGCCTATAAGGCATTGTGAACAGTTGTTCAAAAGATTAAGCCTAGAAGGAATTTCGGGAGTGGTTTTTATACCCCAGGAGGGTTTTCCACTCGGAAAATTCTTGTGTCTCTTTGTTCCTCTAAGTTCTCACTGCTTTACTATGTTGCAGTTATTTTAGTTCACTGTCTGGTCATTACTTTTCTCAATTATGTTTATGAATGATTACATTCAACTCATGAATGTTTTAATTAGAGTATATTGAGATCAAATCTGAGCTATGCTTTTGAATTTTTTGAAAAATGGTCAAATCTGTTAAGACACTGATTCACCCCCCCTCTCAGTGTCATTTTAACTCCAACAATAGGATCAATGAAAATGACCCATGTCAAGATGTTTACCATTAGCAAGCATAAAGTGTGCACCAAACCTTTTCAATATCAAGATAACTCGAACTATGGATGCAAATATATGCACATGGATTGGATAAATGGTTCATGGATGAATGGATATATTATGGCTAAGATTGATGGAATATTGGATTTATTATCAATGGGATGAGATGCATCCACCTGAATTGGCGCACATAGATGCTCATTTCTACACATGATGCCTATTTTCTAGGTTTTCATCATGATACCTGCCCAAAGCACCACCTTAGTGGTTTTCACTAGAGGATGATTATTTTCTTTATTGTTTTCAATCCTTTTTCAATTATTTTGGATTTTTTTTAAAATATTTTTTTTGGATTTTTTTGAAAGATTTTAAGCTCATGTTGAACCACTTTTTGGTGTCAATGTAGATGTTTCTATCATGATTTTCCATCTATATCCTACTTGAATAAGTTTCTTTGCTAAGATACATGCACTTGAATGCAACTTTTGAGATTCCTAATCTACTTTGCTGATACCGGAGTTAACTTTGTCTTTGTGTGCACATCGTGATAGAGTTCCTTCTAAATCCTTATGATGAAGGGTCACTACTAATACCTGGTCAATGTGAGAATTGAATATCATGATTGGATGCACGGACGGAGTGTGTTTAGGGATAAAAGATGGATTGGTTGATAGTTTGGAACCTTTGACTCTCCAAACTTGGGAAGATGAGCCATGATTGGTGGTTATGAAAATGTACATGGAATTAGGACCAACTGCTTGATACATTTTTTACGTCACTTGAGAAGCATTATTTTTCCTCTAGTGGACATCTTTGATGGATATGTTTCCCTTTTTTATTTTTCCCCATAGTTTCTTTGACTAATGGAGTTTGATACGGATAATCTTTTTTAGTATTCTTTGGTATCCATGTGTATTTTATTTGTCCATTATTCTTCCTTTCTTCTTATGCTTTGATAAAATTCTTTTCACTTTGATTCAAATCTTTCTTTTGAAAATTTATGGATGGGGTGATGGGTGGATGAAGATTCATGACATGGCTGGTTTTAGTATTAGCATTGATTTCATCATAAGGATTCTTTGTGCTCCCTATGTTGATGTTTTCTTGGGACATAGTTGCCCCCAGTATGATGTGATTATAATACCTTTGTTCTTTGATTATTCCTATTTTGAGATGTCTTGTTTAGTAAGCATTCTCTTATAAATGACTACTACAGATGCCGTGATTTCAATTTTCTTCTCTGTTGAGTCCAGAATATCTTGTTTTGTCTAACTTGTTTGTTTGAGTGGATAATGATAGATATCTTCATACATGATGTCCTTAGTATGAATTTTGGATATATCTGATCCTGATGTTGACAATTCAATTTGACTGTAGTAATCAAGAACATGTTCTTCTTTTGTAATAATGTTAGGAGCAAAGGAATCATGTTTTAAATGAAGATAATCTATGTGTCCATCCAAAGGAAGCATCCCATAGGTAGATTGAGGAGTATGTGCTATGTGGATGTGATCATCATTTGTGACATCTTGTATAGATAGGAGAGTGTCCATTAGATCATTGTAGTAACTTGGAGATACAAATTCTTGATCTTGAAAGATTTTAGAATTGCTTTCGGCATGCTTTGGATCATGTTCTTGACATGGGTCAATTTCAAAGGATGGATTGCTTACAAAAGGTTCTTGGGTATCTTCATTTGGCATGGGAAGTGGCTCAATATCCTCTTGATCTTTGAGTGGACTTGGATCAAATGGTTAGTTGAGGATCCCTTTTGTAACCATGAGGTCAAAGGATGTCAATATGTCTTGGGAAGGACCATTGCTAGACTTTGGTGAAAGATGTTGATCATGCTTTGGAATAAATTCTTGAGATATGTTCTCTAACTCATTAAGTTATGTAGAGACATTTTTCAACATGATCATTGGTCGATGGGCTATGGATTATGTCAATAGGATCAAATAATTCTAACACTCCTTGAAATAGATCACTAAAAAGTGGCTCTTGATGATGGTGAGTTGATCATTGGATGGGGTAGAAACATCTTCAATTTTCTCATTAATGGAGAGATCTTGAATATTATTTTCAACAACTGTGGTAGAGAGATTGTCAATTTATTCAACCATAGGGTCAAGTGATCTTGACATATCTTGAATTGGATCATTGTTGGGTATTGTTGGTGGATTTTGATTATGATTGAAAAGCGACTCTTGATATATGTTGATTTTATCTTTGGATGAGGTAGAAACATCTTCAAGGTGCTCATTGATGGATATATCTTGATCATTGTTTTCAACAATTGTGGTGGGGATATTTCCAATGCTATCACTAGTGGTTGAAAATTTATTGTCCCAAATAGTTATTATTTTTTATCAATAAGGTCTTGGATGAGATTTTTTAGTCAAATACAATCTGATGTTGTGTGTCCCTTGATTTTATGGAAATCACAAAGGTGATTTTCATTGTACCATGGTGGTTTAACTAAGGGATCTTGATAATTTTCATAGGTTGGAATTGTGATGTGTTTTTCTTGCACCAACTATTGTATGATTGATTTGAATGGTTTCCCAAGTGTTGTGTATTTCCATTTGTTACCTTGTGATATTTTTACTTTAAATTGACCTTGTGGTGATTGATTTTGGAGATGTGGTGATTAATCTTTGAGATGTGGTGATTGATCTCTGAGATGTGGTGATTGGGTTTTCTTTTGATGTTGTTGATCTTGATATCCAACTTCTTGACATTGAAGATATTTTTCTTGATGCAGTTGTGGACACAAGTCAATGCTTTGATGACATGGTTCAGTCAATGGTAGAGTGTATTGATTTTGGAGTGAAAATTTCTCTTGGCTCAATAATTCAATTAGTTTGGCAAGTGAAGCAATTTGATATTGGCATTGATCTTGAAACCCTTGATATAGTTGATTTGGATTTTGTTCAAGAAAATTTGGAATGTACACTTATGGTGTTTGCATGGGATCAAGGTATGTGTGTAACACCCCAACGTGCAAAACCCAAAGGACAATTAAACAACAATTACTACACATTTTTTTTTAGTATTCCAAATATACATGTGATGCACGTTAAATCAAAAGTCATATAAATTAATTAAATAATTTCACTTACACATACGTCCCATGTGGTACACGAGGAGACATTATGAACTTAATTCCATACAACAACAATAAAGAATGAAAGCCAAAGATATAAACCATGACAAAGTAAACATTAACAAATGTAACACATACATGATAAAACATTGATAAGAAACCCTCTGTGTACATAAATATAACATAAACATGATTAACTCAACACATTGAATAACAACTTCCATGGGTCAATATCCACACAAGGTTTAACATTACATTATAGTACAATGTCCAGAGTAACAATGATACAACAACGTTCCCCAACATGAATGGGAAACCATAAAGAATGATATAGCTAATCAGATAAATACAAAGTATCATAACTAGCTCAAAGATGGATAAAACTTTGGAGTCACTGCAAATGACACCAATCTGCACCTTTTGATCCTCGATTGGGGACCCAATGGGGTGCTTAGCATGTTCCACCCGACCATGTGGGTTCGAAGACCCACCCCCCATGCTAAGGAGCTGACAAGAAGGGGACCTCAACCAAGAACATCCAAATGGAGAACCACAAGACTCAACATCATATAAGAGTAACATGAAACCCAAAGATATTCACAACATCAATAAACCATGACTAGAAAACATGACATCCAAATCATTTCACAATAGTGATAACCACTTCAAAAAACATAGTAACAATAAATCAAATATCATAACATCAACAAATTGTTATAACAACAATAAACCACTTTCGAATCATAACAACAATAATACATTTTCAAAGCATAAAATCACTCCTGAATGTTACAACAATATGCCACAAAACATAACATCAATAAGCCTCAAATCATAAAATCAAAAGACCACTTCCAAAGGATTTCAATAAAATAACCCAAAAGGGAATGCTAGAGGAGAGTGTCATCGCATGGCATTACATGGATTATCCAGACATCCTGACTCAAGGTGCCACCTCCATCTATACATGGATTATTCTGACAACCTATCACCAGGTGTCGCCTCCATCTATGGTTATCCTGATAGCCTATCTCAAGGCGCCACTCCATAGGGTGACTCATGCGGAACCGTTGACCTCTCATGAAGACGAGGCAATGATCATGGCAACCACGACCTTCTTGTCCCACCTTTAGCCTATGATAGCACTAACAGGTGTTTGAGGCATCCATAATTATCTTGATTAATGTTTCACTACCCACCCCCTAATTAATTACTTAGGTTATCACTGATTAATTTAACTCTACGTGGGTTATCCTGACAGCCCCTTTGTGCACTAGCCCCCACGTAGAGCCACTCTCTCTAGAACCCAAAACATAAAATTCAACACCTAGAGATTGTACCAACAAGAACACTGAACCAACAAATGAAACATCTGCAAGGAAAAACCATCTCGCCAAAATCATATGAAGCACATCCATAAAATGGTATAATCCCTATGTAAACTACCATCACAACCATTTCCAAAACATCAGAGCAAATATCCAATTTACAAGATCAAATATAAACATAAAATTTTCCACCTTTGGAAGCCTAATAGCCAAGGTTCATCAATAGAGTAAAATTTCAAAAGATAAAAGATCGTATTCAAAAGAGGAACATAACATCACAGTCAAGTATCACACTAGAATCACTTTGAATCCACAAAATCAGCTGATAAGGGCTCCATAAACCAATCAACCCAAGAGGAAGACTTATTGATTAAAAATAAGTGAAACCATCAACATCATCTTGAAGACACAAAATGTCAAGAACATAATAAAAGTGACAACATTACAAAGAGACCTACAGACTTAACCAGAGCTAACATACACAATTTTGTCACAAAATTAGTCAGGTATCCAAGGGAGACCTCTATTTCTTCCTCACAAGATACCCAACCACGGTTTAACCAGCAAACTTACAGTTTGATTAACAACATCATACAAAATCCATCTCAAAACAAAACCAAAATCCTACCAACATCCAACAACTACAAAAGAAAGTCACAACTTGATCCTAATGATTAACCCAATGAGCAATCAATCAAGCAACCATGAAACACTACTTAGAGAACAACTCACAATTAAAAACAATCATGGATAACTTCATAAATAACAATATCTTTCACCTTTTATTTATTTATTTTACTCACTACAAGGACAATCTAGTCACTAAATTATATACACATAACTAACAAATGATTTCCCAAGATAATATCCATACAACAATATTAATTGTCATAGATAAACTTATCTATTAAAACCAACTACAAAATAATCTTAAGAAAACAAAATCGAAACCCCCATTTTCCCCTAGAATAGTTCAACACTCCATCGCCAATTCTTTTCTACTACCATGATTCCCTTTAGTAACTATATATCCAACTAGAAGTGATCTATTATGGAATTGATATGGGTCTTTCTTCATTCCTAACAAGGTTCATAAAATTAGCAAGTGGTTATATTAAAACTATGAAAAATTCCTTATGATTATTTAACAAGTCACTTCATTCTAAGTGATCTAATAATAAATCTACTTCCACTAGAACAATAACAAGATTCATTATAAAGAAACACTAAATAAGAAGATCGTCGTAATTACTCGATGAAAAGAATTCCTCCTATAGAACAATTTCTAACTTTCTAATATTGACAACTTGATTCCTTACTACCTTTCCATTTCATTTATCAAAATTTCTAATTAACCATATATTTATAAGTCCATAGATTGACAAGGGAATCAGAGAGGCTATTTCATTTACTACACTTTTTGCAAGTCTAAAAGTTGCAGCTGTGATAGGTTGCCTATGGTTTTAGGGAGGCTATTTAATTTTGTACAATTCCTCAGTTCTAATTGTTGTAACTGTGACAGGTTGCCAAGTATATTAGAAAGTGGATATTGGAATTTGGAAGTATCGCCATCTACTTACATTATTATTATTATTATCAAGTGCTGCAACTGCGATAGATTGTCAGCAGAATCAAGCAGGTTATTTAAACATTTAAACTTCCTTTTATGTTCAAGTGTTGCAGCTGAGTCTAGTTGAAATGAAATCAGAGAGATTATTTAAAACCTCTACATCATTCTATTTTCGAGTACTGCATATGTGATAGGTTATCAACAAAATCTGGAAGGCTATACTCACCTCTACAGTCTTCTACATTCAAGTGTTGCTATTGTGCTAGGTTGCAAATGTTATCAGGGAGTTTATTTAAATCTATACACCCTACCATGTTCAAGTGTGCCACAACTTAAATAGGTTGACAATGAAATCAGGGAGCATATTTAAACTTCTACTACACCCTATTTTCAAGTAGTGCAGAAGTGATAAGTTGACAAAAGAGTCAGCAAGGTATTTTAAACCTCTATAGTCTTCTATATTCAAGTATTACATCTGTGAGAGATTCCCAATGAATCAGGGAGAAACAAAGTAGAGATTAAATGGAGTAAAAACCACAAGACTGAAGGGAAGGAGAAACGTGACTTATGAGTAGGAGAAATAATATACAACTTTTCTTTTTTTTTTACAGGCACAACATAACGGGTTTGAATGAAATGCAATATAAAGAAGCATAGACAAGGTACATATCATACTAAGGCTTATATCTCCGACAAGCTAAGCAGTTTCTACAAACCAGAGACTAGAAGGCGGAATAAAGTGCATGGTTGGATACTCTAGCTATTGTCGATCTGGAGCCTGACATTTGACTAGCTATATGGAACATACCACAATGCCTTTAAAACTAAACCAGACTCTTATCATGCTAGCCATACGCCACAAGGAGATCATCAATCATGGATAGACTGCACAGAAGGAATGTAATTGCACATCATACTATGGAATACAAAGTTATTCGACGCATGACTTACTTCAAACTACAAGACACAATGAAGTTTATGTAACAGCTTAGTTCAGATTCAATAGGAACACAAGATGCTATAATTTCATTTGCAGCAGATAAGGTAGAGGATGAAACACCAGAAAGTTATTAGAAAATAAAAAGTGACAAGATCCAAGAAGTTTGTATGGAAAAATTGATTGTGAGGACTACAAAACATAAAGGGGCTAGTTCAACCTTAGCCTTAGTAGGGAAAACATCATGCAGATCATCGATGGTTAAAGCAAAATACTGATCAGGGATAGATAATCCATGGGATCTGCCAACGAAAGAAGAGAAACAAGGCACTGACCTGATATGCATCCATGAGGTCACCGGTGAAAATAAAGGACAAGCATGATGGACAACACCACCCTCTAAGGTTGAAGAGACTTCCTAGCTAAAGCAAAAGAATCAATGTATTTCAAGATCATGCTTCCACCCAACCAGAGAAGGCAGTGAGTTCATCTAAATACAATTATAGACTTAGAGCCGTTAAACATTCATCTGTAAGCATCGAAAGCATGGGTAAAAGATACAATGTTTATAATATGGAAACCAAGTACATCAAATGTTCTAAAAGGGAAGCTTGAAAGCACCGTAAGTAAGCACACATTGCAAAGAAGTACAAAATTAGACAGGGTCAAGGATATAGTGTCAAATGAGAGATTTAACACAAGAGATAAGCAAAATAGGTGAGTACCTTGAAACTTCCGGAGAGGGTACATTTCGCAGAGGTAACGCCAAGTTCCACAACTATTCCTGCTTCTAAATGTGTACCCTACACAAGGTTGCATGTTGGCCTTGCATTTCGATCTCCTCCAAGAATGATGTGAAGAAGGATGTAACTAGAATTGGAATAGTTGAAGGTTTTATGACTAAACCCCCCCCCCCCCAAATCAACTTGAATCGTGCCCTGTATATGCTCCCTGCCAATCTCCCCCCTTTCTTTTGCAAACACCTTCTAGCTTTTTAAGTAAAATGCGACTCGCTGGAGTAAAGCCAATGTAATGCATGCAAAACATACTAGACAGGTGGCGTTAGGAAAAATCAGTTACAAAGCATCCAATCAAGAACAAATCAGAAATCAATTACAAAGCATCCAATGCATGCTCACCTCAAGATACTTGTCACTTTTCCTCGCAGGCGGTTACCAAAATCATTAGATGCAAAATGCCTAAATATAGGTAAGACATTTCATTTTAAGTTATTTATCATTTATTATTTATTGCCCACATTTTTATTTTTATTTTTATTATAATATTCAAGTTTAATTTATTTAAACCAAATAAATTACTAGTAGTATTTTATTTAATCAAAGAAACAACAATAAAACAAATTAAAATCAAACAATACCTTACCTCTCCCAATTGAAAACAACATGACAATATCATAGAGAGGGACACTACATGTCATCATGGAAAAAATAGGCCCTTAAGTGGCAAAAATTTAGAAAAATCAGAGTTAGGCAACTTCACGTAAACATTTCAATAAGTTATCTATATTATTTCAAAAATATGTAATAATAGAATCTGTAGCAAATTGAATGAAGTTTCTAAACTACTAGGTTTGTTTAAAACAAAAAACTATTTGGTGAAAATTTGAAATTTCAATGCAAAGGGTACTTAAATTTCAGGGAAAAATAAGAAGTTGGTGTCTGTCGACCACCCTAATCACAATAAAATGATAATATTTTTTATAAGATTTTGATATAAGTAGAGGACTCATGCCCGATGTGATGCATATTTTTTGTAATTTTTTTCCCAGTAAATAATTAATTATGAATTTTTATTACAAATTTTTTAAAAATATAAAACTCATGTCTAACCACCTTAACTTGGTTAAAACTTCATGAAATTCAATTTTTCTTTTTTAATCCTATATTATGTGAAGCATAGAATGTGACACATGTTTTGGATTCAAAAAATGTGATATCATTTGAAAGCTATAGATGTTTTTCAATCAGCCTATTATTAGGACTTTAGTCGTAATTTGAATAGAAAATGAATAATAATTACTTATCAAATTCAAAGTAAAGAATAATTTATATTGTTGGAAATCTAAGAATCTCCTTTAAAAACCCTTTTCGTTTCATCAATTTTGGGTAAAAATAGTCATCAGCAACATACCCATCATATTGCCACTTTTTGGCCCATCATGATCTTGCACATACCCATCATGGACAATGTTCTGACTTGGGGTGATGCTTAGATTTCGCATGATAGGTTCAATTTGAACATTTTTGTGTTTGGGAATCACATTTCCTTGATTTTTCATAGTGTTACATTGACCTTGATTAATACAAGTTGTTTACATCATTTTTGGACTTTGAACAACATTTGTATAATTCACAAACATATTTATCCCAAATTTTACCAAGTGTTGATTTGAAATGTTCATTTTTGGAAAACTTGTACTTGGTAAATTCACATTTGGCATGTATGGATTTTATGGGATAATGTTGTTCATTTGAAGACTCATGCATTGATTGTTCGGTTGATAGATCTGTAGGTTTGGAATTGGATTTAAATCTACCATCTGGAAAGGTGTTCCAAACTCTTGATTAAGAATACTCACATTTGTTGTACCATTGAGGTTTGTAGGAGATAATGATCTCATGTATTGATTGTATGAATGTGATTTTTGATAACTAAATGGCATTGTAAGGATTTGATAGTTTGGTTGACTTGGATCAATCATGATGTATGGATCCAATTTATATTCCATGTTCTTCTTGTGTTTTGACTTTGTTGCAAACATGACCTATAAGGTGTTTAGGACCAATGATGAGATGAAGGATGAAAGGGGTGAATGATACGGTTGTCAGACTTTCTAGGAACTTTGGATCAATGCTAGACTTAGGTTTTGATTTTGATTGGATAATGAACTTGTAAACCATAAGATGTTAGATGTTATCCTAGGATGAACTCATTCAAACGTGTGCTGATTTAACTAGAGGTATGAGAAAGGATGCATTCCCATACTCCTAACTAAATAGGGTGATTTTGATTTGAATGATTTACCTAAGTATAAAATGATGTTTCTAAAGCTCTAAATTTGTTTGTGGGATGGAGATGATAAATGTTTGGATGGATGAAGTGTTTTATTTTGATCCTAAATGAACATAAGAAGGACCTTGTTTACAAGACCAAGATATTGAAGAACATGCTTTTCCCTAAGATTAGTTCAAACCAAAAGACCGATGTTTTTCTTGGAAGACCATAAGACAAAAGATAACAAGTAGATGTGTGGGTTCCAATTGATTCTTAACTTAATGAGTTATTTTTAGCACAAACACACTCTTGATTATCTTTTGAAACTAGATGTCCAATGTCGTAATTATCTTTCATCCCAAAAAGTGCATTATGTGGAAATCAAGGAAATCAAGGCAAATGTCACCTAATGTTGACTTTAGTAGGAGAAAATTGAGATGAAATCCAAATGCTTAGAAGCCTCTAAGGATATGAATCCCAAGGGAAAGCAATAGCATATGAATTTTTTCAATGGTATTTTCTTCTCCTAAAGGGTTTGAGATTTGATGATAATGTTGAATGATTATTTTCAAATGCTTAAAAACAAGTAAAGTGTTTTTATTTCGAAAACAATCACAACCCTATGTATATGGAAGACTGTATTTTTTGAATCTCCACTTGGAAAAGTCCAACTACGCCTAATTTTAGTGAATTATTAGATTCTTGACCCCACTGGCTCCTCTCCATGACACTCACTTATACAGGGCAGCCAAGCATCAGTACCCATGAAACTCCCATGGCATACTTTTCATCTCCACTAAAAGCCGTAAAAGTGTGGGGAAGCTTCAAAATGACCGTTCTTGCACCAACAAACAGATAAGTATTTTGGCCTTTCCAAACAAAGGTTTTAATGTGGGAATTCCATTCATGCGGGACCATCCATGTGGTGAGAGACCATTTCTACCCTTCTCGTTGGAATAATCCTCTTGATATTGGGCTTTATTCCAATATCCATACTTATATCTCGGTTGGAAGTTGCTTGGCTTTAGTGTGTTCCTTGTTAGGTCATTCCCTTGGGTGATTACATTTTCCCACAAGGAAAGCCCTCTAAGATTAAAAAAATCAAGCGAACATATTCGTAACTCAATCAATCTTTTTTGCAAACCAAAGAGAGAGAATGTATGCAATATGCTCCACTCACACTCGCAAGATTTTCTCAATTTTAGGATCCAAATTGAATTGTGTGGATAATTATTTACACAACTTAATGTCACCAAAAATCCTTTTGATTCTCAAGATCACTGTGAGGTGTGAGAGAAGTGCATATGTCTTTTTTATGGTATTATTTTAGGTAAGTGATTCCAAAACAAAGAAGCACTTGTTCAGTTTAGATCCTTAAAGCAATGATTTGATTCTTTTTACAGCCCAAAAATAAGTGAGAGATTTGATTGTTCATTGTTTAGATCCAAAATTGAAATATAATAAGTGCCTAAGTTCAATTTTAACCAACTTGAAGAGATCAAATCAGTGGTTAATTTTAAACCCCAAAATGAAAGTGAGTTGGTCTAAAACAAAAATCAAAGCATAAATGAATGCCCCTGACTATTACAATAAGCATTAAAAACTGATTTTCTCAAGTTTAAGGTCAATTCTCCAACTTGAATGTGCCTGATATTTTAATTCTTATGCGAGAGAGACCACCATTGTTTCTTTATGTGAACTACAAACAAAAACCCATATGTTAGAGCTACATAACTTCAAATTGCAAAACCGCTTTTAATAATGAGAAAATAATGATAAAAAAAAACCCCTTTTTGTTTTAACTCTATGAAAGAGTGTCACTTTATACAATCATATTCATCCAACTTAAGCATAGTACACCAAATCTAGTTGGGTAATAAAGCTACAATTATGATCAAATCTAACACCTAAGTGGTTGTATCGGTTATTCAATGTGTGCAACAAAATACTCAAGAGATGACCAAATCTTCATGATGGAACAAACAATGAAGACTTTACTTTCCAATTGATATTTAAAAATGAATCACAAATTTTAAACAACAGATTTGAATGCATGTTATAAATTGACCACTAAGCATGCAACATTAATGGATGGTGGCTTGCTTCTACCTTTACCTTTTGAGTTCAATGACTTCCTCTCGTACCTGAGCTCTTTTTCTCATTCAATGTTATTAAACATAGACCAATCACAACTGAATCCAAAGTCTAGAAGGTACGTGAATAGGAAATACCTTTTTTCAACACCTTTATTGAAAAAGTTGATTCTCCATCTTGACTTGGGCTTTCATTAACTTTTAATGGCCCTCTTGCAGATTTGACTTGGGCTTGCCTTAATAATAAATGAAGACAGGAACAACCTATAAGCTTGAATCACATCAATTTTAATAGTATGTCAATGTACCAACAAAGTTTTCCTACAAGAGATAAATGCTTTTGGAGGACACTAGATTTCCCTAGCCGATTGTGATCCTCCAACATAATTTAGACTATCAAAAGTAAAGCTTGAATAACCCTCCATTAACTTAGATGTTAGCTATCTCAAAAAACTTGGGAGCGCACCCAATCCCCTTGTCGTTACTTTAAGGTGTTCACAAATAATGCAAAAAGTGACATATCAGATTAAATGCATGCATCATTGTACTGGAAAAATAATCTCTTATCTACTCACATGATCTCATTAGCTTCAGTACTTATGATGAGCACTAAATCTGCAATCTATAAGCACTAAATCTTTTGGTCAAGCTTTGTGAGACCATAGCCGCAACAAACTCTATTCTCTCTTATGTCATAAGCATCATAAAAGTACTAATGTATTAATGTACTTATACCACGGTCGATGTTAATGTAGTAGTCAATATTAAAAGAGAAACAAAGACTATTGTGTGAGTAATAATTTCTTTAATCTCATGCATTGATATATATTGAATTTAAATCTTGCCTTCACAAAGATTATCATGCTATGTAAAAGAACTAGTGGTGCAATTAATCAGCAGTCAAATCTCAACAATGCATTTAATTAGATGTTTCCCTACCTTTCTGCTTCCTCTCCGCTCAATGATTTTGGTAGATACATCACCCATTCATTTTTATTCAAACACAATAGTCATTATTGTTGCAACATCTCATGATTGTTGCCAACACAAGTAAAAATTAGTGATTAAATTAGATTTTTAGAAAATTAGTAAGAGAACTTGCCAGTTATTTATTTAGTCACCTTTGCTTAAAATATTTTTTGTTGCAGTACATTATTACGTATAGACATTTAATGAAGACTCACCTTCTCACCATTATGCATCCTTTTTTTTATTTTTCTTACACCTACTTTATTTTACTGCAAACAAATAACCATAACCAAACTTTTGAAGTGTCATACAAGAATAACCTTAGGAAAAAATAAAATTTGTGCTTTTACTTATTTTTAGAGTGTTTTCTTCTATTCAAAACTTAATGATCTAATTTGGTACTTCATAGGTAACAAACCAATCCATGATTTTATTTTATTTTTGTTCCATATTATCACCCTAGAAAAATTTACATCTAAAGAAATATAGAATCAAATAATCTTTTTGATGAAAATTGTTTGGCATCGATAAAACCAAACAAGATATATTCTAGATATAAAATGATTGTTGCAACACCGGAAATGATTAGTGATTTAATACATTGTGTAGTGATTAAAATTCATATCATGGAATATGCTGATTGAATAGCACAAAATGGATTAAAAAGGCTTTCAAAACTTTCAAGCAAGTCTAGATAGTTGAGAGCAAGCATAACTTCCCAACAAATCAATTGGTAGATGTAAAGCATATTCACATCCTATACTAAATTTCTCCCCACCCGCCCCTAGTGAATAAATGCTTAATTAAAAAAGATTCAAGCAAATGCATTTGGAAGTTATAAAGCTAAATTCTTCAATATTTGACCAGCATCATCCTAACTTGCACCAAAATGGAAGCATAGAGAGGGCCCACAAATTGTTTAACATAATGCTTGAAAGAAACATCTTGCAGGATATGTGCAAAATGGACTTGTACAGGAGGTGCTAAATCTAGTTAATGAATATTGGGACACCCCTTTCAGTGAGTACGAAGTATTCAAAATGAACAATAGTTATTATTGGGAGGCAGTGAGACACCTAACAAAGTATATACTCTACCAAAGTGATTCAAGTCTTTTCCAATACACATCACCCTAGTAACTGTGGCTTTGAAGCTAAGAACTCTTCATGACTTAAAAAATTAGATTGTCACTATTCTCCATTCCTATCAACGAATGACTCTTAAAAACTTTGAAACCAATGCAAATCAAAAGGGAAATCAATTGAGTAAATGGTGTGTCCTTATTACCTTGAAATGAATATAGACAAAAAAGATACCTTTAGTGATACATGGAATGATTTTTATCCATTCCTTTGAATTTTAAAACCCATAATCTCTATTTCAATCTTTGGTCAACGCATAGTTTATAGAAAATGGTACAAAATAGAGAAAGCGAAATGCTTAAAAAAAAATTGCATATCTGATCAAGTCCAATAGGTCATGGTCCAAAATTAAAATCGATGGATTGCTTTGATGATAGCTAAAATTTCAAAATTTAGCTGGGAATTCAGCAAAATAGAACATGCTTGGACAAATCATAACAAATTTTGCATCCCCCTATCATTGCCTCAAAGAAATGTAATATGGATATGCCTAAAATAGATTTATTGCATAAACTTTTAGAAACTTTTACAAATTCTATTCTAATAAACAGTCAGAAGTAAGCCACTACATAGCGGATGTGAAGAAAATCCATGTGCCCTCCTTCTAGTGCCATTATGTAGATGATGAAATCTACAAATTCCTAAAAAACCTCCAACACACACTCTTAGCATGGTTAGTTATTTAAAACAAAGCAAACAACAACATCTCTATGAAATAATCCAACATTTTTCACATTGCAAATAAAATAAACAATGAAACTAAACAAAAGCATATGAAAACATGATGCAAACTCTATCTCATAGTGGATTGGTGCTTCTTTGATGTGGAAAGAATCCCTTTCCCTATCCTTGATAAGCTCCTAGATGATGGATGATGCAAGATGATAAGTGATCAAGTTGTGGAGTTGTGGAGGATTAATACAATAGAAGAGGCCTCTATTTATGACCAAGAAGGATGGAAGAATGCAAAACATGAAGGATGTGGGACAAAACATGAGCCAATGACAAGATGCCACTTGTCAAGATGTGAGAGGATGAAGGTTGGGCACATTTTGGTCAATGTGCTGGAAAGAGAGGGAGATATGAAATTATGGCTTGTTGGAGGGACAAGAAAGAGTCTTAAATGCCAAGTGGGAGACATGCAAGAGACAATGTAAAAGAATTTAATGCCATGTTCGAGGAAAAAACATTTGGAGGGATTTTCAAACTTGGAGGAATATTCCCTTTTTTATGACATTTTGAAAGTAGTTAGGGAATTATTAAATCAAAGAAATGA
Source organism: Sequoia sempervirens (assembly GCA_007258455.2). Taxonomy (NCBI): domain Eukaryota; kingdom Viridiplantae; phylum Streptophyta; class Pinopsida; order Cupressales; family Cupressaceae; genus Sequoia; species Sequoia sempervirens. The sequence continues at coordinate 360,923,258 of VDFB02000003.1, read as the reverse complement.
TTTATTGGTGCAAGTTGCAAAATCTAGAGGATTTAGGTGATCTTAGGATTAGATTAACTAGGATTTGTTTAATTTAATAGGAGATTAGGTGATGTGACTATTTGATTTAGATTTATGGGTTGATTTAAATCAAAAGATGAGAAGATTGTGATTTAAATTTAATTAAATAAAGATTTAGATTTAATTAAATAAAGAGTTGATTTATTTAATCAAAGAGGATGATGATAGTGATTTAATTAAATAACGGTTGATTTATTTTATTTAATAGAATGACTTTAGAAATTAATTAAATAAGCTGAACTATTTAATTAAAATAGGGAAAATGATGATATAGGGATGATTAAGGATGACGTGAAATTAGTGAATTAGGACTAGATGCATGTATATTTTATGTGTCTACAGTAGGTTTTATAAGAACTTGAATGTCGTGTTGATGCTTTCCGTGCATCCTTTACCATTGTATCCCAATTGTTTAACAAGCTCATAATCTTTCCCATAAAGTCTTTTCACTTCCTTGGGTTAGGCAAATGTTGATAATCTATCTCATCAAAAAATTTTGTTTAAGTTGTATTTTCTCCCAAAGGAGATTAGGTAGATGCTTGGGAAGATTCTTAGAAATTATGAGTTGACATAACCATTTTTTCTTAGTTTTCATCCTCTTTTCATGAGATTGTGTATTCGCCCATAAATGAAGGTGTGAATTTTGATGATCCACAGTCATCACCTAGAAATTTAGACATAGGTTCTTCTTCTTGTTTGTTGGTCTCAAGGGCTTCTATGTGAGATGTTGGAATTAATCTGTTTAGATGACCTATTTTTCCTTTTTCAAGTTGTAAGAAAATTTTAGGCTCAGGGTCTATTTCAACTTAATAAAATTTGTTGTTATAGACATTTCATTATTTGATGAAGGGTAGAAGGAACCACATACATCCCATGAATCCATGGTCTACCTAAAGAAGATTGTATGAAAGATCATAGGGCATAACATGAATAGGATTTTGTAAAGTAGTGATTCTAAACCAAGTGGTTGCTTTGTAATATTGTCAAATACTCTAATAGATAAGGAATTAGGTTTGATTTGTGATTTATCCACATGTAATCTATCTAAAAAAATTACATTGCACACATAAAGGGCAGATCCATTGTCAACAAGGGTCCATTTGATGCCTATTATATTGAATTGGGCTATTATAATAAAGGCTTCATTTTACTTCCTTAATTCTAATGGAGGGAGCTCATGTTGATGGAAGATAATTTCTACATTAACTATATTCATTCCTTGTATAATAGTTGCCACATCATTTGTGTTTGTACCAAGAGGTACCACTATTTTTTGCAATGTTGTTTGGAGCATAGAGTGATAGTTTGGTGAATTCTGAAGAAGGTCCCAAAGGGATATTTTTGTAGGAGTAGTCTTAAGTTGTTCAACAAGATCATTCTCCCTATGGTGCGAATTTAAATGAGGGGCACTAGGCAATACTGGATTGGGTAAAGGTAAGGGGGTTGGGGTGGGTTGTTGTGGTTATAGATTATTTTTGGTGTAATGTGTACGAGAAACAACATCGTGCTTAACTTGGGTTTAGGTGATGGTTGAGGTTTATGTGAAGGTGGGTAAAGGACAAGTTGAGGTTGAATTACATTGACGTGTATTTTATTTTAGGGTTTTCAAAAAACCTAGTTGGGTTTTTGAAGTCCTAAAGGCTAAATCTAAACATTAAATTCATCACACTAAAAGGTTTGGTAAGTTGGTTGGTTGGGTTTTTCATCAACAAACCTTAGTGGATGAACTTAGTGAGAGGAAGCCCTTAGAGCTTCATCCAAAATTATCCAAGTCATCACTACTAAACGGTTTGGATGATATATTTTTTTGAAAGTGAAGCATTGTTTTTATTGTTTCATCAGATGTTTTGAAGTTTTTGTTTGTATTTTCTGATGAATCTAATCTAAATGAACTAGGAACTAATGCTGAAAATGAAAATTGTAAAAATCAATACCATCCATAATTTCCATGAAATTAAATGATAGTTAGTTCTAGTGATCACAATGTAACATAAGCCGGTATTGGCATGGTGTGATGGTTTTATAGGTGGCATTGTTGTTCTTGCCACCAAGGTTCAAATCCAGTGGTATTGTTGAATGGTTGTATCCGGTTCATAGCTCCGTCAAAAGCATTTACCCTTGAATAAAAAAAAAAAAATCACAATGTAACATAAAATAACTAAACTAAAACAAAAAAGTAACCAAAAAAAAAACAACTTAGGAAATTGGAAATGGAATGCTGAAAACAAAGATGCAAAATGTGTACTGGGACTAAATTGTCTAGGGTGGAAAATTAGTCCTAGTAGGGGTATTTTTTAAGTTTTTCTGAATTTTTTGATGGATGCTTATGTGTTCTATACTATATAATGCAAATCTAAAGTGTAGATGCAAAATTTCACTATTGTTCAAGGCAATGAAATGCAATAATACAAGCTTAAATGAGCTTTTCACCAATACAAGTTTTGAAACCCTAAGATGCAAATTAAAAAATGCAACATTTAATGTAATGCTAATGTAAACTATTCCTAGGATGTAAATGCATTGTAAATTAGAAAGAGGATGTTCTAAATGTAGGTTCACCAAAATGAACCACATTTTTTGTAGGGGCTTCTCTCTTGCACTTCCAGGGTTTTTCACCTAAAAGGAGAAAGGTATCCCACAAAAAAATGGGGGTTCACTCAAGAATAATGATAATATGATTAAAATATGTCTAAATGGAATGCACTAAATGAAAATAACTGAAAAATAAAATGAAATATTGATGCAAAACTAATGAAATGCAAGATGTTTGAAAACACATTGTGATATGCAGAAAGATAGAATTGAATGCAATATAAAACAGAATGGAAAGGTTAAATAGAAAGAGTGCATGATTGGAAAATAGATGGAGGTTGGAATTAAAACTACAGATGTCTCTGAAATTATGGAAAATCTTATTTTCTGGCCAATTGGGACACTTACACTAAGTTGAACGACTTAGTCCCAAATCGGGGAAACTTCTTTGGAGCCCATTTCAACGAATGGGTATCTAGATCTACATTAAAAAAATTAAAACATATGCGTTGGGACTAAGTAACCACTATTGGCAACTTATTCCACTTTGGTTTTCTGAAAATCTAAAAGTGGAAACAAAAGCCCTTAGTCTGCACCTTGTTTTTTGATGGAAACTCAGATCCAAATCTATGGAAATACCTATAAAACATAATATAATTTGGTTTATAATGGGGGATTTTCCTTGGTAAAACCCCTAGTTGGTATTTAAACCTTGAAAGAGACAATGGAATTTGCATAAAACCCTAGCCCTAAGTGCATCTAAGACTAGGAAATCTGAAGCAAGATGCAACCCTATTCTAACATGCAAGAATAAGATACATAAATGAGACTAGAATGATGCAAGAATTATTCCAAGAGACCCTAAATCACATTATAAATGGATATTAATAACATGCAAACCTTCCTTCGGCTAAAAATAGAGAGAAAATGGAAGATGGAATCACTTTGAAAACAAGTCCTTAGGCTTGATTTGATGGCTAGTTGCATCTCCTCAACCTAGATTTCTCCATGATTCTCAATAGGAATCCATAATCAAATCTTTGCAATGTGAGATCTTGGACAAGAATTGAGCTTGAAGACCTGCAAAAAACCTAGCTTGCTACCCTAAAGCTTCAAATTTTTTGTAGATAGACTAATAAATCTTCTTGTGGAAGATATTCAACATTTGAATCTTGAATTTGTTTGTTGAAAATGACTAGGTGTTGTGAAAAAATTCCCTAAAAACGTATATTTATAGGCATTCAGACCTACTTGTTCATTATTTAGACATCATAGGATGACATCCATCAGAAATTTGAATTAAGTTGGTTGTTTTCCCACTCAAAATTGAGAAATCCCCTAAAAGGGACTAAGTTGCCACCCTAGGCGACTTAGTCCCACCAAGGGTTTTTGAGGTGGGTTTTTTAAATTTGAACGATTTGAATGTTGTTTGTCAGGATTTGTATGATTTGTGAGTGGAATAGGCCTCAAGGTCCAAAATAATGATTCTTAGGGGCCAATAAATGTTGTTTTAAAGGATAATTAATGCAAGGGTGCCAAAAATAGGACCAAATTAAGTACAAAATTGCTTCTTTCTTCAAGAGAATACAATTTTTGGTGACACAGATAGGTTCTAGCAAACCATTATCATTCTCTCCTAGCTTCTCATTCTTGTTATAACCCATTCCCTTCATTAGCTGCAAGACTTTTTTTATTTTCTTCCATGGGAAGAGTGGGGATAGGTCATTCATCTTGATAGAGGATTTTAGAGATATCATCTTCATTGACCTCTTTGTGGTTCAAATCCCCCCATTGGTGAATGTAGTGGTTTCCATCTTGATTGTTTCAGGATCTTTCTAGCTCGATGTGGATTTCCCATGAGATTGAGGAGAAATAGGAAACTCTCCTAAGACAAAGGTGTTCTTTAATATTTTGTAGTTCCCACAACCATCCTATTGGATCACTGCTTTGATGTTAGGAATGTTCTGGATAATGGGAATTTTCATTGTTGAGGTAGACGCAAGGGATGATGGGTCAAAAAATGAGGTAGAAGAAATAGGCCCTTCATCATTCTTGGGTATTTGGGGTATCTTATAAAACTTGGGCTCAAGATTCTTGCAATAGTAAAAAGGCTCAAGATCTCCATGGATGGTAATTTCTCTGCCCTTGAAAGAAAAATTTGCACATTGATGATAGGTTGAGGTACAACTTTAAGGCATGGATCCATGGTCGACCAAGCAAGATGTTATAGGGAAGATCAAGGTCTAACACATGGCATGTAGTTTCAACAATAAGAGGTCCCACTTGGATGGGTAGTGCAATGATTCCTTATGATATCTGTTGTTGGTTGTTGTATGCTTTGATGGTGGTACTCTCTACTTTCTCAATAGTATTTTTTGAATAGCCTAGGTTTTTGATTAACTGTAGGGTACAAATATTCAATCTAAAACCTCCATCTACTAAGACTCTTTTGACCTTTTTTTTATGAATGATAACCTCAAGGTGTAAAACATGGTTATGAGATGGCTATGATTGTAGCTCTTGTTTTGAGAAGGTGAGAAGATGATTAGTGATATGCCCTACCATAGATTGAAACTGATTAGTGTCAATATCCTCAAGGATGAATGACTCAGATAAATATTTCTCAAGATTTCCCTATACACGGGGGATAGCCACAATAGTTCTACGATTGATATCTATGTGGGGGTCTTCTTAATTGATCTAAGAGATTGTAATTGCTAGGATTTGATGTTGGAAAAGTAGGTTGTGCCCTAGATTGAGATGGGCCTCCTTGGATGGTTATTTTTCCATGTTGTTTGGTGACTCCACACTCCGCACTAGACCCTTTGACGGTGACAATGGTAATGACACTATCAGAAGAAGCAACTACATTGGAATAGGTATGTTGCACATTTGTGTAATCCTTAGATTTTATGATGTTGTTCCCTTTGCTATGATCTAGCATAGGGTTCTTGTATCTTAATATCTTGATTCCCGACTAGTACCTCAATAGATATGGTGTCATTCTCTATGAGGTATTGGATAATGTTTTTGAGCGTCATGCAGTTTGTGTTTTGTGTCCTTTGATTTTGTGAAAGTCACAAAGGTCATTCTTGTTGTACCAGAATGGTTTCTCTGTTGGTTCTTGGTAGGTATCAAAGTGAGGAACTGTTATGTAATTTGACTCTACCAATTTCTTCATGATGGTTTCGATAGGTTCAAATAATTGTGTGTACTTTTGTTTGGGATAGTTGTTATTGTTGATAGTCCACCTTTGTTGCATGTCAGTGTTGTTGATTTGATTATTCTAAGGAGCTTTTGTTTGCTGCACCATCAGTTGAATGTTAGCAACTTGATTACTATTTGGTCTAGGAGCACTTAGGACCACCTTAGCATCTACCTCACATCATTTTTTACATTCTTCCTCTTAGCCCAAACACGAGGTTTGTCATTTGAACTAGTCGAAGGGTGATGATATTTGTAAGCTTGAGTATTTCCCTATGAGATTAGAGCTCTCTCGATTTTAAGGGATCTAGGGACAAGCTCGTGGTTGATTCCACAATACTAGTTTACAATTTTTAGCCAAATTGGACAATGAACTAATTTTTTCTAACTAAATCTTTACTTTTGAGCACCTATAGCGGTTGAACCGTGAGGAATTTGGAGATAATGCAAACTAGTGATTTGTGAAATTTTGTTTGTAGATTCTAAATATATTTTTTTCAAAAATATTGGAATCATATTGCACTTCTTTTTCCATCTCATTCAAAAACTAGTTTTTTCAGTAAACACCATTTTTGAGTGATGCTCATCGTATAACACAACTTTTTTTCCATGAAGGATAAATTTTTTTTTTCAAATTTAGATTTTTAACTATGATATCTAGTGCTTCTAATTGGTTTCATAGTTTTTTATTGAATATTTTTCGTTAATCAAGTTTCAAAGTTAAACCAATTACAATTCAGAAATAGGTGGACTATATAACACAATTTTTTTTGTATGTATCGAAATTCAAATTTATTTTTTGTCCATCAAGGACTTCAATATCTAGTGCACTCATATTTTTCAATTTTTTTTTCTGATAATATTCTATTTTTCGACATGTGTAGAACATAGAGCTTGATTTTCAGTGAAGAACCTACATTCACAAGAAATAAAAAATATATATAATAATAAAATTAAATTTATTTAAAATTATGATTTTTGGGAAGATTATAATAAATACTACATAATTACAAAAACTAAATTTAAATTAATTTATTTGATCCCCCAAAAGGTAAATCAAAAGTGGTTTTTTATCAACATTTTGATAGGTGTAAAGGAGACTCTATGATAGGTATGGTTTAAAACTAGCAGGGTTCTATCTAATGGGGTTTGATTTAAGGTAGTTTGATCAAACCCTATTCAATTGGAATTCTTTAAATGGAATTTTTTAAGGCTTAAATCATTATATTTTCTAAAGATACATGATTTCAACAAAAATCAAAATCTTCCAGAAATGGTAAACCAGCTTTGTGGGATCACCCCCATCATAAGATGTGATGCACTATATTTTCAAGTGGAAAGATAGACCGAGGTCTAAATTTTCTATGATGATTCCCACTTTTTGTTCATCATGAAGAGGCCACTTGCTCTTACGAGCTCTCTATCTCCACCATTGTAAGAAATTGGCAAAATATTCTCATTTGTTTTGTCTTAGAGTGTACAGTTCCTTTAGACTTATGTCCATGTCAAGGTTGAAGGAGAAGTGATTGATGAATTTGTGTTACAAACCAACATCTGATTGAAAACCATAAAAATCACCTTCCACAGAAGAGAAAAATGAAAAAGAAAAGATTTGCAAAAGATGTGCAAATTGATATATTCGAAGTACAAAATAATACAAGAGATATTTTTCTTTATAAAAGCAAAGATTCCTAAACCTAATATTATCTTGAGCAACAAGATAGCTTGAAAAGATAAGGATAAAACCTATAACTTAGGAATTAAATAAAGCCTAAGTAAACTTATGCAAAGTGTAATTAATAATTAATTACACCAACACCCCCCCATAAGTGCAACTTAGGGAGAAGCAGATTATTATGCAAATATGAGTCCTATCAGCAAGGCCTGATCAGGTACTCATGTAAAAATGTAAAGAGAGAGAAAACCTAGTGGGAAAAAGCCCCCTTCAGTGAGATGAACTATTGCGAAGAAGCACTGGAAGAACTCTGATGAAGTAACACTAGAACCCCAAATTCGGCAAGCAAGGAAAGATAATTTTGTCTACAACTAAAACCAAAAAATGGAATCACAAATGTAATAGAAAACCCAATGCCAAGGAACACTGAAAAATCGCATACTGGATCAATCCTGGGATCTGTAAGCAACAATAGATGAAAGGATGAATGGACCCATAATGATGACAAATCTGGAAGTTGTGTCTCTCAAAGCCAATGCCAAACTGAAACTAAAACTGTGCATAGGATGAGTACCATCAAGATTCTGGAACATTAACCATAAAAACATGGCCCTCAAATGAGAAAGATCTGAACCAATGCGGATCAAGAACCATAAAATCCCAACTAAAGTGTGAACCGAAGAAAACCAATGATGTGTCTAGCTAAGCAAGAAAGAAGCTAAGGGAAACAACAGGAAACCAGAAAAACTCATGCGAGTTGTCACCAATAGAAAAGATGGATGCAAGAACCCCTTAATGGAACTTTATATTAGTTCGTTATTACAATACCCAATGATTGCATAAGGAGATAATGCAAAACTATAGAAACATAATAAAAAATGCAAACCTAGCACACGAAACAAAATTGAATGCATGTGTAAAATAAGTTATACATTTTCTGCAAATGACCTCACATCTGCATAGAGGCTGAAACCAGCATTCCAACGCCATGAAAATCACAAAAAACAGATAAGCGAGTCATAAGATATGCTTCCCAAAGTGAAAACAACATCTAACTTCTGAGGCCAAAAAAGATATCAAAGAAGTAAAAATAGAAAACTACACCTGCACCATTGCATAGAGCATCAAAACAACTTTTTGATGATATCTCGTTTGCAAAAAAAAATGATGCAATATGCCCAAGGTAAGCCTATTTTCGTGAAAGTTGTCCAAAAAGCTCCGATTTGGCCATGTGCAGCCCTAAGGAGAAAATTTTTTTTTGCCCTTGGTCACATGCAAGACCAGGGGTTGGCAGCAAGCTTGAGGGGCAGAGCCCCTGGTCACCGACGTGACTAGGGCTAAGTCTGGAGACCACCGGTGGTGCTGGATGCTCAGCTCCTGGTCACCGATAGGACCAAGCCTGGGGCTTAAGAACTCGGCGGGGGATAAGTTGAGGGGATCGGTCCCCAATATGACTGTAACAAAGTCAAATGAGCCCGTGGGGGCTAATGAGTAGGTCGATAGTGCTCGGGTGAAAAATTCCAGCTGCAGTGGGCAGTGGGTGGTGCGTCAGTGGTGAGTGGAGGTGGCCGTCGGGTGGCTGGTGGCCGCCCAGTGGCTAGAGGGCGGTGCACAAAATTTACATAGGCAGTGCATAATATCCATTTTTTTTTAAATTTTTTTTTTTTTTTGAATTTTTCTCAAAAATGATGCCTCGAAAACTGTGTCGGGGGCCGTACGGCCCCTGGGCAAAAACTTTTTGCCTCTCTGGATGATTGTGTCCAAATCGGACAAATTTTATATGAAAATAGAGGTTTTTGGGTGCTGTGAATCCAATGGCGAGGTCCGTTTGGGCCCAAAGTGCTCCAAAAATCAAGAGACCCCTGGATCTATCAGAAAAATCACCAATCTTACAACCCTCACAGATCTAGCAAACGGTGAAGAATATGAATAAAATAAAAGCCATTTCTAACTTTTTCCAGCACTTTGAATCCAATAGAAAACCCTGATCTAATCCAGGACACTGCATAAATATGCTCAAGGATTGAAACCTTCAAGGGACCTCGATCGAACTCTGCACTGTGTTCCTTCAAAAAAGATGAGAAGGGGCTACGAATCGAGGCTCTGATACCATGTTAGAAACCAAGATTTTATTGCAAACCATAAAAATCCCCTTCCACAAAAGAGAAAAAAAAAGCAGAGATTTGCAAAAGATGTGCAAATTGATATATTCGAAGTACAAAATAATACAAGAGATAATTTGCTTTATAAAAGAAAAGATGCCTAAACCTAATCTTATCTTGAGCAACAAGAAAGCTCGATAAGATAAGGATAAAACCTATAACTTAGGAATTAAATAAAGCCTAAGTAAACTTATGCAAAGTGTAATTAATAATTAATTGCACCAACAATTTATTGGTAATTTCTTGGAAAGTTTTTATGCTGGGAGGTAAGTGAGAAAACCAATCCATGGCAGGACCTATTAAACTTCAAGGGAAGATGAGCATTAAATAAGAATAATTGTAGGCCACCTCCATACACATGACGTTAAATTCTTTGATATGGTCCACAAGAATTCCTCTCCCTTTATATTTGTCAAATTTGGGGATTTCAAATTTGGGAGGGAATAGTACCATTGCTATTTTTTAGTCGAATGGATAAGGACATAGATTCTATGTATGGGACTTATTTTTCTTTCCCATTTGAAGGTCCTAAATTTCTTGAGATAGCACTTTAAATTGCAATGCTAGATCGTCTTGTGGGTTTGGTGGAGGAACATATGGTGGGATGACGAATTATTTGTATGTGATATTTTGATATGATAAGGTGTGGTATGGGGTGTATGGTGGTGTGAGATTCTATTGAGCATAGTGTTAAGATAGTAAGGCTTGTTGTTGTTGTTGTGCCACTAGGGCTTGTTTATGGGTCTACTATTGTTGTTGTGCCATGAGGGCTTGTTGTTGTTTTTTCACCACAAGGGATTGTTGTTGGTCTTGTTGTTATTCTTGTGATGCTAAAGTTGCTTGATGAGTTTGATGTTGTTGCTAGGCTAAGGTTGCTTGTTGTGCTACTAAGGCTACTTGCTGTTGTTATTATTAATTTTGTTGTGCTACTTGTTGTGCTACTAAGGTTACTTCTTGTTGTTGTTGTTGTTGGGATGCTAGGGATACATTTTGTTGTTGTTGTTGGGCTACTATGGCTATTTGTTGTTGTTGTTGATGTTGGGCTACTAGGGCTACTTTTTATTGTTGTTCTGGGGCTAATATGGCTACTTATTTTTGTTGTTGATGTTGGATGTCTTGTTGATAAGCTTGTTGTGCTTGATGTAAAGCTAGGGCATGTGCTTGCAATGTAGGATCAGGTGGTTGTTGCGATATCCAAGATAGATTGTGAGTGTTGATGTTCTGAGTGGGTAGCAGATTGATGATGAGAGGTGGAGGGTTCCCTTGGTTTAACATCCCTTGTAAGATAGTGGATTGAGGTGGAGGAATGTAATTTTGAGGTCCCATTTGATTTTGCATGGTAAAGGGGATCGTGGGAAAATATGAGGGTGGTGCCACTAGATTTTGTGATGGAAATGACACACTAGGATCTTGAGTCCATTGATTAAGAATATTTCCTTGTCCCATGTCTTAAGGATTTTCTTATGCTAGATATGTAAACAAGGTATTACCTAGGTTGGTGGGATTCATGAACAAGGGATTGTTCTAAGATGGGTTAATAATGGATGTGGAGGATTGGGTAAAGATGTTCCTATCCGCATTAAGGGTTGATTATGTGGTATAGTATTTTCATGCCCTTGGGTGTTGTTTTGAGACACTTGGTCCATACTACTTTGCATGATAGTGGGCACACTTGGAGTACTCATGGGTATGAATGAAGAGGGGTGTCCTCAATATGTGGAGCTTGTGGTGGACTAATGAAGTTGAAGAGGTTGACATGGCTATTTAGGATCCTCTGGAATGGGAGGAACATATAGTCCAAGTGGTTGTTTGGGATGGAGGATGGGTATCAAGGGTAACCACAAGTGTGTTGCTTTCAAATGGAATAGTTAGACCGAAGTCCTTGACAAGGCTAGTTGCAAGACTAGGAGTGGATGTTTGATTTAGCGCTAGCGATGGAGTTGTGAAGCCTTGTGTCAAGTTTTGTGCAACAAATGGTGGGGAAATCAGGGCTACATTTTCAAAGGCTTGATGTTCCATGATTTCCTCCCTAATAAGTTCAAACAAATTTTTTGTGATGTACTCTATCTCTTATGGCCCTAATGGTGATGAAGGTTATTGTGATGGGATAACTTGATTTCTCAAATCAAATTCTAGAGGATTTGGATCACTTGAGGTAAATATTATTTTGGTTTTCTCCATGATTCTCTTGTGTTTTGATCTTGTCTTTACCATAAATTTTTTGTCACCTTTGGGAGAGTTGTGTTGATATTTGTAATGTTTGAACTCTCTAGTTGACTCAAATCTAGGTAAAATGGATGCTCTAAGTATTTTTGGAGCACTAATGATAATGGGGGGATGAAAAGATGGTTGATGTGGAGAGTGGTCTTTCCAAACATTTTGGGACAACACTTTTGACTTGAGTTTGATGTTTTGATATTAGGATAAAGGATTTTTATGAACTTGGAAATCTTTAGAGTAGACTTGTGACCTTCAAGATGCTAACTAACTCAACTAGATGCATGGAAAATGATTCATTTCACATAAAAAATAGCCAAGTTAGGGTTTTGGGTTCATTGATGTCCAAGTCAAAAAATGTTGGTGTTTTCTAAATTTTTGCAAAGTTTGGTGAAGTGAAGGTTGAAATTTGATGAAGGGGTGAATGAAATTTTTGAATCGATGTTGACTTAGAATGAGCTTTTGTTTTCCAAGACCAAGGTAGTGAGAATGATGCTAGACCTCTAAAGTTTTCAAATCCTAAAGACCAATGTTTGACCTAAATGAGAGGATAGATGTGGCTATGTAAATCTAGTTGGTTCCTCCTAGATTGAGCATAATAGTTTCTTAACAAGAGGTCATGATTGTGATAAAGTATTAAGGCCCACTTCTTGCAAAACTTTGAATTACGATACCTAGCGACATGTAGATCTTCCCCTATGGATTTTGATTGTGTGATAGATCATTTAGAGGAGTTCAAGACCATAAAAAAGGAACAAGGTTTTAGATAGGTTGATTATCATGAAAAAGGCCTAGGTTTTGACTCATAAAAACATGTACATATGTGGATGTTTCCTAAATGTGCGTTCATAAAATTTTACTAACATGTTTTTGCTGAGGTAGAGCGGTGAAATTTGGTTTCTAATTACCTTTAAACTAGAAAGCCTTAGTTTGAAGTGACAGCCTGTAGACCTTCTTTTGGGGATTCTAATTTTGCGTGAGATCATTTAGAAAAGTTCAAGTTTGTGGAAGAAAAGAGGATTTTTATTGCAATACAAGTGGTGGTAATGTGGGCCTTCTAGCCTCAATATTAGCTTCTTCATCTTTTTCATCTAAGATGTTTCCGACATTTCTCCACTGGGTGGGTGTTTCTTTTTTTTCAAAAGTGAATCTTCTCAAACTACTAATGATATCAGTTTGTTCTTTGTTAATGAGTTCAATGTTTGGTTGAATGATAGCCCCTTCAAGATCAAGTTGTTCAATGGGAGAAATCAGTCTCCAAATAGTCATGTGGGGTTCATTTGTCAATTTACCTTGCTTAAGTGAATTTATTTTACTACAAACACTTGTATTGATTATGTTTTTAAACTAAATGTTTATGCCAAAAACATCATAACTTTCACAATATCCATTTTGTGAGAATCATGAGGTTGAAGCCATAATTTCCTATGTTGTCTCTGGAAAAGATGGATTGAGATATAATTCAAGATATTTAGAAATCTCTAAGGATAGAAATCCTTAAGACAAGCAGTAATATCAAGGCTATTTCAAAAGGTATCCATATTTAAGCGAAAGTGTTTGAAATTTTGAGGAAGATAGTGAAAGTTTGTTTTGTAACATTTTGGAACCAAGAAATGCATTCAATTGACTTGGAATAATTTATAATCCTAGGTTGAAATGGCCATACTTTTTAAGTCTCCACTCAGATTTCTCCAAACACTAAGACATTGCGAACAATTAGAGATTTGGTGACATTGGCTCCCCTCCACAACACAGTTCTCAAGACCACCAAATCTCAAAATCCTGAAGATCCTAAGATCCTAGGGATTTTTCTGTTTCAACAATGAACAGTACAAATGTGGGGTGGTTTCAAAATGACCATTCTTGCACCAACAAGCATTAGGATTTTTGGTAACTAAATAGTTTGGCTCTTAGTAACAAACTAAGAACACCCAACCATATACACACCTACTTTGCCACTTAAGGCTCTTACTATTGTTCTTGTTCCACTTAAGGAATGGTACTAGGTGCAGTATGTTATATAGTCCAAGATAGAAGGTACTTTCTTATGATTTCCCAACCTTTAATATAGCTTACTAGTAAACGTGCCTGCAAGAACTTGCCTATGAGTTTTCCATTGCAAGTTGTGTCTCATAGTAAGTCCTCTCTTAAGGGTGACAAAAAGCATAAGTGTACTTAAGTATTTCTCTTCACTCGAGATCACACAAATTGCAAGGGGATTGGATATGTACTATAAGTGCACACAAACAATGAAGTACACTTGGAGTGTTTCTCTTCACCCAAGATCACATGAAATGCAAGGCGATTGGATACACACTACAAGTGTGTCACAACAGATTAGAAACTGATTCATTTAACTAACTAAAGCTAAGATGAATTCATTTTATGCACCAAATGAAATTTTAAGCTTCCTTGTTCAATTTTAAAACCCAAACGAAAATGATGAGATGAGGGTTCAATTTTAGTCTTGTTTGAATGTTCGTTTCAAACCCAAAGGAAATTTAGTAAAGTACTAGAGCATAAAGTAAGAAGCATAAGAAATTGGGTCATAATTGCCTCGAAGCATCAAGAACTTGTTACAATCATAAAATATTAATATGAGAATACTTATTCACTTTAACTTCATGTCATCCAACCTGCAAAACCCTATTAGTCTAACAACTAGAAGAATGTTAGATGCATGTTAGTAATCTAAAGAAGTGAGAAAATTAAAGTACATGTTGAAAAAGGATCGTTAAATTTATTACTAGAGTTGTGCATCATTGTACACAATAGCCTCGCTCTCATGAGTTGGGGTATCACTCTATAGAGAAAACAAAGAGCACGATAACTTTTCTTTTTTGTCAGGCATCATCATTTTCAAATCTTCAATACCTCTATAAAGTATTAGCATCACCATTTTTTTAATCAATGTCAATGCATTTAATATGTGTTTCTATTTGAAATGATGATAGAATTGTTATGTGCCAATGCCCTACAAAGGCATCATTAAAATTGTGTTGGGTGTCACTCTATCTTGTAACAGTCAAAATGAATGGAATTTCAGATAGAAATTGATTAAATTGATGGTTTTTCCCTCCTAATGCCAGAATAAAAATCAAGGATATTAGTATAGGCTGATTACGCATCCATGAAGAATCAAAGTATAATGTAGCCACTAACACTCAATCTGAAACAAGATCATTCAAATGAAAATTAAGTTAAACATTTATTGAAACTAAACATTATGAACTATGAAAGCATTTAAATGTCTACTCTAACCCATTTAAAAATTATCCCATTTTAGAATTGGTGTCGTGTTGATGAGGAACAACAATCCTTTCCCAATCTTGTGATCGATGAGCTTGTTTCAATTGATTCTATTGAAGAGAATCGATGAAACAGTTGTGAGATGTGAATGAAAACATGAATTATGCTAAATTGAGCATGATGCAAGAGTTAATCTACCATGATTTTATTCTAAAAGATGTAGATATGAAATTACTAAGCTAATCTAAATGAAATTAAACTAAAAGATTCAAACCCTAATTATTTATTTAGCTAAATGGATGCATGGAAGCCATTAGTGGAAGCTAAGCTATTATGCAACTAATTTAAACTAAAAAATGCTAAATGTGTGCAAAGATGAGTGTGAGTATGAGTGATTTCAACAACATAAGTTTTCTCTAAAAAAGATGGATCCATTTGTCTTGAAATAGTGTTGTATTTATAGGAAAGCAAATGAGAAATGAATGGTTGAGATTGAAAAAGCTAATCAACAGTCAAGGATGGAGGAAAAAAGAGGCATGGATCATGGATTCTCATCAACAGATGAGAACGCAAGCTGAGATTTAACCAAGGGTTCTCATTCCTTCCAAATGAGCACACTTTTGACCTGTATAAGAGGTCAAAATTTAACTTACACAAGAGGTTTCAAGCTATCTTGCACATGAAGCTTTATGAGAATATTCTTTGGAATATTCTCATGGGTCAGGGAAACTGATATTTAGTTAATTAAAACTAAATTAAATTGTGTAAAGGAGGAATATTCCCTTACAGTGGGAGGAAAAGAGGTTAATTAGATCATTGCTAATTTAAACAAGGTTTTAATCATGCAACTAGGGGATTTAGAATAATTAAATGATATTCATTAAATTAAATGATTTAATGAATGGGGGAAAGGTGAAATGAAATTTAATTAAATAACTTAGGGTTATTTAATTAAATAAGAAGCATTAGGGAATTAAATTAAATAGTTTTATTTATTTTATTTAATGAGATGAAATGTTAAAGTGAAAGGGGATGAATTAACCTATTTTGAAAATTTACATTAATAGATGCAAATGACGCCATTAATTAATTAGCAAGGCTAATTCAATTAATTAAGTGAAAATAGGATGGGTTTCAAGAGGAAATGATGTTAGTATACCTTATTTGAGTGTATGATATCATTCAAGACATTTTTCAGTGTCTACACAAGGAAACTGAGATTTTTTTCATATTTTAAATTTTTTGGCATTAGTTGATAGAATTATAAAACAGGTCACAAATTTTTGGAAAGCTTTTATCTTTTATCACAATTTATTAATCCCCACTTAAATTACTTTCAAAAATCATATCTAAACATATGCATCCTCTTTAAAATATGTAACATTGAGCCCTTATGACAAGATAACTCCAATTTTATTACAAAGAATCTACTTATTTATCCTCATATTCAATCAAACTCAAGTAGAAATAATATTTTGTACTCACCTCACAACAAATGTAGAGAAAGTGTGTTGATGGAAACACTGAGTCAAAATTCCATACAACCTTAAACTCCCTTGAAAATCCTTTTCAATGTTGTTTCAATCTTTGTTTTAAGAATATAAAAATACATTGAAATAATTTATATGCTTAGCACCAAACACATCCCCTCATAAATTTTTTGATAGAGTAACAACAATTGATTCCTTGGTTTGGTTGACTACTAATATGTAAAATGGGTGATCAATGTTCATAACCTCATCGCTATTCTATTAAAGTGATTTAATGTAATCTTTTAATTCCTTCATAATGCACAAATTTCATTTCACACCTTAAATAATAGAAGGCATAAACTAGCAACACTCATGATCTACAAAGTGAATTTCAATAGTACAACCCAAATGCCAAATACTCTCTTTTCCTTCGATGAATTTGCACATTTGTCATGTTGCCTTACTCGTGCTCTATAGAGAATTCAACCAAATTCCCCTTGGTTAGAGCCCTATCACATCAAGCACCTTAGTTGCATAAAAGAGGAAACTGCGGGGTTAAATAATCCTTAAATCTACTCTAATTTAGATGCCTTGAGAACTTCCTCCTTGAGCCTTATCTCAAATGTTAATAATATTATGTATGTTGAGCATTAAATTTGCATTACATTTTTTAGAATTCCCTATGTCCTCATAATATCTCCCATCACAATACATCATACGCACATAGATATTAAATTCTTTGATACCAATTGTTACAGATTGTAGAGCTTGAATTATTCTCTATATTCCTCAAATAGATGGATCCAAAGAACCTTAAATAAGTATCATGCTTGGAGATATGTTTCACTTGCATAAGAGATGACTTTACATAACAAACATTTTGGATTGGATGTAATTAAATACTATTTATATTTTTAACATGTTTTGGGTCTATTTTGAGGGAATTTCTTAATACAACTAAATAGTTCATCGACATGCGGTATATTGTTTTGTTAGGTTTATCCCATTTCCTAATATGCATGTAACATCCCTTTTTTCTCATTTATGCATAGTTTTATACAATTTGTGGAAGCATGAATGCAGGTTTATGATGCATAGGAGTGATCCAACATAATGTGGACTCAACTTTAAAAATAAGAAATCAATATTATTGAATCTCAATCCTTCCTCATAACTATTGAGAGTTAACTTAGTACACATTTGTGCAACAATTTGTTGTGTATTAGTATTTAAAGATATTCATTTGAATATTTAACAATAAGATCTTAAAACATTTAAAATCAAATGAATAAAAAAAATAAACTATTAAAACATATATACAATTTTTTGAAACCCTTTTTCTGTTTCTCTGTAATTTTTTCTTAAATATATTAAAAAATAATTATTTTATTTTATTTTTTCAAATTATATAAAAAAATCACTTATTAGATCATATATTATAAAAAATTATATTTTTAAAATACTTTTCACAATTTTTTTTTTCTAAATTAAATATATAAACAAACTAATTCATTTTTATTAGCAAAATACTTTTAAAAAAAACAATTAATTCATTTTATAATTACCTACCTTCCCCATCCCCCCCTCCCCTCGTCCTTCCTGCCTTTTTATCTTACTTGGCCTGCTAACATTTTTACAATTATGCTCTCTTATCTTCTATCTTCCTAATGATGGATCAGGTAGTTTGGCCCGAAACGTTGAGAAAAAGAAAAATTGCATACTAAAATATTAAAGACTTTGAAAACCATATGTCAACAACAAATTAATTCATTAAAATATATTAAATTGAGAAAATGTATGCATGAATTTTTTTAGTCTTACAAAGTTGGCATAGACATGGAATAAATTAACTAGATTTTTTCTAGTGTAGTCTTACAAAGTCGGTATAAAGGTTGTTGTGCATTATAAAAGTTGTCATATTTAAATTAAATTAGGTAAGACTTTGGTTATCAAACCTTTCCTTGCAACATTTCAATTAGAAAATCATATGTCAAAAACAAATTAATTTATTAAAATATATTAAACCTAGAAAATGTATGCATGATTTTTTTAGTCTTAGAAAGTTGGTATAGATGTGGAAAAAATTAACTAGATTTTTTCTAGTGTAGTCTTACAAAGTTGGTATAAAAGTTGTCATGTGTTAGAAAAGTTGTCATATTTAAATTAAATTGGGTAAGACTTTGGTTATAGAGTTTCTGTCGACGTCATCATTGCCTTCTAAACAGCTCAAAATAAAGTCAAAAATATCTTTCTTTATTGTTTAGTTCAAAAAATATAAATCGCTGAATAGAATGCAACGTATCCACGAACTCTCCATCTCCCTTTGCCTTACCAAACAGTTCGAAGTATCTCGCTCTTTATACCGCACCGCGGGAAGAATTGTAAATTGCGCAATAGGAATGCAATGTATCCACTTTCCTTCAACATGTCTGTAAGCTCTTGGATTTCGTTGATATGGATAATAAGTCATTTCCCATTTGCAACAGCATGTTTACAAGATGAGAGAAGTTACTTGCTAGATTTCAAGGCTGGTCTTAATCTTTCCGCAGGTCGGTTATCCTCTTGGCGGGGATTCAACTGTTGCCAGTAGGAGGGTGTTTCCTGTGATTATCACACATCCCATGTCATCCGCGTTGATTTAGGTAATCATCTTTATTATGGAACAGATTATAGGTACAGCCAGCATCTGAGTGGGGAGTTTCGTCCATCGCTGTTTGGTTTGCAGCATCTACAGCACTTGGATTTCAGGGGGAATGACTTTAAAGGTATTTCTGTTCCTCCCCAGTTGTCAAAACTGCACAGACTTACATTTCTTAGCTTGTCATATGCTGGTTTTGGAGGCAAAGTCCCTCTTGAGTTGGGAAATCTGTCAAGCCTTCTTCATTTGGATATTTGTTCAGATACTCAATTCCAGTATAATGAGTTGAAGAGTAGTAAGTTTAATGTATGGGTAAGAAATCTAAAAAGCCTCGAATTCTTATAAATGGATGGTGTGGACCTGAAAATGGCGTCTGATCACTGGGGTGAGGCTCTTAGCGGTCTTGCCAATCTTACCCTTATTCATCTGTATGGTTGTGGGCTCTCAGGTAATATTCCAGATCTCTTAAACCTCACCCATTTATCACATCTAGATCTGCGGTATAGCAATTTGGAGGGCAGTATACCATCCTCTTTAGGTAGCTTTTCATCCCTTGTCACCATGTATCTGTCAATGAACAATTTGGAGGGCAGTATACCATCCTCTTTTGGAAACATTTCGTCCCTTAGATTTCTGGGCCTTCGTCACAATCTGTGAGTCAGATTCCAACATTAACTCACCTCTATCTAGGCCAAAACCAACTGTAAGGAACAATTCCAAACTCCATTTCAAATCTTACCAATTTAGAAAGATTGTCACTTCATTACAGCGGATTGAGAGGCAGCATTTCACTTGAGTTACTCGATAATCTAACTCATCTTGAAGAATTGGGACTTTCTTCAAATCACTTTCTTATTAAAATCTCCACAAGCTGGGTTCCTATGTTTTCCCACCTGCAATATCTTGGATTGGGGTCTTGTAATATAGAAGGCAACTTACCTCCATTTTTGTCCCAGCAATATCAGTTGAGAGGGCTAGATCTTTCAGATAACAACATTGATGGGCATCTTCCTTCATGGCTGTGGGATCTTCCTTATCTTGATTTCCTCAATCTTTCAAACAATCAATTGGAAGGTTGTCTACCCCCAAGATATCCCATAATTTTAAGGTGGTGGATTTGCATGGAAATAGACTATATGGCTCTCCTCCTCATCTTGATTTTGTTTCAGTAATATTAGATTTGTCAGATAATGGGTTTAATGGCTCTATTCCTGCAATAATTGGCACATCATCAACCTCTCCACCATGGTCTCTATCTTTGTCACAGAATAATTTTACTGGACAAATTCCAAGTTCTATATGTACCATTCCACATTATTATGAAGTTTTGGACTTTTCAAAGAACAAGTTGTTTGGAATGATTCCTATAAACATTGGGAGGTGTGATGGTTTATCAGTTTTAAACTTGGCTCAAAATTTCTTGCAAGGGAAGATTCCAGAGGAGTTGGGAAATCTGATGGCTCTTCGCACACTAAATCTCAATGGAAACAAGTTGCAAGGTATAATTCCTTCATCCATTGCAAATTGCATAGATCTCGAAGTATTTGATTTGGGAAATAATAAATTTGAAGGCAACATTCCTGTTTGGATTGAAAAGCTGACAAATTTAAGAATTCTAAGCTTAGCTTCTAACAAGTTTATTGATAGAATTCCACCCAAGCTGTTCACGATGGAAAATATTCAAACTCTAGATTTATCTGGTAATCAATTATCAAGAAGTATTCATCATGATGTTAACAAGTTATATGCTATGCTCAATAGTTCACAAAGTTTTGATGTAAAATATTCATAGGTTGCTTCCTATTTTGGCATGGATTCTTCACTTAATTATGCTAATAAAGTAATAGTTTGGATAAAAGGAAGGAAAACTCCATATCAAAAGATAATCAGAGTAGAAAAGTTCATAGATCTGTCACGTAATAAATTGTCAGGTAATATTCCTTTAGAAGTGGAACTCCTTAAGGGTTTAATTTCTCTCAACATGTCAAAAAATAATCTGAGCGGCTTAATCCCTCCATCCTTGGGAGCCATGGCTTACTTGGAATCTCTGGATCTTTTAGAGAATAAGTTATCAGGAAAGATTCCTTCCCAACTCTTAAATCTCACTTTCCTTGTTGTGTTGAATCTCTTGGACAACATGCTATCCAGGTTGATACCACAAGGAAAGCAATTTTCAACCATTGAGGCTTCTTCATTTCTAGGAAATCCCCATCTACATGGACCTCAACTTGAAAACAGGACACTAAGATTTGGTTTGGGTAGTAGAGAGAATGACAATAATAATACAGTTGTCGAAGATGGAGATGCAGTTGCAGATGTAATGGATCAATGGTGGGCAGTGGGACAAGGGTTAAGTTACAGAGTGGGATTTGCTATTGTGATTGCAGCCTTGTGCTTCCACATGAAATGGAGATACATGTGCTTTTCTCTCATGGATAATTTTATATATTATCTTTTGGAATGGTGAATCCCTCAAGCTCCCAGTGTTTACTTACAAAATCCACATATGCACCTAAGATTAGTCTTGTCTCTCATAGTTATGTTGGTATATTTTCATTATTGTAGTGTATTGGAAAAAAAAATTACTTTTAATATATTTGAAAATGAGTATCAAGAGTAAGCAATGGGAAATTTTCATCTTTTGAGGTTTTTGACATTAATTGATAGAATTATAAAAGAGATCGGAATGTTTTGGAAAGATTTTATCCTTTTATATGAAAGATATTTATATATTTTATATTAGGTACAAGATTATTTCATTAAATAAGAGTTTTAGATTATTAATTTATCTTTGCTTCAAAATAAATATAAAAATTATAAAAGAAAATTAATCTATTAAAATGTATATATTTAATATTATTTGTAAAATTAATTATTTATTTTTATACTTTTTATAATTATATTGTAGTTATGTTATTTTCAATATATTTTAAAAAGTAAAATTATATTTATTATTATTTTTCTAATTTTACATTGTAAAAATTGTCATGTTTATACAATACAAAATTCAAAACTCATAAGAAAGATATATCTAAATATATTCATAATAGCAAATACTTACCATAGTCTTACAATATCAAATATAAAGTATATACACAAGTAGAAGTTTTTTTCTTCATCCATGCAACCTCTAACTCTTTCATTGTTGTACAAACGCCAATGTGAGGTACATATAAATTTTATTTTTTTATTTTTTCTTTTTTATTCTTTTTCCTTTTTGTATACTTGTTGAAAAAAATAACTTCCTTTTTTATTATAAAAAACAGTATGCATATTCTAATAATTAAACAATGAATACAACCACAATTTATATATATATAAAAGTTTATATTGAAAAATAGAGAATGATAGAACTACTTAACTATTTTAAATGACATGTTAAGTTTCATATTTTGATATCAATTCATTGATATAAATATAGATGCAACTAGTAGTTGAGATATAGAATTTAATATTGGATATGATGTTAGGGACATGTGACATAATTCTACTAGAATTTGATCTCACGCAAATTGAATCATGCTATGTCCTTTTATAGTTCTTCTACAACCCATATTGGGACTCATTTGAAATATGATGTTTTATG
Source organism: Sequoia sempervirens (assembly GCA_007258455.2). Taxonomy (NCBI): domain Eukaryota; kingdom Viridiplantae; phylum Streptophyta; class Pinopsida; order Cupressales; family Cupressaceae; genus Sequoia; species Sequoia sempervirens. Next base: position 360,900,463 of record VDFB02000003.1, on the reverse strand, counting down.
TGTGTGTGTCTTCTATGGCATGTCTCAAAATGGGATAAATTGAAAAGTTAGTAGGGCTTATTTACGAGGCAAGAAGTTAATGACCTTAGTTTGTCTCAATAAAAAATCAAGCTGCTAAGGTTTTGTCATAAATTCCATATACACATCAAGAAATTTTATGTATGAGATGCATATGGATGTAGAAATGATACTTTTACTACTGTGTAGTTTAATAATTTTTTAATTGATCTTTCTCCTTTTATTAGTGTTTTTATTTATTAATATCTTAAGACTATTGGATGTAGAAATGATACTTTTACTACTATGTAGTTTAATAATTTTTTAATTGATCTTTCTCCTTTTATTAGTGTTTTTATTTATTAATATCTTAAGACTATTGATACATTCTTGTTTGTCTTCATTTAACTCAAGTTATTTTATGCATGATAAAAAAGGTAATGGCTACCTTCCCTAAAATTATGTTGGAATAGACAAATCTAGAATTTGAATTAAGAAAACTAGGCTATGCTATGTGGCCTAACCTAAAAAAATTATTGTATTGTGCATCATAATATAGGCTAGTAGGAGACTTAAAAGGATTATATCAATCTTTACTAAGGTATTCGATAAGGAGATTTAGCTAGTGGGTTGAGGAATGGGGTCAATGAATTGGGTACTAAGATGATACATTTATAATAAGTGTTTAAAGTGGTGCAATAAAAATACTTCAAAGTATATATTATATAATTTTATCTCCTTCCTTTCCCCTACTTTGGTGTAAATGTGAATCTTCATGAGTCATGCATGACAATGTCAAATATGTAATAAGGAGAAATAAAAAATGTTAGGACATGGGGTTGGATGTTGACCAACACAATTTGATCTTCATATACCTACAAATCCATCTTGTTATATTGTCCTTGCATAAAAAATCATTATCATGTACCCTATTAAAAGTTAAGTATTCATCACTAAGTGTAACAAATATAAAGAAATAATGAATGAATTAGTGCAAAGTCTACCATAGTGTATTAGGTAGTGTAGAGTTAGAAGCTCTACAACCTTATGAAAATATGCACATGTGTAAGTTGTAAAAGGCATCATGATGTATAAGAAAATCATGGTGTTGGAACCAATGCTTCCCCCATGATTAATGCAAGCATTAACACCTTTTAAATGATAGTATGGGTGGAATAATTATCTATAAAGTACTTTTGGAGGTGAAACTAATTTGTTATCCCCAAGGTATGCAATATTTACACAATGAAAAATCTTAGGGTAAATGGGTTTATGATACATAAGTAAATCATGAAATTGACACTAGTATGACCCCAATGAAATATATTGTTGGTGTAAATAAGGTGTTTTACCTAACTAGCTCACGTAATAAATACTATTCACACCTTAAGTTTACTTAGGTCCTTGGAATATTTCTAGAAGTCATAGCTTTCATTAAAAAATATCTTATCTTATTTCATTTACTTCTTGTGTCCTAGGTAATTTAATAATATTTTTATGTTATTTGTGATATCATAGGATTAAGACACTTGCCATTATATTGTCTAATCCTAGCTCCCACTTTACCTATTTAAGCAAGGCCTCTTGTAAATTCACAATCAATAGGGGATGTACGATCATTGATCCATTATTGATCATTTTATGTCATTACATCAATATCAAGTAAGCTATTATCTTTCCAAACTCTCTTGTCAAAGGTGTATCTTTATGTTTTGTAGGGGATCCTAGGTTGTGGTAGTTCACTACTAATTCCTTAGAGTTCACTACAAACTCCTGCATATATAACCATAACAACATGTAAATATAAAAATGTTACAATAGGGAAAATATGTTTCATAGTGTGAGATGGAATCATCGACTAAATTTTAGGAGAGAAGAAAATAATTTTAAAAACATAATAGTCAAATATATGGTAATGTGACAACCAACAAAGTATTATTCATACTATTTAATTTTTATGGATCGTGTAAGAATATATACAAATGGTTGTTCAAATATTGACCCCATGCATGTATATCAATGTATTTCAAATGTATGGCCATGTGATATTTCTCATAGTATTGTAGAAAATATTGTCATGTAAGGATGATGCCAAGACTTCCATTTAAGATATGATTATGTGAAATGAAATTTAAAAGTGTAGACATCTAAATTTGGACACTTAATTTATCCAAATTCATCCCCTTTTGTCTTATTTCCGTCTTTAATTCTGCCAAATCCCTAAGGTATTTAATCAATAATACCTTATCTCTTTAATCCTCCTTCCATCAATTGAATTAAATAAATATTCCATTTATTTAATTCCCTTCATGTCACATCCTCCATCATTTTTATCTTATCCTAATCCTTTTTCTAATCCCATCATTAGGATGTGCACATGCCTAATCCTTGATTAGGATGTGTCACATCCTCCAACTTTTGCAAGTTGGCCTCTAATCTCTCTTAGCCACCTAACCTTCCTCTAACCCCTCATCAACTTGTCTAATCACTCCCTTTAGTCAACTCTTCCCATCACCCAAGGAATTTTTAATTCCTTTTGTCTTCCCAAAGTCCTTTGAGGAATTTTTAATTCCACTCTCATCTTTCAAGGAATATTAAATTCCTTTTCTATTCCCCATGTCCTTTATGACATGTGTCCTTGGTCAACCATATTAAAGGCCTTCCCCTTTTGGACAAGGAACTCCACTTCCCTATGTGAATTTTTAGTTCACATTTAATCCCCCAATGCACCCTTTGGAATTTAAAATTCTTTCCCCTCTCCCCATAAGGATATTTGAGGAATTTTTAATTCCCCACTTGTCCTCTCACCCACATGGGGACAAGCACCTCCTTTATGACGAGATCTTGTCTAGTCCCAAGGTACTTTGTACCCCCCTCCATGTCATGTACTTCTCTTACACCTCATCTCCACCTCATATTTCTTAAGCCTCTCCCCATGCCACATGTCAAGATGTGAGGGCTTGTGAGCTCTCAACTCACCTTAGCCCTACATTTTGATATTTGGTGGCTCAATCTTGGCCATCCATCTCTTCTAGGAATTCTCAAAATTCTTATAAATACCCCCTCTTTTCTCTCATTTTGGGGGAGATCATTTTGCTAGCCAAACTCTTGCAGTTTTGTTTCTCAATCTACACTTAGCCATTTTCATGCTTTCATCTATTTCCATCCATCTTCACATCATCATCTAGCTTGCATCTTGCCATCCAAGGAGCATACACATCAAAGATCGAAGGGCCAACCAAAGGATCGATTCGAGACAAGGTATAAAGTTCAATTTGTTGTTTTTATCTTGTGTTGATTCCAACTTAGGCTAATCTTGAGGTGTAGGTTGCTTTGGTGTTTATTTGCACTATTTTGTTTGTTGCTCATTTTATAAAGCACATATTCAACCTATCACATTTCATCTCATCCATTTCGAGAGCCCACCTGTTTTCTCTTAAACCCACATGTCCTCTCAAGGGGCATCCTTCATCCCTAATTTTCATCATCTTTTTCCCTTCCTAATCATTCAAAGGAATGACTGGGGCATCTTTTCCAATCTAACCATCTTCTGCTAGGTTCTCTATTTTAATATTCTTTGAAATGATGCTACTTCGTAACACCATCTCAAAGAGGGGCAAAATGTAGACATCTAAATTTGGACACTTAATTTATCCAAATTCATCCCCTTTCATCTTATTTTCGTTATTTAAGTAATACTACTATTATTTAATTAATATCTTTAATTCTACCAAATCCCTAAGGTATTTAATCAATAATACCTTATCTCTTTAATCCTCCTTCCATTAATTGAATTAAATAAATATTCCCTTCATGTCACATCCTCCATTATTTTTATCTAATCTTAATCCTTCTTCTAATCTCATCATTAGGATATGCACATGCCTAATCCTTGATTAGGATGTGTCACATCCTCCAACTTTTGCAAGTTGGCCTCTAATCTCTCTTAGCCACCTAACCCTCCTCTAATCCTTCATTACTCTTCCCCATGTGATCTTTGACTTGTCACATCAAGTCACATGTGAAATCTAACTCTCTTCTAAGCTTCATTAATCAGTCTAACCAAGTACTTGCACAATCCTAATCACTTAATTGAGTCAACCTTATTAAAGGTTTTCTCCTTTTGGGCAAGGCATCTCTACTTCCCCATGTGAATTTTTAATTCACATTTAATCCCCCAATGCACCCTTTGGAATTTAAAATTCTTTCCCCTCTCTCCATAAGGATATTTGAGGAATTTTTAATTCCCCATTTGTCCTCTCACCCACATGGGACAAGGACATCCTTTATGAGGATATCTTGACCAAATCCCTATGGTCCTTTGAAGTACATCTATGTCATGTACTTCTCTTACACCTCATCTCCACCTCATCTTTCTTAAGCCTCTCCCCATGCCACATGTCAAGATGTGAGGGCTTGTGAGCTCTCAACTCACCTTAGCCCTACATCTTGATATTTGGTGGCTCAATCTTGGCCATCCATCTCCTCTAGGAATTCTCAAAATTCCTATAAATACCGCCTCTTTTATCTCATTTGGGAGAGATCATTTTTGCTAGCCAAACTCTTGCAATTTTATTTCTCAATCTATACTTAACTATTTTCATCCATCTTTGTTCAAGCATCATTTGCATCTCACATCTCACATCTTTGCCATCAAGCAACATACACATCAAAGATCGAAGGGCCAACCAAAGGATCGATTTGAGACAAGGTATAAGGTTCTATTTGTTTCTTTTATCTTATGTTGATTCCAACTTAGGCTAATCTTGAGGTGTAGGTTGTTTTGGTGTTTATTTTCACTCTTTTATTTGTTGCTCGTTTTCTAACTCTTACATTCGACCTATCACATTTTTGGCATGCCCAGTGGGACCCACAAATGAGTCTTTTTCTTTCATGTTTGCTATTTTTTGCTTTCCCTGCAGAGTGACAGACCTGTCCTTGCAGAGTGGCGGACCTATCCTTACAGAGTGGCGGACCTGTCCTTCTGCTCTTTCTTCCTGGGGTCGCCATTTCCACACTGTTTGTTCGATTGAATCTGTTCAAAGGAAGTTCTTATTTTTTCTTGCTCTTTCCAATGATATATAACACTTGATAATTTTGAGAAGTTGGTCAGGGCACCTTCTTCTTCTCCAGTGGCAGACCTGTCCTAGAGTGGCGGACCTGTCCTGCCAGTGTGGCGGACATGTCCTGCTAGAGTGGCAGACCTGTCCTGCTAGAGTGGCAGACCTGTCCTGCTAGAGTGGCAGACCTGTCCTAGAGTGGCGAACCTATCCTTACAGAGTGGCAAACCTGTCCTGCTAGAGTGGCGGACCTGTCCTTATAGAGTGGTGGACCTAACCTCCCGAAGGTGAAATTTCAAGTTTTTACCAATTGTCCTTTGGTAAATTAGGCACATAGTTTAATTAGAGGGGTTAACAAACCTTGTTTGGCATGCTTTTGGAAGGCTATTTGACGTATCTAATCCCCTTGCGCCATTTGGCGATCTTGGGTGACGAGAAATCATAGCTTTCCAAGTCCTTTGAGTCACCCCATTTTTCATTTTCTTAGTGGGACCTGCTTGGGGATTTCATCACCCCAAGGGATGATTCCAACCATGCGTACTGGTGAGGTATATAAATGGGGGAGAGCGAAAGTTGTACCTCAATCCAACCACATTGTAATTGGTGAAGCGTCAGGATGACGTGAAGAGTTGGTCCAAGCCTTTAGTATCTCGCTAAAGTTCTCGACTCATGCTTGTAACTAGTTGGTGTTCACGGTTTGGGCCTCACGTAATGGGTGTATATCGAGGACTCCTTAGCAACCATGTTCATCCTAGAGTAGAAGACTTTGTTGGCCATACCTATTTCTACTAAATCTTAGGGTTGTGTTGCCTGAATTATCTTTCTCGTGCAAAACTAGTCATTATCAGTTTGGCCAAATTCTTTTCATGTTTGCTATATTTTGGGTCCTTTGCCTTACCCATCCATCAAAAAATCAAGCTTAAACTTATCCTTTGGCGGACCTATCCTTCTGGTGGTGGACTTGTCTCTCCGGTGGCGGACCTGTCCTTCCAATGGCAGACCTATCCTTATAGAGTGGCGGACCTATCCTTTTGCTCTTTCTTCCCGGGGTCGCCATTTCCACACTGTTTATCTGATTGACTCCGTTCAAAGGTAGTTCTCATTTTTTCATGCTCTTTCTGATGATATATAGCACTTCATACTTTTGAGAAGTTGGCCGGGGTACCTTTTTCTTCACCATCTGCCTCCTCTAGGGGGTATACCCTACCATTCTCTCCATTTACTCATTCTGAGTAAACTCTCATCCATTTAACACATCCTTTCATCATTCTAAACTTTGGTTGTGTCATTTTGATCATTCGTTTACTTGTTCTGAGTAAACGTTCATCCATTTAACACATCCTTTCATCATTTCGATCATTTGTTTACTTGTTCCTAGTAAACTTTCACCCATTTAACACATCCTTTCATCATTCCAAACTCTCATTTTGTCATTTCGATCATTTGTTTACTCGTTCCGAGTAAACTTTCATCCACTTAACATGTCCTTTCATCATTCTGAACTCTCATTCTATCGTTTTGATCATCCGTTTACTCATTTCAAGTAAAATTTCACCCATTTAACACATCCTTTCATCATTTGAAACTCTGGTTCTATCATTCTGATCATCTGTTTACTCATTTCGAGTAAACGTTCATCCATTTCACATATCCTTTCATCATTTAGAACTCTGGTTCTCTCATTCTGATCATCCGTTTACTCGTTCCGAGTAAACATTCATCCACATCACACATCCTTTCATCATTCAGAACTCTAGTTCTATCATTCTAATCATTCGTTTACTCATTTCCAGTAAACATTCATCCATTCAACACATCATTTCATCATTCTGAACTCTCGTTCTATCATTCTGATCATCCGTTTACTCGTTCCGAGTAAACATTCATACATTTCACAGTCCCTTTCATCATTTTGAACCCTCGTTCTATCATTCTGATCATTCGTTTACTCGTTTCGAGTAATCGTTCATCCGTCCCGATCAACCATTTGCTCATTTTGAGTATTTGTTCATCCATTTCTATCATCCATTTCTCTAATCAAATCATTGTTTTCCCCATCCAAATCCCCTGAACTTCATCTCGGGTTATTATCCAAATCGACCAAAGTGTCTGATCTGATTGTCATCATGAACATCCTCTTAGGATTGTCATCCATCCTAAGTTAATCATCATCATTGGCCCAATCAATCCATTTTCAATCTCAAAGTGGATTCGGTGTTGCAATCGTCCATGTATCCTTTAATCCAATCAATTAGTATCCTAAGTCATCTAAGATAATCTCTGAATGGGATTTGTAGTCTCTTTCATCATCCATCAGTCGATCTTATCAATCAATCATCGATCGATTTTATCCAATCCAATCGCATCCTTATCGAATCACCTTCAACCCAATCAATCTACTTCCATCTTGAGGTAGATTCGGTGTCATAATCATCCTTTGATAATCAAATCCAATCATCAAAATCAATCCCATCATATCATCCAATCATCCTAATCTGAGCTTTAATCCAATCATCCTAATCCGAGCTTTAATTCAATCCCGATCTGAGCTTGTCCTAAATCCCGATTTGGGGCTTTTGTCCATTTCCATCCAAAATCTTTATCCATCATCTTTATCCTTTCATCATCATGAATTCTTATCCTCCATCAATAGTGGTCAAGGGAAATCCTAATTACATCAACGATGATAATAAAAGTCTTGTTGATCAAGAGGTATATGACATAGATCCCCTTGACACTATCATTGCTAGTAAGCTTTCTCCACCCGCATTCCAAAATCCAATCACCCCATTGAGTTATCCCATCATGTCTTCATCTATGCCTAACCACACTCCTTATGCTACCTTTGACAAGAGATGTCCATCATACCCATCATATCCTTCATCTACATCATCCTCTTATCCAACACCCGCATCCTCTTATCCTAGTCTACCATCACAATACCCTCATCCTAATCCCTCTTCCACATCCCCCTATCTCAATCCTTCATCTGTATATACCCACTACTCCCGATCTCCGATACCAATCTGCTCACCCTAATCCTATATTCGCACCTTATTATAATCCAACATCCACACCAACCTATCCTTATCCTAATCTGACATCCACAGCTCCCTATATTAATCCACCACCTCAATATTCTCATCCTAATCCACCATCCCCATACCCTTACTACAATCCACCACCCACATCCTTGTGTCCTAATTCACCATGCCAATACCCCTATCTTAACCCTTCATTTAATCCCCCATCTATTCCCAGTCCTACATCCAATCCCATTCCCCTATCTAATCCTAGCCCACCAATCCCTAGTCCTAATCCCCCACTAATCCACAAACCTTCATCCACTCCCACCTCGCCATCTCAGCCTAGCGTATTCAAGTTTCTCCAAGGACTTATAACAAAGAAGACATCTCCCACTCCACACATTGCAGTCGTGGAACCATGCCATCCCAACCCATCATCCATGGTCATTAGTGACGAGACCCTTCTCCATCCAGCACCTATCATTGATCATACCATCACATCCTCTGAATCCACTAAGTCCCCATCTCCTACCATCACATTCTCTAAATCCACTAAGTCCCCATCTCCTACCATCACATCCTCTAAATCTACTGAGTCCCCATCTCCTACCATCACATCTACCAATTCCATTGAACACCCATCCCCTACTCCGAGAGCCATCGAACCTATCGACGACACCCAAATCCAATCCACTTCTTCCACTCCTAGTATCCATTCCCAAGAATATCTTGAATCCTCCATCCTTCCATCTTCCCCACTTGCAGAGTCCCCCCATGACTCCATTATCATGCCTCCCGTACACAATGAGTCATTCCAAGAGCCTGACCCAAAGCATGCCAACATATCCCCTCCTCTAGATCAAGATCCTACCATCCCATCTAGTCTACCACAAGATCATAGTCCCCCATCCATTCCATCCCATGATCCTCTTGAGATTCAAGATTCTATAGCTCCACCTTCGTCTCCATTGCATGAGCCTGCTACCACAAAATTAGATCCTATCATATCCCCTACTCCCTCTCTAGATACCACCCATCCAAATGCCGCTATCCCATCATCTCCTTCTCAGGATCCCCCATCATTGCCTCAAAATACTATCCCCACACCGCTTGCATATCCCCTTGGTACTCTCACATTCTTCCATGGTGGCCTCCTTGCAGAAGAAAAATACAGTGTATATACCACCCATCATCTCCCACCTAATAATGGACTTGCATCATGTTTTCAGAATAACAAAAATCCTATCATGGATTGAATTCTCAAGAACATGAACTATCAAGGAAAAGGTCTAGGCCTTCACGAGCAAGGTATTTTAGAGCCCATCCAAGTTAAAGAACAAATCTGCATGCAAGGTCTTGGATCTATTTCCCAAGACTCACAATCTAAAGATGTTGGTACAACTTCTAGACATCCTCAAAAATCCTTTTCCAAAAGAAATGTCGGCTCTTCCCATCGCTCCGCCAGATCATATGCTGCCATCCCTCCTCCTCTATCGTATCACCTCAAAACAACCGTCCATTTTGGGTCCTTACATCCCTCCATCCACCATCTCTCATCCTTCATCTACTCTATCCATCTTGGGTCTGTATATCCCAAGATCACCTCCTCCATCTCATTCTTTCACCCATCCAACACCTATACATGTCATCCATCATAAACATCCCTCTCGCATATCCCATAATCAGGACCAACAAAGGCACATACCTAAACATCCCCCATCTACACGTAATCCCCATACTCCTACCTCCATTGCTCCACATCGTCCATCCCCTCACACCCATCCCATTGCTAATAAATGCTCTTTGGATGCTAACATAAAAATGCATAAATCCAAACATCCACATGAATCCAACGCTTCCCATGTCCCCTCTAAAAGACATGGTAAAGAAAAGAAAAACAAAATCCCAAATCAAAATCAAATCTATAGCTTGCAAAGAGCCAGTAAAGCAAAGATCAAAACCATGTGGATCCCAAAGAAAAAAGATGTAATGCCATCAAATGAAAAATTTGTAAGAACATCCAAAGTTGCTAATCCAAAAGCTAACCATACCCACCTTTCATCTCCTAAGTCTGTTTTGGGTCCCTATGTCCCGAAATTCACTATTCCATCTCCTCCATTATCCACACATTCTCCATCCATTAGTCCTCTTATCTTTTCACATCCATCACCACATGTGCCAATGTTGGTCCTGAACACATCTCCCTATCATGTATCCATACCATTTCCAACATCCCACTCATTATCTCCCGTATCTTCCCCATCAAATCCCTCTCATTCATCCTCTTACATAATCCATTTATCCTCATAAGGTTGTACCAACATCCAACAGTCACTTCAAACATGGGCTCTTAATACCTAATATAGAACTTGATGCTTGAGTCTTTCATCCATATCCTTATCGCATGACTTCTAAATCCACTTATTCGCCTCCCTATCCTTATCCATCTCCTTCCGCATACTATCCAAAAAGTCCAAAAATCCAAAAAAGTCAAAAAAATAAAAAAATTCCAAAAATAAAAAAAAGTCAAAAAAAAGTCAAAAAAAAAAATTCAAAAATCAAAAACTAAAATAGTAAAGAGAAATAATCCATCCAATGGTGAAAACTTGGCAACCAAGCGCCTTGGATAAGTACCATGATGAAAACCTGGAAAATAGGCATCATGCATAAATCCCTATATGCACTTGAGGGAAGCTTCTTGATATACATTCCCTCCATCTGCTATGCTTCCTACTACGCTTTCAACTATGCACCCATCTTCTTGCTATACATCATTTTCATCCATCCCCTCCACCGTATTGAGCTTACACATCCTATTTGGCATATCTCATTTATCCCAATCCTTCCATCCTCCTTGTGATATTGATAACAATGGGGCAAACATATAAGCATGCTTTGGACACCTCTTAGCATACATTCCCCTCATCTACACACTATCCCAACTGTCATTCACACTCGTCTACCTCCCTAATCCACCTATCATGCTACCCTCAATCTCCCTTCCTTATCCATGCATCCTATCTTCATCCATCCCACTCCTTTATTTTCCTATCCTTCTCTATTGCATCCCTCATGCCTACTCACACATGACATATCTAGAGTGGGGGCATCTATCTTCCTTTGTGATACAGTCCTTGGAGACATCATTCATTCCATCAAATCACTCCCTCCCATTTCCCTATCCTTATCTCCTTATCGTTAATCCATCTCCCCATCCTTATGTTTTATCCCTCCACACAATCCTTATATCCATCTTCCCATCCCTATTTTCCTATCCTTCCATCATGGCATCCACTCTCATCTATCCATCTAGTCACCTTTTCCTCATCCAAATCCTTATCCCTCTATCCAATCCACCCAAACAATCCTTTTCCTCCCCCCATCCTCTACCCTCATCCCATCTCATAATCCCTTGTCATTGGTATCTCTCTATAGGCTTTTCCCCACACCACCCAATTCCATCTACCTCATCATCATTACTTCTACTTCTTTTACACATCTTTTCAATCTCCTATCCTTTCTCATCATTCATCTATTTGTCATCTCATCCTCCCAATTCATCTTTTGATGATTTGAATAACTATCCCATCCCTGAGCTTTGTATAGTCACTATCCTCCAATCCAATCCAATAGGTCTATCTTGTCCCATCATGTCGGTCCAATCAATTTATCCCCTTATCTAGGGTTATCTCATCATCTTTCATCCATCACATGTCTTTGGCCTTCTATCAAACTACATTTCCCCTAGGCTTTTACGTAGGCAAGGTCGATCATTTGATCTGCCCCCAAGGTTCCATCATCGGTCTTTCTATTTTGTACATCCACTCCTCTATCATCTATCATCTATCATCTATCATCTATCATCTATCATCCATCATCCATCTATATTTTCTCCTGTTATCCATCCTATCTTGGTCATCCATTGAAATCTCCATCATGGTTTGTCATCAGCCTTTCATCAAAGTACAAGGGCTATGTGCTTCCACGTAGGCAAGGCTAATCTTTGATTGGCCCCCGAGCCCCTAGGTCGCTAAGATGTGTTAGTCTCCTATCTTGTGTCATGTCATCAAGCTATGCCCTTATCTTGCTGGTTCTTAACCAACAAGATCCACTTGTATCATCAAATCCAATCAGTTCTGAATATCCTGCGTCATATCAATCTTTTAATTTAGTATCCATCATCGGTCTCAACAGGATGCATCCTTCCTAACAGACCTCATCAATCCCATCCAACCCCTTGATTGATCCTATGGCAAAGGAAATTTGAAATTAATTATGATCTTTTGATGCTTTTGGCTTTTGTTTATCATTTGAGCTCCCTATCATCACTTATCATGGTCGTCTTGATCCATCATATCATGGTTTGCTTTGACTAGTCAACATAGGGGTGTATCTTGATCTTTTCTTTGTCTTCTCAGTTGTCCCACGTAGTACCCACCAAGATCCCTGAGGTCTTGTGTTATGCTGGGGCATCCTTGTGTGCTTGTGGTTATCCCAATACGTGGCCTGACCAAGGTCATCGTGACTTTGGGGTTTTGGGATAGCCTTCTTGTTTGTTATGTTTGTTTTATGCATTAGACACTAATCTGCCTTGGTTCTTCATACCTTGGTGTCTTGTGTCTTATGCTATAGCAAAAATCAATGCTCCAATGATCGCAAATTGCATTTGGATTGCATTTCATCTTCATCCTCTCATCTATCAAAATCCCCCCATCCATTCATCCTTCATCACGCTCCCCTCCCAATCTTCCATCACATTGCATCATCTTCTTCAACCCCCTTGCATCATCTCATCCATTTCGAGCCCACCTGATTCTTTTGAACCCACATGTCCTCTCGAGGGCATCCTTCATCCCTAATTTTCATCATCTTTTTCCCTTCCTAATCATTCAAAGATGACTGGGGCATCTTTCCAATCTAACCATCTCTTCTAGGTTCTATGTTTTAATATTCTTTCAAATGATGCTACTTCTAACACCATCTCAAAGAGGGGTAAAATGTAGACATCTAAATTTGGACACTTAATTTATCCAAATTCATCCCTTTTGTCTTATTTTCTATCTTTAATTCTACCAAATTCTCTAAGGTATTTAATCAATAATACCTTATCTCTTTAATCCTCCTTCCATCAATTGAATTAAATAAATATTCCATTTATTTAATTCCCTTCATGTCACATCCTCCATAATTTTATCTTATCCTAATCCTTTCTAATCCCATCATTAGGATGTGCACATGCCTAATCCTTGATTAGGATTTGTCACATCCTCCAACTTTTGCAAGTTGGCCTCTAATCTCTCTTAGCCACCTAACCTTCCTCTAACCACTCATCAACTTGTCTAATCACCCCTTTTAGTCAACTCTTCCCATCACCCAAGGAATTTTTAATTCCTTTTGTCTTCCCAAAGTACTTTGAGGATTTTTTAATTCCACTCTCATCTTTCAAGGAATATTAAATTCCTTTTCTCTTCCCAATGTCCTTTATGACATGTGTCCTTTGTTAACCTTATTAAAGGCCTTCCCCTTTTGGACAAGGCACTCCACTTCCCTATGTGAATTTTTAATTCACATTTAATCCCCCAATGCACCCTTTGGAATTTAAAATTCTTTCCCCTCTCCCCATAAGGATATTTGAGGAATTTTTAATTTCCCAGTTGTCCTCTCACCCACATGGGACAAGGACATCCTTTATGAGGATATCTTGACCAAATCCCTATGGTCCTTTGAAGTACATCCATGTCATGTACTTCTCTTACACCTCATCTCCACCTCATCTTTCTTAAGCCTCTCCCCATGCCACATGTCAAGATGTGAGGGCTTGTGAGCTTCCAACTCACCTTAGCCCTACATCTTAATATTTGGTGGCTCAATCTTGGCCATCCATCTCCTCTAGGAATTCTCAAAATTTCTACAAATACCCCCTCTTTTCTCTCATTTGGGAGAGATCATTTTTGCTAGCCAAACTCTTGCAATTTTATTTCTCAATCTATACTTAGCCATTTTCATCCATCTTTGTTCAAGCATCATTTGCATCTCACATCTCACATCTTTGCGATCAAGGAGCATACACATCAAAGATCGAAGGGCCAACCAAAGGATCGATTCGAGACAAGGTATAAGGTTCTATTTGTTTCTTTTATCTTGTGTTGATTCCAACTTAGGCTAATCTTGAGGTGTAGGTTGTTTTGGTGTTTATTTGCACTCTTTTATTTGCTGCTCGTTTTCTAATGCTTACATTCGACCTATCACAAAAGGAAATATCTAAGATGTTATCATAAATAAAAAATATGATAAATTTCATGTGAAATGTTATCTTCTTGGCCTAGTGATATGATGTGAGATAAAAACATGTTTCACTTATTTTCTATTCTTTGAGTGAAGTTGAGGTGGTTCATTTGCATATATTCCTAGTAGTGGGGAAGAAAGGTGTTTTAGATATGGAAACTGAAATACAAGAAGTAAATTTTGGGCTAATAAATTGTAAAAGAGAAATAGGTAATAAGGACAAAGCAATGAATGTGTAATAATGAATGTGTGGTGACCAAAACATCCATATAATTATCAATGAGATGATGTAAATATTAAATTTTAAATTATAAATAAGAAATGCAAAGGTGATGCAAAAGAAAACACAAAAAATAGTCATGACTAAGGCCATGATAATGTAAGAGGGGGAATTAAATATTAGGCATAGTTAAAAAGGCCGAAAAATTTAAGATATTATTTATAAACTAAATGATATTTGGGGAAGCTTTCAATACTTTACACAATCCCAAATCCATATAGGAAAAAATAAGGTAAGTGTAAAGTGAATAAAAAGTTTGGAAATGATGAAAATCACATATAAAAAAATTACGGTTATTAGTGTCAAAATTAATTGTGAAAGGTGTCTTTGTGTCATCCATTACAATGATAATTTGTGTTTTTTTATCTTTTTGAAATAAGGGATGAACTGAATTAGAAGTAACATCATTCATCTCTAACATGGGGAGGGTAATGAACATAATGGTATGAGGGATATAGACAGGGCTTTATATAAAATTTAAATGTTGTATATAATGTAAATCAAAGGAGTTAAATTTCCCACACATAAATTCATTAATTTTTAGATATAGGAAAGGTGAAAAATAGTGCTTCCTCCAAACATTTCATGTATACAAAGCTTCATTTTCCTAGTCATATTTCATTATGTACTTTACAACATGTGAGGTAGATATCCAATACCTTGCCTATCCAAATGATAGCTACTTTATATGGGTTCTATACTGTCATTATCAAAAGGATCTAGGTTGTTATCTTTTATATCTAGAAGTTAGTAATATTCAAAAGTTTGGTCATATTATTCTTATAATAATGAAAATTAGGGTAAATATATATCATTGTGAACTTATCCTCTAATTTGGACTTGCTATTGCAAAGAAAACAATCATTGGTATATTCTATAGCTTTAGTGTCTTTCTTAATTTCTATAATTTATCCATGTGTGTGGATACATAAGGAATGGGAAAATAGAAAAATTATAATAATTTATCATACATTCCTCCATCAAGATGGTGTAAAATCCTAGTCACACAATCTAAATATCTTCAAATTGGCTTATATTTTTTATAAATTCCTTTAGTTTATGTTTCTATTTAATAAATTATCTTTGAGGTGCATTAGTAACTAAAATGAAAATTTATTTTCATTGGCATTGGCTCTATATATTTCTCGTTAAATGTAAATTTAAATGACTAATATAAAGGGTTGATAGAACTATCCACATGGAATGTGTTGATTAATTTATTATAAGTCAATATTGTCTACGAATTTTTCAAGCATCACATGTCATATAAATTTTTTATTATAACTAGTCTCAATGATAGTGATAACGTAGCATCTAAGGGATTTCTTTGAACAATATACAAATATTTTAATGATCATCTCCAATTTTTGTATATTTAATATTTTTATCCTTTTCCTATGACAACAATTTTTCCTACATATGAAGTAGGGTAAGTGAATAATTTTCAAAATATCTAGTTACTTGATGTAGGAGCATCCATGACAATTGACAATCCTATGCCAATCAAAAAGAGGTTAATTTTATTGAGAATTTTTGGATTTTGGAATAATTCAATTTTGCTTTGAATTTAATGTTGATGGGTGACAAATGGTTTATCTCTGAATAATTAAAATTGTCAAATAAATCCCCTTTGCACATTAACAAGTTGACTAGTGCTGTGAAAAAGAAAGAAAACACAATTTTAATCTTTAATTGAAAATTATTTGAAAAGCTTATTGGGGCATTGGATTTTTGAAATTAAGGAATTAAAAAACTTTATCATGATCCCTAAAAAGTAGGGTCTGGGGAAGTGGGCACCGAGGCCTACTTTTGTCTTCTTGCCTTTTTCAGGAGTCAAAAACAAGGGAATTAAAATTGGAAAAAATCCTATCCTTTGTGGGGTTGTTGTAAATGGGGTTTTAATGGTTTTTAATTACTTTTTGAAAGTAAAAATGTGCAGAAATAGGTGAGGGTGTACCATACTGAAGAATCCCAAATAAAGCATATGAATTTAATTTCATGATAGGAGGAGAAAAGTAGGAAAAAAATCCATTCTTTAGCAATGAAAGTTTGAAGAGGAAAATAAGGATACAATAAAAGAGGGTGTAGCATAATACATAAGGTATTTTTGAATTTTTTTTGTAGGTTGGGACTGATTTACAAAAGTTTATGAAGATTTCAGAACAACTGGGTTGAAGCCACAAAAGTTGTAGGTGAAGTTGAGGAGCTGAGAAGTGAAATAGTTTGCAAGAAATCACATAGTTGAGGATTGTTGGTGTTTAAATGTTTTAATTTGCATATAAAAAGTCTGTAAGGATTGTATTTTTTGTTGATCAATCTATTGAGACTAAAAATCCTTTGTAATTAGCTTCCCTTAATAGAGAAATTCAATGATTTCATGTGCAAACAATTTGTAGTGTTTAATTTTGCAATTTCCTTAAATTCTAATTGAGTTATTTTTGTGTGAATATTAGAGAGGTATTTGAGAGCATAAAAGCATCTCTACATTAGTGGTATAAAATAAGAAAGACCCTATGTGTGTGTAAATAGACCATCAAAGAGAGGTAGTTTACACCAGGACCTGTGTATTATGGGTGTTGGAGAAAATGAATGGGAGAGGATCCCATCAGGTTAAAGGTAGAGGAAGAGGAGGAATATACAACTTTTTCCACGGTGATGATTTTAGAGCTTTGAGAATACAATTGGAAACACTTCAAGAAGAAATAAGAAGAGGGTTTGTATGCATAAGGGAACCAGAGAGTAATAAGGAAGAAGAAGAAGCTCTAGAGAATGCCAACCAAACAACTGAGCAAAGAGATGAAGTTGCAACATTTACCAATGATCCATTATTGAGAGACCTATCAAAAATAAAGAATAAACAAAAGATTTATTTCCCTACCTTTAATGGAAATTTTAATCAAGAAGAACTTATAGACTGTATAAATGATATAGAGGAGTACTTCGAGTTTGAAGAAGTTGGATACCTGAATAGAACCAAATTGAAGGGACATGCTTCACTCTGGTTGAGATAAATTCAGTTGGAAAGAGGAAGAAAAGGGAAGGAGAAAATCACAAGGTGGGAAAAAATTATACATAAAATGAAAATAAAATTCATTCTAGTGGATTATGAGTTGGAATTGCTCAAAAAATGCAAGGATTGAGGCAAGGAATGAAGACAGTGAAAGAGTATAGAGAGGAGTTTCATAGGATTCTTACTTGAACATGGTATTCAAAAGCCACCAAATAGAATGTTGAAAGGTATGTCAATGGCCTAATACCAATCATTTAGGAGATAACATTATTAAGGGTTCTAGCCATGGAGGATCCATACCAAGTTACCTTAAAAACTAAAGAAATAATGAATAAAAGGATTTGCAAGTAAACAAAGTGGAAGAGGTCATTGTGGAAAGACTAGAGGAATATTTTACAAAGGATATGATAGCAACCAAAAAAATAAGAAAAAATAAGACCAAGGAAGAAACAAACAACATAGGAATGAAGATTATTATGGACCAAGAGATCAAAATCAGAGATGTAGAGGAAGATCAGGTAAAGGTTTCGAAAGAGGAACCTTTAGAGGGACTTATTTCAAGTGTGGAGAAGAAGATCATAGGGCATATGACTATCCTTACAAATAGGAAAGACCAATAAGAAGAGCTACAAAAAAATAGAATAGAGTAGAAAACATAAATGCAGAAGATGCACACTCATCACATTCAGAAGAAGCTAAAGGAGGTGAAGTTTTGATGACAAGAAGAGTATTGATAAATGAAGACAATGGGATTTCACAAAGGAAAATATTATTCAAGACCAGATGAAAGTGTGAAGACATGTAATGTTATCATTGATAGTGGAAGGATAGACAACCTTGTGTCAGAATAATTGGTAAATAAATTGCAGCTGGAGAGGAAGAAGCACCAAAATCCATACCAAATAGCATGGGTACAAGTTGACAAGAAGCTTTTGATCAGCAAAAAATGCAAGCTAAAATTTAAGATAGGAGGCTATTATGATGTAGTTGTATGTGATATTCTTCCAATGGATGCTTGTCATTTTCTACTAGGAAGACCTTGGCAATATGATAATATTTATGCAATGCACGATGAATAATCCAATACATACACAATAACCAATGATGGAGTGAAGCATAAGTTGAAGCCTCTGAAAGAAGATTTAGTGCAAGTTTTTAGCAATGTAAGAGTTTGTTTGGTTGATGAAAGGAATATTTTAGAAGGTATGAAGCACAAGAGATTTTTTTTTCTTTGATTCCCAAAACTAACAATGAAAATGTTGAAGAAGTTCCCGTAGAAGTTGCAGATTTGTTGAAACGGTTCAAAGATATTATTTCAGACAATGTTCCTAAAGGGATACCACTAATGAGGAAGATTAGTCACCAAATTGACTTGGTACTAGGGGAAATTTTTCCAAACAAGGGAACCTAAAGAATGTCACCTATAGAGAGTGAAGAGGTCAATAGACAAGTTACTGATTTGTTGAGGAAGGGTTTAATCAAAAATAGCTTAAGCTTGCATGTAGTATCTGTTGTTTTGTCACCAAAGAAAGGAGGAGAATGGAGGATGTGCATGGAGTCAAGATCAATAAAAAATATTATCATCAAGTACAAATTTACATTACCTAGGATGGATGATATCATGGATTGCTTAAGTGGAGTTGAGTACTTCACCAAAATTGACTTGAAGAGTGGATAGCACCAAACCTGAATCAGAGAAGGAGATGAATGGAAGATCGCATTCAAGACTAAGGAAGGTTTGTATGAGTGGTTGTTCATGCAATTTGGACTAACCAATGCACCTATAATGTTTATTAGGTTAATGAATGAGGTGTTGAAAGAGTTCTTGGGTAGATTTGTTATTGTTTATCTAGATGATATTTTAATTTTTAGCAAGAATCGAGAAGAGCATTTGACACATATTAGACTTGTTTTTGAGAAGCTTAGAGATGACAAGTTTCTGATTAACCTCAAAAAGTGCAGCTTTGTGAAGAGGGAATTGGTATATTTGGAATCTTTTGTATCAAGGGAAGGCATCAAGATGGACCCAAAAAAGGTGAAAGCTATTATAGAATGGCCAACACCAAGGAGTGTAATGGAGGTGAGATCACTTCATGGAATAGCAAGTTTTAATAGAAAATTCATCAAATTTTTTAGTAGCATATGTGCACCACTAACTAAAACCATGAAGGGTGATAAGAAGTAATTTAAGTGGACTACAAGGGCAGCAAATATTTTTGATTTGTTGAAGACTAAAGTGACCAAGCAACTTGTTTTAGCACTTCCAAATTTCAGCAAGGTATTCTAGGTGGATTATGATGCAAGTGGTAATGCTATTAGGGTTGTTTTGAGCCAAAAGGGTAAACCTATTGCATACTTTAGTGAGAACTTAAATGATGCTAAGAAAAAGTATTTAGTTTATGATCAAGATTTTTATGCAATTGTTCAAGCACATAATAAATGGAGGCACTATCTTTTTCCCAAAGAATTTGGTTTGTTTATTGATCATCAAGCACTCTAATACTTGAGTAGTCAAGGGAAGTTGAGTCAAAGTAACATGAAATGCATTGATTTTTTACAAAGCTATACATTTTTTTTGAAACATAGGACTGGGAAGTCTAACAGAGTTGTAGATACCTTGAGTAGAAGGAAAGGTTTGTTGATTGAAATGAAGGTTGAGGTTGTGGGTTTTGATGAGATCAAAGAGTTGTATGATTCAGGAGATTCATATTTTGGAGAAATATGAAAGGCTTGTAAGGATCCTATTGTAGAAAATAGAACCAAATGGTTGGATTATTTGATCCAAGATGATATGTTGTTTAAAGGTAACCAATTTTGTATTCCTAGAAGCTCAATGAGATTGAATTTAATCAAGGAAAACATAGTGGCAGTCTTGCAAGACACTTTGGTTTTTATAAGAACATTGCACTTGTTGGAGAGAGGTATTATTGGCCTTAGTTGCAGCAATATGTAAGAAAATATGTGCAAGGTTGTAGGGTGTGTCAAGTAGAAAAAGGTGTTAACCAAAAAAATAGTTTATATTAGCCACTACCTGTACCTAAGAAGCCATGGGAGGAGATTAGCATGGATTTTTTTCTTGTTTTTCCAGGAACACAAAGAGGGCATGATTATATATTTTTGGTGGTAGATATTTTTTCCAAAATGGCTCACTTTATACCATGTAAAAAGAATAATGATGTTATTCATATTGCAGATTTGTTTTTTAGGGAGATTGTGAGACTTCATGGTTTACCGAAGAGCATTGTTTTTGATAGGGATACAAAGTTTCTTGGCTACTTTTGGAGGAAATTGTGGAAGAATATAAGGACTAATTTGAAGTTTTGTTCATCCTACCATCCACAAATAGATGGAAAAATAGAAGTTATGAATAGGATCTTGGGGAATTTTTTAAGATATCTAGTTGGAGACAAGCCAAAAGGGTTGGATTTGATTCTACCTCAAGCTAAATTTTCCTATAACAACTTAATGAATAGAAGTATGGGTAAGTCCCCATTCCAAAAATCTTATGTCTGTAGTCCAAGAGTTGTTTTAGATCTAAAAAATATTGACAAAGTTGAAAACAAAAGTACAAATGCAGAGGATTTTGCTGATCACATGAAGATGCTACACGAAGAGGTAAGAGAGCACATTTATAAAATGAATTATTAGTACAAAACTAATGTTGATTTGAAGAGAAGATACAAAGATTTTCAAGTTGGTGATGAGGTGATGGTGCATTTGAGAAAAGAAAGTTTTTCCAGTGGGTACCTATAGCAAGTTGAAAATGATGATTGGACCTTGCCAGATTGTGAGAAAACAAGAATTGGGTAACACATATGAAGTAGAATTTCCAAGTAAACTCAATATTTCACTAAAAATAAATATATATGTGCACCAAAAATGGGATTAACCAATTGGGTACTCCTAATTTTGACTTATTTTCATTCAATTTATGAGGGGTATAATGCATAAATAAGAATCAGAAAACAAACCTAACTATTACAATAGTAAAAGGTAGGTTTTAAGATCTAGGATTTGAAATCATTAAAATCCTACCAAAAACACATCCAAATGGGGGTGTCCTAATTTAAGGAGGACCCATTCTCCATAGGGAGAATGGGTCCTAGCATACTTAATTAGGACAAGTTTTGGGGAAGGTGAAATGTCATGCAAAAAAGGAGGTCCTAGGACCTAGTGAGGACCCATTCACTAGGTGGTGAATGAGTCCTAGGTCACTAGCCTAGGACACATTCCTTGAAAAATTAAGTGTTGTGTAATTTCATTTAAGAGTGTTAGGTTTTATCCCTCAAAAAATGCAATAAATTAGACTTGGATTTGAATTAAAGGGTCCAATTAAGCTCAATTTAACCTCAATTAATTAATAAATCCCTAGATTAGTGTGAAAGTGTAAAGAAACACTTTACAACACCCTAAATAAGGCACAATTAAGTCCATTTTATCATTAATTATTCTATTCCCAAATTAAGCACAAAAAATGGTTACTTTTTTCTACGCTACGTTCACCAATTTTTGATATTTCTCATCTAACCATGATTCATGAGTCTAATAGTGATGAAGGTACATAAAGTGTGTAGCAACAAACATCAACACCAAGTTTGGGGAAAGAGAAAATTGAAACTATTCTTGATTGTAGGGTGAGTAAAAGTGTATTAGGGTAGAAATGTTTAGATTAATAGCAAATAGCATAATAAATTAAACCCTAATCAACAATAGAGCACAAAGGAAACTAGAAGAAAACAAAAACATGAAAAAATATCACTTGGTCTTCAAGCCTCCATTGATTGACCTCTATTGGCCTTCTCCATTTTGTTGCAAATTGTATAATTGCCCTTAGATTTGAAGTGTAACTATAGCCTATGACCAAAGCAAGAAAAATATCGAAGAATTGTGCTCAAGTACTCAAACTTCTCAAGAATGTTGTGTGTGAATGAAAAAAGACTTGAGGGATACATTTTTAAAGAATTTCAAATTCACAATGGATGGCCAGGATTAGAAGTTGGTAAAGCCTTAAGATCAAAGGCTAGAATTCATTGTGACAAGGATAATTAGGGTTAGGGCAACATTAGGTCAAAGTTAGGGCAAGATTTGAAATGAAGGGTTGAGATAGAATTGGAGACAATTAAATCAAAGGTGGAGAATAAATGAGATAATTAAGAGATTTGAAGAATCAAATCATTAATAGAAATTATGGAGGGAAGTTGACTTTTGAATTAAATAATGGTTTAATTCAAAAGTGGGAATAAGACAAAAAGTGGTAAATAATTATTTTAATTATTTACTTGGTGGGATGAAAAGTGGGTTAAATAATTAACATTATTTAATTTAAGAAGGATTAATGGTAATGCTATTAATGGTACTTATTTAATTGTAGGTGAAAATGAAAAACAAGTAATTAAATAAATTAGAAATTTATTTAATTATTGGAGGGATTAAGGATTAATTAGTGACGTGTTTAAATAAATAAATGTAATTTATTTATTTAAATAATCATTGAAGAATAATTAATACTTTAATTATGTGAGGGAGAAGCATGGTCGTCATAGAAAATATATGGTTTGTGGGTCCATGCCATTTTAATGTGTCTACAAAAAGCACTAGAAGAAGGAAATACATGGAGTAGTTAGTAAAATGGATTAAGAGGCCTATTGAAGATGCTTCTTGATTGTCTTAAGTTGAGGTTATTCATCTTGGATATCCTCTTGAAAACTGATAAGATCACTTTCTTTCTATCGTTGGTGTCTAATGCAGGAGCATCCGTAACAATTGGCAATCACATGTCAATTAAAAAGAGGTTAATTTTGGTTTGAATTTTATGCTGAGGGGTGAAAAATGATTTATCTTTGAATAATTACATTTTTCAAATAAATCCTCTTTGCTGCATTGACAAGTTAACTAGCGGGGTGAAAAAGCAAGAAAAAAATAGTTTAAATCTTTAATTGCAAATTATATAAAAAGATTATTGGCACATTGGATTTTTGAAATGAATGATTTAAAATACTTCATCATGATCCCTAAAAATTAGGGATTGGGGAATTGGGTGCCTAGGCTTGCTTTTGTCTTCTTGCCTTTTTCGGGAGTCAAAAAGAAGGGAATTAAAATTGAGAAAGCCTCTCTTTTGTGGGGCTGTTTTAAATGGGTTTTAAATGGATTTTAATTAATTTTTGAAGGTTTGAATGTGCATCAAAAAGTGAGGGTGTACCATATTGGAGAAACCAAAATAAAGAATATGTATTTAATTTGATGATAGGAGGAGAAAAGTAGGAAAAAAACCATTCTTTAGCAATTAAAGTTTGAAGAGGAAAATAAGGATATAGTAAAATAGGGCATAGAATTATTTGTTAGGGATTTTTGGGGTATTTTTTCAGGTTGGGACTTATTTACAATAGTCTATGATGGTTTTAGAACAATTGGGTTAAAGCCATAGAAGTTGTAGGTTAAGTTGAGGAGCTAGGAAGTGAAATAGTTTGCAAGAACTCACATAATTGATAATTATTGGTGTTTGAATGTTTTAATTTGGATATAAGAATTTTGTAAGGATTGTATTTTATATTGATCTATCTATTGATATTGAAAATCCTTTATAATCAACTTCCCTTAATAGAGAAATTCAATGACTTCATGTGCTAACAATTTGTAGTGTTTAATTTTTAAATTTCCTTATTCTGTTTGATTTATTGATGTGTGAATATTAGAGAGGTATTTTAGAGCATCAAAAAATCTCTACATTATTACTATATAATAATTCTAAACATAATTAAATAAATCATATGGGCATGTGTAGGATCAAGCTGGGCCAAAAAGTGGCAATATGATGGGTATGTGGTTGACAAAATTTTTTTTACCCAAAATTGATGAAATGAAAAGGGTTTTTAAAGGAGATTCTCATATTTCCACCAATATAAATTATGCTTTACTTTGAATTTAATAAGTAATTATTATTCATTTTTATTCAAATTATGACTAAAGTCCTTATTGATAGGCTGATTGAAAAATATTTATAGCTTTCAAACAGTATCACATTTTTTGAATCCAAAACATGTGTCACATTCTATGCTTCGCATACTATAGGATTAAAAAAAAAAGTGAATTTCATGAATTTTTGACCAAGTTAAGGTGGTCAGACATATGAGTTTTTTATATTTTTTAAAAGTTGTAATAAAAAATTCATAATTAATTATTTACTTGGGAAAAAATTACAAAAAAATATGCATCACATTGGGACATGAGTCTTTTACTTATATCTAAAATATTATTAAAAAATATTATCATTTTATTGTGGTTAGGGTGGTCAGACAGACACCTACTTCTTATTTTTTCCCTGAAATTCAAGTTCTACTACATTGAAATTTCAAATTTTCACCAAAAAGATTTTTTTTTTTTTTTTAAACCTAGTAGTTTAGAAACTACATTCAATTTTCTACAGATTCCATTCTTACATATTTTTGAAATAATATAGATAACTTATTCAAATTTTTATGTCAAGTTTCCTAACTCTAATTATTTTGAATTTTTTGCCACTTAAGGGCCTATTTTTTCCATGATGATCCTACACATACCCATATAATAATGAAAAATCCAGAATGGAAAAGCATACAAAAATAATTACACCTTCAAATAAATTTCCCATTCCTTTGAAAAACCATACAAGGTAACCTCAAAAATTGATATTACTCACAATTGCAAAAAAAAAATTATATTCAATATGTCGCAATATTTTTTTATCGCTCCAATATTTACATGCTAATATAGGAAAAAGGCTATCACCAAAATATTAGCTTTACTTAGGAAAAGTATCCTTATCACTTATAAGGATGAATTTTTTCCTCATATTCAAATAGAAAAAAATATGAATCTAGATGGTAATTTCATATTAAAAGTTTTATAATATGGTGCTTAACACAACAAGAGAGTTGTTTTTTGTTAGCTATCATAGCTTAGAATTTAGACATAGGATACAAAAAATATTGATCACATGAACTAACCTTCTATCAATAAAGTTATATGTAGTACATGTGTATCAATCAACATTATCACCTTTCTCTTTTTATATAACCAAACACTTTTAAGTGTTAGTGGTTTTCTTGTTCCATTCAATGCATGTAAGGAGATATTATAATTATCTTCTTCATCTAATTTTTCATCCTTTAGTTCTATATTTGGTTTTGTATAGATACTTATTCTCAATAATCATTAGTCTCTTCTCATTATTACTGCATGTATGGAACCTAGATCATTTTCTATCATAATGCCAACATATACCTTTTTTCACATTTCTTCACATCTTGTTGAGGAGAGAGATTATTTATTTTACTTTGGCTAAAGAAGTTAGCCCCATTTTTATTAATCTAATTAGTGACATTTTAATCTTTTTATCCTATAGTTTGATCGTGTGTTGATCTTTTTGTGGTGATTTTTTGTTGCACAATATATAATGTCTACTGCATTGCTTTTCTAATTGTATAAGGTTCCAAAAATGGAAATCATTTTTTATTTTTTCATTAATTCCACTGATTTAGAGTTGTATCCTTGAATAAGGTGCCACATCTTATGTTTGAATTACTAATCTCATATGTTCAATAATATATTATGCTACAAAACCTATTTGTTTTAAATTTGTAAGTTAGATAAAATAGCTCCCCTTACATGGTTTCTCAAGGTGGTTACTAAGTAAATAGTAAATTATCTCCTACTAAGTAATTTCCATTTTTTTCACTCATAATTCAATTCATGTTTTGTACCAATGAATGATGAGTGAATTTATGCACATCTCCTCAAGTCTTGATTGTAATTTTTATTGAAGCCCTACAAGTGTTAGTCCTCACAAAATAAATGATCACAAAACATGAATGGAATTACATAAAAATAGGATTATTGAATGATATGATTCTTGACTAAAAATAATGCTAAAATAATGTTAATATATCTTCTCAAGTGACTACCCTTGATTGATTTAAGGATCTTCAATTTTCTCCCAAAATTCCTCTTAGTTTTAGTTAGTTTTCAAATTATGAAATAACTAGGTATTTATATGCAATTAATCTAATTTCACAAAAAATAAATATTGATAGCCAACATTTAACATTTAAAATTCAAATAATAAATTTCCATCTCCAACACATTAAAATCTGGGGCCAAATTAAGAGGACAAGTCCGCCCTTAGCATCCTTGTCCCAACCTTATTTTTCGTGATCCAAGGTATCAAAGGAAAAATATTAAATTCCTACCTTTTTTTTTGTACATGTTATTCTTTGATAAATGTTTAAATGTGCCATGGAATGCATA
Organism: Sequoia sempervirens; assembly: GCA_007258455.2. Classification (NCBI taxonomy): domain Eukaryota; kingdom Viridiplantae; phylum Streptophyta; class Pinopsida; order Cupressales; family Cupressaceae; genus Sequoia; species Sequoia sempervirens. Next base: position 360,873,523 of record VDFB02000003.1, on the reverse strand, counting down.
ATTTAGAAATTAGGAATATGGTTAGGTCCAAGCACATAGGAGGGAGAAAAATCTAGTGTGAAATTTTCAAGTGTGACAATTTATGATGCTACATTTAGTCCCCACTTTACATAGAAAATAAACTTACCCTTAGACTCACACTAAAGTAGAAGTATGTCAAAAGTGGTCTGATTTTCCAAATGTTGAAGAGATAGGATGATAAAAAAATCTAGGGGGAGTGCACAAGCCCCTAGGATTCAAGATCCTATGAAAAACCAATATAATAACAAAGGAACAACCATGTAAGTAATGCAACATGATAAAACAAGATATACATGACAAAAACACAATATAATATACTACATAATGCACAACACAATACAAATGTAATGCAATATGACATCAACATAATAAAACATATATAAACAAAAACAAAAACATGAGGTTAGTACTAAAAAGGATTCAAGTCAGCAAGGCAAAGAGACCCTAGTCTTTTAAATTTGTCTCAAATGCCAAACATCATATCTTGAATGTATGCTAGATAATAGAATGCTCTCATGAGGACTAGCAAGTTGTGTTATGGTAGGTGTCCATTTAATACACTAGTACACAAACAACAATATATGACTAAATAAACTACTAAAAATTGCATATAAATGACTAATTTTAGTCATGTTACCATTAGTAGTTTATGGCTGGTCATTTATAACACGACCAAATTTATTACTAACTATTTTAGTCATTAATTTGGTCATTTATTTAGTCTTTTATTTAGTCATTTATTTAGTCATTAATTTTAGTCACGTGACTATTTTAGTGGTTTATTTGTAGTCATTTGTAACACCAAATTTATGACTAAACTATCATAATCATTTATTTAGTCATTGATTTGGTAATTGATTTAGTCGTTAATTTGGTCATTTATTTAGTCATTGATTGTTGTTAACTGGTCATTTATTTAGTCATGGTAGTCATTTATTTAGTCATATAGTTATTCATTTATTTAGTCATATAGTTAGTCATTACTTTAATCATATATTTAGCCATTAATTTAGTCATATATTTAATCATTAATTTAATCATGTATTTATTCATTAATTTAGTCATTACAAATCAAATCTAAGTTAATTAATCCTCACAAGTTTATAGATATAAACTTCAAGTATCATAGATATTCAAATGTTAAAAAACACTATGAAATGAAGACTAAAATGCTTGAACAAATATGATTGATCAGACACAAACACAAATAGATTACAAATCAAGAGCCACAACACAATATTTATGAGTGGAGGAAAAAACACTCTAAAAATTTACTTTATTAAGCCTCATTGGCAAATCAAAATCTCATTGGTTACATTCAATGTTTCAGTGACATTGTACAACTTACAAACAGTATATAAACATAATACTCCTATTTTCATATACTTATACTATTTTTCACTTCCTTAACTGCAGTCCTTTTGGAAGGGCAACGACCTCCTATAGGGGCTCGGCCCATTTAATCCCCTTGCAAATCCACAACTTTCCTGCCGCTATTGGTTTTGGCTCCTCCAAACTCTTCCTCGCTGGTATTCACCTTTCACTTCTCCAATTTGGAGTGCAACCTGAAAATAAGGTTTCAAAATTTGCACATCAAAAACTCAGAAAAGTCAAATAATACAGAGGATAAAATTCAAACATTTTATTTTCCTTTTCGAACTATGGCACCCTAAACTTAGGTGCTAGATATAATGTTTCCTAGTTATCTCTTACAATTTTAGAAAAGATGAATTCATGCAAGATAGCAAACAAATAAACAATATTTAGTTAGTGATATACAACTAATTCATGAACAACTGATCAATAGCTTGATTATTGATTGTAAATTTCTAATTGATACACTTGAAAGTGTCCTTGCATCAGGTGTGTGAATTGGAGCTTTGGATGAGGATATGAAAATCCATCAAAAGCATTTTTGGAAGTAGATTTTTATCAAATAAAAAAATTCTCACATGAACTATAAAAATGCATCATTATATTCTCAGATAATTTGAGTTTGGTCCATTGATAAAAATGAAAGCCTCAAATAGAGTACTCCAATCCTAGAACATACTACATTATGACACAAATTAAATACCTGGATGATTTGGATCAACATAAGGGAGTGAATGAACTTGCTTTCCACCTGTACTACCATTTAGAGCCACACGCTAAGAAGACACATCTATAAATTCTCCAAAGACCTACACAAAGTAATTGTCATTCCCATCTCCTTTGTACAAAAGGCTAATGGATAGAAGTTAAAACTATGCTAGACCTATTACAGCTTTATCCCACAATTGTCAAATGCATTCCCCAATTCTAGGAAAACACCATACAACCAATTAAAAATTAACACATGCAAACATAATAAACATGAAATTTGTAGAGTTTGTGATATACTAAACAAGCATATGGTAAAAATAACATTTAATATCATTGAGACTTTGAAATAGTCTTTGCCTTCATCTCTGTTCTTCTTTATTCTTTCTTTAATTTCTCTAAAATTTAAAGTGAAAAATACTGTCAATAATAAGTAAAGAATCAAAAGAGCTATTGTATGATTACAAAAAAGATATTTGAAAAGAAAAATTCTCAAATTTTTGATAAAACCTGTTAGTAGAAGAGACCACATGTGCCTCAAAGCAGCCTCATGGGCAGCAGCTCTAACTTCTGTTTCTCAGATCTCTTCTTCTAGATAACTTCCAAAGAAGCGCCAACAATGGACCTCGAATAAGGCTTGTTGGTCTTGCGTCTTGTCTTTTTTACTTGCTCGACATTAATATCTTGGTAATAATCAGAACAACAACATGAGGGAGAAGTTAATAACAAACCACACAATTCAAATTATAGCACAATAATAATTAATCACCTTCTTATGCTGCTTTCGATACATTGCATTCCATGTCAATTTGGATGGCTTCAAATGGTTATGGAAGTATCTCTTACACTTGGAATTGAGAAACAAGAAAACCTATAAATTTTCATATAATACAGATCAAGATAATTGAAATGCAATACCAAATTAGACAGCAATTCGACAAGCAGTTTCAATTTTGATATGAAGATTTGTTTCAATGCAGAGCAAGATCATGCAACAGTTTGATTGCCAGTGGTAATTAAGATGCCTTTTTTACATTTATGTGATACAATCTATAAATAATTATTCAAATCCTTCCAAATAACATATTAAAAACCAACAGTTGAAAATATCAACATACCTGTGAATCTGATCAGACAAAACTGATACCCTTCCCAGGGTAGATCTTTGAACCACTGGAATGACAAAATTTTGTCCTGTAGATATTAAAGATAATGACTTTTTACAAAGAAAACAAAATAAAGATAATGATTTCTAATAAAGAACATAACGATTAAGCAATAAAATGACATGAAAGTGGAAACTTATATGCAAAGAGAGGTGCAAAACAAACTGATCATATAAATAGCATGTTAGACAAGAACATATAGATCCAACCAACTAGCACATAAAATGTGCACGCATTGTGCAATAAAACACTACAATTCACGTTTATTTGCAAAATCTAAGAAGCATACACATAGAGGAAATACAACAGACATCATAAATATTCGTATTGAATAATTAGCATATTGAAAATATATCACACCCTCAAAAGAAAATAAATTCCAACATAATTCAGCTGGATTTGACCCAGAGATATTTTATGATTATCTATTATAGCTCCTCGTATTGATCTCATGTGCTCTTGCTAGACTTGAAGGCTGCCTTGATATAATGTCTTGACAGGTATAGTCACAAAAAACCATCACAAAATATGAGAAATATAAAATGACTGCTATATAAGTTTTGTGGCATTGCAATGTCCTGTTGACAGCAGCAGAACTACTAGGTCACATGAACCCAACAAAACATTGCCAAATCATCTCTGAACTCCGAAGATTGGCAAGATTCCTGATACAGATAAGTGCCCAAAACTACTTTGAAAGAACTTTCGAGACAAAGCATCAAACTATTTGGAATTTTTTACATCTAACAAAGAATTTTTTTGGAAGTAGTGAATTGGCCAATCCTTGTCTACCTGGCCAGAGCATTTATAAGAATTGTCTGTGTGACTCTGAAGAGATATCAGGTTATAGATACAGATATAGCAATTATAAAAAATCTAGAATTTGAAGTGCTCTAAATAAATTATAAAGTTTGCAAAACTGCATTACTTATAAACTGTGTTCCCAAATCTGCCAGGAGACTGGTTGGGTCCAGGTCAGGGTTGATGCAAAAACACAAAGATATTGTTTAAATAAATATTGAAACATCTCCCTCTGGGTTCTTTTGAAATATGTGTGTCAGCCTGTGCGTCGCCGAAGTCTGGTCGGGTTTCCTTCGAGTTTTGATTTCCCACTGTACGCATCCTCTCTTTGCAGCTTTGGGTAGAGGCCTCCCTTTCGGGTCCAAATAGGTTGCGCTGGGCCTCCACGTGTCACACTTACAGAGGATTTTATTTGTTTTTCCCTTGAGGTCTCTTCGGGTTGCGAAAACCTTCCACAAGGGAAATCACTCCTAAGATTGTCAGAGGGGCCCACATCTTGGTACGTGGCAGCGTATCACAAACTTTTCTTGCAGGGATAAAATCAGCAGCTGTGGGCTGCGAAATGCTTTCGCAGGCCTTCTTTGTTTTTTGCGGACCCTACCTTCCGCCAGGTGGCAACCTTTCGTAGCCTTTTCAACACAACAAGGAGGTGAACACAACGGGCTGTGAAACGCTGCCAAGCGTCGTTCGGACCTAGTTCACATGACTTTCTCCCCACTTCAAGATAGCCCTTAGCCCCTTGAACACGTGTCACTTCTTCGCAATCTCTCGGTAGCAGTAGGAGGAATTCTCATTTGGGCCACGACGGACTGCCATGTGCTTTACAATGATCATTAAAGCGGGCGATGGGTTGGCTGAGCGAGATTGTGTTATCGGGTGCTGCTCATCTTGGTTCTTTGAAGCGGTGGATGGCACTTGTCACCTCGAAGCTTGGCTGGGACCACTGCCATCATTACAAGGGGCACGCTTGCGCCTGAATATCCAGATGCCGTGTTTTAACTCATTACTATTGTAACTGCATTGGAAATCTTTTGATTCTGGCATCATTGCTAGAGATTGTGGGATTTTTTCTATTTCAGCTTTCCAAAGCGGTGGGAGTTTTTTCCCCTAGCTATATATACTCTCTCTGTCAACGAGAGAAGGGTCCAAAAAAATTTGGACGAGGGAAGATTTTAGGAAAGAATACTGGTTTTAGCAGAAGACACAAGGCCTCTTTTACATGTTTATTTGCAAGGAACTTTCAGACTATGCCTATTGTTCAGCCTTTCTGTTTTTCATGTTTTGATCAAACTATAAACTGTGCTCTTATCGTGTTAAGCAATTCATAGACTTCTATATATTGAATACAAGCTTGCTTATCCAAATCATGTCTAAATGACTCTTCTTAGTAGTAAGGATGTATGCGATATTATTTTATGTCAATAAAATGAATTGTTTATGCTATAGTTTTAAGCTTCCGATGTTTTGGAACGTAACAACCACATTAAGGCCCTTAAATCTATGATTTATCATGCCCTTCAGCAAATTTTGGTGCATCGCCTTAGATTAGACCTTGCTTTATTATATCTGCTTCCTTTTCCCTTTCCAAAAACCATTATAGAAGAAGTTGGCTTCTTTAAAACCTGGAGGTCACTCAGTTTGGCGCAAAGGGTCCCCCTTGAACTGAGTTTCCCATAAGGCACTGTTACCTCACCAATTTTTGGCGTCAACAGTTTGTCCTTTTTCTGGCACGCCCGGTGGGACATGAACTAATGAAATTGCTTTATAAAAGGGTGTATGAACCATTGGCCTGTAACTAGATCCCAGACTGTAAATAACCCAGGTTTACTAGTGCCTCCATTAGGGATAGTCCAAGCCGCAAATCATTTAGTAACCGTTCCATTCCCACCACCCTTCCCTCTCACCATGTTGTCAGCTGTGAATAGAAATTATGTAGCCTGGGATGTTGGAAGTCCCTTGGTAGCGCCGGTAGTGCCTGTTGTTTGGGGCACTATCCTGATTTCGGCCTTGAAAGCTCTTCCCAAATTTGCCGGAGATAACACAAAAATGCCAGCAGAACATTTGTAGGATGTAACAAATGTATGTCTGGTACACGGTATCACAGCGCAGAATGTAGCCCTAAGGCTCCTAGCTGCGTCCTTCAAAGGCAAGGCTCTGGATTGGTACCGAACACTGACTCCCAATACCATTTGCACTTGGGATGACCTCGGAGATCCATTATATGAAAGGTTCTCAAATGACGAAGATTGTTCTTCATTATATTATCAGCTGTCGGTCATAAGACGAGCACCCCAAGAGGCTCTGACCGATTTCAATGCCTGATTTCACTTAAATTGGCGGAGGATTCCTGTGACTATCTACCCGACTCTAGAACTTGCATTCATATTTTACCTAAAATCCATTAATCCTGACATTTCTATGATGATCAAGTCTTTGGGAGGAGCCACTCTACTAGATGCTTATGCTATCACTATCAAAGCGGAGAATCATTTAATAGATTGCAGAAAATTGCCTCCTCGACCTATTGTGCCGATATTTCCTGAAATATCAAACACAGCACAAGAGGTTGCATCGACTAGTACACCAGCAACTCCCCAGTTAGCGTACTCATATGTGGCCGCTCCGGAAAGCTTGGCTTCCACATCAGGTACTGCTAGGGATGAAATAGGCGACCTTAAGGAGATGTTGCGAACTATGGAAAATGACATAACAAATCTCAAATGGAACCAAGCAATGCCTCCATGGCCTGCATATCAAAACTATCAAGGTGGGCGGCCTACCTATCAGCAAAATCAATATCAGAATGCTCCTCACACTAATCCACCCGCGGTGGCTACAAACCAAATAGTCCTGGTGCCTACGTCGCTGACAGGTGCATCACCAAGTTCAAGTAGAGAATTAACTGTGGGACAAAACAATCTAATTGATGACATCAATCCATGGTGTTTCCCCTACAATAATGCATATATGCCCTGAAATTGTCCGTGTGGAAACTTACAACAGAAGGTGGCAGAACAACGCAATCAAGGTACTGCAACAGAAAATGGAGAATACATATATGCCTCGGCAATGGAGAATGCGGTCTTTACCACGCAAATGCAAGGAATGTCCTTAGAGCAAGAGTCTGATATTGTGCCTGATCATGCGCTCTTCTCATGGATGGAAGATGAGGAACTAGTGTTTGCCAATGACACGTCCACAACCGAAACGCCATAGGTACAGTCCGACTATAACACACGCTCAAAGAGGAGATTCACCGGTGACCCTGTTGTTTCACTTTCAGACAGCCCGCAACGCAAAGGAGTGTCTGATCAAATTTCTGGCGTTTCTATTGTCTCTTCATCTTCTCAACCACGGAAGGAGATTATTATAACAAAATCAAAGGATCAGAAATCTCTAAGCTCGTCACCTTTTAACGTGGTGGAGTAATTGAAGAAATCATCTGCTAATGTGTCTTTATGGGACATGCTAGCTATCCCAGAATAGAAAACTATGCTACAAAAAGTGCTTCAACAAGAGATCAAACCAGCACCAACAGAGCCATCCGTCAGTACAGAGGGGGTTTATCAAATTCCACTAGCTAAAATTCTTGCAGAAAAAACAAGGGGATCCCATACGGAAGGCAGAGGTAGGCCAAAACTTCAACCCTTCTTCTTGACTCTCATTATAGGGGAAAATCTATTACACAATGCTATGATTGATTTTGGTGCTAGTACAATGGTTATGCCAAAATTGATAGCCGAAGCCTTTGGGCTCAACTACAAACCTATGAAGAAGGGGGTGATGCAGCTAGATGGAAATAAAGTTGATACTGTGGGTGTCATCAAAGCACTTCCATTAACTATATTTTCCTGCCCAAGTATCACGGTCCCACAAGACACAGTGATCATAGATGTTCCTCCTATGTTTGGTCTTTGTCTCTCTCGAGAATTTACTTCAAAGGTGGGTGGATATTTGTCTTTAGATTGGTCACATCTAATACTTAGGACCAAGCATGGTGCAAAAATGAAGATAGAATCAGAGGCTCTACATTCCAAACACGTGGCAGATGAGGCCTTGATTAATTTTGAGGCCGCACATACCTCCATCACCAAGCAGGACATGTACAATGTCGAACTGCTAGAGGAGGAGAAGGTGAGCGGAGACTGAAATGATAAGGAAGATGCTCTGTTGAGTGAACATATAAACAATGATCCTTTCGGGAATTATCATGCTACCGGATTGCGCACATATGTGATTTATGATGAAGACCAAGTTCTTCCGAAGGTCGTCAAATAATCTGACGATAACCAAATAAATGAGCTGTGGACATTGTATTTTGACGGAGCAAGGAGAAAAGTTGGAGCTAGAGTAGGGGTATGTCTAATATCCCCGCAGAATGAAAAGTTGTTGAGATCTTTCTGTTTCCAATTTGCCTGTTCAAACAACGAGGCTGAATATGAAGGGTTAGTCCAAGGCCTAAGCCTAGTGGAACGAATGGGTATTAAGAAATTGATTGTGTTCAGAGATTCCAAACTGGTAGTTAATCAGGTCTAGGGAATTTCCGCAGCGAAGAATGTCTGAATGAGATCCTATCGGCATCGAATCTGGGACCTGGTTGAAGGATTTGAAGCTTTTAACATCATGACCATTCCCTGAATGCAGAATAGCGATGCAGATCGCATGGCGGTGACCGGCGCTCAGTTTGATCCTGTCTCTGACTTGCTTCAGAACAAATATTCAATACGAGTGCTTGTTCGGCCAGTGATTCCCGACAATGATCAGAGTTGGCAAGTCTTTGAGAGAAATGAGCACATCGCCTCATTTATCTAGCACTCTGGAGAATTTGTTGATCAACTTCAACCAAAGATCGCCGAGGCCTACAAAGGACAAATTATGTAGCTCAAGTCAAACAAACTTCTGAAAGGGTTAGTTACTCTCAAAAAAAAATTTGATTGTAATGACGCCCGAAATGATAAGCAGAAATTCATGGCAGACAAAAGCGATTATGAAAACCTTCGGGTCTCCGATGACAGGAATCTTCGGGTCTGGAAAGATGTCTCACAGCGAGATAGAGAAAGGCTTATCAGTTTCTGTGAAAAATATAGAGTAGTGGCCTGGTCCTACGATGATCTGGAGGGTTACAATCCTGACATCATTCAACATACTATTGAGCTAACAGAAGGTGCAAAACCAGTCCGACAGAAACAGTGGCCAGTCAACCCTAAAGTTGAGGCCTTGATGGCACAAGAGCTAACCAAGCTCATTGAGTCACGTATTGTCTTCCCAATGAAACACAGTACTTGGGTATCAAATCTAGTACCAGTTCGAAAGAAGAATGGTGATATCCACTTATGCATGGACTTCTGAGACCTGAATAGAGCATCTCTGAAAGACCACTATCCATTGCCTTCTATGGAATCGATCCTCCAGACTGTCGTAGGATCTGAAATGTTCTCTCTGCTGGATGGCTTCTCTGGCTATAACCAGATTCGAGTTAAGGAAGAAGATCAACACAAGACTATGTTCACTACCAAGTGGGGAACATTTGCATATGCTAAAATGCCTTTTGGTTTATCCAATGCAGGGGAAACTTTCCAGCGAGCTATGGATGTCGCATTTAGCGAACTGATCAATAAGTTTATCCTAATCTATTTTGATGACCTTACTGTGTTCTCTAAATATAAAGATGATCATTTTGATCATTTGGAATCAATTTTTCAAAAGTGCTAGGAGTTCGGGATTTCCTTAAATCCAAAGAAATATGTATTCAGAGTGCCCCAGGGTAAGCTGTTAGGGCATGTTGTGTCTAAAGAAGGTATTTCAATCGACCCCGAAAGAGTGAGGGCTATCAAGGAGCTTCCCCTTCCGGTAAATAAGAAAGGTGTCCAATCTTTCCTGGGCAAGGTAAATTTCGTCAGCAAATTTATTTATGATTTTTCCGGAATGATTAGGCCGATCACTCTAATGCTAAAAAAAGATCAAATTTTCAAGTGGACAACAGAGGCTCGAAAGGCATTTGAAAAGGTCAAAGAAGCGATCTCCACAGCCCTGGTGTTAATTAATCCATATCAGTACAAAGATTTTATAATGTATTCCTTTAGTAGCAAGTCCAGTGTCGCTACTGTTCTGATTCAAAAGGATAGAGAAGGAAAGGGAGAGCATCCAGTTGCGTTCTATTCGTGAACCTTAAAGGAATATGAGGCAAATTATAACTTCGTCGAAAGATAGGCCTTTGCAATAGTAAAAGGGCTTAAAAAATTCTACCATCTAATTTCCCGCAACAAAGTTCTGGTATATGTCGCACATTCTAGTGTGTGGGAATACATCATGGAGGGAGAGATCACAGAAAAAAGGGCTAATTGGATCACCAAGATCCTAGAGTATGACATCGAGGTCAGGCCTACCAAGACTGTCAAAGACAGAGGACTGTGTGAGTATATGGCACAGGACGAGGAGGTTCCTGCCAAAGAGGAATAGCCAAAGCTCATCCTGATAAATGGATCGGGATCGGAAGACGATTGGCTGATAGATAGAATGAACTTCATGTGAACTGGAAGGTATCCGCCAGACCTCTCATCCTAAAAAAGAAGGTATTACCGGCTACAGAATTGCGGATATACACTGATAGAAGGAGTTCTTTTCAAAAGGAATTTTAATGGTGTGCTCCTGCAATGCGTTACTTCGAGGGAGGCTCAGAGGATCCTCGACACATTTCACAATAGCGACGAAGGTGAAAATTTCTCCGCTAAAACTACCGCCATCAAGGTCCTGCGGGGTGGATATTACTGGCCTACACTTTTCAATGATTCCTACTCTCTGGTAAGGGCTTGTAAAAAATGTCAGTTCTTCTCTGATAGAAGGAAGAATTTAGCGATGCCCCTCAAACATATTGTGGAAGATGAACCATTTGCGCAATGGGGCCTGGACTTCATCGGAATGATCAATCCGATTTCTAGTGCCAGACATAAATGGATTTTAACAGCTACAGACTACTTTACGAGGTGGGCGGAAGCTGTTCCCCTTAAGAGGGCAACAGAAATAGAGATTGTAGACTTCCTCGAAGCACTAGTGACAAGGTTCGGCCCTCCAAAGATAATCATTTTGGATAATGCCAGAGCATTTGTAGGTACAAAGGTATGTCATTTTGCATTAAAAAATGGAATATTCCTTAAAACATCATCAAACTATTATCCACAGGGAAATGGCCTAGCCGAGTCGACAAACAAAAGTTTAGTTCGACTCCTTAAAAAGGTTGGCTCAGAACACTAGAGGGAATGGCATAAAAATCTCTGAAAAGCGCTCTGGGCCAACCGTATAACTCCTAACCAAGTCCTCAAGACTTTGCCCTATGAGTTGGTATATGGGAAGGAGGTGCTATTACCTATTTCTATGGAGATCCCAGCAATACAATTATTAAAGTCGCTTGAGATAGAAAAAAATGATGCCATGGAGGTTCGGCTCACCGAACTACTGGAAGTACAATAAAAAAGGGAGAATTCCCTAATAACAATGACAAGCCATCAACAGGTGGTCAAAGGATGGTTTGACAAGAAGGCTTCTGACCAAGGTCTAAAAAGTGGAGACTTAGTGCTAAAATATGACAGCAGGACTGCAAAGCCACGTCAGCACAGTAAGTTTGACAGCCTATGGGAGGGACCCTTCAAAATCATTCAGTGCATGCAACACAACGCTTTTGAGCTGAAAAATATGGAACAAGAGCCATTAGGAATCCCCGTCAATGGGATTCATCTTAAGTTATTCCATTAGGCAAAAAGGTCTACCCTGTACAGTTGTAAATAATGCTTTTATTTCCTTTCCTATTTTTGGCCTATTCTTTTGTTGAATCAGTGGTCTTTCTATGCATTTGCTCATTATCATTGGCGGGTAAAACACTAGAGTTGCTTTACACAAAATATACTCATAAATGGAGAAAAGGCATACAAAATTTGCAAACCCAAAATTTTTTAAACATAGAAGCAAAAAGGAGCAGACTTTCCTTAAAAAGAGAAGTATATATTTATATATATATGTTCTTGGGCTACAAAATGGATGAGATGCCAATTTTCAAAATGTACAAGTATTAGTGTATACTATATATACAATGGAATTTTATTAGGCTTATCTAGAGTAGGTGAGTTACATCATCAGGCAGGAAGGCAAGGGAGTTATTTATCCAAAGGAATGGCTAGCAGCAACCAATGCATTCACCACAGCGTCTGCTTCTTCCTCCTCCACAGGCTCCTCAGTGGCACTGGCAGCATCATTCAATGCAGCCATCGTCGGTGGTAGATACAACAGGTCCCTGAAGTCAGTATACCATTCTACGTCGTAGAAGGGTATCATGTTGTAGCTCCAGAACAAGAAGTGTAGGGCTTGAGTAACCCTTTGCTAGTGTTGGTCATGGGTCTGTAGGCAGAATCCACTGAGAAATGGTAGCCAAACAACGACAGCTTCTTCTTTAATAAAGCGACGCAGGTCGCTAGCCGTTGGCAGGCCTATCCCATATGCAGCATCTGTAACAACCTCGCTGAGCCCATTCAAGTACTTCTTCGGGAAGATTTCTTTGACAAGCTTCAAGATAAGTGGCCGGGGAACGCAAATGTCCAACATGGATGCTACAAAGTGTGAGCATACGTCAGTGTTCACCCTATACTTATCTTCATATTCTACACAATCCTTGCCTAGGACCCACTTAATGGCTACCAGAACTAGCGAGTGCTTGTTCTTCGTCATCTTTTTCAGCCTTCTAGTGGAGATCTCACCTACAAATGCCATCTGTGATTTGAACGAGGTTAGGAAAATTGGGGTATCCATCCTCCTGACACTATCCCTAAGTCTCCTAAGATAATGCCGAATTTTCTCACCACCTAACCTATGAAAGGACTTTCTTAGCAATCTGCTACTGACCTATCACCTCTCAAATGCTAAGTATGTTTGCTTGCTATCAACTAGCCTATTTATAGAGAAATTGACAAGACATATGCCAATCCACCTCTAAGGAATGTGATGTATGCTGGCTGACATCTCGAAGGCTGAGTCTGCGTTTGTTCATATTTTGGGTTGGTACATGCATGATAGCACGACTCAAGGCATGCTTAATTAAATGAAGTTGATTAATTAGCTTTAAAAAGGTGGCACTTGTTGGTGAAGGTATGTATGGCCGTAGGCTATTGTGTCATATCTCAAGCGCATCCCAGAGCCTAAGGCGTTACTCGTATCTTTTTAAGGCAGTGATCGTTTGCTTGGCGTAGTCATTCCGGCCAGGATATTAATTGCCAGCGTATGTTAATGCAAGGTTGGAAGGCCAGTTGCAAGCTCAATTTCCAAGAAAATTAGAGCATATCACACGATCTCTTAAAAAACAATGATGAAAGCCGGCCGCCTCGAAATAACAATTAGTTCATCTTGCACGAGTTGTAGAATTAACGATACATGCCGAATTAAATGCAAAAGGCTTGCTTTCGCCTACCACCTTGAGAAAAGTTGCTATTATTGCATGAAGGGGCTCAAATATTTCAAAGGATTTTACAAACGCAGAGAAGTGCAAAGTGTTTTTTGTTTGTCTATCCAGTGCAAGCGTATTCACAGGCCAGGAGCTTACAAATTCTACATAGAAATAAAAATGTCAGAATCTTTAGCTCAGCCAATGCAGGAGGAGATTAGCCAGGAACTATATATGGCTATTCATTCTTCGGCTGAGGTATACGTGTACGAGGATGTAGCATATGCCACACCTAGTATACCCACGAAGACGAGAAGAGCCAACACAGAGGAGCTGGAAAGACCCAAGGAATGGAGTAACCAGAAAAAGGTTAGGGAAAAATGGGATAATATCCATGACCCAAAGCTTGCAAAGAACCCTAAATCTCTCAGAGAGGCGGCTTGTGCAAGGTTATCAGTAGCAAAGGCAGACCAATCCATGACAGGTAGAGTCTGATTTAGCGGTCTCCCATAATATATGGTCCTATTGGTGCACTATTGCCCGGAAGTGATTGATGCGGCTTTTCAGCGCTATAATCTAGATACCCACTGTATTGAAGGTCACAATTTAAGGGTTCAGATAAACCCAAAAGCCATTTGGCATATGTTATGTATCTCTGATCCCAGCAGAAGAAAGGAAACTATCGAACATTTCTGCCCAAGCAAGGGGGAGAAAATATGGAAGAGGATGAAAACCGACTCCGATTTCTTATTAGAGGAGACTAATAAGAAAGGTATCATGTCCGCTAAGGCACCGAGTATCCCATTATCACATGGTTCATTCCACGATGATCTCCAGGACCCCATGTCCAAGTTGGCATTTGTTTGTGACCGAGACTCTGATGAGAAAATCGAGGCTTTTCAGCTGGGCCCTGCGATACAGTTTCAGAAGCAGCATGAACTCTTCTGGTATGATTTCGCTGAGTTCATGGTTGAAGAAATGATACATCAAATGGAGAATTACCAGGTGGAAAAGAAGTTTAGATTTATTTCCTACCTGGTCCACATGTTCCTACATCAAAATCCTGATTTCTTCGCCCGATTTATTCCGCTATCAATTTTTGATGAGCAGAATAAAAGAAAGCCCGTGTCTACATGGACACCTTTCCTTTCCGCAACATATGACTATTATGCGTTCACAGACTATTTCATAGCCCCGGTCCTGAATGATTTGATTGGAGAAGGTGATATCGTCCGGCTCAACACGGAGCAGACAGGATTTTTGCAAGGCTACACCCCTGCTTGTGATTGGTTCTTGGGCAAGGATTTCACAATCCTTCGAATGCGAGGCTTTATTGGTAAGCCTTTCCTACTCCTAGCTTGCGTCACCAATAGAGTGCTCACACTAGAGGTGTTCCGACAGGTGTGTATCATTGATTTCATTTTCTGTAGCTGCAAAAGTGTGAAGAAGAAGGGATTCTTCACCTACTCGAAGAGTTTCAAGTCAGTAACGCTTGTTATAAAACAATCGCACAAGCTACTAGAGGAGAAGGCGGCACATCTAGGGTTGGTATTGGTAAATGATAAGTGGGATTACAACCCTTTCAACGACCTGCCAGAGCAACACATGAAGGTTACACATGTTCCCCGACCATACTGGGAGAAGCGACATAATAAGCGGACTGATAAAGATGAGGATTTTGTTCAATTAGCACAAATCCCTACACCAGATACTAGGGGTACATGGCACAAGTTCTACTTTCCTGTGGTCATGGCCTGGGACAACCTTTCGATAGAGCGTGGCATGTATAACAAGTTGAAAGTGGGCGAGGAATGGAGTGATAAAAAAATAAGAGCTTTCTAGAAATATTGCCAGGAAATAGCACAGTTGAAGGCTCCTTATAATCAAATAAAGGACGACCAGGAATTTGATAGATGGTGGGATGAAGGCCATCCCAGCCCGATCTCTAGTGCTGACAAGAGCGAAGAAGCAGAGGGATCCGATGAGCAGGAGGAAGAAACGGCAGTATCATCCTCTTCAGCACAAGGAGGCAATGTCTCTGAGCATGCCGCCTATGTGGGCACTAATGTATGCTTTAATATATCAAGAGGCTCGCTTACACACACATGGGCCGCTAAACTGGTTAGGCTAACACCTCAGCAGAGGGATCCAATGACTGAGGTTAGTGAGTGTTCGCATGCGAAAAGGAAGTGCACATAAAGTGTTATCGGAGGAGTTCTGCATGAAACCGTCGAAGGAGAGGTGCCCGTTGCCGACCAAATGCTGGAGTTTGTAGGCGAATCACAAACGATTCTAGAACCACTACCGACTGGTCAGCAGGTACATTTCGCTCCTTCTTCTCTTACATCTCATTCCTTTGTACCTACCCCTACTTTGTTAGTAACTCTTGCCATAGGTCTGAGCCCTCCAGCTTCTGCTTCTGGTCCAGCTTATTCAGTTGGATTTGCCCAGTATTCGCAGGCCTCATCATTTATAATTACTCTTCCAAGTATGCTCACGCCTACTACTGCCGTTCAGTCTTTCCTCACCTCGCTTTTAGAAGATGTTCCCCCTATCGGCCCCCATTCTTTTTCCACTATGGTTACTGATCCCCATCCGCTACAATAGGCTGACACCCAGTCACCAACCCCCTTTTTCCAGCCAATTAGCCTTACGACTGAATCTCTGATTCAACCGCTACAAATGCCTAGCCCTGCTGACAGTTCTCAGGTCAAGCTATGCAATGTGCCACACTTTTCTCCGCAAACTGTCACTCTCTAGAAGAAGCAAATGCGTGCACCTATGAAAGTTACCTATCCCTATGCCCTGCCTTCTGGTGTTCCTTTCGCAGGTGGGCTAGTTTCATCACCAGCCAAATTCATAGCGAAGATAGATTATGGAAAGGAAGTGCGCGCAAATAGAATGAGGCGACGCAAGGCAAAGGATGACAATGCTCCCGTCGAGCCAAGAGTACAGGCTTCGTATGATGAGGCCTGAAAAGAATTGAAATTCGCAACCATGTACCCAAGGGTAAGCAAGCCTCAGGGAGAAATACAACCCGAAGATTATGATATCTATGCTGTCGGACTTGACATGAAGATAGCTCGGCCACAAGATAAGGTCAAAATCATGGAGGAGACACAACGGGTGGTCACTTCTGACTTCCTCAAAATTGGCCACCAGTTAAAGAAGAAGGATGAGCAACTCAAGGTAGCCAAGGAAAGGGTGATCTTTTTGGAGACAAAGGAGAAATCCTTGGAAGCAGATATCGCCCGAATGACTGAGAGGGCACTAATAGCAGAAAATGAGAGGAACATGCTTCAGGGTGAAATTGCGAAGACCCAGGTTGCTGACCCAGGCTTAGTAAAAGAATTGTAGAGTCAAAACCAAGTAGCGCAACAGAGCCTATGGTCGATAAAGGAGGAGCTTGAATGCTTCCACCTTGAGTACAGTCAGAGGATGGTAGAGAAGGGTAAGGAGTTGGAGCGTCTACAAGAGTAGCATCAACAGAAGGTATAGGAAAGAGAGGCAGAATTCAAAATCCTGAAAGCTAAGCTAGAAGAGGAGCTTTGAGAGACAAAGGCTTCTCTAGAAGAGTAATCGGCTAACCACTCCCGAGTTGAACAAAATTGGAATAAAGAAATTAGTAGCTATGGGGAGCAGTTAGCATCCGAGAAAAAGAAGAAGGCAGAATTAGCCAAAGCCCTCATTTCAAGGGACACAGAGATTTCTTCGCTTAAAGCCTCTCCGTTACTTGCCCCTCCCCAACCTGATGTCATTCTGCTGGTCAGGCAATTGTACATTTCTCACTGGGAGAAAGTCAAGGCCTTCTGCCTAACACTGCAGCCTACCCTCTGATTTATCGCCAAGGTATTAAGGCTAAATTAGGAGGCCAATGACACAATAGAACAGTTCCCATGTTTCATCTTGAAAAAGGTTCCTGAGGCAAGGGACTTGCTCAAAAAGCTATACTCAGTGTCAGATGAGATCCTTGTCGGGGTGGGTATCGAAGATCAGTACATTACTGCTCAAACAACAAATAAATTCATTCATTGTCACTCTGCCTTCTAGCGCACTAAGGCAGCGGCGACTTTTCTAGGTAAGGCATTGGATGGCATTCAGGGAAGTTTCTTTGAGTTAGGCAAGTTGGTGTTAGGGTTAGAGATGGCAGATATCTAACAATTAAATGCAGATTTAAATAATAAACAAAGAAACTAAAACATACACAGAGTAAATCATAACACAGAGAATTTAACGTGGTTCACCCAATCTAGGCTACATCCACCAAACCACAGCCATCCAATACTTTTATTATCCAGTGCAAAACCTAATACAACCTTGCGAATAATCGCGTTTTTCTCCCACTATAAACCCCATCCCAACCCCTTTTAACAAGCTTTTAGAAGCTTCCAGAATTAGGGTTTTACAAAGTCGGTTTTCTTTCTTTTTCAGAGATTTTTCCTTTTTCGCTAACAACACAAAAAAAATGGCAAAAAAAATTTCTCGGGGGGCAAGGGTGTACAGTATACCATGGGCTATACAGTATAGCATGATTAGTCGCCACAAACCAACAGTTGGGGTTGCCATCCCCGTTCCTCGAGGATGGCTCCATTGCCACAACTACAGAGATTGCAGAGATTATTGAGTAGAAAGAGAACGATCCGGAGGCATTCAAGGAGTTCGACAGTTCCCCAATGGTAGCCGACATTGAGACGATCATCCATCCACTCTCCTAGCTGCTTTTCCATATCCAAGCAGGCGCCGAACTACCTGAGGTGCTGCCTCACAAGGAAGTTATTGATCTTTGCGGGGCACAAGAAAATTTGTGCAGCATGGCAAAGTCGTCTGAAAGTGAATGGTTTCCTTTGGAGGCTGCACTTTCCAAACTCTGACTCCATTCACCCTATGGATGAAGGCTCTGGTCTGTAGAACCAGAGAGTTTTTGGGTTCTACATTCCTTGTCCGAAACGCCCCTGATAGTTACCAAAAGCTGTTTAAATAAATATTGAAACAGCTCCCTCCGGGTTCTTTTGAAATATGTGTGCCAGCCTATGCATTGCCAAAGTCTGGTCAGCTTTCCTTTGAGTTTTGATTTCGTGTTGTACGCATCCTCTCTTCATAGCTTTGGGTAGAGGCTTCCCTTTCGGGTCCAAAAAGGCTGCGCTGGGCCTCCACGTGTCACACTTATGGAGGATTTTATTTGTTTTTCCCTTGAGGTCTCTTTGGGTTGCAAAAACCTTCCATAAGGGCAATCACTCCTAAGATTGTCAGAGGGGCCCACATCTTGGTGCGTGGCGGCGTATCATAAACTTTTCTTGCAGGGATAAAATCAGTAGCTGCGGGTTGCGAAATGCTTTTGCAGGCCTTCTTTGTTTTTTGCGGACCCTACCTTCTGCCAGGTGGCAACCTTTCGTAGCTTTTTCAACACAAGGAGGTGAACACAATGAGCTGTGAAACGCTGCCAAGCATCTTTTGGACCCAGTTCACGCGGCTTTCTCCCCACTTCAAGATAGCCCTTAGCCCCTTGAACACGTGTCACTTCTTCGTAATCTCTCGGAAGTAATAGGAGGAATTCTCATTCAGGCTGCGATGGACTGCCAGGTGCCTTACACTGATCATCGAAGCGGGCGATGGGCTGGCTGAGTGAGATTGTGTTATCGGGTGTTGCTCGTCTTGGTTCTCTGAAGCGGTGGATGACACTTGTCGCCTTGAAGCTTGGTTGGGACCACTGCCATAATTACAAGGGGCGTGCTTGCACCTGAATATCTAGATGCCGTGTTTTAACTCATTACTATTGTAACGACATTGGAAATCTTTTGATTCTGGCATCATTGTTGGAGATTGTGGGATCTTTTCTATTTTAGCTTTCCAAAGCCATGGGAGTTTTTCCCCCCAGCTATATATACTCTCTCTGTCAATGAGAGAAGGGTCCAAAAAAATTTGGAGGAGGGAAGATTTTAGGAAGGAATACTGGTTTTAGCAAGAGACACCAGGCCTTTTTTACATGTTTATTTGCAAGGAACTTTCAGACTGTGCCTATTGTTTGGCCTTTCTTTTTTTTATGTTTTGATCAAACTGTAAACTGTGCTCTTATCGTCTTAAGCAATTCATAGACTTCTATATATTGAATACAAGCTTGCTTATCCAAATCATGTCTAAATGACTCTTCTTAGTAGTAAGGATGTATGCGATATTATTTTATGTCAATAAAATGAATTGTTTATGCTATAGTTTTAAGCTTATGATGTTTTGGAATGTAACAACCATATTCATGCCCTTAAATCTATGATTTATCGTGCCCTTCAGCAAATTTTGGTGCATCGCCTTAGATTAGACCTTGCTTTATTATATCTACTTCCTTTTCCCTTTCCAAAAACCATTATAGAAGAAGTCAGCTTCTTTAAAACCCGGAGGTCACTCAGTTTGGCGCAAAGGGTCCCTCTTGAACTGAGTTTCCCATAAGGAACTATTACCTCGCCAATTTTTGGCATCAACAAATATTACTAAAAAACTTTGTTACTGATCTACTAGGGTACTGACTAGATCTGGATCCAATTTAGTCCACCTACAGATACAAACATGGGTTGTTGCTAGGGAGGTGGGTTTGTCTAAGATGAACCTAGGTGAACCCAGCCAAACCCAAGCGAAATCCATCAAATCTTCTCCATTTTTTCTCCCTCTTTTGACTTTTAACTTGGTCATCCTAAAATGAATTTCTAACCCTATAAGTGCCATCTAAAAAATTTCAAACACCAAAACAAACTCATTTTAGCTCATTTTTATTGCAAAAGACAGATACCATTCCAAAAGGCTGAACTTTCATTCTTGCTTTTCATTAAAAAAAAGGAGATGAAGATTGATCATTTAAGGTTCCAAAATGGTTACATTGCCATTCCTATGCATTTCATGTGTACATGAGCTGCCAACAAAATCATCAAAGAATACTTTTGAAAATGGGCAAGTTGTTTTTTTCCCTGAATTATTGTTTTACAAACATGAAAGAAACTCTCTGCTTTGTTTTTCTTTCATTTTTTTTATAAACGACTCTTGGTGGGATCATGCGGAGTATCTCCTTAGTTTCACTAAGCTCGTTTTGAGTATGATTCATTATACTTACATGAACAAATCTTGCTTGGGAGAGATATATGATGACACTGACTCAATGACTAAGAACATGACGGCTATCATAAATCAGAAAGAGCAAGACCCTAAAGAATTTTTTTTAAAGCAAGTGTACAAAATTATTGAAAAAATATGGAACACAATGACCGCTTTGTTACATATTCTTGCCTTTGCATCGAGTCCAAAATATATAGTGCTAAAATTCTTTTTGTGCTAACGAGGATTGCCCCGTATACAGACTACAAAGTCATTAAAGGGTATAAGACATCATTTCATTAAATCTTCCCTAATCAGTCTAAGAAAGGCCCATGATTTAGTTGAACCTAGTTTCTAGGCCTAAATAAGCAAAGATTAAGATGACATTAATCTCAAAAAATAATATTACCTGCACCCTGATATTTTGAGCTTTACAAGGCCGCTTGAAGGTAATAGGGTTGAGCAAGTATTCTCCTTTGGGTATATAAACTACAGATGGATTGCCAGAAATACATGTTGCATTCCATGCTCCAAGAAATGCCTACATTTGAGAATTCAAGCAAATGATACGTAATAAATACACTGAGAAACAAATGCTAGGCCTTAAGCACATCTTGCAGTAGAGGCGGAGATAGGTAGATATTGATGTTGAGTGAGATCCTTAGCAATGTATTTTCCACTATTGTATTGAAGCTTGTGATTTTCAAAACAACATTCACATACCAATAAATCATAAGGAAAAAGGATTTATAAAGCACACAAATGCTTGCATTAGCAATTTAGCACTAGGGGAGAGGACTCAGTAGTTGAGCACCCTAACTTCATGCTTCTCAAAATCCTACATGGAAATTTCAAATCATTCCCAATTTTTTACAGTAGCTTACTTGGAAAGTCCCCTGCTTGCAACTAAGGTTTCAAGGACACATCATCGAATATGATGCCACATCATCATGCTTTTTTTCAAAGTGTCCAAAAAGGCCCCAAAAAAGGTGAGACCAATACTTCTACACTATATCATGTTTTATTGGTGCACTGATGTGGCATCACATGATTTGTTACTTTTTAGATCTAAGAATATATTTCATTCAATTATGAGTATTCATCATCAACACTAACAACTTTAAAGTCACAACTATTAGTCAAATATTGTTAAAATCATTGGACATCAAACAATATATGTTATAACAACTATTAGAAAATGCTCATGTATTGGGTCCTCTCCCCTAAAAATGAAGAAGGTGCTAACACATGAACAGGGGAACTTGCAACATGCATCTGGAAGCCTACTTTCCGATTAGCAAATCTTTCATTACATGCAGTGCCTTATAAAAAATAAAATTCTTAGCAATCTAGTATCCTACATATTTCACTAGGCCAATGCAATGCAAGAATATATATCCGCTTATTACCTCCAGCAAAATCTTAGACACGTAATATCATGAACTTTGATTAGTTGGAATGCAACCTTTTATGATTCTAGAGATAGTAAAACACACTGGATTACTTACTATTCCCTTCCAACTTTTTCTAATTCTAGAGATAGTAAAACACATTGGATTACTTACTATTCCCCCTTTTCCTTTGGAAGAATTTACCATCACCTCCTTTATTCTTGGATCCTTATGTTGGGAATTTACAACCATTTATTTTATTCGTGGGATCCATTTTACACTAATTCCCCTGATTTTTACCAACAGACTAAAGCAAAAATAGTAATAAAAAAATACCCATTTTTTTTTTCACTAGACATTTATATTAACAATAAAAAGTTATTTAAAAGTACATTATATAAGAAAAAAAAGGGTAGTTGAAACAAGTCACACTCCTAAGTCTAAGAAAGGAAGAGCCTTGAACATCACATCTAAAGAGAAAAACTTAGTTGCTAAGCAACAATTTGTTAGGGTTAGAGATGGCAGATATCTAACAATTAAATGCAAATTTAATTAATAAACAAAGAAACTAACACACACACAGAATAAATCATAACACAAAGATTTAATGTGGTTCACCCAATCTGGGCTACATCCACCAAACCACAGCCATCCAATACTTTTATTATCCAGTGTAAAACCTATTACAATCTTGTGAATAATCGTGTTTTTCATCATACAGTAATACCCATCCGAACCCCTTTTTACCAAGCTTAGAAGCTTCCAGATTTTAGGGTTCTACAAAATCGGATTTTTCTTTTTTCATTGATTTTTCCCTTTTTAGGTGATCACGTGAAAAAGTAGGAAGAAAATTTTTCTTGGGGGCTGCCACCCCCGAACCCCCGCCCATGGCCCGGCCCGGCCCCAGACCCGGGCAAGGATAGGGGCAAGGGTGTACAGTATACCATGGGCTATATAGTATAGCATGATCAGTCGCCACATACCAACACAATTGCTATAAGTAGTATATTAAAATACTTATTTACTTCATAATATATGCATATATGTTGTTTTAAAGATATGCTGATCTTAAATTAATTATATGTGACCCAAGATCATTTTTTAAAATCTGATCAAGGAATCTGCATGCATGATCCAGTTATAAAATGTTTGAAGATGCCCTGATTTTCCCTCCCAGCATGCCAAAACGTACACAACATCTGCCCATTTAGTCTTCCTTAGTACACCTCTGATCCTTCAAATGACTACCAAACTTATTGCCATTTCAATTCCCTTTATGCACTTTTGACCTCCAAATGACTACCAAGTTATTAAGGACAAATTTATAGTTTTGTTAGAATCAACAAAGCGAATTCCATCAAAAGCATTACCACTTGAATAATATTGAATTA
Organism: Sequoia sempervirens; assembly: GCA_007258455.2. Taxonomy (NCBI): domain Eukaryota; kingdom Viridiplantae; phylum Streptophyta; class Pinopsida; order Cupressales; family Cupressaceae; genus Sequoia; species Sequoia sempervirens. The sequence continues at coordinate 360,850,170 of VDFB02000003.1, read as the reverse complement.
TCTTGAGTTACACCAATATGAGTTAAGAAAGAGTGTATGACACTCCAAATTACATTAGACAAATATTATATGCTTTAGTGTATTATTGATGTTGCATCTGTTTAGTTGCTTCTAATTCCTAGGTGAAACAAAACTTTTGGAATCTGAATGTTAGAGTCATCACAGCAATGAACGAGAATTAGACCCCTGTCTACAAGCCAAGTGCTCAATTTCAAAATTGCGTAATTTTTTTAATAAAAGGTTCTCAGTTAGAGTAGTATGGCTAGTGTGCACCAAAGCTTGGAGCATCTGACACTTATAGTGCATGATGCCTTAAAAAAGTAAAATATACTCTTACAATATGCTATGGTTATGTTTTTGCTCCAGAAACCGTCATGGATTGTAATTTCTTGGATATGTTCTTTTTCACTAACTTTAAACTGCTTGATTTAAAATTTTCAATCTAAATATTTTTAACATTATTTTATTAACTGTCCTCCTGCATACCAAACTAAAACTAGCACTTGCAGTCGGGGGAGCTACAAGGAATACGCCAATAGTTTTGTATAATTTGTTGAATATTGTTGATATTGTGTTTGCTGTTAAATCTTGAAGTATCTGGTCTCGCTGAATATTGTTAAATCCAAGTGGAAACAAATTTTTGTTTGCATATTTTGATATCTGAAGTTTTGTTGCTGCATATCTCCCACAGTCAAAGCATTTTTTTCAAGTATATGATCTATGAGAAAAGAGTTATTAAATCTGATATAGCAACTACTTGAAAATGATTGTAGACAATAGTTTTTTTTTTTGGTTCATGCATAAGACAATGGAAGATTTCATGTGAGCTGTATACATAACTGTGCTTCGAATTGAAATAGTTTGCAAATATCTATACAAATTACAAATATATGAAACAAATTACAAATTTATGTACACAATGATTCTCTGTACATAGATTTGGAGCCAACAGTTTATTTTTGGGTTCATGCATGAGGAAATGGAGACAACATCTTTCTGATCCATGCACATCATGGAAAATAGTGATTGTGTTATGTCAGTAATTCTTGTAGCAAATAGTAAACAATAAATAACTAACCACAAAATTTAGTCTAAGAAGAAGCCTCATAGAAATTAATTAGTGTAGGAGATATTTTATGTAGAATATTTAAGTCGCTTGCCATGGTTTGAACAAGTTTTTATTTTTTAATCTATACACAGCCAAATTAGTAAATGAAGATGGTATTACATGTACTATTCAGTACATGTTTAGATAGGCCAGGCTATGATTACTTTTACAAAATCAGCAGTAGGTGGTATGCATTGAATACTAGTGGGTGCTAAGAATTATGTTGTGTTAACGTATGTAATGCTTTTCCTGCAAGCTCCCTCATTTTTCTTCATTGGCATTGTTGACTGCAGGAGAAATGAAGAACATTGTTCCAAAACCTAATTCCTAATCACTAAATGATGTAATAGTTACCTAGCCTAAACTTTTATAATTTTATAGAAACATTTATATGACAACTATAAACTACACATTCACCTATCTTGTTGCTTCTCTCTATATTTGCATAGACTCTTGAATGCATTACTCTAGAGGAATTGAAGTTTCCTATTTTTATTGCAAAATACCATTTACCTATATTACTTCAAGAAACATAAAAGTATCAACAATCTTACAAGAGGGTTACATGGAAATTTTTTTCCTAAAAAGACCAACATATCTAATATAAGCAACATTACTTCGAGAGGAGTTGACTTGTGTCATAAATGGCTGCACCTATCCCTGGTCATCTAGTTTTCCTCAAGTAAGGAGCCCTCAGAGAGATGGAGGTTCTAAGAATTCGACTGATTTATGCTAGAAGCCCATTTTCCAAAAGGGCTTGGCTATTGAGCATCTATTAAATGCATGAACAACTGTAAATATTATAGATGATGAGAAAGTCAATTTCTTACATGGAGATGACATGCTAGAAGGACTTGAATAATTATATTAGGATTTAGAGTCAATGGTTCTATTGGGATTAAGAAAATCATGAGAGAGAACCACAACCAACAAGATAACCAATTTTGGAAATTTCCTATTTTTTAGTAGTGTCAGACTTGCATTTTGTGCTCTTGTTTCCTACATGAATTCTAACAAAGTTTGGTTTCTAGGCACCATCTATGAAATAGAGAGGACATGCCAGATTCTTTGACGAATTTAATTGCAAACCTTAATCCCCTTCTATTCATGATATTTATTGCTTAAACTCATTATAGCTTTAGAGTCTCCTCTGCTTGGTCCATATTATTGATGAATTAATGCATTGAATTATATTGGAGAAACAAAAATATTTTCATTAAAATTATCTCTTGGTATTGATGGTACAAACAAGTTAGTTTCCCATTGTACAAAATACAAGAAAACACTTGAAGCATTGTTTATTAGGAAGGCCATGTCTAAAAATGGATAGCTTATAGCTCAAAGAGAGCACTGTTAATGGTAGGCTACACTTCTTTGTTTCAAAATAAAGACCAACTGCATCCTCTATTCCAGAATCAGGATCAATTATATCTTTTGTTTCAAAATCAGAATTAAGTGCAACCCGTGTTTCATGCTTGTATTACTACTGTAAACGTTTGTGCATAATAATAAATTTAATCATAAATACAACTTTGATGCAGTTGACCCGACATCATCTATTGAAAGTGTTGAGCATGGTTACCTAGTCAATGTGATAGTTGGGACAAGGAAAATGAGGGGTGATTTGTACCACGTTCCTGCTTCCAGCACTGTACCAAGCATGCAACTGTATCTCCCTTTATGAATAGCATGGGTAATGAGCTTAAAGCCTCTGTCACGAAACATCTAATTGAACGTAGGTGGAAAAAGAAGCTAATGATGAGGAAGGATCCCAATGCACTGGAAGGCAGAATAGAACTGGCTATAACTTTTTCTTTGCTGAGCAACGAGCTAGGTTGAAGTCAACTCAACCAAATAAGGATAGATCAATAAGCAAGATGATTGGATATCTATGGAATAGCCTTTCAAAGGATGAAAAACTTGTATGTAAATGACAAAATTAGTGTTTTACTTATAACCATATATACAAAATGTTTATATTGGTATGGGGGAAATAGGGGCTTATTCTATGGATTCTTTCCCAATCCCTAGAGGAGCCTCTAATGGGTCTGAGATTGGTGCACTACAAATGCTTAGTGCAAATATTGAGTCTCTTTTGTTTGGCAGTGACATAGATTGCAGTGATGCTGAAATTGTGTTGGAGGGTCATGATGTACTCGTTCTCTGTTGCATGGTGGCAGCTAGGAGCCCTTTTTTCAAAGAAAAGTTATTTTCTAGTAATAGCCAGGCTGGAAATTCAAAGATATGATATGAATTGAAGGGTTGGGTGATGCAGGGAAATATTGGCTATGAAGCCCTTATGATATTGCCATAACTTGTATCACTCTTGTAGGTTGGTACTTGTTTCTCTGTCTTTCAGTCAACTAATTTGATTTGATTGTTTAAGAGAAAGAAAGGAATCATAGTAATGGTAAAGTAGTTAAATGGGACTATGACTACAAGAAATTACAACAGCTAATCAGGAGCGCCAAATAAAAATTCTGCAATTTTGATGCTTCAGGTGTTGGATTGGTATTTGACAGAGGACTTCTTCTATTCTAGTTTTTTCCTCAAGTCACTAGGAGTTTTCACTTTGCATTCAACATGCAGAACTCTATGTATTTGTTTTTCCCTGAGAGAGTTTATACCCAACATGCAAATTTTCCCCTATTTTGAGAACTTATTTAAATTTATTCATTTCTTTTTCAACATATAGGCAGGCTTCCAACTTGAAAGAATCTTTGTCAAAAGAGTCCAGTGACTATGTGGAAAGAAATGAAGTTATTATTCTTAAAAATTGTGAATTGAAGAACTGCTATAAACATTATCTATAAAAACCTCAAGATAGTCTTAAAAGTGTCTCTAAGCTTAATATAACCTACAAAATGCTTAATTTGCATCCCCAAATATTTTGGTGCATTAAATATGAATAAATGGTTTTAGTATTCACCACAAGAACCATAAGCAGAGCACACTTTATTTTGTTTGAGCTTTGAAAGATGACAAGTTTTTGACATAAGCTTCATATAATGATGCGAGGCTCAAAGCATGGCTAGGAGGTTAAGGGCTCACACAGCATTGGATATGATCTAAGTGTATGCACAAAGTGTAGACACAACTTATTCAAAGGATCAATTCTACCATAAAGAGATCAAGAAATAAGCTTGTATGCAGAATTGAATGTGGCATAAAGTGCAGGCTATAGGCATGAAAAGGACAATACCAAAAAGAATATTAATTTTGTGGTCTAAAGGTGGTTTCCCAGCCATTAGGGCTATTTTTTATTTGGTACAAGTGACTGTGTGACCAATGATTTTGGCTTGCAGAGGTAAGTGGTTTCATTACCACATGACACTATTTTATAAATTTTGGTTTGTAGAGCTTCTTCTTTGAACCTATAGCTTCTACGCAAGATAAATTCATCATGTTTCATAAACAGGGTGAAAAATGAAAACTGAATTGTGAAGATGGGCATTTGGGAAAAATGCATACCTTGTGTGGAGAATGACTGGAGATTTCGCACAAGTTTCTTGTTGCTCTAAACAAAACCATACCAAAGAGTCTGGATACATTTAGTGCAGGTTGAGACTTTCCTATAAATTAAGCAAAAATGAACAAAATGAAGACCATGGCACGAACCTGAGATAGGAAAATGCAGGAATTTCCTCCCGCTACTTACAAAACCCTAGCAAAGGATATTTTCTTGCCAATGAGACGAACCCAAGACACGAACCCAAATGAATGGCGATAGAGCTAGTAAATCAGTCGATTCATAGTAAACGGTGAGTAGGTTTGAAGTAGACTTATGCGAAGCCTTGGTCATTATGAAGCAACTCGTAGGCAGTGGCCAAGTAGCTATGTAGCGGGGTCAAGGTGCATGAGGTGTGTATTCACAAGCACACCAGTAGCAATAAAACTTGGTGTTACCAAACATAGGTTTTTCAAATGTGTTAGTGGTCACTTTCCCAGTGGTTAGAAATGACTGAAAAAGCTTCCCGGTGTGAGCAATTCCAACGTGAGACAACTTCCCGGCCAAAAGCTCATGCATAATATAGCCTATCGGCTAAACTAGCACTTGCAGTCGGGGGAGCTGCAAGGAATACGCCAATAGTTTTTATAATTTGGCTGAATCATATGGAAACCAATTCACATATATACCATAAGCATATGTCTATTGTCGAAGGAAACTGATTCATATAGATACCATAAGCAAAAATTGGAAACTTTTGCTAGCTATGATTATTCAATATAGAGGAAACCAATGGTTGTCAATTACAACAAAGTCATTGGAAACTACTACAAGTAAACATGAACAACTAACTTGAAGTAAACAAACTAACTAACAAAATATTCAGCTCCATAACTAATCAAAACATTTCTACATACATTATATCAGGAATACAGGTTTCACAGTAGTGTTAGAGTAAGGTTTCAAAGCAATGTCAGAGTAAGGGCATCCTACTACATGAATTATAACATAAAAGAGATACATGCATTATAACATAAAAGAGCTAAGAAAAAGGACACTTAAAATGATTCAAATGCTGATTTACAAACAAACAAACATGAATGGCACAACAAAAATGTGGTGCATTGTTAAACTTAAGTGGCTATCATAGAATATAAATTTGCTTGCATCATTTTTCTTTCAAAAGGAGAAAATGTTAATGTGGCACAAAATTAAATATAAGAGGCCATGACATAATATAAAGTTGCTCGCACTCTATATTTTCCTCATTACAAAGTACAAGAAATTTTCTCATTTTTATTTCAAAAGGAGAAAATGTTACAGGAGAGAGTAAGGAACTCACATAGTTGAATAAAACATTATGGGAGATAGTAGGAAACTCAAATCATTGAATATAGGAATAGATGAACAAAAAAAATACCAAAACATGAACACTATCTACTTGTACACAATAAATTTCTACTTCAATATTTACATTCCAAATTTTGGTGTGGAATATCAATTTTTTATAGCACATCTTATTGCATTCTCTACTTGTACACAATAAATTTCTACTTCAATATTTACATTCCAAATTTTGGTGTGGAATATCAATTTTATATCGCACATCTTCCTGCATTCTATAGAACTCTACAATTTGCTATCTGTTTTGTTCTGGATCGTATTTTTTGGAAATATCAACTATATGCTTCAACCCCACATAGTATGGATGGTCCAATATGCAACCTATTTTTCTAGAAGACAATATCCAAAGGGAAACCGAGAGATAAATGGTAGAATCAACTCACAACAACTAGTAGATTGATATATCGACAATGATTTGACTGAAGTAAACCAGTTAAAATTTGAAAATCCTCTATGGTTTTAGAACCAACATCATTTTTTCAAGTATAACATTGTTCTATATATTTTAGATTAATATGCTTTAACTCTTGGTAGAAATTTTTATCTTGCATTCATTTTCCTAGTAATTTATGCGTATGTCCCTCATTATGAATCAGACGTCTATGCATTTCAGCATTCGTGTTGAGACCCTTTCAAGTAAAATGTTAAACATGCCTGCCATTAGACTTGGGTACTTGTAGCTAGATATAGATGGCTAATCTTTCATAGGCTCCTAGGTCAAATGTTTTTACCTGTATTTGTCCCTGCTCATTCACACCTATTGTTAACAGGGACACCAATTTTTCTATTCCAAGTTGTTCTTCTTGTTCAAAAGATTTTACACCATGTTTCACTTCCAACTAAATCATATGGAGTTGAGGAGAAGTCAAACTGAAGGCTGTGAATACCAGCTTTAGCTATGGTAGCCAATACTAATATCATCAATATCTTTAATGTAAATATTCACTTTGAAAAGTTGCTTTTGCAAAGTCATTAATGCTAGATTTCTCCCTGAGATTTTGTATAGCATTTTAGTGGATGGCTTGATTATAGCATATTAATCTTGGCAAGAGGTTGAGAGGAGAGCACCAGTTATTTCCATTTAATTCAATTTAATTTTTTTTAATAAATACCACAAAGCATATTCTGGTTCAGGGTTTCAACTACTAGGTTTGCAACAAAAATTTGAAGAGAAAAAAAAGTATGCCAAATGGACATGTAATTACTGATATTCAATTGCATCCCCAAGAGAGTCACATTATGCACCCATGGTTTTGTTTGATCTCTAAAGTACAGAGAAGCCATATCTATATTTTATGAAAATATTACTGCACGGAAATGCAAACATTGTCCATTACAAATAGCCCTATCTATGTGTAAGCATCTTACTTACTAAATAGCAAAAATCATATATCAATACCTAATCTGATCTCAAATGAGTGGATCAGGAATCCCAGACATAATACTCCCATGCAAAGAAGCATTTAGAGGATGAATGCACTACCATGCTCAAATACACAACAAAAATCTAGGTAATTGTGTATGAATCATGAATAGTTGTTTCATTAATCATTTTGTTTCTTCCTATTGCTTGCATTGTATCTCTTTCATGCTTTGTATATCTGCTAATAAGAATGAAAATACAAAGAAACCTGCATTTACTTGATTGAATGAGATATAAGAGTCAACAAAAAACTCAACACTTTGTATTCACTTTAAAAAAAATCAACTTATTTAAGTTTGTCTTAAAATTATTTCTGGTTTAAAAATTAAAACATTAGATTTTATCATCATTTTAATAGCCATCCCCTGTTGTTCCCAAAATCTGGAAATTTTTTCCCTGTCCTGAAACCTGAAGAAACATCAGCCTATGGACACTCCCTTTAATATGATGAATGACTGGACTGGGATAAGCAAACCTTATTTATTTCCTTTTAAAATAGAGATTGTTGCTTATCATTTATGTACAACCCACTGAATTTTTGAATTTATCTATTTATAGGTATTGTCAAATTGGCAACGCTAATTTGTATTATTCTATGAGGACCTTTTATGATTATAACTTAGAAGGAAACAAATTAATTTGATTGGTAGTCTTGATGTAAGTCATGTTGTTCAGGTCATATAGTTTGCATGGTTTTGTTTTATTGAGATTATGGTTCCCAGTGTATGTATGTCCATACTGGCAATTTATTGTAATTCTATAGACTGCAGGACAAGAGCACAATGGAATTGGAGCAGTTAAAAAAAGGTCCTCAAAGAAATGTGATCTCATGGAAAACTGTGATTTACAGGACATGTTCAAAATGGGTTTTCTGAAAAGGCCTTAAAATTTTTTAAGTGCCCAACTTCTTAGCCTTTGGAAGCATCCTTCTGGCTTGTGCGTGAATTGGGGCTTTGAATGAGGGTATAAACAAAGGAAAATACAACTATGAGTTTTAGATGGTGGGGGCAGAGTAGGATAAGATCACACAAAAATACGCCAACAGTCAATGCAAAGTCATTTCACCTGTGAGGTTTTCTCATAAGAAATTTAGGCAGCAAATGTGGGGGAAGTTAGTTAGATGAGACATTTAAGCTTTCTTTTATGTCTATTGGCAGCCATGTCATTGTGCTTTTGGTTCCATAAGATATAGGATCATGTGGAACCATGTCTATGTAAAGTGTTCTCTCGGAAAGAACCAGCTGAAGAAAATATTGCAGCTTCCCTCTTGCATTTATAATAGATAAAGTAGAACAAAACAAATAAGATAGATGCAACTAATACTTCTAAAAATTCCTAATAAAGATAGAATTAAAAAAAATCACAATTGTATATAGAAATATGATACTTAGCTGAGCTTGTAACTTGGCAGTTAAACGATAGTGCATGGCCACTTATCCAAAGTTTTATTGCACTCATTCTCAGAGCCTAGATGGTAAGAAATAACCAAATGTATTCTCGTAGGGTTCCTTGGGAAACCTCAGCATTTCAAGGTTGAAATTAAATAAATTCAATTGAATTGAAGTTGAAGAAAATGTAGTATTGTTACAACTACAATAGCAGGAAGATAACAAGCTACCACAAAAGAACTCTCTATTCAAATGCAATCCCAAATGTTCAAAACTCGTAAACTAAAGAAAAACATTACAAATACATACAAGCTAATACAAATTTAAATATGAAATACAGAGATGAAGTAATTTAGCTAAGGGAAATATGAAAATTGCATACCTTGTGTGGAGAATAAGTCAAGATTATGAAGAAATTGCCTCTTGTTGCTTACAAAACCCTAGCAAAGGAGAATTAGATCTCTCGGTAGAGGATGGAACCATAGAAAACCAAAAAATGAACAATGAGTTGTTGAGTTGGTCTGAAGCAAGCTTATAGGAAGCCCTGCCCATGATGAAGCAGCTGTGTAGTGGCCTCAGGGCGCATGAAGTGTGTATACATAGGCGTGCCAGTGAAAAGTAAAAACTTGCCGATAACAAACATCATTTTTTTAAACCCACCAGCAGTCAGGTTCCCCCATTGACGATTGCTGGAGAAAAATTCCCAGTGTGACAACTTCCAGCATGAGACAACTTCTTGGCGTGAGACAAAGTCATAGCAGCAATCTCACACTATATATAGCCTATCGGCTAAACTAGAAATCGCACCTTGGTGTGCAATGGGTACACCGAAGAGATATGGATGGTCAATTAGGGGAAACTGGTCTATTTTTTACATATATTTATGCACTATGGTAGGAAATTTAGCAATTGATGTTGTTTTTACAACAAAGGTCTCAAATCAACAAGGATTGAGGAAATGATCTAGTCATTCTTGTCTACTATATCAATTGGTCCACTTCCCATTAATGAAGAAGATAATCAAGTTCCATTAGCAATATACTCATGTTATGAGGAAACGAGAGATAGGGATAAAAAGAGGAATATAGAGGGGAGAGAAGAGAGAGGGGGGTTAAGGAGATAAAGATAGAGATAGAGGTGGAGAGAGAGAGAGATGGTGGTATATTGAGATAGAGATAAAGGGAGAGATGAAAATAGATATAGATATACAAGTCTTGGAAGAGGGAGAGGGAAAGGGAGAGGGAGAGAGAGGGAGACATGTCTAGAGATAGTGAGGGAGAGAGGAAGATAGAGGTACAAACAAAGATAGTGGGAGAGAGGAAGAGGGAGACAAATATATAGAGAGATATTAGAGAGGAGGAGAGGGAGATAAAAATGTAGAGAGATAAGGAGATGGAGAGGGAGAGATAGAGAGGAAGAGATAGAGAGGTATAGAGGAAGAGGGAGAGGGAGAGATAGAATGGAGATAATGGACAGGGGAGAGAGAAACAAATAAAGAGTAGAGAAAGACAAATAGAGATGGATAAAGGGAGAGAGAAATAGAGGGAGATAGAGAGCAGAGAAAAAGAGGGAGAGATAGATATTCAATAAGAGAAAGAGAGAGATATAGATATATGAGAAGAGAAATGGAGAGAGAGGTAGAGATAGAGAGATACATAAGGATAGGGAAGGAGGGAGAGAGAAATAGATGGGGACAGATAGATAAAGGTGGAGGGAGGGAGAAAAGAGAGATAGGTAGAGATGGGGAGGGGAGAGATATATAGTGGAAAGATGGGTGGACAAAGAGATAGAGGCAGGGAGGACAAGAAAGGAGATATGGAAGGAATGAAGGACACATGAAATTGTTATTATATGCTATATTTTATATATGTATTTTTAAAAAAATAATTTTATGGTTATATTTAGTATAATATATTATATCTTATGTTAGAAATTTTTAAATATAAATAAAAAAATTATAATTAGTACAAAATGTATTTTTATATAAGACAAAATTGTTATTATATGCTATATTTTATATAATTTTTTTTTTTTAAATAATTTTATGGTTATATTTATTATAATATATTATATCTTATATTAGAAATTATTAAATATAAATAAAAAAATTATAATTAGTACAAAATGTATTTTTATATAAGACAAATTTTAAATTATATATAATATATTTATATTTATTATTATTATTATTATTTATTATATATATATATATATATATATATATATTTAGAGCTACATGCCCTCCATGGGATGGTGGGGAGACTACACCTTGTGACCTCTTGTGTGCAAGATGTTTTAGCCGCCCCAAAAAATGTATTATTATTATTATATATTATATTTTTTAATAAAAATATTTAATGCAAATATAAGATTATTAAATTAATAATTAATAAATTATTACATTGTACAAATTAAATTAATATATAAATATAATACAATAAATAATTAATATATAATATATATTTTATATAATACAAATTAAATTATATTAGTCATTTATTTAGTCATGTATTTAGTCATTTAGTTGTGATTTTACCCAATGACCAAATTAGTCACTTATAAATGACCAAATTAGTCATTTATTTTCAAGATACCACTAGTGTTAGTCACATGACTAAAAGTGTTAGTCATGTGACTAAAATTTTTAGTCATGTGACTAAAACTTTTAGTCACGTAGTCATTTATTTGCCAAATTCTACTAGTGAATCTTTAATATAATACACATCTTTCCCCAAAAGTAATTAGAAAAATACTTTTAATATTTAGGTCAAATTATGATGTTCATACACATGCATGGTATGGTCCTAAAAAATGACTTTTAAAAAGTGGTTTTATATTGCCTATTAAATTTTATTTTGCATCATCCGGATATTAGAATATCTTATATAGTTGAAAACTAGACTCAAAATACTAAATTTCCTATTACCACACTTTTTTAAGATTCAATGTGTAAGTGCCTCAAATTTTTAGTCCAATTGTGATAAATTTTGAAAATTGGGATTTTGAACATTTTGTGGACCCAACTTCTTGCACTTGCCCATGTTAATCATCCCTATCTTGTGTGATAGACTCTAAATTTTTGCAAGTATGAAGGGGTTGTCATTGATTTCAATAGAAAGTTTATTGTTTGGTGTTGTTGTTGATGTCAACTATGTGTTAAGGAAGTTGTTGCATGATGAAGATGTCGAGGATATTGAGAAAATTGTGAAAAAGGGGAAAACAAGTTGATGCAAGTTGTACATGTATAGTTGAGATATTGAGGAAGTGTTGTGAGTACATGGATCTATCTTTTTGTTGTTGTATCTAAAGATGAGTTAGAATGAAGTAATGAGCTGAAATGATGTCTCTGGTACTTGGTTTCCAAGTGCTTTTGAGAAAATTTGATAAACAAAGTAAACTGTGTTGTGCAAGTGTTCGTAGTGTGCTCTGGTATTGTACTTTGTGTTTCTTCCATATTTATCCTATGCATGTGTGGATCTGATATTTTTTTCATGGTTGTTAGAGGTTGATAATGGGTTTATGGATCATTGTACAAAGCGAGATATTTTCACTAGTGTGTGAACCAATTTTTCAAGGATGTTTTTTGTGGCCGAGGAGAAATGTATTTGCTTCGCGTTTCTCCACTGTTTAGTTTTAGGTTTTGCAAATTTTGGAAGTTGCTTATAATGTTTGTATATTTTTGTATTCAAATTTTCCCTTGATTTGGTGTTGTACAGAGTGAGTTTCATTTGTCAGTATGTAAATA
>VDFB02000003.1:360789292-360837554 GCA_007258455.2 Sequoia sempervirens | reverse complement strand
GGGTACACCGAAGAGATATGGATGGTCAATTAGGGGAAAATGGTCTATTTTTTACATATATTTATGCACTATGGTAGGAAATTTAGCAATTTATGTTGTTTGTACAACAAAGGTCTCAAATCAACAAGGATCGAGGAAACGATCTAGTCATTCTTGTCTACTATATCAATTGGTCCACTTCCCATAAATGAAGAAGATAATCAAGTTCCATTAGCAATATACTCATGTTATGAGGAAGGGAGAGAGGGATAAAAAGAGGGAGAGATAGAGGGGAGAAGAGAGAGAGGGGGGTTAAGGAGATAAAGATAGAGATAGAGGTGGAGAGAGAGAGAGATGGTGGTATATTGAGATAGAGATAAAGGGAGAGATGAAAATAGATATAGATATACAAGTCTTGGAAGAGGGAGAGGGAGAGGGAGAGAGAGGGAGACATGTCTAGAGATAGTGAGGGAGAGAGGAAGATAGAGGTACAAACAAAGATAGTGGGAGAGAGGAAGAGGGAGACAAATATATAGAGAGATATTAGAGAGAAGGAGAGGGAGAGATAAAAATGTAGAGAGATAAGGAGATGGAGAGGGATAGATAGATAGGAAGAGATAGAGAGGTATAGAGGAAGAGGGAGAGGGAGAGATATATATAAATGGAGAGATAGAGATATAATGAGATATAAGAGAGGGGGAGAGGGAGAGAGACAAAGTGATAAAAAAATAAAGAGTAGACAAAGATAAATAGAGATGGATAAAGGGAGAGATAAATAGAGGGAGATAGAGAGGGGAGAAAAAGAGGGACAAATAGATATTCAAGAAGAGAAAGAGAGAGATATAGATATATGAGAAGAGAAATGGAGAGAGAGGTAGAGATAGAGAGATACATAGGGATAGGGAAGGAGGGAGAGAGAAATAGATGGGGACAGATAGATAAAGGTGGGAGATAGAGGGAGGGAGGGAGAAAAAGTAAGAGAGATAGGTAGAGAGAGGGGGGGTTGTGAGGGAGAGATATCTCAATATATAGAGTGGGAGAGGGAGAGATCTATAGAGCATGATATAGAAAGATAAAGAGGGACAAGGAGAGATAAAGAGATAGAGGTAGAGAAAGATATAGATATAAAGAGATAGAGAGAGGAGTGAGAGGGAGATCAAGAGAAAGAAATAGAGATAGATAAATAGAGTAGGAGATATGGAGTGAATAATAGAGATAACATGGAATTCACTGTGCTGCATCACATGAAATTGTTATTATATGCTATATTTTATATATGTATTTTAAAAATAATAATTTTATGGTTATGTTTATTATAATATATTATATCTTATATTAGAAATTATTAAATATAAATAAAAAAATTATAATAAGTACAAAATGTATTTTTATATAAGACAAATTTTAAATTATATATAATATATTTATATTTATTATTATTATATATATATATATAGAGAGAGAGAGAGAGCTACATGCCCTCCATGGAATGGTGGGGAGACTACACCTTGTGACCTCTTGCGTGCAAGATGTTTTAGCCGCCCCAAAAAATGTATTATTATTATTATATATTATATTTTTTAATAAAAATATTTAATGCAAACATAAGATTATTAAATTAATAATTAATAAATTATTACATTGTACAAATTAAATTAATATATAAATATAATACAATATATAATTAATATATAATTAATATATAATATATATTTTATATAATACTAATTAAACTATACTAGTAATTTATTTAGTCATTTATTTAGTCATTTAGTTGTGATATTACCCAATGACCAAATTAGTCACTTATAAATGACCAAATTAGTCATTTATTTTCAAGATACCACTAGTGTTAGTCATGTGACTAAAAGTTGTAGTCACGTAGTCATTTATTTGCCAAATTCTACTAGTGATATGATGGGTTTCACAAGGCTAGTTGTTGTGTTACGCTAAGAGACTCATGAAGCGCATGTCTCCACTAGAAAGCAACTTGTGTTATGTTGGGTTTCCATATTAAAAATTATCAAAACTCATAGACCAAAAATGTTAGACTTGTGAATAACATGAGCCACATGATCAAACAATGAACACAACACCTTCCACCCAAGAGCTCTACAAAAGAAGGATTTTCTATTTCTAAAAATGAAAATACTTACAGAATGAATAATTACAAGAGAGAATGAATGCTTTATAAGAGAAACCTTAATGAAAATGGATTAGATCATAACAAGTGTCAACATCTTGTGTGATGAGATGAATTTATCTAATAAATTAGTTTTGTAGTTAATATATATAAAGCATTAAATTAACTAATAAAGCAAACCTAAGTTTAGATTAAGTGATGAGAATTAGAATAATAATTAATTATCCTCTAATACATGATAACTATAGCACCCCCCTTAAGTGTAACTTAGGGAGTACCTAAAAAACTCTAAAAATAAATTCATAAAAGGAAAGAAAGAATGAATGGGTCTTGACAATTAAGCTCGATGAGGTACCTAGTACAAGTAAAAGATCTATGAAAAATGGAGAAATGGAGAAAACCTCATGGGAAAACTCCACTCCAAAAAGAGATGAAAGCATGTAAAAAAACATGAAGGAAGGAAGGCCTTATGAAGACCCACCAAGGACAACTTCTTTCACCCAAAGCATCGATCGCAGTTGAAGATAGCAAGGCGATGTTAAAGGTTTCATGAAGATTTTTGCAACCTTCTCCTCTGTAGGCATGTACTCCAAGGCAAGAAAACCATCTTGAATCAACTGTCATATGAAGTGCATGTGGATCTCTATGTGCTTAGTACGTTGATGCTCCACTAGATTGTGAGAAATGTGAATGGCACTCTAATTGTCACACCAAAGAATTATAGGACTATGAGGAGGAAAACCGAACTCAGTCAAAGTCTTCCAAAGCCACAAAAACCTCCTGGATGGCCAAAACCATTGCACAATACTCAGCCTTTGTGGATGATAATGCAATAGTAGATTACTTCTTGCAAGACCATGTAATAGGGTCAAAACCAAGGAAAAAAACAAACCTAGAAGTGGACTTCCTATCATTGACATCACCAGCCCAATTTGAGTCAGTGAACCCAATAATTCGAGGATCTCCTAATGCATAGTGAATACCATTATGTGAGGTGCCTTGAATATATCTCAAAATTTGTTTGGAAGCTTTCCAATGACTCTCATGTGGATCATGTGAGAATTGGGAGACAAGACCAACCATGAACGAAAGATCAGGATGAGAATGTGTCAAGAACAAAAGACTTTCAACCAACTCCTATATAATGTAGAATCTACTAAAGGAGTAGTACAAGTGGAATAAAATACAACACTTGATTGGAGTGGTGTGGGGGTAGTCTTGCAATCAAGCATGCTAAATCACTGAATCATGTCAAGAGCATACTTCTATTGAAATATGGAAATCCCATTTGAAGATTGAATAACTTGTAAACTAAAAAATTAATACAGAAAGGCTAAGATCTATGAAATCAAACTACTCCATCAAAGCTCACTAAACATTTTCGATCATGGAGGATTAACCGCTTGTAAGGATCAAATCATACACATATATCACAAGGATCAAAATATTACTCTTTTGTCTTTGAATGTAGACTATGGGATCAAAATGACATCGTATGAAGCTAGAAGAAAGCAACAAAGTGTCCATCTTCTCATACTAGGACCAAGGGGCTTGTTTGAGACCATATAGTGAATGAAAAAGTCTACAAACCAGGGAAGAGTCCTTAGTGAAACCATGTGGCTGCTCCATATAAATATCCTCATGAAGATCACCATGAAAGAAGACACTCTTCACATCCATCTAAAATATTGACCATCCTTATGAAGTTGCAAGGGAAAGTACAAGGCGAATAGAATTCATCTTGGAAACATGGGAAAAAGTATTAGAATAATAAATACCTTTGACTTCAGAGAAACCCTTTGCAACAAGATGAGCCTTATACTTATCAATAGAACCATCTGCAACATATTTGGTATGTTACACCCACTTGCACTGAACCAAATTTATTCCCTTAGGAAGAGGAACTAAATCCCAAGTATGTGTAGATAGTTAGAAATGTCTCAATGGATCACATTGGCTAACTAACATTATTTCATCCTCAAACCCATCATATTTTCACCTGTTTAATTAAATAAGCCTAATTATTTAATTAAATGCCTTATTTTCAAATTATTTAATTTTAACACTAAGTAATCTTATTTAATTAAATAACCTAAGCTTTTTAATTAAATATCATATTTGCATCTCCTTTTCATTAAATAAATCAATAATTTAATGAATATCCTCACATTCCTCATCTTGCACATTTAAATTTAGTTTTAATTAACTAAATTGCTAATTTCCCTCTCATCCACTTGCATAAGTAATACTCCAAAGGAAAATTCTCGCATTTTCCTCCAAAAAAGGTAATGATCACTCCAAACAAATTTTGAAACAACTTTTTAAAGTTGTTGCAAAGTATGTTTGTTTGCATGATTGTGAGCCCTTGATCTTTTCTTGATCCATGTGATGTTTGATTCTCATCCATTTCCATGTTTCATCATCCTTTCATTTGCAAGCATTGGTAGATCAAATCAATCCCATCCATTGCTTTTTCATTTTATCTCCATTAAACCAATTATTTAAACAATATCATATAATTCCCCTAATTTGCATAATTCAAACTTTGTTTTAATTATCAAATTACTAATTCTTAAACTTGCAAGGGAATATTCTTCCTTTCCACATTCCTCCAAAAGAGGAATATTCCTTCCCCTTTTGCACAATTAAAACTTTGTTTTAAATTGAAAAGTATCCTTTTTTCCTCACCCATGAGAATATTCCAAAGTTTCTCACTTGGCTTCTTGACCAAGCTTTAAACTCGTGACTTCTTGAGCAAGTTACCTTGTCACTTGTGTGTGGAGGTCAAAAGTGTGTTTGCTTTTAAAAAATGAGAACCCTTGCTTAAATCTCATCTTCTATTCTCACTTGTTGATGAGAATCCATGATCCATGCATCTTCTTCCTTTCATTCTTGACCATTGATTGATCTTTTTTTATCTCAACCCTTCATTTCTCATTTGCTTTCCTATAAATAGAATACTATTTGGAGACAAATGGATCCATCTTTCAACTGCAAATTGATGATGTTGAATTCACTCACATTTAGCATATTTTAGTTAATTTTTAGTTTCATATTAGCTTTAAGCTTCCATTAACTATGGCTTCCATGATAACATAGATGCATACATTTAGCTTATTTGTTAATTAGGATTTTAATCTTTTTAAGCTTGCATACATTTAGAGTAGAATTGCATACACCCATATCAATCGTCTTCACACATATTATGTTAAAATAGCTTGCATCATATTCATTTAGCTTTAAATCATGTTTTCATACACATCTATTGATGGTTTCATCAGTTTTCTTCAATAAAACTGATTGAAACAAGCTCATTATCCAAGGGATTTGGAAAGGGTCTCCATTCCACATCAGTGTGACACCACTCCCCTAATAGGAAAAGTTTCAATGTCTTAGATTAGAGGTTTTTCAAGCTTCCATGATTTAAAATGTTAGTTTTAATAGATTTTTTGTCTTTGTTTACAATGAATGATCTTATTGGGATGAATGCTTAGTGGGTAAATTATGCCTCAAATTTGTATGGATCGGGTGTAGTTAACGTTCACTATGTCATTGGTCACATTTTGGTGCTAGGAGGGGGAACTTCAATGTTTTGGGTGTTTTTTGGGAGAAATTTTGGGTTTAATCTCTTAAATGCATGATTTTCCTTAACTTTTAATGAATTCTACATGACTAATCTTGCAAAGTGGTTGTTGGATTTTGAAGATCTCATGTTTAGCTTTCCAGAACATTTTTCAATTTCAAAATTGATCAATATTTGAGGAATTTGTCATTATCCTAAGTTGTTGTCCATGATTAATTTTGTTGTTTTCTATTTTTAAAATTTTGGGTTTAATTTCTTAAATGCATGATTTTCCTTAATTTTTAATGAATTCTACATGACTAATCTTGCAGAAACGTTGTTGGGTTTTGAAGATCTCATGTTTATCTTTCCAAAACATTTTGTGATTTCAAAATTGATCAAGATTTGAGGAAGTTAGCCATTATCTCAAGTTGTTGTCCACGATTAATTTTGCTATTTTTTTTTTTAATTTGAGTTTAATCTCTTAAATGCATGATTTTCCTTAATTTTTAATGAATTCTACATGACTAATCTTCCAGAAAGGTTGCTAGGTTTTGAAGATATCATGTTTAGCTTTCCATAACATTTTAGGATTTCAAAATTGTTTAAGATTTGAGGAAGTTGTCATTATCTCAAGTTGTTGTCCATTATTAATTTTGCTATTTAAAAAAAAAATTGGTTTAATCTCTTAAATTCATGATTTTCCTTAATTTTTAATGAATTCTACATGACTAATCTTGTAGAAAGGTTGTTGGGTTTTGAAGATCTCATGTTTAGCTTTCCAAAATGTTTTACGATTTCAAAGTTGATCAAGATATGAGAAAGTTGTCATTATCTCAAGTTGATGTTATAATCTAATTTTCTAAAAATATTTCTCAAAAAATTGAAGGGATAAAATGAATTAGCTTTTAAAGTTGGATAATATTGAACCAAGCAACCTCAAATTTGCTTTAAATTTTGACATGTGCTTTAAATTTTTGATTGCATCTAATTTCTAACATGTCTCTCACTTCTTGTTTTGTTTTTTTCTAGTTTTTCAGGTTTGGAAACTACAACTTGAAGAAAATAAGCATACTATTATCATTTGAACTATAATTGTAACAAGTGTTTCAACACTTTTGGGGCAATTATAACCCATTTTTAATGATTTTTTTTATTTTATGCTTTAATACCACACTAATTTTCAATTGAAACTTAAAAGGAACACTTAAACAAGACTAAAATTGAACCCTCATTCATCATTATATTTTGGGTCTGAATATGAACAAGGAAACTTAACATTTTGTTTGGTGCATAAAATGAATTCATCTTAGCTTTAGGGGTTAAAATTTATGATTGTTTTCTTTATTTTAATTTACAAATGTGTTATTGAATGCGCATGCAATTCTCTCACGCCACTCAATGATCTTGAGAAACATAAACATTCCTTAACACTTTGTACAATCACCTACATCTTTCAATTTGGATTAAAAATGAACCCCTTTCTAGTGTAGAGAAAAGGCGTGGTGTGTTCTCTCCTTGTTTCATGCAAACTAGGATGATCAAACTACAAACATACTTGCTATTATTTATATTTAGAGGGTCTACCTCCCCACTTTGTAAGGAGGGAACGACCCAAGTGGTAACGAGCTAAAGCCAATCTCTTCCAAACTACTATATAAATGTGTGGTTGTGATAAAAATTGCTATCAATGGGAAATAATAAGTGATAGCTCTACCCTAGTATCTTTATGATGTGAAAATCCCTTGTTCTAAGGGTTGGGAGACCTCTCAAGGGAGTTTATCATAGTATCCTTTGAACCAAAAGCCCTTATTGTGAATTATTGTTTAAAATCCAAAATCCTTAATACTTGTTGGTGCAAGAATGGTTTTTCTGAAGCTATCACACATTTGTACTATTCATTTTTCAAAAAAAAAAATCTTGAGGATATTAGGATCTTCAGGATATTGAGATTTGGTGGTCCCGAGAAGTGTGTGTCATGGAGGTGAGCCAGTGTTGCCAAATGTCTAACTATTTGCATTGTCTTAGTATTTGGAGAAATTTGAGTGGTGACTCAAAAAGTATGGCCATTTCAACCTAGGATTGTAAATGATTAAGTGAGTAATTTTAATACTTCACTTGGTTCCAAAATGTTACAAACAAACATTCACTATCTTCCTCAAAATTTCAAACCCTTTGGTCTAAGTATGGATACCTTTTAACGAAACCTTGATATTACTACTTGCCCTAAGAAATTATTTTAGAGATTTCTAAATATTTTGGTTTACATATCAATCCATATTTTCCAAAGTTAACTTAAGAAACCATAGCTTGAATTTCATCCTTTTCAAAAAATGGACATTGTGAAAGTTATGATGTTTTTGACATAGACATTTAGTTTGGAAACATAATCAAGACAAGTGTTTGTGGTAAAATAAACTCATTTAAGCAAGGTAACTTGACAAAATAAACCCCACATCACCATTTGGTGCCTGATCGCTCTATTGAAACAAATAAACCTTACGCCCACTATCATACAAGGAAAACATTGCAAAACATTGAGTCCAAATTCTATTGTCAAAATCATTCGATCCTATTTCAAAAATCATTTGAGTCCTATTTTACCAAAATCATTGAGTTCTTCGAGTATTATCACTTTAGAGGTAAAGCATGTTTCCACTAAAACAAAGGTTCATTCTAGGTCAACATTGGGTCAAACATTTCATCCACCCCTTCATCAAATTTCATCCTTCATTTCACCAAACTTTGCAAAAAAATTTTGAATACACCAACACTTTGGACATAGAAATTTATCAAACCAACCCCTAACTTAGCTACTTCTTATGTGAAACGAATCCTTTTCCATGCATTTGGTTAAGTTAGTTATCCTCTTTGAACTAGTTGATCTTGAAGGTCATGAGTCTACCCTAAAGATTTTCAAGTTCATAAACATCCTTTACCAAACATCAAACATCAAAATATTAAGTCAAAAGTGTTGTCCCAAAACATTTGCAAAAATCACTTTCCATATCATCCACCTTTTCATCCCTCATTATCATCATTGCTGCAAAAAGACTTAGAGTTTACCTTTTACCTATATTTTAGTCAACTAGAGAGTTCAAACATTACAAATATCAACATAACTCTCCCATAGGTGACTCAAAATTTATGGTAAAGACAAGATCACAACACAAGAGAATCATCGAGAATACCAAAGTCACATTTATCTCAAGTGATGTCAATCCTCAAGAATTCAATCTAAGAAGTCAAGTTATCCCATCACAACAACCCGCATTTCCATCCTGGCCATATGAGATAGAAAATGTCACAAACAATACATTTTGACTTACTAGGGAAGAAAGCATGGAACATCAAGCCTTAGAAAATGTGGCTCTAATTTTCCCATATTTTGTTACACAATGATTGACACAAGGCTTGACTTCATCTACCATTCAACCAACTCCATCCCTTGTTCCAAGTCAACCTTTAACATCTAGTCTTACAACTAGGATAGGAACCAACCTTGGTATCACTTGATGTCTAGGAAAAAACACAATTGTGGATATTCACAACACAACCATTCCATTAACCGTTAACCTTCCCCAAAACACAAATTGGACACCAACATTTGGCAAACCAATTACATTTTGTGATTCCACAAAAACCTCAACATTTTGAGTGCAACTATCTCCATCAATCACCCCAAATATCCCAAGTGTGCCTAGCATAACATAGGGTAATGTGAACCAAGTACCTCAAGTAGGAAAACAAGGGAAAGTTAAGACTCTCACACAAATTCAACCCTTGAAAAGTGGTTCCAACAACCCCATTGACACATCGAAACAAGTGGTTACCCAAGCTACTCAAGTCAATCCACCATCCACATCAAATGGTCCATCTATCATCGATCCAAATCAAAACAACACCTTGGTTAGGAATCTAATCAACCAAGGTAATTTACCTTGATCACGCCTCAAATACAAGGGAACCCTTTCAATTAGTTACAAGGTATGAATGTACCACTACCATTACAATATCTAATGGCATCATCATCTTTCCCCACAGTCCCTCTCACCATACAAAATCAAATGGGACCTCAAACTAACATTCCTCCATCTCAATCCACCATATTTCAAGGAATGTTGAACCAAGGGAACCCCCAACCTCTCATCAAAAACTTGCAACCCATGCAAAACATAAACACACAAAACCATCATATATGTCTCAAAAATCAAATGATCCTACATTGCAAGCACATGCCTTAGCTTTATAGCAAGCACAACAGGCTTATCAACATGTCATCCAAAAAAAAAAATCCAACAAGAAGCCTTAGTAGCACAACAACAACATCAAGTATCCTTAGCAACACAACAACAACAAAAACATAAATTAGCCTTAGAAGCACAACAACAATAGCAACAACATCAAGTAGCCTTAGTAGCACAATAACAACAACAAGCTCAACAAGCCACCTTAGTAGTGCAAAAATAGTAACAACAACAAAAAGAAGCCCTAGTGGTGCAACAATCCCAACAGTATGCCCAACAATAGCAATTGATTAGGAAACAACAACAAGGTTTGTACTATAACCATCAACCAAACATCACCAATATGAATATGTTAGGAACATGTACATCAGCACCACAATCACCTTTGCAAAATCCCACACCACCATACACATCATACAACACCTCATCATATTAGAATCCCAGATACAACCCATCCACCATCCCACAATACGCAACATATGTTCCTCCACCAAACCTGTAAGAAAATCTAGCATCACAACTTAAAGTGTTGTCACAAGAAATGTAGGACCTTCAGATGGGCAAGACAAAGAAGTCCGATACACAAAAATTATGTCCCTATCCATTCGATCCAAACATCACAATGGTACCATTCCCTCCCAGCTTTGAAATTGACAAATACAAAGGAAGGGGAAATCTTGTAGACCACATCAAAGAATTCAATGTCATGTGTATGGAGGATTCCCACAATGATTCCTACTTAATGCACCTCTTTCCATGAATTTTGATAGGCCCAACCATGGACTGGTTTTCCCAATTGCCTCCAGTTATTAAAAAATTGCAAGAAATCATTGATAAATGAATCGATCACTTCTTTAATCTTGACATGGAAATAAGCATAGAAGAGTTGTACACTCTTAGATAGAACAAAGGAGAATCTTTCTCCAATTTCTTGCAATGATGGAGGAAAAGAGCTAGTAAAAACAAGTAGCCACTTCCCAATGAACAACAAGTGGGAATTATCATAGAAAATGTAGATCCAAATCAATCCTTCCACTTGAAAATGTAGTGCATCATATCTTACGATGAGCTTGTCCCTAGAAACCTTAACATCAAGAGAGCCCTAATCTCATAGGGAAACACACAAGTGTATAGAGACAACCACCCATCCACTAGTTTTAATGACATGTCCCACTATTAGGCCAAGAAAAATAATGTTACTAGTGATGGTGTTGTTGATGCAAAGGTGGTCTTAACTTCTCCTAGAAAAGGAAACACCAAACCCATGAACACACAACAACTATACGCACAACCACCAAACAATCAACCAATGATCAATGCTACAAAGACTTAACGTTCTCCTAAAAGATAATTCACTTCCTTAGGGGAACCTATGTAGGATGTGTTGAAGAGGTTGATACAGTCTAACCTTATCACACTCCCAGATTTCTAAAACTATCAAGAGCCACAAGTCAAACCTTGTAGCTATAGAGATGATTATTTTTGTGAATTTCACCATACAAAGGTCATAACACATAACATTATTTTAGACTAAAAAATATAATATAAGATCTTATTGAAAAAGAAGACATTCATGCCGATAAAAAAACAGGGAATGCAAATTTGAAAATTTACACAAACCCTATGCTTGACCATATGAAAGCAAAAGATTTAGGAAACACATCAACCTCAAAAAATGTAAAAAAATTCTCATGATACCACAGTGGGACATATTTATTCATCAAAACATGAGGAATCCAGACACGTATCAAGATACTATTTAAAAAAAAAATCCAAACCCATCAATAGTGTTTAGCACTATTTTATATCATAATGAAATCAAGTGGATATCAGATTGTCATATATGTCCCACATATGACTCAATGATTGGGCATGTTGAAGAATTCCAAATGAGCAAGAAATATCTCTTATTACATCCACACCCAAAAAATGTTGTGAAGAGTTTTTTTTTCCAATGATATATCATCCACCCAAGGATCATGTCAAGAGGAGGCTCTTGAGGATAATGAAAGTTACTTCAAATCGAGTCAGGATCAAGAACCCCTATCCCCAGAGTTTCACCAAGAACTAAGGGACATCTTCCAAACCATTTTAAACTCCACAAATGTCTCCAATATCACTCCTGAGACTTTTGTTTTTGATGGACACATAGACATTCTTCATCCAAAACAAGAGTCTCCCACTCTTGGTATTCCTACACGAGCAAGCAACAGTTGAGATTCATGATCCTTATAGTGATTATGCATCATCGACATATTTTGAATCAACATCAACATCTTTTGAAGCAATATCAACAAAAAATGATTCCATAGAATCAGAGAAAATAGTTTATATTCATGAGCAAAAAGAACCCATAGGAATATCATGTGTTCACAACAAATTATATTTAGTAGCTATGGATCCGAGGATACATTATGAAGGAAAAGGATTAGGTATTGATAATACCTTCACAATTTTGAGGGAAATCTGGTCTACAACAAACATCAACATATGGGGCACGAAGGATCCTTATGATGAAAATATTTTCAACACTATGACTAGCCATATATTGAGTTGGAATTCACCCATCATCTCATATGCAAATCAGGACCAACATAAAAAGAAGAATTCCTATCAAAGTAAGGTGAAGATCGTCAAATAAAATGAAGAATTAAAGAAAAAGGGAAACTTCAAGTACAAATGGATACCAAAGAAAAATAAAGAAAATCATCCCTTAAAAACTCCATTAGTCAAAGAAACTATGGGGCAAAATCAAAAGGGGAAAGGTATCCATCAAAAGAGTCCTCAAATACAAAAGCAGGCTTCTCAAGCAAGGAACAAAGTATATCCAATGGTTGGTCCTAATACCCTGAAAACCTCCATCCCCACCCATCATTGCTCATCTTCCCAAGTTTGGAGAGTCAAAGGTTCCAAACTATCGATCAATCCATCTCATATTCCTTCATGCATGATACAATACAGTCCATTCACAATATCCAATTCTTGCATTGACTATGTTTTAGTAGCTACCCTTCATCATAAAGATTCTAAAGGAACTTTATTGTGATGTGCACACATTAACAAGGTTAATTCTCATATCCACAAGGCATATATGAGTTCTTCAAGGTTGTATTCAAGTGCTCGTATATTAGCAAAACAACTTCTTCAAGAAAGATATGATTGGCACATTATGATAGTGGCCTCTACATCAGTACCACTAGG
Source organism: Sequoia sempervirens (assembly GCA_007258455.2). NCBI lineage: Eukaryota > Viridiplantae > Streptophyta > Pinopsida > Cupressales > Cupressaceae > Sequoia > Sequoia sempervirens. Next base: position 360,824,422 of record VDFB02000003.1, on the reverse strand, counting down.
TGGTTCAACATGAGGGTAAAATTTCCAAAATATCAAAAAAATCAAAAAAATAGTAAAAATTAAAGTCATCCTCCAGTGAAAACCACTACAGTGGCACTTTGGGCAAGTACTATGATGAAAACCTAGAAAATAAGTGTCATGAGTAGAATTGAGTGTCTATATGATCCTTCTTAGATAGAAGCATCTCATCCTTGTCATGATAAATCCAATGTTTTGGCCATCCATCCAATCCAAATTTATCCAAATACTCCATTTTACCTTGATCTTGAAAAATATTCGACGTATACTTCAACTCTACTCATGGAAATTTTTTTACAAGATCTTTACCATTTTATCTTGTGAAGTCCCATAGCCCATATCTAGTATGATCAAACTTTGTCAAAATCTTCACATATACATTACCTCTCTTGGTTATCATTGCATTATGAAGAATTGCTAGACACTAGGGGTAGGTTATTACACTCTTATTTTCAAATAACTCTTGATCCATGTCTTATATTTCACAGTGTGACATCGGCCATGATCTAGGTATCATTTTCCACAAAATATCATCAAAAATCCCAAAAACATTCATAAAACATTTATCAAAAAGTACCAAAAAAATTCACAAAATTGTAAAGTCAATATCCAAAACATCTAAAACACATCAAAAATCCAAAAATAATACCCTTGTCGAATTACCTCATATCTGAACTTGAACTGTAGGAAAGGCCATCATTGATATACCCTCGAGACACCCTAGGTCAGGCTTTAGGAGTCCATCATAATAAAATGGAATCTCTCAATTGTTCATCTCTCATTGTTAATAAGTCGAGTCAGTCGAACTATGTGGTCTTTTTGTGTATAATGTAGGCAAGGCTTATCTTTGATTAGCCCTTAAGGCCCCTAGGATAGGTCTTTTAGGTTAGGTTCTTGGTTGAATATTCTCTCAAAAATCCCTAAAATTAAAATATTTGAAAAGCCTTAAAAATTCAAAAAATCATAAACATAAACATTCGCATAAACTTTCAAAAAGACTCAAAAATATTGAAATATTCTAGAAACTCCAAAACCGATCCATCCCATCTTGTTTTCATCCAAAATAAACCTTCATCCATAATAAATCAATTGTCATCCTCAACCTTTGGTGAAACAAGTAGAAAACAAGTGTTCCAAGTCATAAAGTGAGAACCTAAGTGTCAAAATCTAAAGTCTAGATCATAGGTAAATGCGTTAGTGAATTTTGTATCAGTGGCTCATCATAGCATCATCATCCTAAATCAAACCACATGATCAACATGTACTAGGATGTATCCTTCCTGTGATGGATATTAGCATTAGAAATCACCTAAGCTAAATTAAACTAGGCAAGAGATATAGATCACACTTACTGTTTTCCTTTGATCTTTTCTTTTGATTTATCTTAATGGCCCATTCGAAGGACCTCTTGATACTATCTATCAAAATGATTTAGAGAGAAATGAATGGGGCATCAATCATTATCTTTCATTTATTGGGTATGTGTAGGATCATCATGGAAAAAATAGTCCCTTAAGTGGCAAAAAATTTAGAAAAATCAGAGTTAGGAAACTTGACGTAAAAATTTGAATAAGTTATCTATATTATTTCAAAAATATGTAAGAATAGAATCTGTAGAAAATTGAATGTAGTTTCTAAACTACTAGGTTTGGTTTTTTAAATCTATTTGGTGAAAATTTGAAATTTCAATGCAGAGTACTTAAATTTCAGGGAAAAATAAGAAGTAGGTGTCCTGCCTAACCACCCTAACCAAAATAAAATGATAATATATTTTAAAGAATTTAGATATAAGTAGAGGACTCATGTCCCGATCTGATGCATATTTTTTGTAATTTTTTTCCAAGTAAATAATTAATTATGAATTTTTTATTACAACTTTTAAAAAATATAGAAAATCATATGTCCTACCTTAGCTTGGTCAAAACTTCATGAAATTCAATTTTTCTTTTTAATCCTATAGTATGCAAAGCATAGAATGTGACACATGTTTTGGATTCAAAAAATGTGATACCGTTTGAAAGCTATAGATGTTTTTCAATCAGCCTATTAGTCAGGACTTTAGTCGTAATTTGAATAGAAAATGAATAATAATTACTTATTAAATTCAAAGTAAAGCATAATTTATATTGGTGGAAATATGATAATCTCCTTTAAAAACCCTTTTCATTTCATCAATTTTGGGTAAAAAAAAGTTGTTAGCCACATACCCATCATATTGCCACTTTTTGGCCCATCACGATCCTGCACATACCCTGTTGTGCTTGTGGGTGTTCTTGTAAGATAATTTTGGCACATAATTTCTTAGTTGTGTGTAGGGAATTTTTTTGGAGTAGATTGTTGACAATTGCATATGATTTGGGCTAATATATTCTAAGCTTGTAACTTACATTCCAATGAGGTTTTTTAATGTCAAGGTGTGAAAAATAATTGTCCTATCTATTTGTAGAGTCAAAGTCCATTATATTAGATACAACACCATCCTGGTTATCAATACCTTGATGCACAATATCTATGTGTTATATCAAAAATAAGGAATGATAGAAAATACCAATCCCAAGATATGATCAAAATCATCACCATGCATGTCTCATCACCATAATCTAATAAAGTCTTAGTGCATCATGGAATTTTTGGAATTTTTGAATCAATGTCAAAATCAATGGTCAATCCATTCATATTATTCTTCTTATTCTTCTATCTTTACTAACAATTCTATCCAAGCATCAAATATATGTGATCTACATCAAAATATACATTAGGCTACCCATAGCCAATGATTTCCTATACATCATAAAATTTGTCTACATCAATATCTGAGCTATCATGACAACAATCCTTCTTCCACTGAAGCACAGTGGGGCATCTATATCATCTTTAGCTCAACAATCTAAAAATTTGTAGCTCTTTGATTCAAAAGCAACCTAATATATCAAGCATCTCAAGAATAAGTCTAATTTTCACCTATCGTGAGCTCAATCCGAACATTTTATTCTCCAATCAATCTCTCAAAAGGGAAACTAACCATCTTTCAATAATATCGTTATCAAATCATCTAACATTTTTTTTTCCTAGCCTTTCTAGGAAAACTTGATCAATCTCTAGACATTGAAATCTGGTCTAAGCCTGTGACTTCAATATTCTTCATAATTCATATTCTTAATGGTCATGATTAAATAATGTCAATTATTTAATTATTCTCTACAGTCTTCATTTCTTCTATTAATTAAATAATCTTAATTATTTAATTAATTCACAATTTTCTTTATTCCATCTGATTAATTAAATAAATGCTTTTTATTTAATTATGTACCTAATTAACCTTATCCTTCTTCTTCAATTAAATAAATTCGTATTTAATTTACCTTTATCATATGTCAACTATAATTAAATAAATTCTTTATTTATTTAATTATTTATTTAACCCCTTCAACACTTAATTAAATAAATCTTATTTATTGAATTATTCTTCAAATATCAAATCTTGAATTAAATGAATTATTTAATTCATAAATCTTATTTTAACACATTCCTCTATATTTAGATAATTGTGCAAATTATCTAAGTATTCACTTTTACTCAACTCAAAGATCTATTTAAATCGCTCAGTTAACTCTTGATTTAATGTCTGAGTGGCTTTCTCGAGTAAACTCTTCGTCAAATTATTCAATTGTCCAGTGCTAACTCAATTTCGTGTACATGCAGATTAATTAAATATTCCTATTTAATTAATTAAACCTTGTGCATTCATTCGAACAAGAGTTGCTTTAATCCATCTTTATCTTTGTCATGCAAAGATAATTCTTCTGTTTTCGAATACCAAACTTGAAGATTAAATCATTTATTTAATCTTTAATTCTATTTCTAATTTGTATCACTCATGTCACTACTAACAGTTATCAGAATGAATTTATAATCTGTCGATCTCAACCATCCGTTGATCTTTCAATCTTGACCTTTCGTTCGAATGATCAATTTTCTATAAATTGATATATTCTACTTCATTCCAATCTCTCTTGAAATCTTATGACTTTTTAGAGCAACTATCTTGAATCTTCGATGTTTTGCTAAATAATTATCATAGGCTGTACTTGCATAAGAAGAAATCTAAGGGCAATTATACTAGAACAACAAAATGGAGAAGGGCAATCAAGATGATACATGGAATTACGTACATATTGGGTGAGATTGTTCAGTTTATTTATGTTTTTACTTTCCTTTGTTCTTTGTTGCTTAGCTTAGATTTCATTAGAGTTTAGATCACATTGAGTGTGTGCTTTCAACCCTTTTCTTCTGCATTTTCTAGACGTTACACAATCTATCAAATCATTCATCATTGGGATATATCATTCCCTATCAATCCTCATGTTATTTAACACAATCCTTCCATTGTTGTGAATCCCCAACAATGTCAACAATCAATCAATCAAATCACTCAACTTTAGCTTGGCTATCAACATCTCAAAGAGATCATCAATATTCATTTTAGATCATCATCAACATCAAAATCAACATCGAAATTAGCATTAGTCTTTGAACTATTGTAATGAGTACATTGCTTCAAAGAGGGGAAAAATATACACTTAAAAATGTCTCAATAGATACATTGGCTAACTAACATCATTTCATCCTCAAACCCATCCTCTTTTCACTTGTTTAATAAAATAAGCCTAATTATTTAATTAAATGCCTTATTTTCACCTATTAATCTAATTGACCTAATTGGGTTAATTCGCCCCCTCTCACACTGACATTTCATCTCATTTAATTAAATATTGCAAATTATTTAATTTTAACCCTAAGTCCTCTTATTTAATTAAATATCATATTTGCATCTCCTTTTCCTAAAATAAATAAATAATTTAATGAATATCCTCACATTCCTCATCTTGCACATTCAAATTTAGTTAAATAATTAAATAAATTGCTAATTTTCCTCTCATCCACTTGCATAGGGAATATTCCAAAGGAATATTCTCGTATTTTCCTCCAAGGAAAGGTAATGATCACTCCAAAAAAACTTTGAAACAACTTTTTAAAGTTGTTGCAAAGTGTCTTTGTTTGCATGATTGTGAACCCTTGATCTTTTCTTGATCCATGTGATCTTTGATTCTCATCCATTGATGAGAATCCTTGATCCATGTTTTATCCTACTTTCATTTGTGACCATTGATAGATCAATCAATCTCATCCATTACTTTTTCATTTGATCTCCATTAAATCAATTATTTAATGAATATCATATAATTCCCCTAATTTGTATAATTGAAACTTTATTTTAATTATCAAATTACTAATTCTTCCACTTTCAAGGGAATAATCCAAGGGATTATTCCTCCTTTTCACATTCCTCCAAAAGGGGAATATTCCCATGGAGTATTCCAAGTTCCCCTTTTGCACAATTAAAACTTTGTTTTTAAAAATTGCAAAGTATCCTTTTTTCCTCACCCATGAGAATATTCCAAAGAATATTCTCTCTCCTCCAATCATTTGAAAAAGGAATATTCTCACTTGGCTTCTTTAGCAAGCTAAACTTGTGACTTCTTGAGAAAGTTACCTTGTGACCTATGTGTGTATGTAAGAAGTGTGTTTGTTTGGAACAAATGAGAACCCTTGATTAAATCTCATCCTGTATTATCATGTGTTTATGAGAATCCATGATCCATGCCACTTCTTCCTTTCATCCTTGACCATTTATTGATCCTTTTGATCTCAACCCTTCAATTCTCATTTGCTTTCCTATAAATAGAATACTATTTGGAGACAAATGGATCCATCTTTCAATTGCAAAATTATGTTGTTGAATTCACTCACATTTAGCATATTTTAGTTCATTTTTAGTTGCATGTTGGATTTAAGCTTCTATTAATGGATTCCATGATAACATAGATGCATACATTTAGCTTATTTGTTAATTAGGATTTTAATCTTTTTAAGCTTGCATGATTTTAGAGTAGATTTTTATACACCCATATCAATCATCTTAGCATAAATCATGTTAAAATAGCTTGCATCATATTAATTTAGCTTTAAACCATGTTTTCATACACATCTATCAATGTTTTCATTAGTTTTCTTCAATAAAAGTGATTGAAACAAGCCCATTATCCAAGGGATTTGGAAAGGGTTGTCATTCCACATCAATGTGACACCAATCCCCTGATAGAATAGGTTTCAATGTCTTAGATTAGACACTTTTCAAGATTTCATGATTTAGAATGTTAGTTTTAATGGCTTCTTTGTCTGTGTTTATAGTGAATGATCTTATTGGGATTAATGCTTAGTGGGTTAAATATGCCTTGAATTTATATGGATCAGGTGTAGTTAACCTTCACTATGTTAGTTTTAATGGCTTCCTTGTCTTTCTTTATAGTGAATGATCTTACTGGGATTAATGCTGAGTGGGTTAAATATGCCTCGAATTTGTATGGAACAGGTGTAGTTAACCTTCACTATGTCATTGGTCATAGTATGATTCTTCATAAAAGAAGAATACTCATCTACCATACATTATGCCACTCAAGAATACCAACTTCCTCTAAAAACTTCTAAGAATCAATTAAAATGTTATGAATCAAAAGACTAACACTTGATGTCTATGCAGGAGTGAAAAGGGAGTCTTAAGGATCACCTACCAAAGGTCCAGCTGCATCAATAGTATTGTAGGTCCACTTGGGTAAAGGATGAATATCTAGAGGTTGTGGAATAGCTGGAGAATCATCCTCATCCTCAAGAGATGAGTAGTCCTCGAGATATGAGGAGTGAGTAGTAGGAGATAAGGGAGAAGATGGGAATGGAGAATCCATATGATGAAAGCACTCATCAAACTAGACATCTTGCTGAAACAAGATCTCTCTAAAATTAGGATCAAACAACCTATACACCTTAACATCCTCATAGTATCCAACAAATATGAGTGGTTGTCTCTTCCTCTCCATTGCTTTTTTCTAAGCTTCAGGAATGAATGCCCAAGCCTCACTACCAAAGAATTTGAATGAAGATACAACAGGTTTGAGATGGGACCAAGCCTCCTCAGGAGTCAGATGTCACAATGCCTTGTGAGGCATATGATTTTGAATATAATTGGCACAATTAATTACCTAATTCCAAAAAGAAGAATGGATATCTCATGAGTGAATCATACAGTTGGCCATCTCCCATAAAGTTATGTCATTTCTCTCAGCAACACCATTCTGTTGAGGGGTGTATGGAACTAAAAGATGATGTTGAAAACCATGCTCAGTACAAAAATCCATGAAAGTTTTATTAACATATTCCCCCCATTATATGTACATATTCGTTTGATAGAAAGACCAGATCACTTATCCACAAATTCCTTAAAGATTCTGAAAGAATCGAAGGCATCAATCTTGTACTTAATAAAGTACACCCATTTATGCCTAGAGAAGTCATCAATAAATGTGATCACATATTTGGCCCTTGAAAATGGAGTCATAAATGACATGATGTCACTATGAACAAACTCTAAGGGTTCCTTAGCATGTGTGACTCTACCCATAAGAAAAAAATCTCAGTGATGTTTTCCATGTACACATCCTCAACAAACACCATTAATATAAGAAATCTTAGGAAGCCTTCACACTAATGCCTATATACTCATCTATTGGAGATATTTGTAATTGACATGACCAAAACATTCATGCCACAACATGCTCTTAGTTTTTTCATGTGCTATGAAAGATGAACTTGAACCAACTAAACTCGCAAAACCATAAAATTAGTATAAATGAGTAGAAGAATCAACACTCATATTAGCCACAATAATATTAAGATTATGAAGGTCTCGAATAACTACATCATGTGGGGTAAACTGGACTATCTTACTAGTGCCAAATTGACAAAATATGATACACTAAAAGAAGGTTTGTGGAGATATCAGGAACTACAATTACCTCCTAAAGAAAACTACCAAGTCAAGTGTGAAAGTGCCTGAGCCCAAAACTAAAAGTTGTGTAGAATCCCCAACTGCAATCTGAGTAGTGCTACAATCTAAAAGGGATGATACAAAATTTTGAGAATGTGTCATGTGATGTGTTGTGCCATAATCAAGTATCCATGGAGCTGCAGAAGTAAGGCTCTTGTAGAAAGAGCATGACCTTTTCCTATAGATGAGGAAGAAGATTTAGGGGTGGAGATGTTATGTTGCTGCATGGATTCCTCCAAAGCCTCTAATCTCTTCCAACATCTATTGACTAGATTCCCTCCTTACCACAAAAACTACAAGGTTCACCTGATTTCTTCTTCATCTTGGAGGAAGACTCACCAATATTATAAGTTTTATCATACCAAGGAGTGGTTTGAGGTTTCTTTCCTGACTTCTAAGATGATTTGGAGGAATGCCCACTACCTGATGAAGAATCTATCTTGGTATTTTGTTTCTTCTTATCTTTCTCCTTGGATGTCTGTGCTACCAATGCTTAGTTTTTGGAACCATAAAGAGATTCAAACTAAACCAACGTTTCCTATTCATGAGTCAAACAATCTCAAAAAACCTCAAAAGTAGGCATGGTAAATGTATCACCCAATGCATCCATAGTAGAATAGAAAGCAGAAGAGAAGACTTGAAATGACCCTCAAAGCTTAGATAGAATTAGGTAAATACATTCTTTGTTATTTTTATTCTTCCCACAACCCTACAAAAGAGATCTGAGTGACTTAAACCTCTACAAGAAGTCGTCAATGGAGGAGTAAGAATCAGGTACAAGTGATGTTAATTTATCCTTAATCTAGAGAGCTCTATACTCATTTATGGTGCCAAAAATATCACTAAATCTCATCCACATAGCCCTAGGAGTGTTACAAGACTCTAAATGAAACAAGAGACTATTTGAAACATGCAGATAAATCAAACCCATAACCTCATCTGTCTTGTTCGTATGTTGAAATATCTCAAATTGACGAGTCAATGCTTGATGTACTTCATCCAAAGTGGACCATAAACCCTTAGACATGAGCATTTTGGTCATATGATATTTCTAGGTATGATAATTGTGTGGCATAAGATGTTCAAATGAAGAGGTTCTCACCATGATAGTTGTGGTTTTCAAAACAATGTGTGGTATAGGATTTCTGATCTTAGATGTATATATATACTAAAAGTAAGTAATATATCCCCCAACAACTGGAAAAACCAAAATGAAATACAACTTTGAGATTAGAAAATCTTAAAAAATAAAAAATAACTTTATGGATATCCTTGTTTACCTTGTTAATATTTTGGAAAAATGGTCTGCATGTATGTGTAGAGCACTAAAAGATCTTTCTAATGCCAATTCATTTGTAAAAAACGGAGTTCGTTTGCCCAAGTTATGGACCTGGAAGTGCAGAATAGAAGGGTTGTCTTCAACTGACTATAGAAAATTTCTAGTAGAAAACCAAAAAAAATAACCTTTAGATTTGGAACAATTTCAAAACCAGCTTTTTGATGATATAATGTTTTTGAAAAACAGAGTTCATATGCCCAAGATATATACCCAATTTTGTAAAACTACTCAATTTTCCTCACAAAACCAAACAAGGGGCTTAAAATTTTGACCCCTGGACATATGGGCACCCAATTTTTGGGTGTGAGAGCTAAAGCAAGGAATATTCTATAGTATATTGTAAAGAATATTATTCATAATATTCTGCAAAAGTTTCTAAAGAATATTCTACAAAAGATTCTAAAGAATATTCTACTGTCAAATCACCAAAAAGTGCAACAACTTTTGGAATAAAAAATTTATTTCTTTCTAAAAAATCAAACCCATGATTTGTTTTAAAAAAACCACAATTTTTTTTTTGAAACCCACATTTTTTTGTTGCAAATTAATGGCTTGCATAGTACGACATTCAAATCCTGGTATGGGTTCCATACCACTGTATGGATTTTTTTCCTCGTAAATTATTCCAACAAAAAAACAATCACAAATTATTTTCTCAATTTTTTGCATAAAAATTGTTAATCTTTAGATTTTTGGCCACTTCAGATGTAATGGTGAGGTTTGTTTTGTGCCAAACTACTTCAAAAGTTTGCCCACGTCCAAAAATTGCAAAAAAACACTAAAAATTTATAGATTTGATCCTATAACTATAATGAGAAAAAAAGCTCAGAAATGGAGAAGGGGTTCGCTAAATCCTTGCTCTAATACCCTATTAGATTTCTGAATAACATGAGCCACAAAATCAAATAATGAAAAAAATACCTTCTACCCAAGAGCTCTACAAAAGAGAGATTTGTTATTTCTCAAAAAGAAAATACATACAAAAATGAATAATTGCAAGAGAGAATGAATGCTTTATAAGAGTAACCCTAATAAAAAGGGATTAGATCATGACAAGTGTCAACATCTTGTGTGATGAGATGAATTGATCTAATATTAGATCTATAGTTAATATAAATAAAGCAATGAATTAAGTAATAAATCAAACCTAATTTTAGCTTAAGTGCATGCGAATTAGAATAATAATTAATTATCCTCTAATACATGATAACTCTTTAAACAAAAAAATTAGATGTTATGATAGGACTATGCAAACCATGCTTTAGGGAGCACATAAAAAATCACCTTAGGGAGTGCACAAAGTTTAAAATCATGTGGGATGAAGAAATACTTAATATAATAGGGGAAAAATTGATAACCATGCCTAAAGATGCATTATAAACAACACTACCACTAAATTAGAATGTCAAGAAGTTAAATCTCATAAGATGTTTTATGAAATGTGTGTTGCCAAAAAGTGTATACTTTGCTTGATATGGAAACAATTGATGATAAATTGGACTTAATGAGGCCTTGAATTAGTGTTGTAAGCTATTTAAACATCCACACTAGGTCTTGAACCCTTGCAAATTGAATAAAATACATTTATTAATGTCTTGCAAGAGTGTTGTAAGGTGTTGTAATAGATCTTCACACTTTTCTAGGACCATAATGTTATAACTCACCTAAAAAACCTTACCAAGACCTATTTCAAAGTGTTGAAAAGTCTTGTAACAAACTTTCACACTTTCCTAGGGCTTGTCATCAATATTTACACTTTTCTTATGCTTTAAATGGCCCCTTTATGGACTTATAGGCCTTAATTAAGCGTCTTGTTGAAGAAGAACCCGATAAACAACATTTAATACATCTCAATATCTAACATCCATTAAAAATTTCCCAGGTGGACTAAGTCACCACCTTGGGTGACTTAGTCCCATTTGGCTCAAAAATTAAAATTAATTTAAAATTCTTTTGGGTTTTTATTCTTTAAGACCTAAGGTCGGCTCGTGATTAGGTATTTTCGGGATTTTAGGCATAACTATGTATAAATAAGGGTTTTTCCCCTCATTTTTCCATCTCCTAACTCATAATAATTCACATATCATCATTCATCCATCATTCATCATGTTTTGAAGTCAAGCAAGCTAGGGTTTTATCATTACAAGTCATCAAGATAGCTTCCATGGACATTCAAGGGAAAATTCTTTATGTTTTGCTACATAAATTCAAGATCAAACATCATGGAAAGATATTAATTTTATTATTAAATGCTTCATTACATTTTTTCTTCATTTGATTTAATTACCTAAAAATGGGTTTGACCAAGGCAAACACCCATGCGGGCTAACATTCAACATTTCTTTCTCTTTCCTTGTGTGTTTGCAAATTTAGGTACTTTGAGGGTTTGAAAATCATTGAAAATTAGGTTGAAGAATCATTGAATACATCTCCTTGCTGACCAAGAAAAAATATCAATAAAAAGTCACTTTCAGGCCCAAAAATCAAAGTTTCAAAAGTAGATACCTGTGGGAAACCAGAGTGCAAACCTAGGGCTTATGTTTCCACTTTTGAATTTTAAGAAATTCAGAAGTGGACTAAGTCTTGACTAGTGGTGGCTTAGTCCCACTGAACCTGTCTTTTGGAATTTTTTGTAGATTTGGATAACCATTTGGCCGAAACGAGCTCCGGTGTAGTTTTTAGAAAACACCCCAAAAAAGGATTGAGTCGCTTGGCTTGGCGTAAGTGTCCTAATTGGCTCAAAAATAAAAAATTTAGAGTTGCTTCAAGTTTGAAATACATTTCTAGGTGCACACCTTTTATTTCACAGCTTTCTATTTGGTTTTGTTTGCATTTGGAGGTAATTTTCCATATGTTTGCATACAACACTGTGTTTTCCAGCACTTAATATTTCTTAGGTTTTACATTTATAATCATCTTTTCTCTTCATGATATTGCATTGAACATCATAATTTGGAATATTTCTTCCCTCTTTACATTAATATTGAATGAAGACATTACCCATTTGGCCCATCTCTTTACTTTTAAGTGAAAAACCTTAGAAGTGTTAGAAAGAATTTGGGTGCCAAAATCATTGTCCACATTTTGGTGAACCTGACGTAAAATGAAATATGTTTACAATAACAAAGTACATATAGTTGACATTGACCATGATCCTCATAGTGTCTTACAACTTGAACAAAACAAAGAGAACCCCTTGAACACCTTAACACCAACAACATAAGTTGAACCTATGCAACGAAATGGCAACGCAAAACACATTGAAAAAGTCACAAAGCTATTAGAAAATGATTGGGGTTCCCTAGATTTTGAACATAAATTCATGGGTTTCTACAAGATCATAAACAAAGATTCCAATAAGGCACACAAAAAAGTAGTCATGTCAACACACAACTTGGAAGACCTTTTGAACACATCTGCCTCAACCACTCTAGAATAAATGCCAAAATATTACACAAAAAACTTTGATGAACACAACAATGAACAACCACATGATTCAAAAGAAATGAGAAAGCTTTATGGATGAGTTTATGAGATTATGAAACAACTTGGATACAATGGAAAAGGATTTGGTGCTCATGAACAAGGTATCTGCAACCCTATAGATCCTCTCACACAAAAAACAACTTATGGTCTTGATTATTGTCCTTTAATAGAAATAACTAAGCCTTCACTCAATATCAACACTTTCACACAACATTCTTCTAAGCCAACTTTAACTATAAAGCATCCTAAACTCATTGCCACTAGTGGTATTGAAAATTATCCTTTACAAAACATGAAACAAACAAAGAACTCTTCGCTTAATGTCAATGACATCATGAAAAACATTAATGAATTGAATTCATTAGATTTTACATCCTCCTATAAAGGAGAGCCCAAAATCTCACAATCTAAACAATCTTGTGTAGGTATGACATCTTGTACTAAGCAAGAAAAATATTTTTTACAAACTACAGGACCACCTTCTACCATCGATCAAGAGGGTATCTTGTCGAGACTCCTCCAAGATCACTTGATATCCCTTCCTCCAAGAACTTGAAAGAAACACTATTACAAGACTTCATTTTGTGCATATCATATAGTTTATGGTCATTCCACTAATGAATGTAAGGCTTTGAGTTGAAAAATCCAACATTTTAAGGAGTTTGGTGTTCTTCCTTAGGTAGGGGCACCTAATCCTTCTAATTGATACTGATTTTCACTCTAGCATACATTTCAATCATTTCAGGTCAAGGGCAAGGGGTTAAGGAGCCTTATCCTCGTATGCCACTTATCATTACCTCTTTTGACTCATCCTTAACCTTTCATGAACATATTAGAGAAAGCTTGGGATGTTGATGACATGCCTTAAGTTGGCTCACATGTGACATGCTACCCCTCTTTCTAGGCTTTTCATCAATATTTACACCTTTTTATGCTTTAAATGGCCCCTTTATGCACTTATAGGCCTTAATTAAGTGTCTTGTTGAAGAAGAACCTGATAAACCACATTTAATACATCTCAATCTTTGACATCTACTAAAAATTTCCCAGGTGGACTAAGTCACCACCTTAGGTGACTTAGTCCCATTTAGCTCAAAAATTAAAACTAATTAAAATTATTTTGGGTTTTTATTCTTTAAGACTTAAGGTCAACCTGTGATGAGGTTTTTTTTGGAATTTGGGCATAATTGTGTATAAATAAAGGATTTTCCCATCATTTTTCTATCTCCTAACTCATCCTAATTTACATCTCATCATTCATTCATCATTCATCATGTTCTCAAGTCAAGCAAGCGAGGGTTTTATCATTGCAAGTCATCAAGATCTAGCTTCCATGGACATTCAAGGGTAGATTCTTCATGTTTTGCTGCATAAATTTAAGATCAAACATCATGGAAAGGTATTAATTCCATTGTTGCATGTTTAATTACATTATTTCTTCATTTTGTTTAATTGACTAAAAGGGGGTTTGACCAAGGCAAACCCCCATGCCCTAACAAAAAAAAATTCTTTCTCTTTCCTTGTGTGTTTGCATATTTAGGTACTTTAAGGGTTTGAAAATCATTGAAAATTAGGTTGAAGATTCATTGAATACATCCTTGTTGACCAAGCTAAAATATCAACAAAAAGTCACTTTCAAGCCCAAAAATTAGAGTTTCAGAAGCGGATACCTGTGGGAAACTAGAGTGAAGAACTAGGGCTTCCATTTCCACTTTCAAATTTTTAGAAATTTAGAAGTGGACTAAGTCACCACTAGTGGTAGCTTAGTCCCACTGAACTTTTTTTTAAAGAATTTTTTGTAGATTTTGATACCCATTTGGCTGAAACGGGCTCTGGTGCATTTTTTAGAAATCACACCAAAAAAGGACTAAGCTACTCAGCCTGGCATAATTGTCCCAATTGGCTCAAAAATTAGAATTTCTAGAATTTCAGAGTTGCTTCAAGTTTGCAATACATTTCCAAGTGCACACATTTTATTTCACAACTTTCTATTTGGTTTTGTTTGCATTTGGAGGTCATCTTCCACATGTTTGCATACAACAATGTGTTTTCCAGCACTTCATATTTCTCAAGTTTTACATTAATTATAATCATATTTTCTCTTCATTTTATCACATTGAACATCATAATTAGGCATATTAGATCCCTCTTACATTAATCTTGAATGAGGACATTGCCCATTTTTGCCATCTCTCTAGTTTTAGGTGAAAAAACCTAGAAGTGTTAGAAAGAATTTGGGTTTCAAAATCACTATCCAAAAAATGGATAGGGGTAATATATTCCCCCCCTTAAAATGCACATATAATTTTTGTGTTGGTATTTTAAGGAAGAAAAGGGTAAAAGGGGATCCTTGAAAAGAACACACACGTCCAAAACTAGTTATCCTTGCCCCCCTAAGTGCAAAAGGAAAAGACAACCAAACTAGAGACAATGATGTAGCTGCCAAGGAAAATATGGTTAATTAAGATTCTACCACCATGAATGGAGATGATAAAATGCTTAAATATATAAATTCCACATAGTGAGGATAAACACCATAGAGTAAAGATCATTATTTTTTAGAGTGATTAGGTGCATCAACACATGGGAGAGTGCGGCAATTGGTAAGTTATTTATTTCTATTAATAAGGTCTGACATTCATTGGTAGAATGACCACGCACTCAATGATATGCATAAAATGAATTTTTAAAATTTATTTCATGTTTTTAGAGGAAGAGTAATCAATCAGGCTTTGAGAAACCTTGACAAAATATGTTCTTCCTCAATAGTAGGAGAAGTTCCTTTCTCATGTAAATAAAACTTGCTTACCACAAGATTTCATATATAGAGTTGATGATAAAGCATTAGATAAAAATGGGGACGAAGGTTGGAAACCTAGACCTTGTTTGGAAAACTATGGTATATACTCCACTTGATCCTTATATTTTTGTTCCATGTTTGCATTATATTCATTTTTAGAAAGAATTTTGTATCCAAGCCCATACATCCTTCCAACTCAAATGAAGAAATTGTATCCACGTGTTCATTGGAAGAATTGGTCGTTATGCGAGCACACAAATCCTTTTTGAGTTTTTTAAAGTTAATCATATTCCACTCATTAGGGATGGAAGTTAAAGAGGCCCCATAATAATCATGGGGAGATGTCTTTGAATTTTTTTATGTAGAAGATAATTTGTGTCGACTAAGTGGCGACGTTAGCCTAATCAAACTATGTAATTGATAATTTGAAATTAGGAAATGAATATATTATTATTATTTTGAACATATTATGTTATGATAGAAAATAGCTATGTGA
Source organism: Sequoia sempervirens (assembly GCA_007258455.2). Lineage (NCBI taxonomy): Eukaryota > Viridiplantae > Streptophyta > Pinopsida > Cupressales > Cupressaceae > Sequoia > Sequoia sempervirens. The sequence goes on along the minus strand of VDFB02000003.1, from coordinate 360,808,341 downwards.
TTTATGTCTTTAATTTAATATTTATAATGTCATAATTGATCTATTGGTGTTATTTAAGAATGAAGTTACATTACAAAATATAGACTCAAAACTCTTCATATGATCTAACTTAATTCTTTGTTGTACTTTGCATTGACGCTAACTTCACATAATTTTCATTCAGTAACTCTTTTCACATGTCATCATCATCAAAATGATAAAAAAGATCTAACTTATATGTCCTCTTCACTTATAACATCAATTAGGTAGGCCTATATAGATGTAATGCATAAAATGTAACTTGTCAGATCAAGATCTATCCACACACGCTTTATGCCAAGATTCAAATTTTAAAAAAAAAATGAAATAGGTCAGCATGGACCTATAATAAATCCCACATAACTCTACAATACTAATTTAATATTTGCATACCTTCAAACCTATTAGGTCAACACCACAGAGGATCTAATATAAAAATTCACCAACTATATATGCAAATTTGGACACAAGAACCTTGAAATTTCATTCTAACTACAATGCACACTCATCTGCTAACATCTATCAACACTTCCACAACTTCACAAAGAAAAAACCAAATCCGTGGAGAAGTACGAACTCATGAACTCATATATATTGAATTGGAAATGTCTAAAGTTGTCAAGCTAAAATTCTATTACTCAACTCCAAAACTAGAAACTAAAACAAGCTAAAATTATAGAATTAAGTTCTTCTACTAGAGCCAAAAAAATTATACTAGAAGTGGGTATGTGCATGATCTTCATGGAAAAAATAGGCCCTTAAGTGGCAAAAAATTCAAAAAAATCAAAGTTAGGCAACTTGACGTAAAAATTTGAATAAGTTATCTATATTATTTCAAAAATATGTAAGAATAGAATCTATAGAAAATTGAATGTAGTTTCTAAACTACTAGGTTTATTTTTTAAAAATAGAATCTATTTTGTTGAAAATTTGAAATTTCAATGCAATAGTACTTAAATTTTAGGGAAAAAATAAGAAGTGGGTGTCTGTTTGACCACCCTAACCATAATAATTTATGATAATTATTTTTTATAATATTTTAGATATAAGTAGAGGACTCATATCCCAATGCGATGCATATTTTTTTATAATTTTTTTCCAAGTAAATAATTAATTCTAAATTTTTTATTACAACTTTTTAAAAATATAAAAACTTGTATGGCTGACCAAATTAACTTGGTCAAAACTTCATGAAATTATCTTTTTTTTTAATCCTATAGTATGCAAAGCATAGAATGTGACACATGTTTCAAATTCAAAAAATGTGATACCATTTGAAAGCTATAGATGTTTTTCAATCAACCTATCATTTAGGACTTTAGTCGTAATTCAAATAGAGAATGAATAATAATAATTTGTTAAATTCAAATTAAATCATAATTTATATTGGTGGAAAGATGAGAATCTCCTTTAAAAACCCTTTGGGTGAAGCCACAATAGTGGTTTACAATTCATGTGAGGAAGGAAAACTCACAAAAAACAACCCCAAGGAAAAGAAATTGATTTTGGGGGTTCGTTCTAACCTATTGGTTTGAGCGAACCAATAAAGGGTTCGCCCGAACCAGGGTTCGAGCGAACCCCTTTGAATTTTTGCCACAAAAAAAAAAGAAAAAAATGCATTACAAAGGGGTTCGAGTGAACCCCTTCAAAGGGGTTCGCTTGAACTAGGGTTTGACCAAACCCTAGTTTAGGTGAACCCCTAGGGGTTCGTACGAACCCACCTTATCCCTCATCCCCCCTTGAGACACAAAAAAAATCTAATTTTTTACGCTTTGAAGCTCAGTTTGAACATGAAAATGGAGGAGTATTCACAATCCCAGCTAGAATCAGGTAGTCCTCAGAACAAGCTATCCAATGAATATAATTTTAATATGTTTTGATTTTAGTATGTATTTGTTTTTTTAGTTTTATTAAACATAGGTTTTTCATCGAAAATGAAGGCGTCTATTCTACACATGTGGAAAAATAACAAATTATCAAAAAAAAAAATTGAAAAATATGAGTGCACTAGATATTGAAGTCCTTGAGCCAACCAAAAAAAAAAAATCAGTTTTGATACATACAAAAATAAGTTACGTGTTATACAGTCGCACTATGTCTGAATTGTAATTGGTTTGACTTCAAAACTTTATTAAAGAAAAAATATTTAATAAAAAACTATCTAACCAAGTGGAAGCAATAGATATCGGAGTTACAAATCTAAATTTGACAGAATTAGAATTTTATCCTTCATGGAAAAAAACTTATGCATTATACGGTGTGCGTCACTTTTTAAAAATGTTGTTTTCTATAAAAAAAACCAGTTTTCGTGGGAGATGGAAGCATAAATGCAATTTGATTCCAAAATTTTTGAAAAAAATATTTTTAGAATCTACATACAAAATGTGACAAGACTCTAGTTTGCATCATCTTCAAATTCCTCATGATTTAGCCGCTATAGGTGCCCGAATGTGAAGATATAGTTAAAAATAATAATTTTAGTGTCTAGTTTGGCCAAAAATTGTAAACCACTATTGTGGGATCACCCCTTTTCATTTCATCAATTTTCAGTAAAAAAAAGTCATCAGCCCCATACCCTACACATACCCATCATATTGCCACTTTTTGGTCCATCATGATCATGCACATACCCAAGTGCAAAGTAAAATCTTCCATAGGAAACTAATAAAGATCCAATCATCAAATCCCTTATACATAGAATCACTGGTATTAACACTTGTAATTTTTTATCATAACTATCTTCATCGGATCAAGCCTTCTTGCAAAATTATATTTCACAATCATCTTCAACCATGCTCATCACACCCAAATTTATTTACACCATAGTATTTTTACTAGAGGATACAATGTTGAAATCAATGACAACACTATAATACATAATTGTATGTACCACATGCTCATGTTACTCCTATAGAACTCTCATATAACCTTCTCTTAGGAAGACCTTTGATTCATGAAATGGATAGAGTTCCTTCAACACTTCACCATTTAATGAAATATACCTATCAAAAAAGGTCTATACAATCAAATCTAATCTTCAACCTAAAAATTGTTTGCAAACTAAAAAAAGTCATTAAAATTCCTTTGCGAAAATTCATACCAACTTAAAAAATTGAACCTATGCAAGAGGAAGAAAAAGAGAAGTGTTTATCATCAATCATGAAACTGTTTAATGATGATGGGGGTTCATTGAATTTTTCACTTAGATTCATGGGAGAATATAAGATTATAATGAAAGAATAAAAAAAGGACAAAGAAACAACAAAAGTTTCAATGCAACACATGAAGAAGAATCGTCACAAACATCCATGGTGATAACTTTTAACGAGGAAGAGAGCACAAATTGCACAACAAATTATGATGATATTGATCATGAACAACCACCATCTTTGAAAGAAATGGAAAATCTCTATGGAAGAGGATATCAACTCTTGAAACAACTTGGCTATAATGGAAAAGGATGTGGTGTGAATGAACAAGGCATTTGTGTCCCTATAGATCCCAATATGCAACAAGAAAAAAGTGGTCTTGGATATTGTCTTTCAAAAGAATCAAAGAAATATTCACTTATTATCAGCACTATCACACAAGATTCTCCTAATATATAACTATTAAGATAAATCATATTGACTTAATAGCTAACACAAGTGATGATAAATGATTGGATTATTTTCAACATGATGGAGCTTTGGCAGAAATTTTGGGAGTTTATGATAAGTTACCAAATGATCATTACAAACAAAAATTAAATTGCACCTTAAGAAAAAAAGGATACTTTGGTGAAGAAAGGAAAATAAGTGATATTGAACAAGAAGATGAAGAACACATCCCTCAAAATCTAGATCAAAGTGTATTACTTGTGGGAGATACAATCAACATATTAATGGATACATCTAATGAAGAAAAGGTGATTCAAATAGGAAAGTGTCATGATGATGAAGAACAAGAAGATCATGCAACATTATTACATGACTTTCTTGAAATATTTGCTTGGACTTATTCAGATATATTGGGTATTGATGCTAAGATAGTTATGCATAACATTGTTCTTGAGAAAGATGCTAAACCTAGAAGGAAAAATATACGAAAGATGAATCCTAAGATAGATTTATTGGTTAAAGCAGAAATTGAGAAGCTATTGGATGTTGGTCTTATTCATCCCATTGATTATTCAACATAGATATCTAATATTGGAGCAACAAAAAAACTTGATAATTGTATTAGGATGTGTATGGATTTTAGTGATTTGACTAAAGCATCTTTAAAAGATGATTTTCCCCTTTGTACTAGTTGATGTATAATTTTAGTTGATTAAGTGGTAATGTTAGCCTAGTCAAACTATGTAATTAAAAATTTGACATTTGGAAATGAATATATTATTATTATTATTTTGGACATGTACTATAACAGAAAATAGCTATTCCATTTATCTCTTTAATTTAATATTCATAATGTTATAATTGATTTATTGGTTTCATTTAATAATGAAACATATTAGAATCTATCCAGATGGTATTTTTCTGTTAGCTATGAGATACAAGCATTTCACACATGGAAAAATCATCTTCAATGCTTGCTTCATTAATGATTAATGAAGTATGATCCCATTTTATGTCGGCGTGCCTAGATTTGGAAAAGAGTTCTTAAGGACATCTTGGTGTTATCTGAAGGAGTAATATTGTCCTTTCCATTTACAAGTGGGATATTACTTAATGGGTTTGCCAAAGTTAGTAACAAAAGATGATGCCATATTAGTCACCTCATCCAAAGTGCATCAGTAATAGGAGGCCTTTGGTTCATGTGATCATCACATCCCCATGTCAAAATTGTGTTGGGAGAGGATGATATCAAGCAAGCAAAGGAAGCTTTTTTATTTTGCTAACCTTGTTTGGATTTTTTGCAAGTAATTAATTGTACCTAACACCGCCGATAATGATTATTTTGTATGCTTGGTAACTGATGTTTTCTTCTCAAATCTAGAGGTAGAGGATACCTAGAATCATGATGATTTCATTTGTTCTATGTATCATCACTTCAAGCGTGTGAAGGACTCTACACTAATTCCAACTCATCTTCATTTTCTCGCAATTTTCAAGTGCACCAGACGAAGGGTTTCTAGGGGGAAATAAAAGTTTAGGATTCTTCAGAAGATGAAGGGGAACTCAAAATTTACAGATCCTGTGGAAAAGGAATGATGGAATACCTGTCACACAACCAAAGAGTTTTGATTCCAATTGGAGAATGGGAGCTTCCTTTCTTAGAAATAATTGGAGACTTACAGTTAGCCCAGGTATTTAAATCCCATTATTATCAATATAGGAAAAGTTTTGTTTGAATTATTGGAGAAGAAGAACTCTACCCACAAGCTCGTCAAACCATATTTCCTTCTCTATTGGTCTCTATTTTTCTATCTAATGCCTATGACTTGCTTCAGCCTTTACCTGACCTTTAATTGATAGCTTTAGAAGTGGTTAAGGAAATATTTCTACAAGATGATAAATTGCTCAAAGGTGTTCAAAAGTACAAATTTTGGAAAGGTCGGGGGAGAGTTGGAGGCCTTTTCCCTTGACATTTTCTTCTGAATGGAAAAATCTATGTCTATGTGCTTGATGGTATCAAAAATACATTGGAGATGTGTAGCTTCCGTTATCTACAGTCGGCTTTCGAAAGACACAGGGTGGCAATAGGTGGGGATCTTGCAGATGACATCAAAAGGAGGACTAATGTTATCCTCACCTTGCTCAGTCATGTTCATCCTAAGCCAATTAATGAGCATTCTCCACCTCCTCAAGCTCCTCGTGTGGCTCCTTTGGTTGTTATTTCAGATCGAGCAAGCTCTTCTACTCCTCTACAACAACAAGTGATCCAAAATCTTAATACCCCTCTACAATTGCACGACCAAGGTAATGAAGATCAAGAACTTGAAGAAAATCAAGCAAAAAATGATATTGTGGAAATGGAGGAATAAATGGTGTTTTTTTATATAAAGGGTTGATGAAGGGAAATTGATGTATACACATGCAATATATCTAGGATGAGGTTTTTGTTGTGTCCAGTTGGTTTTTCTCATATAAAGGTTAATGTCTATAGGTGGTTAAAAAGTAGCAAATCTAGGGGGAATTTTGTATACTAAATTGTAGTAAGCTTCTCTATTATGGTTTTGTTTTCAAGAACTGTTGAAAATATATTTTGTAAACTCCATTTTATATTTTAATATATATAAACTACTTTCCTTTTTCCAAAAAAAAAAACATATTAGGAAGGGGAAAATCAGCTTTTAAGGATGATTTATTCAAATCAATGAATTATGTACACATCCTAATATGATTATTAGGTTTTGTTACTACTCCAATATTAGATAATAATCAATGTGATGAATGAAATAAACATCCAAGATCTTCTCAATTATTTTTTTTACCAATAAAGCTCTTAGGATTCATCTTTTGTATCTTTTTCCTTACAAGTTTAGCATCTTTATCAAGAACAATTTTATGCATAACTATCTTAGCATCAATACCTAGCATATCTGAATAAGTACAAGTAAAGATTTTAGGAAATTCATGTAATAATATTACATTATCTTGTTCTTCTTCATCATCAATACACTTTCCTATTTGAATCACCTTTTCTTCATTGGATATATCCATTGGTATGTTGATTGCATCTCCCACAAGTAAAGCACTTTGATCCAGAATTTTAGGGATGTGTTCATCATCTTCTTGTTTAATATCATTGTTTTCTTTTCTTCTCCAAAGTATCCTTTGTTTCTTAAGGTATAAGTTAATTTTCATTTGTGGTATCAGTTGGTAAATTATCATAAACTTTGAAAAAAAAATTGAAAGCTTCATCATGTTGAAAATAATCCAATCATTTATCCTCACTTATGGTATCTATTAAGTTAGGATGATTTAATGTAATCGTTGTCTTAAAAGAATCTTGTGTGATAGTGTTGATAATAAGTGAAGGTTTTTTAGATTATTCTTTTGAAGGACAATATCCAAGAACAATTTTTGTTTCTTATGTATTGGGCTATATAGGGACACAAATTCCTTGTTCATTCACACCACATCCTTTTCCATTATTGCCAAGTTGTTTCAAGATTTGATATGGGTATGTGCAAGATCATGGTGGGCCAAAAAGTGGCAATGAGGAAAAAAACACGTCTTTCATCGACCCAAAAACATCAAAAATAACGTGTTGACTTTTTTTAGGCTCGGGTGTCAGTACACACCACCAAAGAAAACACCAATCCTAGTTTTCCATATCAGATATCCGATCCAAATCGGATATCCGATTTGTAAAAATCATATATATACAAAATATGTCATTGTTTTAAAGTCATTTGACAGTCAACAACCCGTGGGCGCACAGTGAGGAGGTTCTTAGTGCAATGGATATCCGATTTCCCCAATATCCGATTTAAAAAAGGTAAGAATTTTGATTTTGATTTGCTTTGATTCAATTTTGAATTACATTTGAATAATTTCAAATAGTTTTTTGTGGATTTTTTTAAAAAATAGGGTTTTTGATTGAATTTTTATGAAAATTTTGAGTTTAGAATGGATTTTGATTTAAAAAATGAATGTTTTTGTGTATTTGTTTTTTCAAAATAGGGTTTTTGATTGAATTTTTATGAAAATTTTGAATTTAGAATGGATTTTGATTAAAAGAAATGAATGTTTTTTGTGGATTTTTTTTCAAAATAGGGTTTTTGATTGAATATTTATGAAATAGTTGAGTTTAGAATGGATTTTGATTAAAAAAAAAGAATTTTTTTATGGATTTTGATTTAAAAATAGAATTGCTTATGTATTTGTATTAATTTAAATTAGAGAATTTTATAGATTTTTATTAAAATGTAGGGTTTTTTTTGGAATTTTTTTAAAACTAGGGTGTTTTTTATAATATTTTCATTTATATTGTCTAATTTTAATTAGATTAATTATTTTTTATCTTTAATTAGGCATTGTGGCTGTTGAGAATGAGAATGCACAAATTCCACCAGTTGAGAATGAAAATCCACCAGCTGAGAATCAAAATGCAGAAATGCCAAATGCTCCACCACCTCTACAACCATCAATTGAAGACTTAATTCATGAAAAATTGGAGCAATTGAGGGGAATTTGTGATGTTTATAAGAAAATCCCTCGCTTATCCCGTATGTCAACCACATTGACAGGAATAATTACAAATGTAGAAACCCTCTCCACCCAACATAATGCTTTTCATTCATGGCAAGAAACCATGAGGGAATATTATGCATGTGGATTGTCTTATGATGATGTGAAAAATCTCCAAATAACAAAAGCCCAAATAGCCTCTTTATTTTTTAACCCCAACATTGGTTTGCCAGTTAATGTTAACAAATCAATACTTTCTATAAAATGGTGCATGCATAGGGGCATAGTAGATAAACTTTTGGGATCATTGGTGTATGGTTTTTGATAAACCACCCAACAATAATCTTGATGTACATTTTTACTTTATTAAAAAATTATATTTTGAGTTTTTGTCAGGGCATCATGTCAATTACTTTGACATTAAACCCTCAAGAGCGTTGGTGGAGGTATGCCCCAGGATAGGCCAAGGGCAGCTAGAGTAGTTAGGCACCCACATTTTCTTCGTCCTCCCCTTCCTCTGCTAGCTCTAGTACAACATCCAGATATTACAGAGGATGCATCCACACAAACTATCCAAGACATTCACTCTTTGAGTGGTCTTTTGGTCTCCCATACTTCTTCAGTAGCTTAGCCACATTTTGATGATCTTGGCGATGGATCCAGTGTTGCTGCATCATCATCCTCGAGTCCACATATATGTGTGCCACATATTTGCAATATGTGCTAGCAGATATGTTTGGGTCCTATTGTACAGCCCCCTGAGCATCCATTAGACACTTTTGATTATGACATCCAGGATGTGGAGATTATAGAAGATCACATGCAGGGGAGTGGAGCACACCCTACAGAGTCCTCTCCTACTAGAGAGGTGGGCGTTGGAATAGTTACACAAACACAGGTAACATTTAAGGTGTAAATTCATAACTTGAATTTTTTTAAATGAATATTAGTAAGAGATAGTATCAAGTACTAATATTTATTTACATGGTCTATTTAACAGTTAATGTCTGAGGAGGAGCTCAAATGGGTGACTGATAGCACCCTTAGGGCCATTTCATTTGGCCTCAAGATGCACACAGTATGTATTTTCACACTCACTTATTTACATTTTTTTACTGTATACTTGCTTGCCATTTGAATTGTCATTAATGAAATTATATATTAACTTATATTTTTATCTTATTCTCTGCTTGTAGGAAACACCTAGTGCGAACGAGGTGCAATGCTCTCTAGACTATGGAGGCACAATGTTAGATAATGGAAAGGTAATTGAACTCAAATTTGATTGAATTAAGATTTATAATATCTTTGATTGATTATGTATACATTGACATAGATTCATAGTTTCATATATACTTTCCATTTTTATGTACAGGCAGTTGTGAGCTATACATCATTGTTGATAAGTGCCACAACACTTGAAGGAGTAGGTATTCGAACACCTGAAGGAGGAGGTGTCAAAACACCTCAAGGAGGAGGTGTCGAAACACCTAAAGGAGATATAGAAAAAGATCAGCCTAAAGAGTTATGTGTTTATTTTATTTTGTGCTTGGTAAATATGTTCTTGTTACCGACAATTCTATGCTAACTTGGATCAATTTCATGTTTTTGTTCACATATATAGATTGATGTTACAAAAGTTGGTTTGGTTAGTTCTTTGAGAGGGGTATATTCTAGGACTCCTGACCCTTCGAAGAGACATATATTTTAGGTAATCAAGATTTTAATTTTAGAGTTCAATTATAATTCAATGTGTATTGATTTTATGTTAATTATTCTATTTTAAATTATATAGTATAACTAATCTCAATTGTAGTTTGACCTTTTCTTGTGCAACTACCTTCAAAGCCAATGAGTGCTTCAAAGAGGCTCCATTTTGATGATCCACCAGTAGTTTAGGATGAGATAGACATTTTGGCATGTAAAATTTGAATAGATACCGAGATGGCATATGCCACATATTGTAAAACTTTGTTTGAGTTAGTGTTGATGCCATTTTTATATATGGACATACACTTGATTATGGGATAATTTGATATATAGAAGTTGGCAATCGAAATATAATTTCCTCCTCATGTGCATGATTAAACTCTTTGAAAATTTAATCAAGTGAGCAATGGTTAAATATCAATGTACAATAGCATAAAAAGAATGGTTAAATATTATGTAGTTTATATTCATATTGTTGATTACATTGCATTGCACATCTTTCAAACTCAAAGCATTACTTCACATTGTATAAGTAACAACTAGATGCTAATAGATGAAAAAAATTCAATAACAATATAGTTTTTTACAAAGTCAACCTAAGCAGTTATGCAATTACTTCACATTACATAAATAATAACTAGGAGTAATTATCAATTGCATTAGCTTGTCATGGAATTCTATGAGACCACATTTCTTTGAGGAAACTTGGCACAAAACTCACAAAAAATGAAAAGAAAGCACTCAAACAAACTTTAAAGGGGTCTCAGGCCTGCTTCCCCCTCATTTCACATGCTATGCACCCATTTACTTGTAGTGTAGGGGCCGAACAATGGAGAAAACATGTAAAAATATTATATATATATATATATATATATATATATACATTTATATATATATATATATATATATATATATATATATATATATATATATATATATATATATATATATATATATATATATATATATATATATATATATATATATATATATATATACCCTAGAAGCATGAATTACGATTAGAATATCACATAACATCATATAAAAAAAACCACTATAAACTTGAATGTCATTTAAAACATGCATGATAAATATTCATCGTTGAAACTTGAATTGTGGTAGCTTGATATATAGAGTCGATTGATGTCAGGGTTCAATTTGTATGATATTGAAAAAATAAGCCAACTGAGTAGATTTTTCAGCATTCTTCAAAAATCATAAGAATTCTTTTAGTACACTAGCCATTTTGACATCTTCTTACAGTCTCAAATGTTATTTTGTATCATTGTTACATTGGTCTTAGTTCAATTATGTTGAATAATTTCAAAAAAAAGAAAGTTGTGTCACAGTCCGCATTCAATCCAACAAGCAAAAATGAAAGCTCAACCTCTTGGAATGAAAATTATTGTTTGCAAAACAAATGAATAAGAATGAGGTAGTTAAGGTGTTTGAAGTTATTTAGAGGTCACTTTTAGGGTGCAAGGCTTAAAATTTCATTTTAAATGCACTCAAACAAACTTTAAAGGGATCTCAGGCCTGCTACCCCCTCATTCCACATGCTATGCAGCCATTTACTTGCAATGTAGGGGCCGAACAATGGAGAAAACTTGTAAAAATTATATATATATATATATATATATATATATATATATATATATATATATATATATATATATATATATATATATAGCCTAGAAGCATGAAGCATGAATTACAATTAGAATATCACATAACATCATATAAACAAATGAACCACTATAAACTTGAATGTCATTTAAAACATGCATGATAAATATTCATCATTGAAACTTGAATTGTGGTAGCAATCTTTGAAAGTCTATTTCTCAGAGATTGTGATGCTTACAGACTCTTCATCCAAGACTATGGGATTTTGTTGGGACCATCTACAAAAACCTCTCTCAGTTTTTGCTATCTCGGAGGTGTTTTCCTATGGTGATGACTTTTCAATGGAGGGAAAAGTTGCCAGATGCAAGCAGTGTAGAGTTGCAAAGTGGTGCAACTTTCATTCCGCAACTTGTATGAACAAATAGACTATTCCAACACATCTGGATGGTCCTCTCTTGCACCCAAATACACTGAATCACTCTGACCTACATTGGACTGACGATTTCCCTTAAGAGTCCAAAGTGCTAAAAGGCATCAATCTTTGAAGGTCTATTTCTCAAAGACTATGATGCTTACAGACTCTTCGTCTAAGGATATGGGATCATCTTGGGACCATATACAAAAACCTCTCTCGGAGGCGTTTTCCTGTGGTGATGACTTTTCAGTGGAGGGAAAAATTGTCAGATGCAAGCAGTGTAAAGTTGCAAAGTGGTGCAACTTTCATTTTGCAACTCGTACGACCAAACAGACTGTTCCAACACATCGAGATGGCTAATTTTATGCTAGGGATGGTCCTCTCTTGCACCCAAATATGTTGAACCACTTCGAGCTACATTGGACCAGCGATTTCCCTTAAGAGTCCAAAGTGCTAAAAGGCAGCAATCTTTGAAGGTCTATTTCTCAGAGACCATGATGCTCACAGACTCTTTGTCCAAGGATATGGGATCATGTTGGGACCATCTACAAAAACCTCTCTCAGTTTTTTCTATTTCGAAGGCGTTTTCCTGTGGTGATGACTTTTCAGTGGAGGGAAAAGTTGCCAGATGCAAGCAGTGTAAAGTTGTAAAGTGGTGCAACTTTCATTCCGCAACTCATACGACCAAACAGACTATTCCAACATGTTCGGATGTGTATTTTTATGCTAGGGATGGTCCTCTCTTGCACCCAAATACGTTGAATCACTCTGAGCTACATCGGACCAGCAATTTCCTTTAAGAGTCCAAAGTGCTAAAAGGAAGCAATCTTTGAAGGGCTATTTCTCGGAGACCATGATTCTTATAGACTCTCCGTCTGAGGCTATGGGATTGTGTTGAGACCATCTACAAAACCTCTCTTTATTTTTACTATCTTGAAGGCGATTTCTTGTGGTGATGACTTTTTAGTGGAGGGAAAAGTGCAAGCAGTGTAAAGTTGCAAAGTGGTGCAACTTTCATTCCACAACTCGTACGACCAAATGGACTGTTCCAACATGTTTGGATGGGTACTTTTATGCTAGGTATGGTCCTCTTTTGCAACCAAATACACTGAATCACTCTGAGCTACATTGGACTAAGTGAAATTAGGTGAAAATTTGATGCAGAGACAAGGCCACAATCACAAACTCTTTGCAACCTGCCTATTTGAGGCATCTAACAAGATTATTCTGACTCTTTGGACATTCCAAAACTCCCTTAAAACTTGACAAGCAACTAAATACACATTTCCCTCTTTAACCCCCTTAAACTCTTGTAATAGTGAGAAACTAGTTTTTCTCCAATTACTCTACAATTTTTCAAAACACCAGACCAACATATGACTGATTCAAACACCCATATCCAAGTTACACAACATATATGAGAAACAACATAGACTCCTTTGGACCAGCGTTGACATCCTATACATTCACCCTTGAACAATCTACTCAATTAGCCCAAAAATGCAAAGCAACATACCTTCAAACACCACACAGGCCCCTGAAACCTTGGGGAAGAAAATAAATTTCCAAGAAAACAAATATTGTGCAATTGGATTCCATTTGTACGGACCAGTAACCGTCAAATCAAAAAACCCTTGTTTTTAGTGTAATTCTTGAGGGTTTATTGGATGTAGCACTTCCACAACCTTTCAGACTTTTCCACCACCTTAGACACCTTTATTTAGGCCCCAATATGCTTAGAAAACAAAGAAAATTCTAGTATCTTAGAGATTTTTGCAAACCCTAGGGTAAAAACTCTATTTTCAAGTGAAAAAAAACCACCATTTTTAGACCTTTAACTCTTCATTTTATTTCAAAACCAAATTCTCCATGCCTTCCACTCTTGAAATATCATTTCCTAATCCCTACCAACTCATCCCATTGATTCACATTGGCACATAGTAGGTGGGATGAGATTCAAGCCATTAAAATTGCAAAACTTTTATTCCCCTGTTTAGGAACCCATCTAGAGAAATGGTGGTTACAACTTGCTAATGTCAATGAAACATGGGGTCAGCAAGATTTAAAGTTGTCTCAAGCTTTTGCAGGTCCTAATAGACGTGTTTGATGAATTTATAGGGTGTGGCAAGGTTGGAAACATTGATTTCCTTAAAAACCTCATGAAAGTTGCTAAAAATGAAGTTGCACCCAAGTTGGATTTGAGGAGCAAAAGTTGCAAACCACTATAATTTATTATATATAAATGGGAGATATTACAAAACCTGGTTTAAATGAGCATACCGATAGGAAAGAACCAAGAAGAAAACATTCGGTTGTAGCTCGATTAAGTACAAAAATAGACCCCTTTACAAAACCTATTAGTTTCCAAAATACAGACCCCTTTACATTTTAAACATACCCTTTATACAATGCTAGACATTTGACCCATGTTTCGAAAAACATCACTAGGTATAGATTATGCCCATACACAATTATGACCGTTTTACATTGTTTCCAATTTGAGAATTCAAATTTTACAAAATTTTCCTATTAGAGGCATTCAGGGCACAGTCTTCAACAATAGTAGTATGTTCACATTCTGGATTGACAAGAACCTGTACAAACCATCAAGGTAGCTTGGAATAACCAATCTATATTATTCTAAATGACACAAAATATGATGAGATGGTAATGCAAACTATAAAAGATGCTTAGAATAACCAATCTATATTGTTGTAATATGTTGCATACCTCTCCGAAAGGATCAAAGCTGGCTATTGTTGCAATAGGTCCATGATCAATTGTGCCAGGAATATCGCAAAAGTGGGAAAATGAGAAATCTATATTGTCACAATAGAAAAGATGCTTAGACTAAAAAATCTATATTAATCTAAACAACTTGAATGATGATGAATTGGCGATGCAAACTATAAAAGATGCTTAGAATAACCAATCTATATTGTTGTAATATGTCGCATACCTCTCCATAAGGATCAAAGCCTACTATTATTGTAGTAGTTCCATGATCAATCATGATAGGAATATCACAAAAGTGGGGAAATGAGAAATCTATATTGTCACAATAGAAAAGATGCTTAGACTAACATATCTATATTAATCTAAACAACCTGAATGATGATGAATTGGTGATGCAAACTATAAAAGACGCATACCTTTTTGAAAGGATTAGAGTTGGCTATTGTTGCAGCAGGTCCATGATCAATTGTGCTAGGAATATTGCAAAAGTGGGAAAATGAGAAATCTATATTGTCACAATAGAAAAGATGCTTAGACTAACATATCTATATTAATCTAAACAACTTGAATGATGATGAGTTGGTGATGCAAACTATAAAAGACACATACCCCTTCAAAAGGATCAGAGTTGGCTATTGTTGCAACAGGTCCATGATCAATCTTCCCAAAAATATCACAAAAGTGCATACAAAATATCACTATTAAAGACACTTGCATTTCAATAGTATATAAAATATCAATATTAAATAAAGAACACTAATGAACTTAATCATAATGAACATAAGAATTCTACCTTCCATTCTTGAAAATGCTATTCAAGTGTGCTTGAAGGGTCATTTCTTTGCTTAAGAGTATCCAATATTGCTTCATGATCAACATTACTAAGTGTCCATAGTTTTTTTGTCTTTTGTCTAGCATGATGCCTCAACAATTTAACATTTGCTGCTATAACAAGGTGTGAATACATGAGAATGGTTTTTTGTTTCTCTTAGTCTTCAAATGCAGGTATGCCATTCTTTCTAATCATATATGTTTGCAACCAAGTTCTTGCAACCACAACTAAACTTATATGATACACGAAACCATCATCATCTTCCATCAGTTGTGTTAGCTTATGCTTTACCCACACACATTGATCCAACCAATAGTCTGATCTCTCTTCGTTCCCCTGCAGTGCAACAACTGCAAAAATATGTCCAAGTTGTAGTAGATCTGAAAGTAGGTCATAATCAACTAAACTTTCCATTGTGTCATTTTTCATGTATATTGTTTGAGATAAAGGAGTTAGATACTGTGGTACCCATGTATCCACCCACTCACTTGACTCACATTGATCCCACTTGCACTAAATACAACTTTGACAAAAACAAGCCAACTCTCATGTCCAAATGGTCCATGTGCTTGCATCTTAGCTTCGAAATGAATGCATCTTTGAAGAATCTTTGATTGTATGACAATCTAATCTGCCTCCCACTATACCCTCCTTGATGAACCAAAATGATTTGTGCACTGTTGAATCAAGTGTCCCTCCCTGTGACAATACTGAACTACACCAATCAACTATAGAATATGCATCACTGAATTTTTCTCCTAAAATCTTCAATTGCTCCTTAACTAGAGCTCTCTTTATGTATGCACCTGCTCCATCATGCTCCCCTTCCCCATATCCAACTTCAAAAAAACTCCAAATATGAGGTAGACCCCTCTCTACATGCATTCTACTCAACCAATAAAACATATGAGCATTCTTGAATTGACTCAAGTGCAATTATCTGACCCAATTAGATGTTGGCCCAATGCTATATCATGCTCCTGCAAGAACTCAAAAAAATTCTTGAAACAATGTTGGGCATACTCAAACAAGTGAGATCTATCATCACTCATATAAAAATGATACTCTCTTATTATCTTTCGATCCTCCTCTATACTATCAGGTGCATGTATAAACATTATGTGGACAAAAATAGCAATTTGAATGTAATTGTAATACTGAGATTGTACCTCGTTTTGTGGTTGTAATGCATAATTTTCTGCAAAATCAACCACTGATATAATAGTGCTAATCAGAAAAGAGTCCCTACACATCCTAAATTGTTGATCCAACCACTGAGACCTATGACTATGCCTTGCATACTTGTAGAAAAGATTTTCCTTAAAATCTGAAATAAAATCACCAACACTGGATTCTTTTGTAACCAACTCACATCCAGAACCTTCACCTCCACTTTGCAAAGTATATTTGACTATCTCATATCTCTTTTTCTCAACAAGCTTCTTTCCAAATTCATGTTCGGAACTCTCATGAAAACATTGAACAAACTTCTACAAGTCACCACATTGTGAGCACTTTTCATTTAAACAATCATTTCTATAGAGAAATCAACCATCATCTCTAGAACATAAAAATAGATCTAGCAAGTCCCTTGATGATTTCGGAAGATGCATTGCACCACACTCCTACAACATTTCATTAGTATGCAAAGTAGAACGGATATAGCATAATAGCTCACGGTACATTGAAAACTCCACATGGTATTTGCAACAACAAGTATTATGAATCTTAAGAGGCACACAATAAAATGGTTTCAAACCCTCAAAAGTCCTTTGCGAGATTTCTATATTTTTATGTGTTTCAATAAAAAATTTGAACAATATTGTTTGGCTTGATTCCAAGAATTGTTTAGGATGTGGTGTATGGTCTCAGTTGCCAATTCTTAACTTTAAAACATCTTTTGCATTGGGTGATACTCTAGAGTTAACATGCCAAAATTGTTGAATTACTTACTTTACATTATCGGTTAGCTTCTTATCAACACGTGGAAGCCTCCTGGCAAAAGCCCATGTATCATTTTGAAGAGGATCATCTATTCTTTCTCTTCTTGCAAGTGTTCTATCCAAATTTTTACGATTTATGTCAAAATCAATACAAGTTTGTCTCATAAAGCGAGCCTTTTTCAATTGATGGCTTACTACGGTGGTTGTAATGACTCTCCAAGCAGCTCTCTTATCCTTTTCCTTGTTATTTTTTCCAATAGACTTGAGAGCATTAAAAATATTTTTGACAATAATAGAATTTTTTTCGGTCTTCTTGTTCACATAAATATTCAATTTGGCTAGCAAAGGTCTCATCTTTTGCATCTTTAGCAATTGTACAAAAAGTTGGCATTGCTTGGTCAATGTCTTATTACTAAAATATTGGTTGAAAAGTCTTCTAGCCCACAACTGAACAGTTCGTGTTGACCTCTTGCCTTCAAAATTGTTTGTAGTGTTCTCATCAAATTCAAGTAACCATTTAGGGGTTCTCGAAGGTCTTGAAATTGGAATATGTCTTTCTTCCATACAAGGTTCTTCATTTCTCATGTAATTTGGTGAAACATAATTTACATTTGCTTCAATATTATATTCAAAATCTTCATTTCCAACATTTTCACCTTGAACATTTCCAATAGCAATTTGAATAATTTCATTCCCAATTTCAATATCATGTTCAACATCTTCAAATCTAACATTTTCACCTTGAACATTTTCATTATCAATTTCAATATTTTCATTCCCAATTTCAATATCATGTTCAACATCTTCAAATCCAACATTTTCACCTTGAACATTTTCATTATCAATTTCAATAATTTCATTCCTAATTTGAATATCATGTTCAACATATTCAATTCCAACATTTTCACCTTGAATATTTTCACCTTGAACATCTTCAATTTCCTCTTCACTTGAAATACCATAGGGATTAGGTTCACCAATATTTAACATACCTTGTCTTCTCTTCCTATGACTTTCTCTATCTCTTTGCCTATATGCTTCAATTTATTCTTTTGTAAGCTTTCTCTTACATTTTTGCTTCCAACGACTGCTGCTTCCCATTATACCTCATAAAAGATGCTAAAAAATCATTGCTTATGACAAATTTCAGTAGAAGATGCTCCAAAAAGTTGATCTTTGTCTCTTCCTATTTGAAACCACATGTGTGTCACCTGCAAACAGAATGTAGGGTCCATTGGATTACGCAAAATGTCCCACATGCAGATTTTCTATGGTCCACAAATACGATATCCATTATAATCTGATATCCGATTCATTTTAAAAAAAAATTAGGATGCTTTCTAACGGTATGATTTTAGTTCTACAAATTGGATATCCAATTTGAATTGGATATCTAATTTTTGTACACATAGACCTAAGGGTTAATGGTAGATGGTAGAGGTTTAAGGGTTAGATTTTTAGGGTTTAGGGTATATGGTAGAGGGTTTTATGGTTAAGGGTTTATGGTAGAGGATTATAAGGTTTTAGGGTTTTATGGATAATGGTATAGGGGAGAGAGATAGATGGAGTGAGTGTGTGAGAGAGTGATGTGAGAGGGTGGGATAGAGTGGGAGAGAGGGAGGGAGAGGGTGGGAGAGAGTGGGAGAGAG